>CAUJRU010000129.1:0-1200000 GCA_963277665.1 Viscum album
TCCTCACATTGTGATAAATATGTTTATTTATAAAATATTTGGGATTAGATTATTCATTTGAAAATTTGATGAAAATTAAAGTTTTACCCTTTAAAACTCACTGTAGAATTTCAGATATAAATATTTTGATATGTATTATTTGAACTTAAAATTTTGTAAATATATTCTAGACTTAATGGGATACAAATTTTATTCAAGACATTGGATCAAAATCGTGCATTTTATGGGTGAAAATGGTCCATGAAGTCAAATTGGGCTGGACTCGCCAGATTAAAAAATGGTTCTGTATTTAGGCCATAAATTATACATTTTTTCTTGGATTGGGCTAAAATTTAGAGAGGATCTTGAGAAAAAAATTTCACACAAATAATCACGCTAACTGGAGAGTTGGTTCATGCATTTTGGTGGTCAAACAGGCGGTAAAAGTTGGATTAAATTATTTGGATGAATTTCCCCATTCACACTTGAAACCTCATAAAACCTAGACTCCCCTCCACTCTATAAATTGGTGTTTTTATCATTTGGAAGGTTTGAGACTTGAATTAGGAGATTAAAGGAAGATTATAATTCGATTCACTCAAATTATCCAACTATTTTAAGAGGGGTATCTCTTGAAGTAAGGATCCACTCATCGAAGCCTTCTTCTTCTTCTTCATGTTGTAATGTTGGCATTTGCGTAATAAAATTATCTGTTCCTATTTTATTTATTCTTTTTTATTCTATTTTGTTCAAATTTATTCTTATATTAATATTCCTAATTGTTTTTTAATCAAGAGTAAAAACGAGATTGAGTTCTACCCTTTCTAAACCTTTGCAAATGCAAAATGTTTATACGACGACTACACCACCCATGGAAGAGTAGTTATTTTTAGTAATCAATAAACTTCTATACTTATTCATTAATTTATTTTGAATCAATGAGCTACTGTAATTCACATAATATTATCTATTAATTGAGTTTTTAATTTAAATTAAACTAAGAAAGAAATTGAACAATTAACACAAAACAAGCGAGATCAGGAATTGTGTGAATTGTGAGAGTGCGATCTTAATCGGTAATACAAAACCACACGAGATCAATTTTTAGTGTTAAAAAATAATCCCTAAACATAATTAGTCCTCATTTTCAGAGTGGGTATGTGCCCTAATTCACAATTTACCATGATCTATTCTTAGAATGATAATCAAAGTAGGGTGCTGCGATTGCATGTTCCAAAGTTAGCCTAGGGTTTACCTCCTTTTATCTTTGTGGTAATGTTAACTCTTATAGGGATAGAGGGTTAAAAAATTATGGGATCATAATTAATTAGATTTTATTTTAAATGATAATTATAAATAATTGTATGAAGAGGTATATTTAGATCGATTACACCTTTTAAAATATTTTTCTAAAAAAACATCTTCTTATTGTGCCTTTTTAATTGAACTTCATTTCAAAAATTAACAAAAAATGCAATCTTATTCTAGAAAACTTCTTATAGTTTTATAAACGATAAAAAACCCCCCATCCTTTCATGTAGTGTGATTGAGTTATTTAATTTTATTTTCAAAAATACCTTCAATATGTTGTCTTAAATTACTTCCTCCTTTGAGAGATGACCTTGGTCAGCCACTCTGCTGCACCTAAAATAACCTGAAAATGAATATCATTTGAGAGTGACCATGATAGTGCCTTTCAAATTGGCACCATTTATAGGGAGGCATATAATTATTTCAACTAGTTATAGGTATTCTTTTTATTTTTTATTTTATTCTCTTCTTTTCTTCTTGCTTCCTTCTTTACCCAATCTAAATTTTTCTTCTTATTTTGTTTTATTATTTTGTTTTTTTGGACCATTTACTCAAACTTATCATTTTTATTTTATTATGGTTCACTTTCCTTATTTTTATTTTTATTTTATTTATGACAAAAACTAATCCTGAGGATATTTTAGAACATGACCCTGAGATTGAATGTAGCCTTCGGGCTCAAATCCAACATTCTCAGTCTATGGGAAGTTTCAAAATTAAACCAGTTGGAGAATTCCTATATTCCAGGAACACTAAAATTGGAAACACTTCTATATAAAACCTAAAATAAGAACAAATGGTTGAAAATAATCTAAATTAACTTAATATAACCATTCAGAAATTTCCTACACCTGATATTAACCATCAACCAAATTGTATTGCATACCAAAATCTCAAATTGGGCTTTGAACTGAAATATAGACTAATTCAACTTCTTCAAAAATTTCATATATTATCTGGTGAGGATCGAAAAAAACTCCTTAATGAATTTAATGTGTTTTTCTCAACCCTGAAACCAAGAAGTGTATCTGAAGATCAAATCAAACTAAGAGTATTCCCATTCTCACTTGATGAAGCTGCGAAAGATTGGATGTATTATTTATAACCCAAAGATGTAACTTGTTGGAATGATTTGAAATGTCTTTTATTGTAGAGATTTTTTCCAGAATCAAGGACCACTTCCATTCATAAGGAGGTTTTTGGGATCAAGAAAGCACAAGGGGAGTCAATGTATGAGTACTAGGAGTGATTCAAGAAGTTGGGCGCAAGCTATCCACATCACCAAATCAGTGAGAAAATCATCATCCAGTACTTCTATGAAGGAATCACACCTATGGAGAGGATCTTGGTGGATTCCATGGCTAGAGGGGAATTGGTTGACAAAAAACCATCAGCTGCACATGCATTTATTGACAATATGACACAAAACTCTCAACAATTTGACAATCAAGGTACCCCACATGTTAGAGGAGTACATCAGGTAAGTCCACCTTCTTTTGAAAGTCATTTGATTGATACAAATTTGGAATAATTTAAAACTATGGTGAGACAGATTTCTTTGAAACAAAAGACATTCCAACCCTACCCTTCAAGGCCTTGTGAAATTTTCACTGAGACAAGCCACCCAACTGAATATTTCCCCCAACTACAAGAAACATAAGATTGTGAAATAGTGTTTCCTGGGAGATCATATCAGCAGAAACAAAAACCATATCCCTAAAAGAAGCTTGATTCCTTTGATCCAACATACAACCAAGGGTGGAAGGATCAATCATACATGAGGTATGCATTTGGAAAACAAAAAAGGCCCCCTTTTCAAAAAAACTTCCAACATCCTCCGCCTTACCAGCAGGATTTCCAACAACCCCAAAGAAGATTTGAAGCCCAACCATCAACAAGCCAACAATAATGGAATCCCCCACCCAAGTTAGATTATAACACTAATGAAACTTTGAAGAAAATTGTTCTTAATCAAAAGAATGAGATGAAGAGTCAAGGTTAGGAGCTGAGGGAGTTGAAGACACAAATGAGCCAGTTTGCCACTACCCTACATGAGCTAGTAAGTAAGAACTCCAAAAATATTCCTCCCAACCTACTCCAAATCCCAAGGGGAATGTTAGTTCAATAACATTGAGAAGTGGGAAGTAAATGAATGATACATCTGTACCTACCATTCCACCGGGATTCACCCCAACTACAAAAATGCCCCATTACACACCAACTGTTGATCAACCCAAGGAGAAAGATAAAGGTAAGAAAAAGATTGATGATATTCCTCCTAAACCCCTTCCTTTTCTAAATAGAGTTGTTCACACCAAAAGGATGTCTGAATAGGCAATGCAAAAAGAAGTTTTGGATACATTAAAGTGTGTGAAGATCAACACCCCTTTACATGAATCCATTAAACAAATACCAAGGTATACTAGATTATTAAAAGAACTTTGTACTAATTGAAGAGGGATCAAGGGAAATGAGAGGACCAATCTTTGAAGAAATGTGTCAGCACTCATTACACCAACTCTAGAAATTACAAAAAAGTTCAAGGACCCGGGGACATTCACCATCCCATGAACCATAGGGGAGTTTCACTTTTCTGATGCTCTTTTTGATTTAGAAGATTACATAAATGTAATGCCTCACTGTGTATTTTCTTCTTTATAGGTTGGTGAGTTGAAATTGATGAGAGTAGTGGTACAATTGGCAAATAAAGCTACGACATATCTAGTGGGAGTCCTTGAGGATGTACTTGTTCGGGTAAGAGACATGATATTTACAGTATATTTCTATGTGATTAACATGGAGGATGATCAGGTAAGTTTTCATGTTCCCATTATCTTAGGTAGAACCTTCCTCAAAACTGAAAAAACTACCATAAATATCAATGAGGGTACACTTTCCATGGAGTTTGGAGATGAAGTTGTGATATTTAATGTCATATAATCCACGAAGTACCACTCATAATACCATTCTGCTTTTGTTATCTCCCATTTTAAACCACCAAGTAAAAACCACATGGATTTTGATTATCCTATGATTAGGGAGATTATGATTATTGGGTCCAGTTTGATTTCTAATAGCACTTCCACACATGTTTATGATACACAATCCTCTCTTGGATTTGATTTTGATATGGATTCATATACTAATTTTGATCATGTTCACTCTGATTATGACTTGGCTGTTGAGTATGTTGATGGATTTGATTCTTTATTCTTTGATTTTGATGATGTATATTCTGATACTGATGTTCATTGTGCACATATTTTAGTCCCTTAAATTTATTCATACATACATCACCCCTTACACTAAAACTCAATACATTTCCACATAATCTCAAATACTCATACTTTTTAAGTGGTGAGAAATTACCTGTTTTAATTGCTAACAATATCCCTTTTGAACATGAATAAAATATTTTGAATCTTTTGAGGGAGAACATTAGGGAAATCGGGTGGACCTTGGCTGACATATCAGGTATTATACCCTCTATTTACATTCATAGGATTCTTTTGGAGGATAGGGCGAAATCAGTTAGGTATCCACAAATGAGACTCAATACGAACCTTTTGGAAGTTGTTAAAAAAGAGGTTAAAAAATTTCTCGAGGCAGGTATAATTTATCCCATTTCAGATTCTCAGTGGGTGAGTCCTATTTAGGTTGTGCCTAAGAAAAGTGGTGTTACTGTTGTTAAAAATGATAAAGAGGAGTTAGTTCCAATGAGGGTGAAAAACAGTTTTCATGTGTGTATTGATTATAGGAAACTAAATCAGTCCACTTGTAAGGACCATTTCCCTCTCCCATTTATTGATCAAATATTAGAGAGACTATCTGGAAAAAACAATATTATTTCTTGGATGGATTTTCTAGATATTTTCATGTTCTTATTGCTCTAGAGGATCAAGAGAATACAACATTAACTTGTCCATTCGGTACATTTTCATACTAGAGGATTCCATTTGGACTTTGCAATGCCCCATGTACCTTCCATAGATGCATGGTGGGTATTTTTTCTGATTTTATTGAGACCTGCATGGAGGTATTTATGGATGATTTTACAGTGTATGGGTCCTCATTTTATGATTGTATCTCTATTTTGGTAACAGCTTTGAATCGTTGTATTGAGAAGAATATGGTCTTGAACTTTGAAAAGTGTCATTTCATGGTAGAGAATGACATTGTCTTAGGGAATGTAGTGTCAAAACATGGGATAAAGGTTGATAGATCTAAGATAGAAATTATTTCATCCTTACCCTATCCTTCATGTGTGCATGAAATTATATCTTTACTAGGGCATGAAAGCTTTTATTGGTGATTCATCAAATATTTTAGTAATATTTCTCTTCCTTTGTCGCAATTACTTAAAAAGGATTCTGATTTTGTGTTTGATGATTCATGCAAGGTAGCATTTGATGAGTTGAAGAAGTTTCTGACCACTCTACCGATCATACAACCCCCATAATGGGACATTCCTTTTGCTCTTATGTGTGATGCATCCAACTTTGCGGTTGGAGCTGTCTTATCACAGAGGGTGGAGGGACATTCACATGTTATTTCCTATGCATCGTGGACATTGGATTTAGCCCAATCAAACTACACTACCATGGAAAAAAAATTCTTACTGTCATATTGGCTTTAGATAAATTCCATTCATATTTATTGGGCTCTAAAGTAGTTGTTTTTTTGACCATGCAGCTCCGAGGTAAATTTTGAAGAAGCCATAAGCAAAGCCCAGACTTATTCGATGGATGATTCTTCTTAAAAAAAATTGACATTGAGATAAAGGATAAGAAGGGGTCATAAAACCTGGCAGTGGACCACATGAGTAGGCTTACTCACACACTAGAGGATGACACCTTGGACCAGGTACCACTTCAGGACACTTTCCCCGATGAGCATCTTTATTCCATCTTTGGTATGCATCCTTGGTATGATAATTTAGTTAACTACCTTGTTGCCTTTAAAATACCTGAAAATTTAAAGAAACATCAAGTCCAAAAGTTATAGAGTGAGTAAAGATTTTATGTTTGGGATGATTTATACCTCTGACACATGTGTAGTGATCAAGTTATTAGGAGGTGTGTTCCTGATCATGAGTTTCAGTCTGGTCTGCATTTCTGTCATACACTCTCATGTGGAGGACACTTTGGAACCCAACGAATAGCTAGGAAAGTCTTAGACTCTAGATTATATTTTCCTAGATTATTCAATGATTCTCATGTGTTTTTTAAGTCATTATCACATTGGAAACACACTGGTAATATTTCTAGGAGACATGAGATGTCCCAAAAACCCATATTATTCTGTGAGATTTTTGATGTATGGGGCATCGATTTTATGGGTCCTTTTCCTAGTTCATTTGGGTTTTTGTATATTTTAGTTGTTGTTGATTATGTGAGTAAATGGGTGGAGGCTAAGGCCACCAAGACTGATGATTCTCATGTTGTAGTGGAATTTGTAAAGAAATAGATTTTTTATAGGTTTGGAGCACTAAAGGACATCATCAGTGACCAAGGGACACACTTCTACAATTAGAATTTGGATTCCCTCCTTTGGAAGTATGGGGTGACACACAAAACATCAACACCATACCACCCCCCAAAAAATGGCTAGGCTGAGGTTTCAAATCGTGAGTTAATTTTTTTGGAGAAAACCATGAAGACGAATAGGTAGGATTGGAGAAAGTGCTTGGATGATGCACTATGGCCTTATAGGACATCATACAAAACTCTCATCAGTATGTCCCCATTTCAGATTGTTTTTGGGAAAGCCTATCATCTACCCATGGAGGTCTAGCATCAGGATTATTGTGCTACAAAGAAATGCAACATGGATTTGGACCAAGATGGAATCCAAAGGAAGCTATAAATTCAAGATCTTGAGAAGATTATATTGTCATCATATGAGAACTAAAGGCTCTATAAGGAAATATCAAAATCAGTTCATGATAGAATGATCTAACAAAGGGAGTTTCATGTTGGAGAGAAAGTCCTTATATATAGTTCACGACTAAAGATGATGTCCAGTAAGTTGAATTCCGGATGGTTAGGTCATTATATTGTATCTAATATTTTTCCTTATGGTGCATTGGAGATCACAAAATAGGACACTAGAATAATCTTTATAGCCAATGTGAAATGTTTGAAGCAATACATCGAGGGAATTTCTACTGATGCGGTGGATTTCATCACACTGCATATCTCCATCATCACTTAAGAATATCAGGATATTCCTAACCCTTTCACTTTTATATGATTTTTCCTATTCTGAATTTCATGTTCACATATCATCACATATTTTTACATTTAGAAAAATGTAATATTTTAAGTGTGGGGGAGGGAACCTTTTAGTCTAGTTATTTTAATTGTTTTTTTTCAAAAAAAAATTGTGTGTTTTTTTCCAAATTTGTGTGTTTATGAAACTTTTGAGAAAAAATGATTCTCATCACCATTTTTAAATCCATATCAATAAGTAAAATAATTTATCCCATGAAATTGAGCTTAAATGAATGCTGAAAATGATTTTTTTCATGTTCAAATCTTTAGTAATTTCATGAAAAGTACTCTAAAATTTGAATCTCATGCCACATATCATTGTATTTATATTTGAAATCACTTTCTTGTAAGGCTTTTGAACCATTATTTTAATATTATTTACATTCACCTCACTTCTTGAGAGAACCAAACCATGCTTTATTTAACAAGAATTTGATTTATTCTTGTCAAAACTTAATGATTTGAGGTACTTGGGTTTTAAATGATTGAGGCATTTCTTTGGTATTAAAGCCCCTATTTCATAATAATCCTTTTTATAATGGCCTACCTTGAACATTTAATACTTTTATCCCTTAAAATACTTGAACAACCTGATAGGATAGCCACATTACAAGATAATTTTCCCAATCCAGCCAACTCTTGAAGTAAAATTTCATAATCTATTTAAACTTAAGTGTTGGAGAAGCTATCTTGTGTTGTGATACCACATTTTGTGATACTTTGGGTGTAAAATTAAATTCAAAAGACATGTGTTTTCTACTAAAAAAAATCATTCTGTTGAAAGATGTTTCTTTCTAGAGATTTAATGATAAAAGAAGTTGTGCCTTTCTAGAGCTTCCAATGAAGAAAGAAAGATGTGCCTATCTAGAACTTTCATAAAAAACTATGTTTGAGAAGATTGAAATTTTTGTTGCTGAAATGATGAATGGTGTAAACTTTAAAAGACTTTTCATGATGATGGAGCTGAATTGATATTAAGGGGACTGAGGAGGAGACCATATTTAAGTGAAAATTAGAATAATACAATTTTGCTTCAAAAAGAGTCAAGCCCTCCTCATTCAGCCTCAGAATTTTTCACATCCAAATCATACCAACTGAAAGCCACAGATGTAGAACCCCAAGGTTTTCTAAAAATAAATGGAAATGCATGAAACTTTTTTTAAGTAGATATTTATAACTATAATTTAAACATAATTTTGCATCTTCCATGTTTTGAATTTCAAAAAATAGTCATCTAAAATTTTGTTCAGTAGGTTATTTAGAGTTTGATAGAACCAACTTGTTTTTTGGTGAATAGTAACACACCCTTATGAATAGTAATATGACCCTAATGAGTAGTAAATTGTATTATTATTTTATTTTATTAAGACTTTAAGATAATAACATTTTGGTTATTTTTTCAATGGGATATAAAAACAGTTATAGTTCTAAAATTGTTAATTTTTGAATTAAATATGTTTTAATTTAAAAATTAAATTAATAATATTTAGAAAATTATTTTCAAAAAATGGAGTTCATTTTTTAATTCTACACGTCAAAAAATGGTTAGGGAGAATTTTTGGGTTTTTTCTAAAACAATTGATTTTTTAGTGAATAGTAAAAATATAGTTTTAAGTTTTGATGTGTTAATGACATCATTAATGATGTAATAAATATGGTCAAATTTTTTATAGTAAAATAACATATTAGGTGTCCCAAGTGGCTAATACCATGGTCAAATACCATGGGCAAGCCCATGGTTTTGCAAATACCACTAATGAGGTGTCCCTTGGAAATTATTAAAATATTCCCTCACTTCTGCTATAAATACCAACCAATTTTCTAATTAAATTCATTCCAAATTCCTACTTAATTAATATCTATCCTCCTTACCTCCCTATTATTCCTCCCAAGGTTTTCTCAATCCCCCAAGGTCCCAACCTTCAAGTTCTAAGAGTTACTCTACAAGGTAAGAAAATTCTCAATTTCTTTCTTTTTCCATTCTAGTTCTCTTTTATGTGGTATAACATTCATGTTTCCATACCACGTTCTTATTTAATTATTATTCTTAATATATTCTGTATTATGATTCATTTTTGGATGGGTTAAACTTTTCCCCTCTCTTTTTAATGTTTTCTAAAACCATGTTGCATAGCCGTTAGGCTGCCAAATATTTGTAAGGGATTTCTCAATTAGTCTTTTATTTTGAGTTCCTTTATTTTCTTATTCTTTCCTCATATCCTCTTACCAAAGAGACATGAAATATCCATAAATCATGTATATTCTGGATTTTCTCATGTTCATGGAAAACTCATTATCATTCTTCTTCTCCTCTCCCACTTATTTAAGGAATAAAAACATTGTCCGTGATGTGTCAAATTACCGACATTGTGGACAATGTGATTCCAATTTACATTAATTCTTTCAATTATGGTCATGAAACAATTTTTATGGTTGAACTAGGTTATATTATATTAATTGTTTCTCATACATGGTTCTGTAATTCTTTTGTACACATGGTTTTAATTTATAAAACAAAATGAGGTTGTTATTATCAAAGAACCACTAAAATGATCTAAAAGAACATCATTAATATTTTAACTTATGAATCATACTCATATAAAACTTCAAAATGATAAATGGTATAAATTATGGTACTAGAAATATTTAAATACATTTCCTTTCCAATTCAAGAGTTTTACTTCCAATCGACAAAAATATCCATCATGAACCAATCATGAAAATCATGTAAAGAAACACACCCAAAACAATTGAAAGAATAAAATACTAACAATTAAAGGGTAAAATGATGTAATAAAATGATCATATAAGATATTATAAAGATATATATGATTCTATAAGATATTAATAACACTCTTTTAACCATTATACAGGAGTTTTAAGCACATTTTAAGTAAGAAGAACCCGATGTAAGGGAATTCTTAACCCAATTTCCATTCTTTGGGTTAACCTTTTTATTCATTCATTATATGGTATTAAGATTATTTGTGTGATGATTTTTTGTAGATATTATGTTTCAATATGTGTATTTATATTGTATACACATATCCATTCAATTCTATTAATTCTCACTCCAATTATATTTTAAAGGACTTTCCTTTTAAAATCCTTTTAAAACTCTCTTTAATAAATTTAAAAAGGATTGTTTTTTTATGTGTATGGAATAAGTAGTTTCTCCTGATTTCAAGATACTTTATTACCATGATATGTTCCTTGGACATTATTTATGTTGGTTTGAGCCCATTATATCTCATGATATGTTGGGTTCATCCCATTATAGCTCAAGATATGTTAGGCTGAGCCCATTATAGCTCAAGATATGATGGGTGAGCCCCATTATAGCTCTCCAATGCATTGGGTACTCTAGAGATGGAAGTTGACCAAAGGGTTATTCCATGTGTATGGATAAATATAAGAGTGATATGGTAAATATGTCCCAAGGCAACTATATGATGGTTCAATGCATATGAGTTTTTATGATTATGAGTTTTATTGGTTTTTATGTTATCACTGGACTCATGATTTCATTATTTATATCCTTTATTAAGTTTTATAATCATCCCAAGTTTTTGAAAAAAATCACAGGATATAATTATGGTTAAGATAAATAAGGGAGTCATGTTGAATGATGTAGAGGGTTTTCAAAGAAATCATGTTTTAAGCTTTAATGTTTTATATTTTGAAAAAAAGGGAATCTGTTTTTAGTAGTATCTTCTTGTATGAATGTAGTATGTTATATATGTAAGGTATCCCAATTCTTTAAAACTATAAAATCAAAAAGATCCTCAATGTGTAATAATGTATGGTCTTGTGTAAAATTCAATAATAAGTAAAGTTTTAAGGCCGGATCCTTATAGTTGATATCAGAGGGAGGTTTAGATACACTATTGAAAAAATACCCTATACCAACGGTTTGGAACTATTGGTATAGGCCTCCAAACCATTGGTATAACATATACCAACGGTTTGGAAAACCATTGCCAAGTAAGCTGTGAGGATAGGTCTATAGCAATGGTTTTGGTAAAACCGTTGGTATAGACCTATAACAATGGTTTTCAAAACTGTTGGTATAAGTAATATGAAAATCTATACCAGCGGTTCCATAAAACCATTGGTATATGAAATTCAAAAAATAATCATCCAATTGGTTTTGATCCCAACACCTCCCTTTTGTGATTTAATGACCTAACCACTAACCTAACTTACTTTTATGAACATAATTTCATAAATATATATATGTATTATCATAAGTATTTTAAATTTTGATTTATATAATGTCCTCTGTAAGAAGATTCCATTAAAAATACATGTACCTATACCAATGGCTCTCAAAACCATTGGTATAGACATATACTAATGGTTTTGAGAACTGTTGGTATATGTTCTTTGATTTTGGGACCTATACCAACAGTTTTGGACAAACCGTTGGTATAGGGGGGGACCTATACCAATGGTTTGGCCAAACCGTTGGTATAGGTCCCCCCTATACCAACAGTTTGTCCAAAATGTTGGTATAGGTCTATATAAGTGACCTTTACCAACGGTTTTGGCCAAACCATTGGTATAGGTCCAAATTATTGAACTATACCAATAATTTTCCCAAAACCGTTGGTATAGATCATATTTCCAATAATGATAGATTTAGGGGTTGGGATGATATTTAAAGAATACAATAACTAATTTTTACTCTATGGTAATTTGAAATGTTATAGAATTTAGAGATTACAATGTTGCTTCATCTAAGATATGTTTGTTTAGGAAGCTGAAGTAGAAAGGCACCAAGATACTGATTTCTGTTCGAATTTGCAGCCCGAAATACTGGGAATCGAAACCGAGCATTTTTTGATAGCAATGGACCAGTTGATGTTGGAACCATGGTTTTCTATGCATGATTTGGAGTATGGTTTGTGTTTTTTGTCAATCCTAAATGGAAGTTTAGATCGTGTACTAGCAAAGAGATTATACCGTTCAAGCAGACAACAATATTGAAGGTGGCGCCGTTTCCCAGTGTTTGCCAAATTTTTGGGGTCCAAAATTTGGAAGTTGGTGAGCATCGCAAAAATAGGATTTCAATGAAGAGCATTATTAAATATGAAAATGGCATGAATTTCGCGAAGAGTGGCTTAATGTTTTGGAATTCACGAAGACCAGAAGTATGGAGGCAGTGATTCTTCACGATTACATCAAAGCTTCACGAACGACAGAGGATGAAGAGCATCATGGCGAAGAAGAGCTTTGAGAGGGAACTTCGCGGAAAAGGCGCGAAGGAAATGACGGAATGCTCTGCGATTACGACGAGCTCCGCGAAGGAAAAATTGCCATAGTGCTTCGCGATTTTGAGATAATTTCAGCGGGAACTTCAGAGCTTCGCGATTTGAGATAACGTGGCGCTGAATTCGCGTGGAAGGGTCGAGGGTCGGTGGAATCACCTATAAATAGAGGCCGACCCCCTCAAGAGAAGTGGAGAGAATTTTAGAGAAAATCCTTTTCTCTCGGTTCGAAAAGGTCACTCGCGAAGGAAGTGTGTTTCGTGAAAGAGGAGCTTCGCTGTGGCTATTCTAGCTCCGTGAAAGTCGTGCACCCCGCGTTGGCTCAGTGAGATTCGCGAAGAGGCAGGAGCTCCATGACATCCAATCATTGCGAAGGCTAGAGCATCGTGAGAGTGCTTCGCGATTGAGCTTCGCGAAAAGGCAGGGACTCTGCAAAGGCTTGTTTGAGCTTTGCAAAATTGGGATCCTTGTGAAGTAGGGTACTTTGTGAAGGCCCTTTCCAAAGGTTGTTTGCCCAGTGGATAAGGGAAAAAATGGGGTATTAATCAGTGGATGGAATTTGGACTTTAACAGAGCATCAACTCAAGACTCTGATGCAAGAAAAGTCTCATGCTTAACAGGAGACAAATACCTTCATGTCTATCTATTGAAGAGACCTTCATGTCTATAAACTGAGTGAGACTTCACCAACGGTAGTGAGCCAGGGGGAGTCAACGGGAGTGACCTGAGGGACGCAATGAGCTATCCCTGAACTTTTGTAAAGGCTGTGAGCCTGGGACAGAGTGACTGTACCCGAACCTTTGTAATCTACAGCTAGTGAAGATTAGTGGAATTAGGTACAACCGACAACTTGTCGGCGTATGCTCCTTGGACGTAGCCCTTAGTGGTGAACCAAGTAAAAAGGTGTTGTGTCTTCTCTGTGCATGTGAATGTTTGATTTCTGATCATATTCATCTTACAGGTTCAACAAGTTCCTACCAACGTGGGAACAAGATCCATAACTTTAAGAAGAAAAAGTTGTCACCCTGATTCACCCCTCCCCTCTCAGGGTGTCCCGGGGTCCTTCAAGTGGTATCAAAGCTAGGTTGCTGGTGTTGAATCTGTCCTTTATCGTCATGGAGAATGCAGTCAATGTCAGGCGAGTCCCTCACTTCGATGGAAGTAATTTCCAGATCTAGAAGAACAGAATGAGATCTCATCTAAGATCTCTTGGAATGGAAGTTATCTTTTCTACTATGCAAGGAATACAAGTCACTGACCCAACAGGCCTTTCTATGACTGAAACAGACATGAAAATTCTTGATGCAGATGCTAAAGCACAAAATTCACTTACTGCAGCCCTTTCTGATCAGATCTACCTAAAGGTGATGAATTGCACCTCAGAAAAATCCATGTGGGATAAACTCGAGAATATTTTTGAAGGAGATATCAAAGTGAAGGAGGCGAAACTACAAGTGCTGCACAATCGGTTTGATGATATGAAAATGCATCCAGACAAGAATGCAGACTCTTTCTTCAATCAAATTACTGAAGTGGTTGGAGCAATTCGGGGTCTAGGTGAAGAAATCAAAGACATTGATATTGTAAATAAAATATTAATAAGACTTCCACCTCTGTACAATGCAAAGGTGTCATCCCTTGAGGAAAGAGATCTTTCAAAACTTTTGCTGGATGATCTACTTAGAAGCTTGGTAGCATATGAAATGAGAGTCAAACCAGAAGATGCTATGACTCGTGTGAGCAAGTAAATGACATTCAAGTCCATGGATAAACTGAAAATCTCAAAAGATAGTAGTGGTGAAGATGAAGAAGAAAAATAAATTCTTTCTCTCATTGCAAAGAAGTTCCAGAAGGGTAAAGGGAAATTCAAAGGGAAGTTACCTCTCGCATGTTTCCGTTGTGGAAAAGTTGGGCACATTGCCTCTCAGTGCTTAAGAAAGATCAATGATGAAGATAGTGAAGATGAAATCTTTGAGAGGCCTCAGAGAAGGTTCTTCAAAAGGGGAGACTTCAAATCTGGAAAGAAAATGCAAAGGAATAGTTTTGTCTGTGAAGAGGAAGAAGATGATAATGAATTCTGTGATGAAGAAGAACCAGAATTCAAAACTGGGAACCATGCTTCCATGATGGCCACTATTGAAAAGTCAAAAGATACTGGTGGAGAAGAACAAATGAGAACTTGTGTAGTTCCCAAGATGCAACTTAAGGATGCCGTTAGTAAGCTTAAGATTAAATGTAAGAGTTGCAATAAGTGGAAATCAATTGTAGAAGAATCAACTGAATACGTTGATCAACTTGAAGCTGAAATTGAACGACTGGAAGAATTTGTGAAGGTACAGTCTAAAATAATTGAAAGCAATGATGATGTAGTGGATCTGAAGCTGAGAATTGAAGAGCAGGCAAAGGTCATCAATAACCTCACCTCCAGACTTGATGAAAAATCCAAGACTGCTAAGGGTCTTGAAGAGGAAGTTGTTACTCTAAAGTGTAAACTTGAGACTAAATCAATTCCAAAAGAATCAAGGAAGAAAATACAGTTTGGAAGATTCTCAGACACAGAATTACTAGCTAGAGCCAAGTGTGGTTGAAATGGGGTTGGGAAAATCTTGAGTGATCAAAGACCCGCTTGCATGGGAAAGAGTGGAATTGTCTATGAGGCTGAGACATCAACTTTTGGAAGTGAAAAGATCCAAAAGAAAGATAAGATGAAAGTTGAACATGTTGAAACGTTACCTAAAGTGCCAAAAAAGGAACCCTCAATCCAAACTAAAAGGAGAACTGAAAATTATCCTCAAACATTCAGAAATGACAGACAACCTAACTTTTATCCCAAGGAAGAAGGTATGAGGAGAAATTCAAGTGAGAAGACATTTCCTCTCATGAAGTGTCAGTTCTGTGGCTATCTGGGCCATACCATGTCTTATTGCGAAGAGTAAAGAAGCTATCTGAATGGAGAAGATATATAAGTTCAACAAATAAGAACAAATTCATATCCTAATTCTTATAGAAGAAACAATTTCTATGGATATTGTTATTTTTGTTCTAACTTTGGTCATAAGGCTACTAATTGCAGGCAGAGAAGGGACATGGACACCTCATACCGAAGTTCAAGACAAGTCAAGTCTCGTCAGCAAGACAGTGTTGCTCTTTCAAATAGGTTTTCTCCTCTCAAAGAAGATTTTGACTATGAAGAACCTGGGTATGCAGAAGAGATAATTGAAAGGCCATCAATACTATATACTCAATACAATGTATCATGGAGGGAAATGAAGAAGATTGAGAAATCCAACCTTGCAGAGGTGGCCCTCAATGCTACAAATAACAAAAGTACCTGGATTCTGGATAACGGTTGTTCATATCATATGACAGGTAATGTAGGCCTACTAACAGATATCAAAAGGATGGTTGATGGTACAGTACTATTTGGTAATGATGGGGCTCTGAAAATGAAAGGGAGTGGAAGTACCGAATTAACTAATGGAGAACTAAAGAAGACTGAGGTCTTTTACGTAGATGGCCTATGTCATAATCTACTCAGCATGAGTCAACTATGGGACTCAGAACTTATAGTTACTTTTAATCAGAAAGGCTGCACTATCAAGGGAAAGACAGGAAATTCACTTATGAAGGGATGAAAAACAGAAGGAAACTTTTATCAGGTTGATAGTGAAGAAAATGTGTGTTACATGACTGTTGAAGAAGAAAACAATTTGTGGCATCGGAGACTGGGACACATCAATCAACAAGACATGGAGAAAATATCAAAATTGAGAATTGTCATGGACATTCCCAACCTGAAGCATGAGCGTGGAAAATCTTGTGATGCTTGCATTCGTGGGAAGCTGGTCTGCAGTTCATATTGGCCAAAGAAGAAAAGAGTATCTCACTTTCTTGATCTGATTCATACAGATGTATGTGGGCCGATAAATGTTGCCAGAAATCATGGAGAAAGGTACTTTTTCCTTTTCATAGATGATTATAGTAGAATGTCATGTGTGATGGTCATTCACAGGAAACAACAATTCCTTGACTGCATGAAAACATATCGGCAAATCACTGAGAATGATACTGGACGAATAATCAAAGTGTTGTGATCTGACAATAGAGGAGAATAAACGTCCATTGAATTTGAAAATTATCTGGAGAAGCATGGGATACAACATGAGGTAGCTGCTGTGAGAACTCCACAACAAAATGGAGTTGTTGAATGTAGGAATCGACAGGTGAAAAACATGGCACAAACTATGCTGATTGAGAGTCGCATTCCATGACATTACTGGAAAGAGGTTGTTCAAGCTGCAGTGTACATCCAGAATCGAACAGGATTATATATGGGTGAGACGAAGACACCATATGAATTGTGGCATGGACGAAAGCCTTCTTTAAAATACTTTCGTGTCTTTGGAAGTAAATGCTTCATCAGGAACAAAGAAGGAAATCAAGGGAAATATGGCGACAATGCAGATGAAGGAATTTTCCTCGGTTACTCAATGAACATCAAAGCCTACAAATGTTTCAACAAGCGTTTAGGAAGGATTGTGGAAAGTAGTGATGTTAAGATAATTGAAGAGAAAAGCACAAATGCTTCAAGGACGTCATATGCTGATGTGATAGAAAGTCAGGAAGAAAGTGAACGTGAAGAAAATACAAATGCAGAAATAGAGGAAGCTGTTCAAAACACTCAGCAGTCACATCATGATGTTGACTCAGAAGAAGAATCTGAAGAAGAAACTATGGCTGAAGAGAATGCTACTGAACCTCGCAGGAGAAATCTAAGAGCTGAGATTGATCCATCCAACATAATTGGGGATAGGAGTGCACCCACTCAAACAAGAAGGATGAGGAATAACACGCAATTTTCATTTCTATCAGTTGTAGAGCCATACTTATTCGAAGAAGCTGAAAATGATGAATCTTGGGTTAAAGCCATGAATGATGAATTAGATCAGATTGAAAAGAATCAGACATGGGATATTGTCCAGAGACTTGAAGGTCACAATGTGATTGGTACCAAATGGATCTTCAAAAATAAGTTTGATGAGCATGGAAGTGTCATCAGAAACAAGGCACGACTGGTATGTAAAGGATACTCCCAGATTGAAGGAATTGATGTTGAAGAAACCTTTTCTCCAGTGGCTAGACTGGAGTCAATCAGGCTTTTCCATGCCATGGCACTCCAAATAGGATATAAAGTATATCAAATGGATGTCAAGAAAGCATTCTTGAATGGTGTACTCGAAGAAGAAGTTTACATTGAACAACCAGTGGGCTTTATTTTGGGTACTGATGAAACAAAGGTCTGCAAACTGAAGAAAGCTCTATATGGTTTGAAGCAGGCACCACGGGCGTGGTACTCACGGCTGGATTCATATCTCAAGAAGCTGGAATTCAAAAGAGGAGGAGTTGATCACAATCTCTATGTGAAGAATTCTCCAAAAGATCAATTCATGGTTCTAGTCTACGTTGATGATATCATATTTGGTGGCAATAGGCAGAAATCAGTGGACGAATTTTCCAACCACATGAAATCAGAATTTGAAATGTCTATGATTGGGGAGCACACATATTTCTTGGGGCTGCAGGTGATTAAAAAGAAGGAATACACTTTCATTTATCAGAAAAAATATGCAAGAGAGCTGCTGAAGAAGTTTAATATTCAAGACTCCAAACCAATGTCAACTCCGATTGCAGTTGGAACTAAACTTGGAAAGCATGAGGATGGGGACTCTGTTGATCCCACCATGTACATGAGGATCATTGGGAGCCTACTATACCTGACAGCGACACAGCCAGATATCGTCTTTGCCACATGCCTTGTGGCCCGCTTTCAGAGTAATCCAAAGGAGGAACATATGGTGGCAGTAAAAAGAATCATGAGGTACATTCAAGGTACACATAACTTCGGGTTATTTTTTGTTGTAGGCAGGGATAGTGAACTATCAGCGTTTTCTGATACTGACTGGGCTGGTGATGTAGTAGACAGAAAGTCCACTAGTGGTTGAGCTTTCTATATTGGGAAGAAATGTGTTGGCTGGTTGAGAAAGAAACAAGAAAGTACTTCTCTTAGTACTGCTGAAGCTGAGTATATATCCGCCACAAAGGCATGCACTCAACTGCTATGGATGAAGAAACAATTAACAGATATTGGTGATGAGGTAAAGAAACCAATGGTGATTTACTGTGATAACAAGAGTGCAATTGATCTTACAAAAAATCCTATTCAGCATTCTCGTACAAAACATATTGAAATCAGGTATCACTTTATCAAAGAAAAAGTTGAGAAAGGGGTGATTAGAATGGATCACGTGGGAACTGATGAGCAAGTAGCTGATATCCTGACGAAACCACTGTCAGCAGTTGGGTTTGAAAATCATCGGTTGAACCTCGGTGTTCAACCACCTCCTACTGCATAAGGAGGTTCCGAAATTCCCCTCTCCCCGTTTGTGATAACAGTTTTTATCTGTTTATGGCTATGATATAGGTTTATGGGGGAGATACTATCCAGGGGGAGTATGGTTTGAGCTGAACGTTGAACAAATTACTGGTCTTTGGATTTATTGTCAATGGGGGAGAAAGGAGAAAGGAATAAATTCAGGAAACTTCTATGATGATAAGAATGAGAAGGAAAACAGTGGAACCCAATTCAAGCATCCTCTCTTGTTTTCTACACCGAGCATTTCTCATGTAGACTTAGAGTGTTGGCAGAGTTGATTCCTGTGTTTTTGGTTTTCACATGGATGGATATCTATTGAATTTACTTTATGATTGCCAATAAACCCAAAGGGGGAGATTGTTGGAACCATGGTCTTCTATGCATGATTTGGAGTATGGTTTGTGTTTGTTGTCAATCCTCAATGGAAGTGCGGATCGTGTACTAGGAAAGAGATCATATCGTTCAAGAAGACAACAGTATTGAAGGTGGCGCCGTTTCCCAGTGTTTGCCAAATTTTTGGGGTCCAAAATTTGGAAGTTGGTGAGCATCGCGAAAATAGGATTTCAATGAAGAGAATTATTAAATATGGCAATGGCATGAATTTCGCGAAGAGTGGCTTAATGGTTTGGAATTCGCGAAGACTAGAAGTATGGAGGCGGTGATTCTTCGCGATTACGTCAAAGATTTGTGAATGAAAGAGGATGAAGAGCATCTTGGCGACAAATAGCTTTGCGAGGGAACTTCGCGGCGAAGACACGAAGGAAATGACGGAACACTCCGAGATTACGACGAGCTCCGTGAAGGGAAAATTGTCGTAGTGCTTTGCGATTTTGAGAGAATTTCAGCGGGAACTTCGGAGCTTCGTGATTTGATATGACGTGGCGCTGACTTCGCGCGGAAGGGTCAAGGGTCGGTGGAATCGTCTATAAATAGAGGCCAACCCCCTCAAGAGAAGTGGAGAGAATTTCAGAGAAAATCCTTTGCTCTCGGTTCGCAAAGGTCACTCGCGAAGGCAGTGTGCTTCGTGAAAGAGGAGCTTCGCGGTAGCTATTCTAGCTCTGCAAAAGTCGTGCGCCCCGTATTGGCTCAGTGAGCTTCGCGAAGAGGCAGGAGATCTGTGACAGCCAAGCATTGCGAAGGCTGGAGCATCGCGAGAGTGCTTCGTGATTGAGCTTCACGAAAAGGCAGGGACTCCGCGAAGGCTTGTTTGAGCTTTGAGAAATTGGGAGCCTTGCGAAGTCGGGTACTTTGTGAAGGCCCTTTACAAAGGTTGTTTACCCAGTGGACAAGGGAAAAGGGGGTATTCATAAGTGGATGAAATTTGGAATTTGACAGATCATCAACTCAGGACTCTGATGCAAGCAAAGTCTCATGCTGAACATGAGACAAAGACCTTTATGTCTATCTATTGAAGAAACCTTCATGTCTATAAACTGAGTGAGACTTCACCAACGGCAGTGAGCCAGGGGGAGTCAACGGGAGTGACCCGAGGGACGCAGTGAGCTATCCCTGAACTTTTGTAAAGGCTTAATCCTGGGACAGAGTGACTGTACCCGAACCTTTGTAATCTAAAGATAGTGAAGATTAGTGGAATTAGGTATGACCGAAAACTTGTCAGCGTATGCTCCTTGTACGTAGCCCTTAGTGGTGAACCAATTAAAAAGGTGTTGTGTCTTCTCTGTGCATGTGAATGTTTTCTTTCTGATCATATTCATCTTACAGGTTCAACAAGTTCATACCAATGTGGGAACACGATCCATAACTTTAAGAAGAAAAAGTTGTCACCCTGATTCACCCCTCCCCTCTCAGGGTGTCCCGGGGTCCTTCAGTTGAATCAAGTAATAAATTGGAGTGGTATCCATGCTATAGAGGAACATGATCTACCATTAATAAAAATTTCTTTTTTGGAGCATTTTCTGAGGAAACATCCTCCAGCATTCAGTGGAACCGCAGATCCAGTGATAGCTGAAGGATGGATCAATGCTCTAGAAAAGATATTTTGATGTCATGGGATATTCATAACGTCAAAAGGTAATACTAGAAATTTATCATTTGGAAGCTCAAGCTGATCAATGGTGGTCTCTAGTTAATAATACGAGAGAAAGAGATGATCTTGATAGTCTGGAATGAGATGATTTTAAGAGTCTTTTTCTTGAAAAATATTTTTCCAAAACTATTTGAATTAGAATGGAGAAAAAATTCCTGGAACTGAAGCAGAAAGATGATGATTCTGTGGCAGCATATGAAGCCAATTTTTCAAGAATAGACAGGTATGTACTAAATTTTACTCAGGGTTTTTGAAAGTAAAATTAATATATTTTACTTTGGTTTCAAACCATTTTTGTGAAGATATTTGGATTCATGAGAGTTTAAAAGCTGTGAGAAGCTTGTTCGTTGTGCTGAAAAAGTTGAGATGGAGTTTTCTGACAGATATGTTCCTCAAGATGACAAGAATAAGAAGTGGTCAGGTTGGAAGGCAATGAGGAAGAACTCATCAAATAAGTCTGGAGGTAGAAAATGAATTTCTCTTCTTGTGAAAAGTGTGGTAAAATGCATCCTGTTGAATGTCTTGTAAATTCTGGGAAATTCTACCGATGTGGAAAGTTTGGACACATGTCTCGCGAGTGCAAGGAAAATGATCAGAAAATTAATGAGAAGCCAATGGTGAGATGATTTAACTGTAAATAATTGGGTCATTTTGCTAATGTTTGTCCAAAACTAGTTACTCAAGCAGGGATTCAACAAAATTTGAAGCAAAAGGGTTTGGTAAAATCATTTTCAACCACTTTAGTAGATGTTGAGCCATCAAATGAGGTGGTATCAGGTACATTTCTTGTTTTTATAGAATTCAAAAATGTTTTGTTTGATTTAGGATCAACACATTCCTTCATTTCTAATAAATTTTTGAAAAAATTGGGAATTCAACCTCATGAAATGAAATCAGATACCATGGTAAAAAAACCTGGAGGAAATATTGTGGAAAAATTAAATTATAAGAATCTACCTATCCTTGTCTGTGTAAAGAGTTCACCTGAAAACCATGTTGTTTTGCCTCTAGTAGAGTTTGATGTTGTTCTAGGTATGAACTAGCTTTATTTTTATCACGCTAAGATAGATTGCAGAGAAAAAGAAGTTTTTTTTTCAGAAAGAATTTTAGTTTGTGTACAATAATGAACCCATACCATTAATAACATATCAAGAAGCTAAGAAATTGATAAAGGATGGAAATTAAAGTTTTCTTGATCATATTTTTTAAGATAAGGGAACTATCCAGATTAATGATATACCAGTGGTAGATGAATACCTAGATGTTTTCCTGATGATTTTCTTGGTGTTATTCCTAATCTAGAGGTTGAGTTTACTATTAACTTAGTTCCTGATGCTAAGACAATTTCTAAACCTCCTTATCGAATGTCTTAAATGGAACTTCTGGAATTAAAAAAGCAGTTGTAGTAATTATTAGATAAAGGCTTCATCAGACCTAGAACTTCACCATGGGGATCTCTTGTATTGTTTGTTAAGAAAAAAGATGGTTCAATGAGACTTTTCATCGATTATAGAGCCCTGAATAACATTACTATTAAAAAAATTATCATTTGCCACATATCGATGATTTTTTTGATCAACTCTAGAGAGTGAAATATTTTTCAAAGGTTGACCTGAGGTCGGGGTACCATCAGTTGAAAGTAAAGGATGAAGACATTATGAAGACTATGTTCCATACTAGATATAGCCATTATGAATTTGTAGTTATGCCTTTTGGGTTAAATAATGCACCTACTGTATTCATGGATCTTATGAATAGAATATTTCACAAGTTCTTGGATAATTTTGTGGTTGTATTTATTGATGAAATTATAGTATATTCTAGAAGTAAAGAGGAACATGAAAAATATATAAGGTTTGTTTTGAAAACCTCAAAAGAAAAAAAAAATGTATGGAAAATTCAGTAAGTGTGATTTTTGGTTGCAATAGATTTATTTTCTTAGGCACATTGTAAATATGGATAGAATAACAATTGATCCTATCAAAACAAAAGTGGTTGATGAATGTCCAATACCTAAAAATGTTACAGATATTCATAGTTTTCTTGGATCAGCAGGTTATTACAGACGGTTTGTTAGAAACTTTGCACGGTTATCTATCCCACTAACTAAGTTAACACGAAAATGGGTTAAATTTGTTTGGATAGAAGAATGTGATGTTTGTTTTCCAGAACTGAATAAGAGATTGGTGAATGCTCCAGTTTTGGTCTTGCATTCCCGAAGTGGTGATTTTGTCATCTACAATGATGCTTCATTGAAGGGACTTGGTTGTGTTCTGATTCATAATGATTAGGTAATTGCATATGCTTCAAGAAAACTAAAACCTCATGAGTAAAATTATCCCACACATGATTTGGAATTGGCAGTTGTGGTTTTTGCTTTAAAAATTTGGAGGCACCATCTTTATAGATCAAAATGTCAAATATATACTGACCATAAAAGTATGAAGTATATATTTAATCATAAGGAATTAAACATGAGGTAGAGAAGATGGATTGAACTGATAAAGGGTTATGATTTCACAATCAATTACCATCCAGGAAAAGCAAACAAATTGGTGGATTCTTTGAGTCAAAAACATCACACACCATTAACCATGTTATGTTTGGAACAAGATCCATTAATGAATGATTTTATGAATTTTGCCTTTGAAGTTGTTATTGTAGGGAATACATCTATTTTGCTTCAGGTTTCAGTGCAGTCATCATTATCAGACAGAATTAAGCGAGCATAGAAGGAAGACCCTAAGCTACAGAAAAAGGTATAATTGGTTAAAATGGGAAGGCATCCAGAATTTAACCTTGATAAAGATTGTGTTTTAAGATTTGTAAAAAGGTTTTGTGTGCCTTGTTATTCCCATTTAAAGAAAGATTTGTTGTATAAAGCTCATATTTCTCCATTTTATGTTCATCCTGGAAGTACTAAGATGTATAGAGACCTTCAGGAATATTACTGGTGGGATGGAATGAAAATGGATATTATAGAATTTACTGGGAAATGTTTGACATGTCAACAGGTTAAAGAAGAGTAGCAGTTACTGAAGGGAATGATTTAGCCTTTTCCAATTCCAAAGTAGAAATGGGAGAATATATCCATATAATTTATGGTGGTACTAGCTAAGACTTCTCGAGGTAACAATGTGATTTGGGTTATTGTTGATCGGCTGACAAAATCTACAAATTTACTTTCTATTTGAGATATAATGTAATTGGATCATCTTTATCGAATGTACCTCAAAGATATTGTCAGGTTACATGGATTTCCTCTTTCCATTGTATCTGATTTGGATCCCAGGTTCACTTCTAACTTTTGGAAGTGGATTCAGAAGTTTTTGGACTCAGAATTAAATTTTAGTACAGATTTTCATCCACAATCAGATAGACAATCATAATTAATGATTCAAAATTTGGAGGATATGCTTTGATATTGTTTAATGGACTACCAGGGAAGTTGGGATCATCATCTTTCTTTAGTTGAGTTTTCTTATAATAATAGTTTTCAGTCCAGTATTCAGATTACACCTTTTGAGGCATTGTATGGGAAGCAATGTCGAACTCCATCTTTTTGGGATGAAGTCATGGAAATGAAGTTGATGGGACCAAAATTAGTTGAGGAAGTGGCTAATAAAGTGAAGATGATGTAATAGCATATGAGGATAGCTCAGAGCAGGCTGAAAAGTTATGAAGATAACAGAAGTAAAGACTTCTCTTTCGAGGTAGGTGACCATGTTTTCCTTAAAATCTCTCCTTGGAAAAGTGTGATGCATTTTGGTAAGAAAGAAAAGATAAGTCCACGATTAATCAGTCCTTTTGAAATCCTAGAGAAAGTTGGACTAGTTACATACCGAGTATCATTTCCTCTGAGTTTGTCTCAGGTACACAATGTTTTTCATGTTTCAATGTTGAGAAAGTATGTTATAGATTCATCACATATCTTGACCCCAGAAGCAGTTCAGCTGGAAAAGATCCTTTCTTATGAAGAGAAACCATTTCGGATTCTTGATCGGAGGAAACGAGTATTGAGGAATAAGGTAATCCACTAGGTAAAGGTTTTGCGGAGAAACCACATGGTTAAAGAAGCAGCATGGGAATCTAAAAATGCTATGAGGGAAAGGTACCATCATTTTTTTAATAAGTAAATAAAATTGTGAGGATGAAATTTCCAGAAGGTGGGGATAATGTAACACCCCAAGGTTTTCTAAATCTAAATGGAAATACATGAAACTTTGTTTTAATTAGATATTTATAACTATCATTTAAACATAATTTTTATGCTTCTCTGTTTTTAATTTCAAAAAACAATCATCTATAATTTTGTTCAGTAGGTTATTTAGAGTCTGATGAAACCAACTTGTTTTTTTGGTGAATAGTAACATACCCTTATGAATACTAATATGACCCTAATGAATATTAAATTGTATTATTATTTTATTTTCTTAAGGATTTAAGATAATAACATCTTGGTTAATTTTTTCAATGGGATATAAAAGAAGTTATATTTTTAAAATTGTAAATTTTTGAATTAAATATAATTTTAATTAAAAATTAAATTTATAATATTTAGAAAATTATTTTAAAAAAATTCAGTTCATTTTTGAATTCTACACATAGAAAAATGGTTAGGGTAAATTTTTGGGATTTTTCTAAAATAGTTGTTTTTTCGGTAAATAGTAAAAATACAATTTTAAGTTTAGGTGTGTTAATGACATCATTAACAATATAATAATGATGTAATAAATATGGTCAAATTGTGTATAGTAAAATAATATATGAGGTGTCCAAAGTGGCTAATACCGTGGGAAAATACCATGGTAATGCCCATGGTTTTGAAAATACCACTAATGAGGTGTCCCTTATAAATTATTAAAAATATTCCCTCACTTTTGCTATAAATACCAAACTATTCCTTCATTAAGTTCATTACTAATTCCTCCTCAACAAATCTCTGGCCTCCTTACCTCTCTATTATTCCTTCCAAGGTTTCCTCAAGCCCCCAAGGTCCCAACCTTTAAGTTCTAAGAGTTAATCTTCAAGGTAAGAAAATTATCAATTTCTTTCTTTTTCCATTCTAGTTCTCTTTTATGTGGTATAACTTTCAAGTTTCCATACCATGTTCTTATTTACTTCTTATTCTCGATCTATTCTGCATTATGATTCATCTCTGTATGGGTGACCCTTGTCCCCTTTCTTTTTAATGTTTTCTAAAACCATATTGCATAGCTGTTAGGCTGCCGAATTTTTGTAAGGGATTTCTCAATTATTCTTTTATTTTGAGTTCCTTTGTTTTCTTATTCTTTCCTCATATATATTACCAGGATGGATAATGGTTCTGGATCTTGTGTTCATGTAGGGGGATGCTCTGATTTAGGTTTTCCATCTTCATCGGGAGTTCCTTCGGTGGACTCTGTCTTGACTGGAAAGACCAAATCGTTCAAAGATGCAGTCACGGGGATCCTGGTCTTAGTGAATAGTTCCATACCTTGTATTCCAGTGATCAATTTGGAACCTAGGTTTATAGAAAATATAGATGGTATTCCTGTGGTTGAGATTTCGGAGAGGGAACTTATGGAGGCTACAGAATACCACAGGCTTTCTCTTGTGGCTCATTTTGGGCCGAATAAACATCCTTTGAAGGTTTTTAGATCCTTGGTTGATTCGTGGGATCTTCTTCAAAGGTATTAGATGTTGGAATTATCCAAGTACGCCTTTTGTATCTACTTGTTTAATGAGGATGATTTTGTGCGCGCCTGGTCTAGGGAGGATAGACAGTGTGGATCTCTGCGGTTCACTTTGTCTCGTTGGTCCTGGGATTATCATTACAGGAAAGAATATCCAATGGTAGTGGTTTGGATTAAACTTCCAGGTATTCCTCTACCACTATAGAATCTGTCGATTTTGGCTACTATAGGGGATTCTATAGGGAACTTTCTCTACTCATATTTGAAATCCGAGACTCTTATGGAAGCTGCCAAACCGAGGATCTATGTTGCAATGGATTTATCGGTGAATTTACCTCCAAGTTTACTTGTCAAGACCTCTGAGGGTTTCAATTGGGGGCAATGCTTGATTTATCAGGCTCCCCTGAGGTTCTGTTCAGCGTGCAGCTTTCAGGGTCATTTTATTGAGGTGTGTAGGAAGAGGAGACCGAGAGTGCAGTCTCAAGAGATTATGAAAGGAAAAGGTGTTCATCCATCATCATTTGAGGTGGGACTAGCAGCAGATTCTGAAAACAGTCTGGTCTCACCAAGATTGTCTAAAAATTCAGTGCATAAATTGTCATTTCTCCAGACAGGAAAGGAGATCGAGGGGGATACAACCTCAGTTTTTTCGAAGTCAAAACAATTAGAAAGCGCTTTAGAGATGCTGCCTAGTGTTCTGATACAATCTGCCTCTGTGGAAGATATATTGGATTTTCTTAGTTTATCTACATTGAATTGGGAGGATGGGGAATGATGTGAGGTCGTATTTCCCCCGATACTACCCATGGATATTCCCCCTCCATCACAAAGTTTTCTTATTTCCACCCTTTTGTCTACAGATAATCTAAGGAGATCTATTTTGAGCTTATCTGAATCTTCCAAGGATACTCTGGAATGGGGTCTGACGAAGGATTTCTCAGAGGTGTTAAATATGGAGATGAGTGCGGCCAAGAATTCTACTCACAGGTTGGTGTTTCTCTCCCTAGTGCAGGAGGAATCAACTCCTTTCTCTCCTCCACCAACGTTTTTTAATAGACTATCCTTGATAGAGGAGGAGGACAATCCTTTCAAACATAAGGTACTTATCCTGAAGAAATCAGCGTCTCCATATGGTCTTTTCATACCGATTACCAGATCCATGTCCAAGGAGGATGGTAATCTCATCTTGGAACCAAAATCAGGTACTACTATTCGTAAGGCCAAGATTTCTTTATTTTAATGTTGTCCTTGATTGTGTAGAATGATAGAGGTTTGGGGTCACCTGCTAAGGCTGCCTTCATGCCCTCTGAAGTCAAGAAATATAATGTGTTGTTGGTTGTTATTTTGGAACCGAATCAAGATTCTTTCAAGATCGATTTCTTTGCTAAGAAAATTGGGTTTGGACATTCTAAGCAGTCTTATCCTAATAATAAACACATCTAGATATGCTGGAAAAGAGAGGTGCAGGTAGAGGTGGTCCATGCTTTGGAGAAATGTATAACAATTAGGATTTAGATGAAGGGAACAATACTTATATTCTCTTTCATTTATGCCAGTGGTGATGTGTAAGGTATAAGGTCCCTTTGAGATTACTTGTCTTCCTTTTACTGACTTGGACTCCCACGGTTGGTTGGTGGCGATTTCAACACAATTTTGGACAGTTCTAAAAAAGGGGAGGAATTAGTAACACTAACATTGGTATGCAGGACTTCAAAATCTGTATAACTAGCAGGGGCTACTGGACTTAGGTTTCAAGGGATGCAAATACACTTGGTGTAATAACTATAAAGGTAGCAGTCGAATTTGGATCCATCTTGACTGGTTCTTTTCCAACTTACAAGGTTTAGACTTGTTTTCGAAAGCTTCGGTTTCCTATTTGTCTTGGGTTATATTGGATCATGCTCTGTTGTTGGTGGAATTGAAAAGAGGTTATGCTGATAAATTTCCTTTTGGTTACTCCTCAAACTAGCACCAGGTTGATGGATTCCTACAAATGATGAGAACATCCTGGGAAAGGGTAGAGACCGGAAGGTCTTGGGTTGGCGTCTCAAGGAGGATTAGTTGCCTTAAGCTAGATATAAAGGGATGGTTGCTGAATAATCCTTTTGGAGATGTGTCGGTAGAATCGTTATAGGTGGAGATGTATCTAATTTAAGAGGAGCTCCAGATAAACTAGGATGAGGGTAAATTTATGATGCTTTGTGATAAGCATAGTATTCTGACGGCACGGTTGATGGAAATTGAGAGAGACTTCAAGCATAGATCCAGAATTCGATGGCTTAAGGAAGGGGATCACAATAATGCTTATTTCCAGGCTTGTTTTAAGGAAAGGAAAAATATGAAAATCAATATTATGCTGGATAATGGTTCCTATACATCAGATTTGAATGTGGCGAGGGAGTTGGCTTTGCAACACATTGAGAATTTACTGGTAGGAGAGGCTTTTGCTAATATCTATGGTTTATCAGGGGTGGAAGCAGAGTTTATGGGTGGATTTCCAAGACTGTTAGTGGAGGAGGATAATGCAGCTTTGCTAAATACTCCTTCTAAGGAGGAGATTTGGGGAGTTATTCGTAGCATGGCTCCTAATAGCGCTCCAGGCATGGATGGTTTCTGAGGAGAATTTTATGTGGCCACTTGGGATTTTATGGGGAGACAAGTCATTGAGGCAATTCAAGATTTTTTTTAGGTAGGTTCTATCAACCGAATCTCTTGTGCCTCCAGGGTGGTCCTTATTCCAAAAGTGAAGGACCCGAAAAATCTTAATCAGTATAGAACTATATGCTTATGCAATGTTTCCTACAAAATTTTGGCTAGTCTGATTGAAAATAGGTTGAATGAGGTTATCTCCCATCTAGTGTCGTAGGAACAACATTGGTTTGTGAAAGGAAGAAATATTCAAGGTGCAATCAAAATTTCTAAGGATCTAGTGGAGGATATTAACAAAAATTTTGTGGGCTCCAATGTTATCATTCAAGTGGATATGGATAAGGCGTATGCTAAATTGGAATGGAGTTTTGTTATTCAGTCCATGAGAAGTATGGGTTTTCATGAGTGGGTCATTGATCTTTGCTTCAGATGTTATTCCTCACCGTGGTTATTAGTCTCTATTATGGGGAAAGGGTTTGGTTTCTTCAAAAGCTTGCGGGGTGTGAGGTAAGGGGACCCTTTGTCTCCCTCTCTTTTCATTCTGGCCTAGGAGGATTTATCTAGAAACCTATATAAAAGCATGGGTGAAAGAAGAATACTACCGTATAGACAGACTGTGGTAGGTTTTATTTCTCACCTCATGTTTGCAGACGATATTCTTATTTTCATTAACGGTAAGAGGAATTCACTTCTTAAATTCTTGAAGATTATGGGGGTGTATGGGGATCTAAGCGGCCAAAGAATCAATTCAAGAAAGATCAATGTTTTTATTTCCAACAAGTGTTCTGTTCGAAGAAGTAGGGTCATTCAAGATACTCTTGGAATTCAGAGGAAACAATTTCTTATGATATATCTCGGAGCTCCAATCTCTTTTGGCTAGATTAAAAAGTCTTTCTTTGAGGATATTATGAACAGAATTCTAGGGAGAATTGTGAACAGGAAGAGCATACTGTTGTCCTTTGGCAGCTGAGTCACTTTAATCAATAACTTTTTGTCTTCCATTATGATGCACACTCTCTCAACCATCACTCCTCAAAAAGGGACCATCAATAGGGTGGAGAAGATCAGGAATTGTTTATTATGGGATGCTAACTCTCTCAGTTGATGCCATTGGGTCTCCTGAAACCGTATGGATAAACCAGTGTGGAGGGGGTATTGAACTAAGGGACATCAAAGAGTCCATACAAGCCATGTAAGCTCGACTAGCTTGGGACTTCCTCATGGGGGAATCATTATGGTCCACATTTCTTAGAAACCGTTATGGAAGACATTGGGAAGATTAGAAAATTCGTCGTGGAAAGCTCTCGAAGTTGGCTAGATGTATTCTTGAGCATTTAGAAAATCTTCAGGAGAATACCCAATGGGTGGTTGGGAGAGGTTCAATTAGCTTCTGGAGGGATAATTGGGTGGGAGATAGATTATTTTTTCCAGGATGTCTGGGTCCTGACATGACTGTTAGGGAGGCAAGCGCTTATCCTTCAATGCTGGAGGCAATTTTGAGTAATAAACAGACGGGGGTCTTTAATAGTATTTATTTCTCAAATGAGGTGGATAGATGTTGTTTTACCAGGTCTTCCTCTGGGATCTTTAATGGACATGCTTTTAGAGAATTGATGCATCCAATATCGGTGCGGGATGAATGGGATTTGCGGTTATGGTGTAAGGACATACCTATGAAGATGAAATTTTTGGTCTGGAGGTTGTGGAATAGGTCAATTGCAACGGAAGACAATATTCAATCAAAGGGTATTTCTATGGATTCTCGTTGTTTCTGCTGCAATAGTCCAATCATTGAGTCTGCCTTACATCAGTTCTATATGAGTGATTGGGATGTTGTCCTATGGTCTGCTTTTGATTCATGGATTTCATCCAGGTGCGATTACGATTCTATACAGGAATTCATCTCTTTCTATTTTATGAAGTCTGATCATGGCACAATGCAACAGAAAATTCATAGCATTACTTTTAGCACCGTTTTCTGGATCATTTGGGAGTCTCATAATACAACCAGGTTAGACAAGTGACCTTCTCTATCTAGTCTGCTTATAAAGGTGAAGGTACTCATTTACGAGTTGGTGTTATGTGTGAAGGGTGGGCAGAATTCTCAGGAGATGAACATGTTCCTTAATAGACCTATTTCAACTAATATTTATCCAGGTCAGTGGGTAAAGTGGAATCCTTCTAATAGTGGTAACAAGCTTAATTTTAATGGTTCTTTCATGAATGGATGCATGCGAGGGGGTGGTCTACTCAGGGATTCAAATGGACTAGTGTTCCTGGATTTCAGCGCGTACTATGGTTTGGGGAATTCCTTGTACATGGAGGTGAGGGCCTTTCTCACTGGAGTTTCTCTTTGAAAAAGGTTCAGATTCCAGTTATGTGAGGTAGAATCTGATTATGAGATTTTGGTTTGGTCTATACAAGGGAAAAGAAATCCTCCATGGAATTTGATCTATCTCATTAGAAGATGTTCTAAGGAAATCAATGAAGGTTGTTGGGTCCATAATATTTGGAGAGAAGCTAATTTTTCTATGGATTATCTTGCTTGAGCAGGAAGAGAGGAGGAACCATTGGTAATTTACTCCACTGTTGGATCTCTTCCACAGAAATGTAAGGATGTTGTCCGGGGGGATACCCTTGGACTTCACCATTTTCAACCTCCGTGAGCTGTATAATTTTGGTGGGTGTTCTTACATCCTTTAATAAAAAATTAATTTTTGATCGATCGATCCTCATATCCTCTTACCCAAGAGGCATGAAAGCCCTAGAAATCATGCATATTATGAATTTTCTCATTTTCATAGAAAATTCATCACCATTCTTCTTCTCCCCTCCCACTTACTCAAGGAATAAAAAAAATTGTCTGTGATGTATCGAATTACCGACATCGTGGACGACGTGATTCCAATTTATATTAATTATTTCAAGTCTGGTCATGAAACCATATTTTTGGTTGAACCAGGTTATAATATATGAATTTTGTTTCATCCATGGTTCTAGAATTCTTTTTTACACATAGTTTTAATTTATAAAACAAAACGAGGTCATTGTTATCAAATAACCACTAAAATGATCTAAATGAACATCATTAATGTATTAACTTATGAATCATCATTATATAAAACTTAAAAATGATAAATGGTATAAATTATGGAACTTAAAATATTTAAATACCTTTTCTTTACAATTCTAGAGTTTCACTTCCAATAAACAAGAATATCCCTCATGAACCAATCATGGAAATCATGTAAAGAAACACACCCAAAACAATTTAAGGAATAAAATACTAACAATTAAAGGGTGAAATGATGTAATAAAATGATCATATAAGATATTATAAAGAAATATATGATTCTGTAAGATATTAATAAGGCTCTTTTAACCATTATACAGGAGGTTTAAACATATTTGAAGTAACTTGAGGTAAGGTAATTTTTAACCCAATTTCCATTCTTTGGGTTAACCTTCTTCTTTATTCATTATATGGTATTAATATTATTAGTGTGATGAATATTTTTATATATTATTTTTTAATATGTGTATTTATATTGTATACACATATCCATTCAATTCTATTAATTCTCAATCCAATTATATTTTAAAGGACTCTACTTTTAAAATCCTTCTAAAACTATCTTTAATAAATTTCAAAAGGATTGTTTTTTTATGTGTATGGAAAGAGTAGTTTCTCCTGATTTCAAGATACTTTATTACCATGATATGTTCCTTGGACATTATTTATGTTGTTTTGAGCCCATTATAGCTCATGATATGTTAGGTTTAGGCCATTATAGATCAAGATATGTTGGGTTGAACCCATTATAGCTTAAGATATGACGGGTGAGCCCCATTATTGCTCTCCAATGCATTGGGTACTCCATAGATGGAAGTTTAACAAAGGGTTCTTCCATGTGTATGGGTGAATGTAGGAGTGATATGGTAAATATGTCCCAAGACAACTACATGATGTTTCTATGCATATGAGTTTTTATGATTACGAGTTTTATTGGTTTTTATGTTATCACTAGACTAACGCTTTCTTTCTTTATATAACTTACTAAGTTTTATAATCATCCCAAGTTTTTAAAATGTTTTTTCACAAGATATAAGTATGGTTAAGAGAATTAAGGGAGTCATGATGAATGATGTAGAGGGTTTTCAAAGAAATCATGTTTTAATCTTTAATGTTTTATATTTTGAAAAAAATGGAAACTATTTTTAGTAGTATCCTCTTGTATGAATTTTGTATGTTATGTATGTAAGGTATCCTAATTCTTTAAAACTCTAAACCCTAAAAGATACTCAATGTGTAATAATGTATGGTCTTGTGTAAAATTCAAGATTTAGTAATGTTCTAAGGCCGGGTCCTTATAACAGAACAACCCTGAAAACTCCTCATGAAAAACATATGTCCTTGACTCACATAAGGTGGTGATGTAGGAATTTATCAAGTATATGGTGAACCTTGTATGAGTTTGGATGAGAAAGGCATTATTAAAAATTTTACATTTTTGTGATAAGAGAAAATTCATGTGAGGTAAGTGTTTTGTGCATGATAGGATAAATGAAGTGAAAATATATTGAATGATATAAATAGAGAACTTGAAATAATTTTTTATGAGGTATGATATCTTTTGTTTCTTGGTTTTTAATTTTTGTATCTCAATGATATGTGTTTTAATTTTTTTGATTTGATATTGGTGTTTACTTTTCACAATTTTTCGGAATACATGATATGAGGTTTTTCCCAGGAGTGCAAAAGGGTAAGTGTGGGGGAGTTGATAAAACACAATTTTATTGATAATAAATGACAAAATTTCTTCACGTTGTGTTAAATATGTTTATTTATAAAATATTTGGGATTAAATCATTCTTTTGAAAATTTGATGAAAATTCCAGTTTTACCCTTTAAAATTCACTGTATCATTTTAGATATAAATATTTTGATATGTATTATTTGAACTTAAAATTTTGTAAATATATTCCTAACTTAATGGGATACAACTTCTATTTAGGACATTGGAGCTAAATCATGCATTTGATGGGTGAAAATGGGCCATGAAGTCAAAGTTGGGATGGACTCGCCAAATTGGACAATGGTTTTTTTTTATTTAGGCCATAACGTGGTTGTATAGGGCTCAAATTTGGAGAAGATATTGTGAAAAAAATTTATAAAAAATCACCATTCTATATGGAGAGCTGTTTCACGTGTTTTGGTGGTCAAATAGGCCGTGCAAGCTGGATTAAATTATTTGTTCGAATTTCTCCATTCACACTTGAAACCTCTTAAAACCTAGCCTCCCCTCCACTCTATAAATTTATTTTTTTCTCATTTGAAGAGGTTGTGAAATTAATTAAGAGATTTAAGTAATAGGATAATTGGATTAACTCAAATTCTCCAACCATTGTAAGAGGGGTAGCTCTTGAAGTAAGGATCCCCTCATTGAAGCCTTCGTTTTCTTCTTCTTTTTCTTCATGTTGTAATGTTTGCATTTGGGTAATAAAATTATTTGTTCCTCTTTTATTTATTCTATTTTATTATATTTTTTTAAAATTTATTATTCTATTAATATTTCTAATTGGGTTGTAATCAAGAGTAGAAATGATATTGGGTTCTACCTTTTCTAAACCTTTGCACATGGAAAATGTTTCTACGATGACTACACCGCCCATAGAAGAGTGGTTATTTTTATTAATAGATCAACCTATATCCTTATTCATTAATTTTTTTGAATCAATGAGATTATATAATTAAAATAATATGATCTATTAATTGATTTTTTAATTTAAATGAAAATAATAAAGCAATTGAAAAATTAACACAAAACACATGAGGTCAGGAATTGTGTGAATTGTGAAAGTGTGATCTTAATCAGTAATAAAAAACCACACAGGATCAATTTTTAGAGTTAAAACATAATCCCTAAACTCAATTAGTATTTATTTACAGGGTGGGTATTTCCCCTAATTCACCATTAACCATAAGCTACTCTTAAAATGACAATCAATGTAGGGTGCTGTGATTACATGTTCCAAAGTTAGCCCAGTGTTTAACTTTTTTCATCTTTGTGGTAATGTTAACTCCCATAGGGTTCTAGGGTTAAAAAAATAAAGGATAATAATTAAGTGTATGTTAGTTTAAATTATAATTATAAATAATTTAAAGAATAAGTATAGTTAGATCAATTACTTTGTTTAAAATATTTTCTAAAAAAACATATTCTTGTTGTGTATTTTTAATCGAACTTCATTACAAAAATTAAAAACAAAAAAAATAAAATATTATTATAAAAAAATTATTCTAGTTTTATAAACTATAAACAACCCCCCATCCTTTCAAGTAGTGTATTTGAGTTATTTAATTTTATTTTCAAAAATACCTTCAATATGTTGTCTTAAATTACTTCATCCTTTGAGAGACGACCTTGGTCAGCCACTCTACTGCACCTAAAATAACCCGAAACCGAATATCATTTGAGAGTGACCATAACAGTTCCCTTCACGTATCTTGATGAAACTTCCACCTCGATTTAATCAAAAAGTTTTAGTATTGGATGATAAAGATCCAAAGGATCTAACATTAGATAACTTTCACAGTACCCTTGTAGCATATGAAATGAGAAATGATGACAACGATGATGTAGAAAAGGGGAAATCCAAAGAGATTGAATTTAAGTCCATAAAGAAGATCTCCATTGAAGATGATTAGGAATATGAAGAATCAGATGAGGTGATTTCATTACTTTCCTCAAATCTTGAAAGAGGAAAAGAAAAGTTCAAATGGAAACTTCCAATTACATGCTTTCAATGTGGAAAAGTTGAACATCTTTCAGAAAGGTTCCCTAAGAAGTTTAAAAAAGATGTTGAGTATGAAGTTAAAATTCCCATGAATAATTCTTCAGCCAACATGAAAGGGAAGAAAATTTTAATATAAATCTCTTCAAAAAGAATAGATTGCTTTCAAAAGAAGATGACAGTTCAAAAGGGTATGAAGGAGAATATTTAAATGAATGTAATGATCATAATTCAGAGGCTATGGTGGATGTTGTGGTAAATTACCAAACAATGGAAGAGAGTGACAATGAGGAAGGATAAGTAGAAGTTAGAGTTGGCCTTCAAGTCTAATTAGAAGCCTCTCTTGAGGAAATGGATATTTGGAGAGCCAAAACGAATAAAGCCAACAAAGTGGTTCATGATGCCAAACTTTATATATAGCAATAGGAATAAGTGAAGTCTAAGCTAAATGAAGAAATTGAAAAACTGAAGTCTTCAATACCAGAGAGCTCATATAAGGCTGTTGAGTACAAGATCAAAATTGAAGAACATAAAAGGGAAATCGATAGTTTGACTCAAACTAGAAAAGATCAAATCAAATGTATCGATGAAATTGAAGTGTAGGTCATAGATATATGAAGAAATATTAAGAATCAAGAAAAGCTATTGACTATCAGCACAACATCGGGAAATCAGATCAGTCCAGAAACCGAGAAGATGAAGGTGGAGCATAAGGGTCAAGAAAAACAAAATAAATAGTCAAATCCAAAAGATAAGGATGGTATAAGGGCTAATAAAAAATAAAGAGGTGTAATGATTAGTGTTACACCACAATCAACCACTTTGAAAGTGACGATTGATTTGAGTATGAAGTAGAGTTAGAATATTCATAAAACTCAAGGGACAACCAGTGGTGCAGAAGTGACATACATGAATTCACCTCACATCAGGTGTTATTGTTGTGGAAAGATAGGACACTCACAAAATGTGTGTTCCATATCCATGAGATACCGAAGGGCATAAGAACAACAATGACAACCAAACAAAGTGCAATAATCTAGAACATATTTTGAGGGTAATTGTTTTTGGTGTATAGAATTAGGACACATGTCTAGATACTGTATATAAACCATGCAGAGGAATGTGCTAAAGAAAAACCAAATTGGTTACAAGAAGAAATTCAGTGAACTATCAAGTGAGCTGAAAATGCAAAATCAGTTTGTAGTGTTGTAAGATGAAGCTGGTCCATCATACACAGAGAAAGTTCAAGATTATCAATCTTTACTAGGTATGAAGTAAAAAACATGGAGGAAAAGGAAGAAGATAGTTGAACAAGTAGTGGTTATAGAAATTGCCTTTAAAGCATCAAATCACACTGGTATATGGATTATTGATAGTGGACGAACCTCTCATATGATATGTAATAAATATTTGGTGACCATAATCAAGTATGATAAGGAATGTCTCATAAGATTTGGTAATGATAAGGGCCTGAAAATTTTTGGCTCAATAAAAGAAAAGTTCGGGGGAGAAAGACATGAGACATGATGATTTCTTAATTATTGAAGGTCTCAGTCACAACTTGCTCAGTGTTAGTCAATTTTGTGACTCAAGACATTCCATAAACTTTTTGAAGAAATTATGTGTCATCAAGGAAAAATACAATGTAGTTTTTTTGTAGGGTAATAATACAAAATAAAATCTCTACCTCATGAGTGGAGAAGAAGATATGTGTTTTCTATCAAAGGATGAAGAAAATAAGTTATGGCATAAGAGTCTTAGACACTTGAGCCAAATATACCTGAAATATCTGGTAAGATATGATGTTTCTGAAGACCTCCCTAGATTATCACATGATTATAATCATATGTGTGATGCTTTCCAACAAGGGAGGATCATTTAAAATACATATAAGTAAAAAGAGAAAAGGTCAACAAAATTTCTTGAGTTGGTGCATATTGATGTGTGCGAACCGATTTCACCAATAGTTATTGGTGGTAGGAGATACTATGTACTCTTCATTGATGATTTTAGTAGAATGGAATGGGTATCAATCACCACCCACAAGTATAAGGTGTTCAGTTGTATTAAAAGATATTGATAGGAATTTGAAAAGATGCCAGGTCAAAAAATCCATAAAATCAAAACAGATAATGAAAATGAGTTCAAAAATTTACAAGTGGAGGATTATCTCAAGAAAAATGGGATATGGCATCAATTTTCAGAAATAATAACTCCACATCAAAATGGTTAGTTGAGAGAAGAAATCATATTATCAACAACATGTATAGAAAAATTATCATTGATAAAGACCTTCTAGAGAAATTTTGGAAATAAGTGGTGATGACATCAATATACACATCAAATAGATAATTAATATGTCTGAAAGAAGGGAAGACTCCATATGAGCCATGGTATGGAAAGAAGTCGTCATTGAAGTACTTTCGAGTCTCCAAAAGCAAGTGTTTCATTCTCAACAAGGATAAACACAGAACGTTTGAATCCCATGGAGATGAAGGGATATTTCTTGGCTAATCGAAGAAAATAAAAGAATATAAATACTTCAAAAATAAGCTAGGAAATATAGTTGAAATCCATGATGTAACTATAGTGGAGAATGAGGAGAATCTTCAGCACATACATGATCAATCTTAGGAAGATAGTGATGAAGAAATAAGTAGATCAGGGGATATTCCAGTTCTAGAGGTTGACTTAGAAGAAGAATCAGATGATGAGAAGGATGAGAATAAATCATTATCTACATAGAGACTAGTGAGAAGTGTTGAAATTGATAGACATAACATAATTGGTGATCAGACAACACTAGTACATACAAGGAGGATGAAGACTCTACAACAATCATCATACTTATCATAGGTAAGGCCCAAATGTTTTGATTAAGAAACTACAGATGAGAATTGGGATCAGGTTATGAATAAATAGCTTGACAAAACTTAGAAAAATAAGACATGGGAGATAGTTTCTAGGCCAATAGATAATAATTTCATCAGGACTAAATGGGTCTTTTGCATCAAAATGAATGAAGAAAGTGCAGTGATTCGAAACAAAGCACGACTAGTGTGCAAAGGGTACTCCTGGATTGAGGGTATTGATGCTGATGAAACTTTTTCACCTATTGCATATCTAGAGACAATCTGATTATTCTTGTCCATAGTAGTGAAAAGAAAGTTCAAGGTTTCCTAAATGGACATAAAGTCAACATTTCTAAATGGGTTTCGGGAAGAAGAAGTTTATATTGAAAAACCATATGGTTTTCTCATTCATGAAGATGAGAACATAGTTTTTTGGTTGAAGAAGGATTTATATGGTTTGAATTAAGCACTAGGAGCATGGTATTCAAGGCTAGATTAGTTTCTAAAAATGATCAGTTTTCAGTGTGGTGGAGTTGATTACAATTTATATTTCAACCACGATAGTAATAAAAGGATGATGGTGCTAGTATATGTCGATGAAACAATCTTTAGAGGATTAGATGAACCGTAGTGTGGATAGTTTTCTAAATTCATGAAAATTGAGTTTGAAATGTCAATGATTAGTGAAATAATGTTTTTATTTGGTTTACAGGTAACACAAGGAGAGAACAGATCATTCATTTCTCAATCTAAATATTCCAAGGAGGTTTTTAGAAGATTTATAATGGACAATTCTAAGGATATGATGACTCTGGTGGCTACCCGGATGAAACTTTCAAGGGATGATGAAGGCAATGCAGTTAATGTTACAGAATACAGAAAAATAATTGGTAGTCTACTATACTTAATAGTGATAAGACCTAATATTGTTTTTTACACTTGTAAAACATCATGGTATCAAAGAAATACCAAGGAAATCCATATGATTAAAGTGAAAATAATACTTCGATATATCAATGTAATGATATATTTTAGTTTAATGTACAATGATAAATCTTAGCAGGAGCTATTGGGATATACAGATTGGGATGGTTTAGTAGATGATAGGAAATGAACATTAGGAGGTTCTTTATATCTTGGTGGATTGTGTTATAAGAACTCGGTTTTTTCTATAAAAGACTTTGGAATATTCTTTATGTTATTCTAGAGCAGCACCTTCAGACGGTGTACGATTCCGAGCCCCGGTGTGGCCGGAATTAAATTTTTAGTGCGTTCACACTGGGCATGCTAAATAAATGGGATAACTCCTAAAAGGTAGCTCAAATTTAAAAAATGAGGTCACTGTTGAGTCTGGAACATTCCGTTTACCCTATTAGGGGTATAATTTTTACGGGCGTGATCCTTCTGTGAAAAATGGCCCCAAGGTCGTTTTCGTAATTTAGCGACATCGGGCGTTGAGTTTTATAACATTTTAACGGAGGCTCAGATTAAAATTATGAGATCTCCATTGTGCTAAAAACGTGGTCTTTCCCCTAGGGGAGGCTTAACCTAGACCCCATCGAGGGTTCGGGTGCGGGTCTTCTGAAGGAAGATTAAAAATAAATTAATTTAAAAATGTATTTGTTTTTCCTACTTAAGTAAACCCACCCTCTTCTTCTCTCCCTCCATCTCTTTTCTATGGTGGAAGAAACCACAAGCATCCAAGGATACCTCCACCTTATTCAAGATCACATCCTCTCCAAGGTGTTTTTCTAGCCGGTGGATCGTTGCGAAGCGACGGGCTAAGCCCCCGAGGTAGGATCATGAATTCTTTTTTTTACATTGCCGCATCACCATTGAATTTGAATTATTGCATCGAACCTATGTTTAATTATCGACCGAAGCCCATTTTCGAGTAAGTATCATTCTAATCTTTCCAACGCATGTTTCAGTTTGAATCTTGGAGTCCCGCGGCGCCTGGGGTGGCCCCGTGAAGTTTTCCGGCCAAATACCTCTTTTTCCGGCAGATCCAGAGTGGTTCGGCGATCTCTGGTGGCAGCGGTCTGAAGCGGCGGCGACAGCAGGGCTCTCCAGTGGTGGTCGGCGCAAGCTGTAGGTGGCGGGCTCCTCAGAAGCGGGGGGTGGCGTAGGATGGCGTTGGCGAACGGACAACAGAGGTGGCCGTGGTCGAGCATTCGGGCGAGCTGGGGGCGTCGACGGCGCCAGCAGGGCACGATGTCCCAGGCCGACCGGCTTTGCCAGTCGGCGTGTGTGGGAGACCGGGTTCCTTGTGACCCTGGCTGGCGACAGGGAACCGCGATATGCATGTTCTGTGGAATTGGAGCTGAACCGGATCAAGCCGGTCTGGGCGAGGCAGTTGGCCCGCGCGTGAACTGCGGGCCGGTTCAGGCAAACGGTGGGCCGGTCGAACCGACCTGGCCCACCGTTCGGTCCTTTAAAATTTTAAACGCCCTTAAAATTCACACCGAGTGTCTGATTCGTGTTCCGTCTGCATAAACGTGTTCCTTGAATCGAGAAAGATATTTTTAGATGGTCTCGGGGATTTTTAACTCTCGAGACGGGGGGCTCGGTGGCCTGACACGTACGATAAGTGGTTTGGCGTTTTTCCGGGAGTTCTTGTTTTGGATGGCGTAGACACATCCGATGTTAGATTTGAGCGCTGTGAGTAGCGTTGGGACCCTAGCACCGAGTCGGAGCTTTCCAAGGTTGTTTTAGGCGTTGAAGCTGGAGTTGAGGCGTGGGCCCCATGGCCCTTCTTTTAAGCTGTGAGCAGTGTTTAACAACTTTTTCATCGGATATTCGTTTGAGGCGAGTAAATAGTCGATCTCATGTGTTTTTATGCGAGGATTAAAACGGTATGATCCGTTTGGATGTGCAGAGTCTCTTTTGAGATCTCATTTGTGGAATCATGAAAGGTGTACCGGTGGAGGGTCTTCCTATGGTGTTTGCAGGGAACCCTTGGTGTGTGATATCATTCACTCCTGTGAGAGTGAGGTAAATGTTTGAAGTGGTGTGGTTGGTCGTACTAGGTCTGTGGTGGAAGCAAGCTGGGAACTTATGTTTTCGCCCTTTTTGCATTGACGTTGGACATCGTGTGCACGATAGCCTTTGGGCTAGAGATGTGGTATACTCTGGGAGTATACGGGGATTCATGGAGGTACATGTTGTAGTTTGTACCTGGAAATGTTTGTGTACTTGGTTTGGAGTTGAGATAGGGCTACACGTCGTGTGGTCCCCTTATGCGTGTCATGTTCTGCTTTACGTATCTTTGAAATCTCGCGACATAGAGGGTCACTCTGTTCTCGATGGTTTGATCGGAAAAGTTGTTTGGGTTCCCCTGTTCCTTCAGTTTTGAGGGATTTCAGAATCACATCCCTTTGTGTTCCCTGGTAGGGTCTTTGTGGATTCGGTGTGACCAACACATTACGCGGGCACCGATCCTCTACCCAGGAGGTTTTTTCCAGTAGGGTGTGGATCCCCAGTGAGCCCTGGGCACAGACTCCCTAGTTGAGTAACGAGATCATATCTTCCTTCCGCAATCTACCGTGATGCGTTTCCTTGGGTAGAGTTCCAGGTATCGGCGTGACCCACACTACACGGGCGTTGAACCTCTATTTAGTGAATTGTTCTGGAGTTGGGTGGTCAAGCGATACCCACTCTGTGTTCTGTTGGCCAGTGTTGTACCATCCAGTAGGGATGGCTAGATCAGTTTTGGGTTTACCCTCCAGCGGGTCTAGGCAGTGGGTTGCTGATCGACTTCTTCGGGTTTACCCTCCAGCTGGGCTGGGCAGCGGGTTGCTCATCAACTTTTTCGGGTTTACCCTCCAACGGGGCTGGGTAGTGGGTTTCTCATCGACTTCTTTGGGTTTACCCTCCAGTGGGGCTGGGCAGTGGGTTGCTCATCGACTTCTTTGGGTTTACCCTCCAACAGAGACTGGGCAGTGGGTTACCCAACGACCACTTAGGGTTTACCCTCCAGTAGAGACTAGGTTGTGGTTTACCTGACGACCTCTTAGGGTTTACCCTCCAGCAGAGACTGGGCAGTGGGTTACCCGATGACCTCTTAGGGTTTAATTTCCAGGAGAGACTGGGCAGTGGGTTACCCGATGACCTCTTAGGGTTTACCCTCCAGCGGGGCTGGGAAGTGGGTTACCCGATGAATTCTTTCAGACTCAGTTCTTTTTACTATGCTAGTTTGTGGCTTTTCACTGTGACTACAGGACCGTGACCCTTGGTTGTATGGGTCACTGATGTGACAACTTTGACTTCGAGCAGACCTCTCGACTGTGTGACAGTGACGAGGTGTGGTTTGACTTTACCCAGAACTCTCAAGTAGGAGGGGTTCATTCCCCACCAAGATGTGTCCTTGATATGCAACCTAAAACTGTGCGGGTGAGTCAGTGCCGCTCAAAGCGGATAATGTCAAGGTGCGGTGATTTGATCCCCTTGACTTGTAGTTCGGGGCAGACGGGTAGGATGTTGGGCATCGATAGTGTTTACTTCTAGGACTGTTGGCTACTCACTTTCTTGGGCTGATCTATGGGATAGAGATCCCCTTATGATCTTGTTCAGGTTTCTTTACAGAGTATATATATATGTATACCTTGTTCCAGTACCCACTCCTTGGGTTTTGGTTACTCTCCTTCCAAAAGAGGTGAAGACGCGTGGGGTATGCCACGTGATTTCTGTGTCTAGCTTCTCGTGGTTGGACGAGTCTACTCTTCTACTATAGGTAGAAAATACCCGACAAGAAGTTCATCATCTCACCATTTCTAGTTCATTGTGTTTGGAAGAGTGTACTCCCTTCCTCTTGTTGGGTTGAGCTGTTACTCTATTGTACTCTTTACTGCACTCTCGGTTGCACTCCTTTACTTTTCCCTGTTTGATCTACTGCTCACCTCTTCAGTACCTCCTTTATTGCTCCCTTGAGCCTTCAGGGCATCCTACTGAGTATTTTTATACTCACCCCTTCTTGGGCTTTGCCCGCACTTGGTGTGCCCTTCCAGACGATGAATAGGTTGGTCGTGACGTCAGAGGAGATTAGGAGTTTGGGATCTTGGACCACGTGTGGTGGTCGTAGTCAGGTACGAAATGTGGGAATCTCACAGCTGTTTTACATTTGTTTACCTGTTGCTGGGTTGTGGAACTTTACTGGTTGGGCGCTTGTTTTGCCACTTTTCTTTTCAGTTTACCTTCAACACTTGATTTGTACTGTTTAGAGGTCGATTCACTTTTTTGGTTGTTTATAGTAGTTAGTAATTTACTTTTCCTTTTACTCTGGACTTCTGCATTGAGTGGGCTGCGTGTGTGTGTACAGGTAATCAGGAAAAGGCCTTCCTGAGTTGTTTAGCCTTCGACGCTTGTCGCCAACCCCTGTCCTATATAGGTGAGCTTGGGGTAGTTGCAGCTCGAGCCCGGGTAGGGTCGGGTCGTGACAAAGTGGTATCAAAGGTGGTTCATTCCTTGGGACATTGTGCGGACATACCTAAAAAGGAATTGGTTGGGATCTAGGGAAACGATGTCAATGTGTCTCAAGAGTGGCTCTCAGGCCAGGGAGTCCTATGATGGTGTGGCGACCGATGTATCCATTCACCAGGACCCTAATAACCTGCTTGTCAACTTAGCATTTTGAGACACCCGTTGTAGGGTAAATTTGTTTGTGCATCACAAAGGATCGAGTCCTTGACTGTGCTTCCTGATTCAGCTCCTCATTGTTGTTACGATTGTATAAATATATGTTCATCTGATTGCAGTAGTCCTTGATAACATTCAGGATGTCTCCAAAAAGGCAGCCAGCCAGGATACCAGCTTTGGTTCGTGATGATAGCCCTGTGAGCTACGAGGCCTCAGTCTAGGACCCATCATGCGAGTACCTTTCTCTGGGTGGGCCGGTAGAAGCGCCCCCACCTTTTGAGTAGAAGACAGCTCCAGTAGAGCAGACTGAGCTCGACCGTAGGCTAAGCGCACTCTGTGAGTTCCAGCGTCAGAGACCGCTGAGGTTTAGTGGTGAGCCAGACCCTCAGGCAGTAGAGGTTTGGCTAGAGATAGTGGTTCGCCTCTTTAGGCTTGCACGGATTCCGACTTATCAGATGGTGGCTTTGGCAGCCAGCCTTTTCCATGGAGTAGCTGGGCGTTGGTGGAGTCTGGTTACTCAGATACTCGATGAGTCGTCACTCTCGTGGGATGACTTCCAACTGCTGTTTCATGAGGAGTTTTACCCCTCTTTCTTACACTCCATTTGGATTCAGGAGCTCCTGCAGTTTCAATAGGGAGGGATGACGGTGACTGAGTATGCGACTAGTTTCACAGACCGTGCACGTTTTTACCCAGACTTAGTCCACGACGGAAACTTCCGAGCGCGGAAGTTCGAGCAGGGTCTCTGTAGAGATATTCATGCTGTCATAGTACCCTTGGGAATTCCCACTTATGCCAAGGTGCTAGAGTAGGCACTGGTGACAGAGAGCTTCCTGTCGCGTTCTACAGTTGGTAGTGGCAGCAGGCTCGATAGAGCCGAGACACCTACTACAGCTAGAGGGCGTTGGCTGGCAGAACCTCGACACAGGTGGATTTTTGATAACCAGACTCAGGGGAGTATTCTTACACCACAGTGGAGCCGGAGGGCACCAGTGCAGCCTGGAGAGAGAGTCGGTGTTATGCTTGCAATGAGCGAGGTCACTTGGAAAGAGACTGCCCGACCAGCCACGCTGAGAATTTTGGGCAGGCAATAGGTGCACCACCTCGGCAGAGGCAGCACCGTGATCGGAGTAGCGCCCAGAGAGGTGGTGCTAGCGGAGGAGCAGGGGGAGCTGGATGTGGGGGGACGACATTAAGAGGTATTCCCATCACCACCGGGCAGTCTACGTCAGGATCCGAGAGCTGACAGTTGGGACTGCGGACAACCACAAGCTTTGGATATCCACGATCCTACAGAGCATGAGGTGATAAGAGGTACGCTCTCCAGCTCTTCTACTTTTTTCCGTAGAATTGTTATACTCTGTGTGTGAAATTCTTTCCTCCCTACTCCTTGTTTGAGTTGTTACCAGGGTGACGCAGGGCATCGGTGTAACCCTGTGTTAGTGGAATAGAAGGCGTGGAACCTTTCTCTTTAGTCAATGGTGGTGACTCCTTCACCTTTCAAGCGTGTAAGAGAGTCTTGGTCGCGGGACATCGATTGTGAAACCTTGCGTGATCAGATATCCTTGGGTGTTTCACCATATGGATATTCTGAAGAAGGGAATCACTAGGCTTTGTCCCAGGTCCAAACGATGATTCCAGTCATGTCATGCGACGTAGGGGTTCGGCCAGGGAGGTGAGCTACCCCCGAGGGCCTTCGGGCCGTTTGAGACCGAGCGAAGGGGTGGTGAGGTTCCCTACCGCCTTGACCTAACCCCAAAGTCTGGAGTGGGTTCACGACGTCTCCCATGTGACTCACCTGAGAGGAAGTGTGTGTAATCCTATGCACGTCATCGGTGAGGGAAAACCTTGCGTGAACCAATCAAATCCTTTGGTCTATGTGTGGTGGCGCAGAACTGTGCAAGAGTTCTTCTGGGTACGGAAGAGCCAGGTGCGGCCTTAGTACCCTGAGTTGTTCCCTGGTTTTGCTTTTCAGGGATGAAAAGCTTAAAGGAGGGAATGATTTAAGAACCTTATTTTTGCTATAAAAGACTTTGTAATATTCTTGATGTTATTATAGAGTAGCACCTTCATACGGCGTGCGATTCTGAGCCCCGGTGTGGCCGAAATTAAATTTTCAGTGTGTTCACACTGGACACACCAAATAAATGGGATAACTCCTAAACGGTAACTCAAATTGGAAAACTGAGGGCACCGTTGAGTCTGGAACATGCCGTTTACCCTAGGAGGGTTATAATTTTCACGGGTGCAGCCCTTCTGTGAAAAATGGCCCCAGGGGCGTTTTCATAATTTAGCGGCATCGGGCGTTGAGTTTTATAACTTTTGAACGGGGGCTCGGATTAAAATTACAAGACCTCCTTTGCACTCATAACATGGTCTTTTCCCTAGGGGAGGCTTAACCTTGACCCCGTCGAGGGTTCGGGTACGGGTCTTCTGAAGGAAGATTAAAAATAAATTAATTTAAAAATTTATTTGTTTTTCCTACTTAAGAAAACCCACCCTCTCCTTCTATCCCTCCATCTATTTTCTATGGAGGAAGAAACCTAAATCATCTAATGAGACCTCCACCTTCTTCATGATTACCTCCTATCCAAGGTGTTTTTCCAGCCGACGGATCCTTGCGAAGCGACGGGCTAAGCCCCCGAGTTAGGACCGTGAATTCCTTTTTTTACGTTGCTGTATCACCATTGAATTTAAATTATTGCATCGAACCTCTATTTAATTATCGAGTAAAGCCCATTTTCGAGTAGGGCTCATTATAATCTTTCAAAAACATGTTTCGGTTTGAATTTTGGAGTCCCGGGGTGCCCGGGGTGGCCCCAGGAAGTTTTTCGGCCAAATACCTCTTTTTCCGGCGGATCCAGGGTGGTCCGGCGATCTCCGGCGGTGGCGGTTCGAAGCAGCGGCGACGGCGGGGCTTTCCAGCGGTGGTCGGCGCGAGCTGTGGGTGGCGGGATCCTCGGCAGCGGAGGGCGGCATAAGCTGGCATCAGTGAGAGGCCATCAGAGGTGGCCGAGGTCAAGCAACCGGGCGATCTGGGGGCGTCGACAGCTCCAGCGGGGCGCAACGAATTGGGCCGACCGGCTTTGCCGGTCGACGTGCGCGGGAGACCAAGGTCCTCGTGACCCCGGATGGCGACAGGGACCTGCGATATGCAGGTCCCGTGGAAGTGGAGCCGAACTGGCTCAAGTCGGTCCGGGCAAGGCAGCCGGCCTGCGTGTGAACCGCGGGTTGGTTCAGGCAAATGGTGGGCCGACCAAACCGGCCTGGCCCACCGTTCGGTCCTTTAAAATTTTAAATGCCCCTAAAATTCACACCGAGTGTCGAATTCATGTGCCGTCTACACCAATGCGTTCCTTGAATCGAGACAGATATTTTGAGATGGTCTCTGGGATTTTTAACCCCCGAGACGGGGGGATCGGTGGCGCGACACATACGATAAGTGGTTGGGCGTTTTTCTGGGAGTTCTTGTTTTGGATGGAGCGGACACATCCGGTGTCTGATTTGAGCACTATTAGTGGTGTTGGGACCCTGGCACCAAGGCAGATATTTCCAAGGTGGTTTCAGGCATTGAAGACAAAGTTGAGGCATGGCCCCCACGACCCGTCTTTTAAGGTGCGTGCAGTGTTTAGCAACTTTTTCATCGGATATCCATTTGAGGTGAGTAAATAGTAGACCCCGTATGTTTTTACATGAGGATTACAATGGTATGATCTATTTGAATGTGCAGAGTCTCTTTAGAGATCTCATTTGTGGAATCATTAAAGGTGTACTGATGGAGGGTCTTCCTGTGGTGTTTGCAGGGAACCCTTGGTGTGTGATCGCATTCACTCCTGTGAGAGTGAGGTAAATGTTTGAAGAGGTGTGGTTGGCCGTGATAGGTCCATGGTTGAAGCAATTTGGGAACTTAAATTTTCCCCCTTTTTTCATTGACATTGGACATCGTGTGCACGATAGCCTTTGGGCTAGAGATGTGGTATACTCTGGGAGTATACGAGGATTCTTGGAGGTACATGTTGTAGTTTGTACCTGGTAATGTTTGTGTACTTGGTTTGGAGATGATATAGGGCCACAAGCTGTGTGGGCCCCTTATGCTTGTCGTGTTCTGATTTACGTATCTTTGACCTCTCATGATGTAGAGGGTCACTCTGTTCTCGATGGTTTGATCGAAAAAGTTGTTTGGGTTCTCCTGTTCCTTCAGCTGTGAGGGATTTTAGTATCGCGTCCCATCATGTTCCCTAGTAGGGTTTTTGTGGATTCGGTGTGACCAACACATTACACAGGCACCGATCCTCTACCTAGGAGGTTATTTCCAGTAGGGTGCAGAGCCCCAGTGAGCCTTGGGCGCAGACTCCCTAGCCGAGTATCGAGATCATATCTTCCTTCCGCGATCTACCATGACACGTTTCCTTAGGCAGAGTTCCAGGTATCGGTGTGACCCACACTACACGAGCGCTGAACCTATACTTTTTGAATTGTTTTGGAGTTGGGTGGTTGCGCGATACCCACTCTGTGTTCTATTGGACATTGTTGTTCCATCCAGTAGGGATGGCCAGAGTAGTTCCAGGTTTACCCTCCAGCAGGGCTGGGTAGTGGGTTGCTCATCGACTTATTCGAGTTTACCCTCCAGATGGGCTGGTCAGTGGGTTTCTCATTGACTTCTTCGGTTTTACCCTCCAGTGGGGCTGGGAAGTGGGTTGTTCATCGACTTATTTGGGTTTACCCTCCAGTGGGGCTGGGCAGTGGGTTACCAGATGACCTCTTAGGGTTTACCCTCCAGTAGAGAATGGGCAGTGGGTTACCCGAAGACCTCTTAGAGTTTACCCTCCAGCACAGACAGGGTAGTGGGTTACATGACGACCTCTTAGGGTTTACCATCCAGCATATACTAGGTAGTGGGTTACCCGACGAACTCTTAGGGTTTACCCACTAGCAGAGACTAGGCAGTGGGTTACCCGATGACCTCTTAGGGTTTACCCTCCAGAGGGACTGGGCAGTGGGTTACCCGATGACTTCTTTTAGACTAAGTCATTTCTTCTAGGCTAGTTTGTGGATTTTCTCCGTGACTACCGGAGCGGGACCCTTGGTTGTATGGGTCACTGATGTGACAACTTTGACTTTGAGTAGACCTCTTGACTGTGTGACAGTGACGAGGTGTGGTTTTACTTTCCCAAAAACTGTCAAGTAAGAGGGGAAATTTCCCCACCAAGACGCGTCCTTGAGATGTGACCTAAAACCGTGCGGGTGAGTCGATTCCGCCCACAATGGATAGTGTTAAGGTGCGGTGATTTGAGCCCCTTGACTTGCAGTTCAGGGTAGACGGGTAGGATGTTGGGCATCAATGGTGTTTACTTCTGGGACTATTGGCTACTCACTTTCTTGGGCTGAGCTACGGGATGGAGATCCCCTTATGATCTTTTTCAGGTTACTTGACAGAGCATATATATATGTATACCTTGTTCCAATACCCACTCCTTGGGTTTTGGTTACTTTCCTTCCAGGAGAGGCGAAGACGCACGAGGTATGCCACGTGATTTCCGTTTCTAGCTTCTCATGGTTGGATGAGTCTAATCTCCTGATATAGGTAGAGAAGACTCGAAGAGAAGTTCATCTTCTCACCATTTACATCTCCTTGTGTTTGGACGAGTGTACTCCCTTACTCTTGTTGGGTTGAGCTGTTACTCTATTGTACTCTTTACTGCACTCTCGGTTGCACTCATTTACTTTTCCCTGTTCTATCTACTGCTCACCTCTTCAGTACCTCTTTTGTTGCTCCCTAGAGCATTCGGGGAATCCTACTGAGTATTTTTATATTCACCCCTGCTTGGGATTTTCCCGCACTTGGTGTGCCCTTATAGACGACAGACAGGTTGGTCATGACGTCAGAGGAGCTTAGGAGTTTGGGAGCTTGGACTGTGTGTGGTGGTCATAGTCAGGTTCCAGGTGTGGGACTCTCCCAGCTGTTTTACTTTTGTTTACCTGTTGCTTTTTTGTGGTACTTTACTGGTTGGGAGCATGTTTTGCCCCTTTTCTTTTTAGTTTACCTTCTGCACTTGCTTTGTACCGTTTAGAGGTCAATGGACTTTTTTGGTTTTTTATAGCAGTTAACACTTTACTTTTCCTTTTACTCTGCACTTCTGCATTGAGTGGGCTGTGTGTGTGTGTGTACAGGTACTCAGGAAAATGCCTCCTCAAGTTGTTTATCCTTCGACACTTGTCTCCAGCCCCAGTCCTAGGGAGGCGGTCTTGGGGTAGTTGCGGCTCGAGCCCAGGTAGGTTCGGGTCGTGACATGTGTATTTCTCGGCTAAGCAAGAAACAATATTACGTTTCCTTGATCACTAAAAAATATGAATATATTGTGGATACTCTAGACTACATGCAATTATTCTGGATAAAGTAGCAACATGATGATATGGGAGTTGAAGTTATGTTTCCGATTGGAATCCATTGCGATAATTCAAGTGCTATAAATCTTATAAAAAATCTAGTCCATTACTCAAGGAAAAAGAATATTTAAATCAAGTATCATTTTATAAAGGAGAAGGCGGGGTAAAGGCTTTTAAATTTGGATTATTTGCCCACAGAACTACATGTTGTGTACATTATGACAAAGGCCTTACCTAAAGAAGTGTTTGTGAGGCATCGAATGGCTTTGGGAGTTCAGTCGACTCCCCGCACTTGAAAAATTGTGTATATGGGACCACCCCCTCTCTCTGAGGTATGATGTGTTTTCCCTAATGAATTGATATATGTTCATTACCCTATTGCAGACCTCAAAAGAGTGGCCTTCGAATTTGTCGACAAAGGGGGAGAAATTTTAATGGGAGAAAATGTCTTAGTTAAGACATGGGGAGAAGCTGAAAGGTGAAGCAACGATATAGGGGGAGCAGCGAGATATGGGGAGTTTTAAATTTGACGATGCTAAAGGTGATTGATCAAAGTAAATATATCACGATAGATGGAGTTCACTATGAAAGTAGTTTAGAGGTTTTGAAATGAAGTGATTAATTGATGAACTTTTCATAATACTCTTATTTCTCACACCTAGCATGGGTTATGTGGGCTTAGAGTATGTGTTGAGTAAGTCTTTGATCTCTATTTTAATCACAAGAAGCGAATGGTGGAAGAATATGAAAGAATATTCAATAGAGTATCAAAATATGATGATTTTTCAACAAACCCAATGGGGGAGATTATTGGGAAAAAAATCCCTCAAGGTAACACTGTGGTATTTTTTGGTTGATTGTGTTTGTTGAAAAAGCGGATTTACCTGGTATGTTGTGGAGTCCAGAGATATTGTTGACATAGTATGTCAAAAAATATCCAATATGAAGGAATTAATACCCTCTAAGTGTTACAGAAAATTACGTACCAAAGATGACGCTGTTTCCCAATGTTTACTAAATTTTTGGGGTCCAAAATTTGGATTTTGGATAGCATTTTGAAATATGGATTTCTATGAAGATCTCACCAAAATATGGTAAAGGAATTAGTTTTTCAAAGATGGTCTTCAAGTTCATGAAGGATTCAAGAATTTTTATGATGATCTACATGAACAATGATGGGCATCATGAATGGTGAAGGTGAGGATCATCGCAATAGTGTAATGTTTTGATGGTGATATCTGTGATTATGAAGAGCATCGTGAATGGAAAATTTCCATGGAGATTCGTGAAATAGGGAGATTCATGGCATAAAAGAGGGAGCTCCAAAAAATGGTGCTGATGTGGCTAGAAGGTTCTAGAATTGGTGGAAAATTCATACAAATAGGAATCTACCCCCTTTAGAAAAGTGTCAAGACTTAACAAAAATTTTAAGGATCTGGAATTGTGAAGGTGGTTCGCAAAGGTTGGTTCGTGAAGGGTGGTTCACAAATGTGATATGTGAAGAAGTTCGCGAAGGCTGTAAATGTGAACCAAATATTCTGAGCATCATGAAAGTAAGGAAATTTGCAAAGGCTAAGTAATATTTGTGAAAGAAACGAGCTTCACGAAGGCTAGTTGATCTTCGCAAAATAAGTGAGCTTCGCAAAAGGCAAGATCTTTGCGAAGGCAGCTTGAGCTTCATGAAAGGAGGAGCTTCATGAAGGCAGTGTGTATCGTGAAAGTGGTTTAGAAGGCATTGCCCAATGCATCTGTGGTAAAGTGGTATTCATCTATTGGATTAAAGTGTAACTTCAATAGAGGATATATATACAACTGAGGATATGTTCATTAAAGATAATGAAAGGACATACATGTCCATAAAATGTTGGAGAATCCCCTCTAAGAGCAGTGAGTGAAGGAAGAGGAAGAATGTGATCCTTTCCACTGGCAGTGAGCCAGAGAAAGAGACACAGAGAGTGACCCTTAGGAATGCAATGAGAAGACTCTAAACCTTGTAAAGATAGTGAACCTAGTCATAGAATTGATATATACCAAACATCATTATTAGTAGCGAGATGTAGTGAATTTAGTACAATCGTCACATCATTGTTGTATGCTCTTTAGATGTATCCCAGTGAGGGTGAACCAAGTAAAAATCATTGTGTCCTATGCATGATTTAATTTCTGTTCATACATTGCTATGGGAGAAAGAGAGAAGTGTGTTTTTTTTAACAATGAAACAAGATCTAAAGGGGCATTGGTTTTAATATGTCATACCCTGATTCACCCCCTCTCAGGGTATTTGACCTAGTGGACCTAAAAATTATTAAAAATTAGTAAGGAATACTAATAAAGTTGCATTAATTAGTAAAAATTAACGTTAAATCACTATAATTAATAAAAAATTTCATTAATTAGTAAAAAATAATGGTAAATCACTATAATTATTAAAAATTAGTGGTAATTAATAAAAATTAGCAGGAATTTGTAATGATTAGAAAAATTGAACATTAAATCACTATAATTAGTAAAAATTAAGAGTAATTAGTAAAAAATAATGGTGATTAGTAAAAATTAGTGATAAATTTCTATAATTAATAAAGTTTATTAGTAATTAGTAAAAATTAGTAAAAATTACTAGTAAATTAGTAAAAATTAACGTTAAATCACTATAATTAGTGAAAATTAATAGTAATTAAAAAAAATTAATGGTAAATCACTATAATTATTAAAAATTATTGGTAATTAGTAAAAAATAGTGAACATTAGTGGTAATTAGTAAAGATTAGTAAAAAAGAAAATTAAATCACTATAATTAGTAAAAAAATTAATGGTAATTAGTAAAAATTAGAGGTAATTAGTAAAAATTAGCAGTAAATCACTATAATTATTAAAAACTAGTGACAATTATTAAAAATTAGTAAAAATTAGTAGTAAATAACTATAATTAAGTAAAAATTATCAGTAATTAGTAAAAATTAATAGTAAATCACTATAATTATTAAAAATTAGCTATAATTAGTAAAAATTACTATCAAATTAGTAATAAATAATGTTAAATTATTATAATTAGTGAAAATTATTAGTAATTAATAAAAATTAATGGTAAATCACTATAATTATTAAAAATTAGCGGTAATTAGTAAAAAATAGTCAATATTATAACTAAATTAGTAAATATTAGTAATAATTAGTCATAAATTAGTGAAAATTAACCACAATTGAACACATTTGACTAAAATTAGTAATAAAAGGCTGAACAAGAGGCATGGGGAAAAAATATAGTGGATGGGATGAAGATGATGATAGAGTGGAAGAATTTCAGTGAACTTGAACCTAATGGTGCTGAAATTATTTCCCTCTATGGTCACCTCCATCCCCTCCACTACATACTTCCCTCATGCCCATTTTTCGACCTTCTATTTCACTTAATGGTAATTAAAAAAACTTAGTGGTATAAAATTAGAAAAAAGTAGTTGTAATTAGATATAATTTATAATATTTACAATTAATTTTTAATTTTTAAATTTTCTAATCTTTTTTGGGTTATCTTTTACTTATATCTAATTAATAATAGGTAATATATTTTAGATAAGAAGGGAATAAAGAAGTAGACAATAGTCTTTATTACAGGACCATGATTGGATAAATCATCATAAGAATACAAATGTTTCTGGTATAAATCCTGTAAATATTGAGGGTGTTAAAGATTTTATAATATTTTCATCATCAAAACCAAAATTTGTTTTAGAAAGGGAAATTAATTATCCATGTAAGAAATGTGATATGGGGATATTTGAAACCTTTGAAAATGTTGGGGTTCATATATTACATTTTGGTTTTAGAAAAGATTATATTTTTTGGTATCAACATGGTGGATGCAGTTCCATAGAAGATACTAATAATTTGGTTCCAGATCCATCATGATTTCCTAATTTAATACATGATGTGGATGGTCCATATTTTCAATAAAATAAAACTGAAGATGATATTGATTTAACTCTAGAGTTGGAACTATCTCAATTTTATGAGTTGTTGAAGTCTGATAAGGATTCCTAATATACTTGTTTCCAGATAAAAAAAAATTGAATCCATTGCAAAATTTATGAATATTAAATCAGATAATGGAATATAAATTAGCTGTTATGTTCAGATATTATCTTTGGTTATGTCATGACCACCTCCATCCAAATATACCAAAATGAGGGGAGAGAGATAATGACCCCCAAGTCCCACCTTCAGTAGGCCTTGGGCCGGCGACTTGCACCAGGGGTGTATAAATCTCACAATATGGGAGCACTACCCTTTTAAGGAAAAAAGATTCAGAGATATGATGAATCATCCACAAATAGCTCCAAGACACACACACACACACACACATATGAAAACAAAAAACTATCCCACAATTCATGTGTAAATATAATTAATACAATAAAATTCTCAAAAGTAAATACCCAAAAGAAAACTAAGGCATCGATACATAAGCTATCTAGTGATCCGAGCTAATATTGTCCAGCACGGTCCACAAAATCCTCTTGGAAACCTGAAAATGGTTTTATATACATAGGGTGAGCATAATTGTATACATAGTAGGAAAACCAAATTCTCTCATGCACATGTGAAAGAATCATACTAATGCATCTCTGAGAAAACAATGGAACCAAACAACACCTAAACAGGTATACTAACCAAACCCAACCTCACCAAGGCATACTCACCAAATAACAAAATACAAGTAATATAATTTAATATGATAACATCAATAAGGGTACCCCACACCACTTTCCCACTGGTATGCCTCTCTCACACCAAACATCGTACGTCCTAGCACTCCTATCCCTTCTATATACCACACCGACCTATAAACATGGTCACAAAACACCTCACCCGTAGACACTTGGGATCGACATCCCACAGGAACGATCACACACATCTCGCTCAAAAACACCTGGGCTACTGCCCCACAAGCATGGTCATGCCTTCCCTAAAAACACCTATTCCATCACACCTCATCTTGAAGACACATGGGACACACATCACCTTGCCTTCAAACACCTAGGCTATCACATTTCTCCTGAAGACACTTAGGCCATAACAACTACCATCTAAAGCACTAACAGATCTCCGAACATCACAACCTATGCCATACCGAACTCTCCTGGAAGAGAGAGTAGAAAAAAGAAGGCACCCATCCATCTTTACTCCCCACTAGATGTTGGAAAAAACACCCCCGCATGACTTGTGGGTATTCGACACGTAGTTATAAAAATGGGTGGGGTGTGTATATAAATCACAAGAATATAAATATATATATATATAGTACCAAACACTAAGGACCAACCTATTGATTCACAACCACACAAACCAGATCAAAACACAGTCACTTATTTTTCCACCTCTAAATGCATTTATTTGTATCTAAAACAGTCATTTCAGAAGGTTAATAGCCCTAATAAACTAAGGTGGCTTCACATTTCCTCTACGTTTAACATCCACTCATTTCATTATTTAGAATCAACCACCTTTAATCACACAATCCATCATTAAATTATTTATTAAAATATCTCATCCCATTAACCAAACCAACCCATCCCATTTCAAAATTTATTAAAAATTTATCTACTCATTCCATCACTACTCGGGTATTTAGCCCAAAGAAACCACATTTCAGAAATAGTTCAACATTTCATCACCTCATTGCCCCAAAAGCATGGACAAAAAACTATCACCTCACCACCCCAAAAGCATGGCCAACAAACACCACCTCGCTACCCAAAAAGCACAACCAACAAACTATCACCTCACCACCCCAACCATACATTGCCATCCCACAAGCATGAACACACATCATATCACAACAAGATTAATTTATATATTTACAAAGGGTATTTTTATCACATTTCACTTCATTTTATGGGCATTATCACACAAACCAAAATCACGGGGCAACCATTTCATTAGCCAAGTATAAGTAATTAAAAAATTTATATTTAGGGTGATATCACAATAATAAAAACCAATAAAAAAACATAATAGATATATATAGCGTAAAAAAATCTTCCAAGGACCAAAATTCTCAACGGGGCATCATGCTCGTACAATCAAAATATCACAAATAATATCAAAGCTATAAAAGCAAGAGAATCAAACCCCACTACCCCTTTTCAATTAAGTTAGCCAATTTCCTTTAATTAATACATCACCACCATAATCCATAGGTAACAAAAGAAACCCCTCCTACATGATGCAAAAATAAAGAGAAATGAAGGAAATCCCACCTCAAAGAAGCTTTCTAACTCGTCATGCACCGTAGGGAAAAGAAGAATGCCGGCGAACCACAAACTCACCCCAAGAACCATAGATATACCTACACCATAGACCAAGACCATCAAGCGCAACCTAATGTACACCCCAAACCAAGGAAACACCACCAAAATGAAACTATGGGAGAAGAACAGAAGAAAATGGGTGAGAAGGAGAAGATAACTCACTACAGATCAACAAAAGATCACCAATGAACATCCATCGGGATCAATGGATCAAAGAGGGATGAAGAAGGGATCGAATAACACCTCAGGACACCTAGGGTTTACCCAAAATGAGAGGAATAAGAGAGCATGACTGAATGAGTGAAAGTTAGGTAGGAAAAGAGTTTTCAAACTACACTATATCAGGTAATTACATGATGTGGAATCCCATTTCACATTGTGAAATCCCTGATGTCTGTTTTTTGCTGAAAAAAGAATAAACTCTTCATTTTATTTTATTTTTTTATAACCCCAATATATTACATGCTGTGAAACCCTTCTTCACACTATGTAACATATTTACACACCATAAAAAATCCCTTTCCAAGCCGTGAAACCAACTTTCATGACTTGAAATCCACTTACACAATGTGTAATCTCCCTGCTTCTAGCCTTAAGTAACCGAACATCTTCGGACTCCCTCCAAGCCTCCTACAAACACCTCCAATGACCAAAAATAGAAAATTAATAGACTGATAAGGCATGGACCATTACATCAGTTACATCTCAAATTATTATCACCCTTGAGAATCCAAAACCAAACCCAGAAGGAAGTGTGGATCTAAACAACCACCCCACAAGATACCTCTCAAGGATCTCATCATACCTCAAACACTACCACCAGCCAAATGAGCCAAACCAAATGACCAAAAACATCTCACACAACCTTAAGCCACCTCCTCTCACACAACCACACTTCTAAATCACCACTGCAAAACTATATCAACCTCCATGAAAACCAAACCAATAACTGCTACAACCAATTAACCACACCATTCTAAACACATGAAATGGAAAATTTCATCTTCCATGTAAATATATTATCAGCTCTGGGAAGCAATGACTCGTTCACATGTATTTAATCAGATCATAGTTAATGTGTCTCATTTAGGAATCTAGTCCTCCTATTTTCATATTTCAGGACTTTATCACACATCACACCACACACAACACAAACCAAGGAAAACAACTCATCTTATAAAACAAAAGGATCCAAACATAACATCATAAAGGAAAAAAGAGGAAAGAAAAACTAAAACTAACTCTGGGTATTGGGCACGCATCTACGTATCTCACTCCCAAGTACTCCCCTCCAGGACACCATGCCTCCACAACACACGAACCAAATAAATGGTCTATCTATGCAGTGCCTTATATTGATGATCCTGGATCTCTAATGGTCATTCCACAAATGTAATATAATCCTTGATATCCAACTCTCACTAGTAAATGACATGAGAGTCATCATAAAGATATCGATGAAGCTGAGAGATGTGGAAGACGTCATGGATCATCTCCAACTATGGTGGAAATTACAACTGAAACGCCACCTCACCAACTCTCCCTAGCACCTCAAAGGGACAAAAAAACCTAGGAGAAATCTTACTCCCTATACTGAACCTCCACTGCCCACGTCGAGGGTAAAATTTCAAGAACAAGTGGTACCCAACCTTGAACTCAAAGGGACTCCTCTAGTGATTAGCATAAGACTTATATCGATCCTTCATTGCTTTTATTCTCTCACAAACGAGCTGAACTTTCTCTGTCGTGTTCTTCACCACATCAGGACTAAGAACAACCATCTCCCCAACCTTTGTCTAGCGCAATAGAGAATGACACAGTATCCCATACAAAGCCTCAAATAATTCCATGACAATGGAAGAGTGATAGATATTATTATAAGAAAACTCTACCAAAGGTAGGTGTTGTCCTCAAGATACACCAAATTCCAAGAAACTTGATTACATTATATCCTCCAATGTTTGGATAGTCAGTTCTATTTTCCCATATTTCTGAGGGTGGAAGGCAGTGTTGAGATATAACTGAGTGCCAAAATCATGTTGCAATCCCCTCCAAACTCATGATCTAAATGTGCATCCTGATATGAGACGATAGAACTCTGAACTCCATAAAATCGTACAAACCCATCCACATACCTCTTAGACAAAGAATCCACTGCACCTAACTCCTTTATCGCTAATAAGTGGACCAATTTCATCAACTGATCCACTATCACCCATATATCTTCATATCCTCCCTGAGCTCTGGGTAATCCTGTGATAAAATCCATCGAGATGTAATCCCATTTCCACTCAGGAACATCCGAGGTCTATAATAAACCACAAGGAACACAATGCTTGTCCTTTACCTACTGGAAAACCAAAAACCAAGCCACAAAATCTGCCACTATCCATTTCATCCCGAGCCACCAAAATTGCATCCCCAAGCCATGACACATCTTGGAAACTCCTAGGTGTACCACAAAAGGCGAGTTATGAAACTCATGAAGGAATCCATTGTGTATTTATACAAAAAAAATCAACCTTCCATGAAACAAAATCCAGTTCTGAACTTCCTCCAACCATCTCTCCGGAGCATCACCATGGACAACATGATCACAAAACACCTCTGCATCTAAGTCTTCCCATAGAGTCTCCTCTATCTTTTGAATCAAAGAATACTGCACCGTCATTAGAAATAAACAAAATCTACCACCATCCACTCTTTCATATAAGTTCAAGGCTTCCAACTCCTCAATTTCTCTCAATGCATCCCCAGAATCCTGAATATCACCCTTCCACGACTTCCTGCTCAAAGAGTTTGCCTCAAAATTCCCTTCTTCTAAGGTTTTTGAGATCTAAAAATCATAATAATAAAGAAAATCTATCCACATACACTGTAGAAAGTTGAAATCATGCTGATAAAATATATACCTTAAGCTCTTGTGATTTGTGAAGACCACAAAGTGATCCCAAATAAGGTAATTCCACCCCAACTTCAGCGCAAACACAACTGCTGCTAGCTCTAGATCATGGGTGGCATAGTTACGCCCATGGGTACATAACTTAATAGACCCATAAGAGATCACCACCTTCTACTGCATCATCACACATCCCAATACCATATGGTAATCATTATAAAACACCTCAAACATCACCCCTTCCTCAGGCAATTAGATCAATGGAGCACTAACCAACTTCCCCTTCAGGTAACGGAATGATTCCTAGCATTGTTCAATCCCCACAAAAGCTTGGTATTTCCGAGTTAAAGCTATCAATGAGGCTGAAACTTGAGATAAATTGGGTATAAACCTTCAGAAATATCCTAGGAGACCAAGGAAACTACAAACCTCTGGCATGTTCTTGGGTGCTACCCAAGAAACAACTGCTTCAACCTTTGATGGGTCTACTGTCACACCCTACCGAGACACCACAAGCCTGAGGAAATTCACCTATCATGTACAAAAATTACACTTGGAAATATTTCCATAGAGATGGTGACATAGAAGAATTTATAAGATAGTTTATGGCACCGAAATCCATGCCCAAGATGGATCGAGGGCAATAAAAACCATTTGGGACAACATTCAACCCAAACAAGTCACAAAAATCACTAAATGGCCTGCTTCACGAAGCTCCTTCACAAAGACCCTCTTCTTTTTGAGTGATACAAGCACCATGACCACCTTAGAGTAGTGACATAATCCTTTGCAAGTGCGATGAGCACCGTGACCACCGCAGAGTAGTGACAGAAGCCTCTTTGAGTGTGACGAGCACCGCGACTGCCACAAAGTAGTGATAGAAGGATATGAAAGTATAGTGGGGATTCCTATGATTGCAAAGCACCATTTTTTTCATAGTGAACCTTACATGCATCATAATACCTGGTGCCTATAAATATGTGGCTCAACCCCATCCCAAAAGATTGCTACCCTGACCTTTCGGCTTCTGAGATCTTATTTCGCGAAGATCCCTATGCTCTATGAACTAGACATAAAATAAACCAACCAAGGTATTTTAGCATTGAGAACCACCTTTACCTTTGTTCCAATTTTCCTCTATATTAAGTTGGGATTCCCTTAATTAATCCCTATGACCATCGTGAAGGTAGGAGTCCCTTTTGGGTACTTGAGACCTCATAGAGCGTTCATCCTTCGTGAAGCACCCTCCAAGAACATGTAGACTCCATTCCTCAACTGGGTCACCATGATTTATGAATCTCCTCCCTTTTTGGAGACCCTTTTCACCATGATTTGAAAAGTTCCTTCCTTTGTGAAGATCCCCCTCTTCATGAAGCACCATATCTTCATGAAGCCCCTTTTTACAAGGCCTTCTTCTTTGCGAATCCCTCTCCCGTGCGGCCCTCTAGGTTTATATGAAGTGATTTCATAGTCCCTAGAGTGGTGATTCATGCTAAATTTTCCTACATTATGATTCTTCACATAGGTATGATAATCTATATTGCTTCTTCTCATAGCCACGCTAACATGGGCCCCTCAATTGAACACTCCTCCACCGTACTCCCATTAGGTATTGCTTGTTCCTTCCCTTCCCCATGTGTAGGTCAGTACAAGTTATGTAAGTCCAAGGGATGAGGAGCGAGTCCTCATCGTTTGAGCTACAGGATGTTAAACTTCCAATCACCATCATCCCCAACACATGACATTAAACTGTGAGTTTCCACATGCGTGCCAGACCCAGGAAGATCTGATGGACAATGACCATCAATTCCATCCCTCTCTCTCTCCAACTTTGGGATTTTTCACCATGAACACCTCGCGTAGTCTCCACATAAGCCTTGATACACCTTGATAGGGTATTCCATATACATGGATCAATATACTCCTTGTATATAGGTACATCCTCCTCGGGCTTCCCTCCTGGATTATGTCCCAATCTTCACCCCCTACACTGATATCCATGTGTAACCCCTACACCATCACTCTTGGCTGCACCTTTCATGACACAATTATTAAGTCTGCTTTTACCTCTTGTTTCTCACACCAAGAATGACTTGTGTGGGATTAGAGTAAGGAGTGACCATGAAATCTCTTTGGTCTTCTAACCATGCATAAGTCCCATGCCCCTTGTCCTACATGACGCTAAACTATATATACCACCAAACTATATGAAATTTGATCCCTGTTTTCTAAACATGATACTTAGGAAGCCTCTCTGAGGTTCAAGCCCCTCACTCCCCAAAATCCTACTATTTCGTGCATTTCATGTCAGTTCACATTCATCCCGCATGACTTTAAATTGTATGCCCCTTCCAAAGTATGCAGGTTTTTGTAAAGACCCAGAAATTTCAAGGAATTTGTTTTTTCTTAATTTTCTTTGGGATTTTACAAGAACGCAGTTTCTAACGGCGCCTGATTCTGAGGCCCGGTGTGCCCGGAATCTTTTTCGGAAGTTTGGCTCGGGTACGTTCAGTGAACGAATGAGCGGGTTTTTCTAACTTTTGAACCGGTGCTCGGAATTGAAATCCGAGCACACTGATAAACTCGCAGCGCCAGTATTTTCTTAGAAACGCCTTTTCCGGAGTTGCGTTTGCTCGGGTGTGGTTTTTAGTTATTGGGGTTAAGTTAAGAAATAAAATAAAGTGGTGCGACAACTTTATTTTATTTCACTTTAAGCCACTTAAAGCCACTTAAGCTAAGTTAAGAGGATAGGGTGGAACCCAAAATATCCTACCCTCTTGGTAGGATATTTGTGAGGTGGGGCCCGCATGAGCCCCACCGTTTCTTTCCTCCTAAGTAACGCACCCGCAACCCCCCTCTTAATTGAAAGTCAACCGTGCGTTTATTCTGGTTAATAAACGCCTCATTAATTGGTCGGTTTTAAACTCCTCAATTAATTGATCATTTCTTTTCTTTTTGAATTTCAAACGTTGGCTTGTGCGTTAATAAAATAAGACTATTCTTATTTTATTTCAGTTGGAACTTGTTGCATGGAGAGGATTTGGAGGAAAGCGTTCTTCTTCGGCGAAGAACGCGAAGAACGCGAAGAACGCACCGATCTCTGACAAGGAATGCCAAATCCTCAGAAATCAACGATGCTTATTCCGCGACGCTCCTTCCACGACGCGACGATCCCCCTTCCGCGACGTCCCTTTCCGCGACAAATCTCGTTCAACGACAACGCTTGAGGTAGGGAATTAATTTTGAGAATGATTTTATTCCCTTGATTTCTTTCATTCTAAAGAAAAAAAGGAAACACGGATCAACTTATTATCTATTTGATCCGCGAACATTTTCCTTGCGGGTTGGGAATTTCTATTACAGGAAGTTATGGGGGTTTATTTTATTGTTGACTGCGATATCATCTGTCACCTTTCTTGGTTTCAATTGGGTCGCCTGTTATCGTAATAACGGGAGGAGGTCGGACCGCACGAACACGGCCGACCCTCCTCCCCCCTTATTTGTTTGAGTTTGTTGCGGAACGTGAAAGGCAGTGCGGTGCCATTGCACCGTGCGGAAACGAGAAGAAAGAACTCGACGAAGAAGCGCAGCGCCGTCGCGCCGCGCCGTTGGGGCTGAATGAAACCGCGGGCGGAGTTGGGGCCGAGGAGGTGATTTTAAGACCCCGCCTTTTGTTGTCGAAGTGCGGATCGATGGACGATGGTGAGGTGGGCCGTGAAGGCATTTTGAAGGCTTTGCAGCAAAGGTCGGGTCCCGGGATGATCACTAGCAAAGACCGCAGGCGAATCGAACCACCGGAGCGCGTCCGGTGGTCCGCGGAAGCCCCCGCCAGCGCGCCACGCCGGCGCGGCGGCGCCGACAGTCAGGGGAGGTGGTGACCAGCGCGCCGCCGGAAGAATCTGCCGCGGCTGAAGCCGCGACGGCGAGTGAGGGTCCCACAGCCGCGCGGGACGCAGCAACGCGCCGCGTCCGGTGACACGAAGCGCCCCCCAGCGCGGGGGGGACCGCGACTCCTTGGGCGCGACCGCTCGGCCAGCGCTGAGCCGCCCAGGCCGGGCCGCTCAGGACGGGCCGCGCCCAGTCGGGTCGACCCGTTTCGGGCCGACCCAGGGGGGTTGGGCCAGGTTAGTCCGGGCCCAGACCCCCCATTTTCAAACCCCTCGCTGTTTTTCGCCCATATCTTGAGCTGTAGACCTCTGATCGACGTACCGTCAGCGGCGATGCGACCTTGGGATCGAGACGGTCGTTTCAGTATATTACACTCAAGGTTTTAGAGTACTTTGGGTTCGGCCAGGTTGGTTCGTACACGAAACCAACCGGGCCCTTGGAGCGGAAACACTTATATCTTGAGCTCCGAACGTCCGATTGACGTGTCGTCGACTTTTTTGGATTCCTCTTGATGAGACGGAACTTTTGGATTACTCCGATCGAGGTTTGGATGCCTTCGGAGTGCGGTCGGGTTGGTTTGCTCACGAAACCAACCGGGCCCCTAAAACGAAAAAGCCAATAACTCACAGACCGGGCATCCGATTGATGTGCCGTCTATCTCGTTGAATTCCTCTTGATGAGACGGAAATTTTGGCATACTTCGCCCAAGGTTTGGATGCAGTTGGAGTATGGATGAGTTGGATTTTACCTAAAATCCAACTGGACCCCTGGAACAGAAAAGTTGATATCTTTCAGACCAGACGTCCGTTTGACGAACCGTCAGCGGCGTTGGTGATAACGTTGAGAAAAAATCCCTATGAGTATACCCTATGAGAGTTCGGGGTATAGTTGAGATACGGCCGGGTTAGTTCGCACACGAGACCAACCGGGCCCCTGGGACGAAAAGGCTAATAACTCACAGACTGGGCTTCCGATTGAGGCGCCGTCTATTGCGTTGAGACCTCTATGACGAGGCTTTCCTTTGAGACACTTCTTCGTGGGACTTTGAGATAATTGGAGTATTGACTTGTAGCTCGTGGAGCGGACCCTCCCAGAGATGAGCGTGCGGAGTACGGAGACCGTGTAGCCAACTGAGACCTGACGACTGCTTGACTGACTCAACTTGGAGTGAGTCGACTAGACCAGTGGACGGAGCACTACTTTTTTTGGGTTCAGACCCATGGCGGACGAAGCACTACCTGTGTGACAGTGCAGACCCACGGTACTCGTCCGGAGAGTACCTCTGCAAGCTACTAGGGGGTGTGCACTACTGTGTTTGGGTGGCATACCCCGGCGAGAAGCACTACTGTGTTTGGATGGATGGCCCACGGTACTCGACAGGAGGAGTATCTCAGCAGTCTTAGGTTAGTGAGCAGTACCTCGGAGTCGTGACAGGACCACTGTACACTCCAGAGACGGAGCTCTTCAGCAGTTACGGTTTCAATAATGAAAATCCTGGTTTGAGCCGAGTCTATGACCTTTGTGTTTACCTCATGATTGAGATGGGTCACTTGATAACTTAGGTATATGTATGGGCATATACCTGGGTGGTGGTTATCCGTTGATTTCATAATCTTTGTGTTACCTCATGTTTGAGATGGGTTACTTGATAACTTAGGTATATGTATGGGCATATACCTAAGTAGAGGTTATCTATTGAGATCTTCTTTGTGGCTATCCTTGTTTGTTTTAGTGAGACCTTGAGGGTCTTGGGGTCTCTAATGAGTATCGTTATACTCACCCCTGCACGGGCTATGCCCGCACCTCGTTGTGTTGGTTGCAGACGACGGGCAGTGCTGACGGAGGCTGAGTGTTCGAGGACTGGACGGTACCTGGAGGTGGACCACACGACGATTCAGTATCCGGAGGTGGACTTCATGGCGAGATGACACTCGGAGGATGTTAACGGGCGAGAACATTGAGGAGCTGCGCTATCTGTACCTACCCTTCCAGTAGGATCCGTGGTGGACGATCCAGGAGCTGCGCCATCTGTACCTACCCTTTAGGTAGGATCCGAGGAGGACGACCCAGGAGCCGCTTCCGTTCTTCCAGCTGTTGTCTTTTTCTGTTGTACTTTGTTCAGTTGTAGTTGTACTTTCAGTTGGGTTTGTATTCTGGCCCATTTACCTTTCAGCACTTCTCTTTGTACTTAGTGTTTTACTTCCACTTGTACTCTGTGGTGTTTGTTACTTTTATAAAGGCAATGTCTTCCCATTTATCGGGATTTATGCCTTTGGTGCTAGTCGCCAGCCCCTGGCCTATGGAAGGCGGGCTTGGGGTAGTCACGACACGGGCCCCGAGGACGGGTCGTGACAGTTTTGATCTTTTTTGGGTACGTAGGATGCCTCCATGAGGCTCAATCCCACCAAATGGTAAACCTTGGTGCTCCCTACTAGGGATGTACCCTTCTGTTGCGATACATTCCCTGTTTGGGATGCATCTCCTGAGTCTGCCTCCCAAAGGCGTTCTGATCTATCCATCTAGGATACAAACCATGCATAAGCCCCACAATCCATCCATACTCTTCCAACCAAGAGTGTCCCTCCTGTAATGGGAAACTAACCATGCGTAGTCCCCAACGTGTCTTTGGGTTTCTGTCCTTTTTGTACACCCAATTAAACGCCCCATTCATGAACTACATGGACTTTGATCCCTTTCAGGTATGTATGAAGCCTCTTCGAAGGTTCAATCCCATCACCCATTTACCATCTCAGTATTTACTTTGAGCCATTGTGTCTTGGTAAGATCATGCTACAACCTAGAGTTTATACTTCCTTCGGGTCCCTATCCACGCTCTCCATTCTCATGAGCTACCTCCTCAGGTGTCTCATTGCCCCACCGAACTATATGAACTTTGATTCTCAGCCACTCGGATACAGAGGAATTCCCCCCGAGGTTCAATACTAGAAAAATCATCTTCACGTTGGTTCAATATCATCCTTCATCATACTTCAGAACCACCTCCATCATCCATCCTAATTCTTATCCAGGTTGCCATGTTTTAGTGAGGTCAAGCCATCCACTTCCTCACTGCTCCCAGCAGCACCTGAGCATCTAACCATGTGTAAGACCCAAATAACCCTTTGTAAATACATGGGTTTTGATCCATGTCTTCTACAAATGGTATGTAGGAAGCCTCACTGAGTTTCAATACCATCCAATGGTAAACCTTAGTGCCCCCTTTTCTAGGGTCCACCAATTCTTTGATCTTCCCCTTTATGGTGTTCAGATAATCCTTCATGGTGTGAAATCTTCCCTTTTTAAGACACACTATTTTGGGTCCATCCTCATTGGGAATTTTGATCCATCCATCTGATAAAACTTCCAGGTGATCCCTCATAGGGATTTACCCATCTGATCCACTCTTTTTGGTGTTCTGATCAGTCTGATCCATCTTCACAAGAAGTTAAACTCACAGCATACCTTATGTTAAACATGGGAAGACAAGGAAAACCTCAGAGACATGCCTCTTGCATAAGATTCCCCACATTAGACATGGGATACCTCGAGCTTCCACACCCTTTAGAATCCATCTAACAAGGCAAAATTTAGGTGTACCAATGTTCCAACATCTAGACATGCCAGTGATGCCCAATGTGACTACTTCTCTGATTGAAGGTTGCTACCCCAACTTGATCCTTTGGAATGTCCTGACAGAAGTGGTGCAATTATCCAGTGTCCATAAATTGATGTCACCTAGAGGAGTTTCACGAACAATGTATTAATCTTTAAGGTATACCCGAACAAGGAGATGAATTCTGAGGAGGAATCTATGGAAGGAGAAACCAACATCACATCATTCCATTTTTATCAAGGAGAAAACATCTTGAAAGAAGTGATGAATGTCACCTGCCTTTGGAAAGTGAGAATGCGGGGAAATAGATGCACATCCCCAAAGACAATGCATGCCCTGGAGGAAAGCATCAGAAATAGAAATGGTGAACCTGACATGAAACTTTTCTCTTTCAACCAAGGGTATCAGTGGAATTCAAGACATCAGTAGATAAGTGTGTCACCGGATCCAGCTATCTAGTGCTAGGTCCTGCCAAGAAAATAGTGGGATTGGTATGGTACTCACCAGATTTTGGGGTAGTTAATGGTTGTGAATTACGATCTGCAACATCATCAGTGTGGATATCTCTATCCATCCATGGAATACTGAATGGCATTGGGGAAATGGGCACTGATTTCCTACTATCTGTACTAATAGCTGAATCTTATTGCTTTACAGGACCCAAGCTATAAGAAATCAGTCACCTCCTACATATAGACATTGGGGAAATTCCAATGTGACAATCCTGCACGGCTCTACCTCTGCCACGACATTGTCCATGCCTACAACTATCGGGTTCCCACACCCCATCTCACCCTCAAAATTCATCCATAGGAGGGTGATTGATACTCTTACTTGATGATATGAGTAGGAGGAGATCATACCAACCAGGGATATGGCCCTCCAGGATTTGGAGGCTTTTTCCTCCACCATCACCACTGCCCCAAGGGTTGCACATGGAGTCGCTGCTCCCCACTCCAATGTCCAACCGTATTGGGAGCCTCTCCCCAGAATGCTCATACAACTCGTTCCCCTACACCGACAAGGAGAGGGATGTCAGAGTCATCCCGACTATGATCAACAACTGGGATCCACCAAGTAGGGATCCCACAAGGCTGTGTCAATGTCATTATCCAGTCCCCGAGGCTGAGGAATCAGTGGCTTATACCCCTACATTGCTAGGCCCAGTTCAACTGACTTGATGCCAATGTCAGGCACAATCTCAGGAGGACACCTGTTCGGGGGAATCATCTTCTACAGCTCCAGTATCCCATGACAACACTGACACATACTATCATCTCCCTATTATTACATATCATGGGCACTCCTATGTCCGATCAGGATTGAGACCCCAACCACATCACGGTCAGGCTGGGTTGACTCTTCTAACCACCGGTGCAAGTAGTAACTATCGCATGTTTACCCATGATGATGAGATTCAGTATGAAGGCCCTCCTCGTACCATCAATGGTCAGATTTGAGGTCCTCCCCACTCCCACATTCAGTATATAGGTCCTCCCCATACCACCAACCTCAGTCCAAGCGGGGGACCTCCCCATCTTGTTGATGGCCAATATAGAGGTCCTCCCTATGATCATGATCCCATGTATGGATATTTTCCCCATATTTTAGGATATCAATGCGAAGGTCCTCCTTAACCTATCACCCATCAACATGGAGTTCCTCCCCATGTTCTCAGTAGCTTCAGTGGAGGTCCTCCCCACTCCAGCTACCATCAAAGTGGTGGCCCTCGCCACTTTATCGATGATAAACATATGGGTCCTCCCCATGATACCACTTCCAACCAGTGCAAAGGTTATTCCCATGTCATAGGTGACCAACGTGGAGGCCCTCCCCATGTTTCGTTCGACATCTTACCAGGTGCTCATCACACCCCGTATCACCCAGGCGGAGGTCCTCTCTGCTCTCTCACTCAACATGGAGGTCCTCCCCATGTTCCTACCATCTCTAGTAGAAGCTATCCTCACTACAGAACCATCCCGAAAAGAGGTCCTCCTTATGTTAAAGATTTACTCTGCACAGAAGAACCATCCTGGGGAAGAAGGGTGAATTGTCACCGATGAAGGAAGAATCCTACGCAATGCCAGATTACTATCAATCTAGTCTTCTTTTCAGACTCCGAAAAAGAGTGTGATTCAATGATGGATCCATAACCACAACCCTCTTCATCAGAGGTTGGGGAAAGAACCAGGCATGTGATATTTTTACTTCTAGAAAGAGAGATGCATCAGATCCCTGAAACCCTTCACAAATACATGCATGTGGAGAAAGATCTAGCTCCCTTTTAGGGTCTGGCCATTCAGTCATCTCTGTCATCGCCAGGATCATTATCTACCTCAACTAGAGATCAAAGAGAGTTGTTATGGGGTGTGATGGGTGATGAGAATCAGCAAGATCTACCACCAATCATTGTTACCTTCTCAAATGGAGTAGTGGTCAGCACCCCATCCTATAGGGATGTGATGATGCAATTAGTATCATCTCTGAGAGACGACCCAGTCTACAGTGGTCTATCAGCTCATGCAGTGTTTTATTTTCCAATCAGTCTATCACCGCAGTGATACAAATTAGTTCCATTACCGGTTCTTTAGCCTCCCCAGTTGATTAATGATGAAACCAATGTCTGAATCCCAATTCCGAATAAATAAGTTTGTGGGATATTCTCACACCAGATCATTTTTACGAGATGTTCAGGCTAACAGTGATCTAAGAATTTGACATTCTAGAATCACTCACTCTGAATGAAGTCATATGTTTCCACTAAACCATATGGGAGACACATTTCCATCTCAGGAACCATCAGTTGTTGTATCCAAAAATCCAAGAACATTATGACGACGTCGGCCATCAATTTCGCCTGGTTGAGTTAGCCATGCTTCGTGTGGATCATCACCTTGCATTATTGGATTATCACCAAACTCTTCAGTAACAATGAATTCAGAGATTCAATATGCTCTACTGAGTTATTGAGGAGGAATCTCCACACATCCAGATTCGTGGATGGGGGATGTACACAACCCTCTATTTCATCTCAATCATACACCAGCCTAATTTTCTGGGTGATATTGAGTACATCCTTCCAGGTTTAGTCATGATAATCATGGATGATCTCATAGAGAAGAACACTGAGGTAGTAATAATTAAAGATAACCTTTCCCCATGAATAAGGAATCATCTTCTAGATCCCCTCAGTGTTGTCACTCGCCAAAAAAGATACTTTATTGGAATTACTAATCCTGCTAGGTCATTGCATCTCAGTTAGGACCCTAATAAGGGAAAATAACACACTAGGACTGTTAATCCCTCCAACCCATCTGGCTCGACGTAGAAGATGAAAGATGATCCTGAGAAGGTCACACGCTACTTAAAAAGCTTGCATAGTAGAAGAATCTATCCCACTTTATCTTAAGGTGTGGACCCATGATGGTAACTATAGTGCAGCAAGAGGTTGCTAATCTCTGGTGCTTCATATAGACACTAGAAGGGCCCACGTTCGTCTGGTATAGTCAGCTACCCATTGTGTCTGTAGCTGGTTGGGAGGATCTCCGCAGGCAGTTTCTTTATCAGTTCAGCTCCACCACAGAGAAGACTAGCATTTTTGACCACTTAAAGTATAATAAAATTACATATGAGCACATCACAGACTTTTTCACTAGGTGGAATGGCCTCACATATTCACTCGATATGCCACTAACTCAAGAGCAGCTACTGAAGATGTGCATGGGAAACGTAAAGACTGAACTAGTCCCATACCTTATCACTCATAACTTCCTAGGTTAATTTCATGATTATTTAACAAGGATCAATGCCTAAGGGAAGCCTTTCATTAGGACAAGCAGGCACACTAATTGCCTCCCAAAGCTCCTGTAAGAAGAGCATCCAAGGCTGAGACCACTGCCGCTGCACAGGTAGAGGCCCTTAGGCCACTAGAGTTGTTACCGAAAGAGCCTACTCTACAGCCTCACTGATGGAATCAGTGTCAGCTCCAGCCTTAGGTTCATTATCACCCACCTCATAATTGGTAGGCGCCGCCACATAATGCACTATCACCACCCAAGTGAGATAATCAGGTTCTACCTCCTCATCAGGCTCTAACCCCTCGTCTGAGTCAGGATCCTAGGATCCCTTTCCTAGAAAGGAGAAACCAAACCAAATCTTTTGATGAGTCTCAGGTCCCAGGTTATTTTTGGAGTTCCTTGGATCAGGGAATCCTGTAGTTTCCAGAATATAGGACACCTCAAGAGGATGACCTCATTGATCACCCCAATTACTTCTCTTATCACTAATTCCATGGACATACCTTCAAGTAGTGATATGTCTTCAAGGATTGGCTCTAGGAATAGGTTGAAAAAAATATAGTCAGGTTGGGTCCTACCCTGATGTAGGTAGTCTGTGTTTCTATAAATCCATATAGTGATAGTGAGGGGGAATGACAACAGGTCTCTAGTTGTGGGTCTCAGAAGTATGATGACTGGATGGCTTGTAAGGTAGTCACTCATGCTCATGGTATCATCAATTACTTTTTGAACCTTCATGAGACCTATGAGGTTGACAAAACTACTCCCGCTACCACTTATGAATCCATATATCAGCTTTCTACCTCTCAAAAGAGTAGGCACTAACAGAGCAAGGGAAAACAAAGCCCTTTGATAGTGATGAAGCCGTCTCGCACCCTTGGAGACATCATGACCCTAGAGATGGGAATCACCCCTATAATATACCCAATAATGGGGGATTATTAAAGTGATGATCAAGAGTACACCTTGGTAAATACCATTGAGCTGGTGGACCTGTACATGGTTCCCAATGATGAGTATCATTAGAAAAACCCTCATAATGTCCCCAGTCGATTCCATCATCGACGAATCCATGGATACACGAATCATCAGAATACACTGTCCAATGTCTCTATCCAAGATGTGCATGCCACTAAGACTAGAAAATAGGCTGAAAACATATCTCAGCACGTGAAGTCTTCTTATCCTATCTCATCAAATTCACAACCACCACCATTTGTACTGCTCGACTAGGCTGAGTCTCCATGACCGTACAGTGATTAGACTTGTTCAGGTGTAGACAAATCTCATTAATTTGACAGTCATCTGATAGTCATTTTTCATGGTTTAGCTAGTGAGAAATGGGATATTCCCAACACTAGCTGTAATCTTCCAGTTTGTCCAGTAGTACTCGTTATACCCCCTATGAAAGAGAAAGTTCCTATTATCTGAAATGTGGACTTAGTACGGAAGTACGATGTGCTTAAGAACCTTGCCATCATCCATACAAATCTCTAAATCCTCAAGGACCAATTCCTATTGGAATATATGTGTGAAGTACTCCCAGAGTCTTTAAGAATCCCATTCTAGTTTAAAACAGAGGTAACAACCACATAAGCTTTCCATACTGAGGAATCTGAGCAAGCAGAATGTCAATCCATCATCTCGTTCTCAGAAGAAGATGAAGGTTCTCCTGTATAGGGACACATTCACCCATTATACATCACTGGCCAGTTTAATGGTGTGGAAGTCTGCTATTTATGTGTTGACATAGGTTTTGGGATCAATATAATCCCAAACCAGATGCTCTGTAAGCTAGGATGGCCTGAAGCAGATCTGAGTCCCTATGACCTAGAAATGTAGGGTTATGATAGGACTGAGTAGAGGCTGAGTGGAAAGATACACCTAAAGAACCAATTTTGTAGCCTGCTCTCTAGCACAAAATTCATGGTCATCTCGTAGGACACCGCCTACAATGCACTAACGGGTAGAACCTGACTCCATCTATATACATCCGGTCCCTCTTAATATCATCAATGCCTAAAGCACTCCCTCAATAATAGAGTGGGTGTACTACAAGGTGATGCATATCCTTTTTCCTCTTATGATTCCCATTATTTGGAAGCCAACTATTATAAGAGCTAGGACAAGTGGGTTCAAACCAATGATGTTGAGAATACCACTCCTTAGGCTGAACCATGGAAGGATTTGGATGATGCATTCATCCTCCCGATTCACCCGTTGGAATCCACAACCCTGAACCTAGAACATTGATTTTTTGTCTCTAGAGTGAGTGGGAAAGGTGTTCTTAGATACAAGGAATACTGTAGGATCACCTCATATTCCTATACAAATCAGGTTTCAGTAATTCCAGAGCCCCTCACCCCTATAAGGTATCAGGATTTCCTCCACATAGCAATAGCAATATGACATACTTGCATGTTACACTGGGATAGGCTGAAAGTGACTCAAGTAGATGTGACACTACTTCTTTGATATTATCAATCATGGAACCTTGGGTTAAAGGACTAATGGGATCAGGTTAATAGAATTTATCTCCATGGTTTTGGTAGCACAAGAGTCTCCTAATAAAGATTCCATCATCGTTCAGGCTAACACCAACATTCCATCAGGGTCAGCCAACTTGGAATAATTTCCTCCTCCCAATGATCCTCTCACTATAGATGATGAAGAGTATTTTCAAGATTCTCCTCCTACATTTGAAGAGGGTGACTCTACCCTTGTCGATCAGTTTATACAAGTGAATCTAAGTACTGAGGAAGATTCAAGACCAACACTAATCAATGCAACTATTCCTACATAAGAGAAACAATAGTATGTGGATTTATTGAAGCAGCATCGTGATTTATTTTCCTGGAGTTATAATGAGATGATAATATTGGACTCTCTGATCTATGTCCACTGCCTTGGTCTCTCATTAATACATCATGAGTTTAAACAACCTCCCATAAAGATGGACCCCTCTCATGGTTCCATGGTCATGTACAAAGTTGGTAAGCTCATCAAAGACAACTTCTTCAAGGAAGTCCAGTACCCTAGATGGTTGGATAATATTGTCCCCATAATAAAGAAGAATGGACAGATCAAATTCTACATCGACTTTTGGGATCTCAACCTCTACCATCTGAATGAAGATTTTTTACTTCCCGTAACAGATCTGTTGATCAACACCACTGCTAGGTTCTAATCCATCTCCTTCATGGATGGATATTTTGGGTATAACCAAATACTTATGGCTCTCGAGGATGATTAATACACCACCTTTAGGGATCCTTAATTTACTTTATATTACTAAGTGATTAACTTCATCCTGAAGAATGTAGGAGCCACCTATCAGTGTGATATTCACCGCATATTCAAACTGATCCTTGGGATGTTGGTAGAATTCTATGTGGATGATTTTTAATCAAATCTTGCTAGTGTTAGGACCATATCAGAGATCTGGAGAAAGTATTTGGATTCCAATGCTCCCAACATATGAATATTAACCCCTTTAAGTGTTCCTTCAGGGTTAACTCTAGAAAGTTACTTAGCTTTTTCATCAGATATAGAGGCCTCGAGATCGATCCAAAGAAGATAAAGGATATCAATCATATTCCTCCTCCAAGCAATCTTTGAGATCTCTGAGGCTTCTAAGGCCACTTATACTACATACATAGATTCATCGTGAACCTAGCTGGAAAGTGTAAGCCCTTTTTCTTACTCATGAATAAAGGCTTCATCTACCAGTGGGATGAAGAGTGTCAAACTTCTTTTGAGTAAATCAAGCAGTACCTACTATAGCCTCCGGTCTTGATTCCACCCATATTTGGAAATCCAATTATCCTCTATGTGACTTCCCTAGAATGATACCTCAGAACCCTTCTCTCCTAGAATAAAAATTATGGGACCGAGAATAGTTTATACTATCTCAGCTGCATGCTCCTAGACATAGAGACCAGATATTCCTCTATCGAGAAGAGCTTCCTTGCACTGGTTTTCACAGTGCAGAAGTTGATGCATTATTTGAAACATCATGAGGTACAATTAGTGTTCCATTTGGATATGCTAAAGTACATTCTGAATTGACCTATGTTGATAGAAAATCTAGCTTAGTGGGCAGTGATTCTTCAGTAGTTAGACATTAGGTTCATTTCGTAGAAGGATGTCAAGGGTCAGGTGCTAGCAGATTGTCTGGCCACCCATCCAGCCCCCCACAAAGAAGTATCTAGATCTTGATTTTCTAGATGAGGTCATCCTATCAAAGGATCAGGTCGTACCGTGTTGGTAAATGTAATCTGATGGTGCCTTGTGGATCCCCACTATTAGAAGGCTCAATGATCCCAAACTCAATAGAGTAGGCATAGGCATAATATTTATCACACCCACATAGGTTGTCTTTCCCTATTCATTCTTGTTGTCAAAAGGTTGCACCAAAAGTGAGGAAAAGTATTAGGATTTTATCACTAGTCTCGATTTGGATCTCAATATTGATGTTCCAAACCTACATGTGAAGGGGGACTCCAAGCTAGTCATCAATCAAATCAATGGTGACTTTGTCGTCAGGAAGCCAAAGCTCGTACCCTTGTTAGATCATGATCGCTAGCTAATGGACGAGTTCCCTTCTTGGCATGAGGTCATTCATGTTCCTTTATCACAGAATGGTCAAATTTATGCCTTTTCCAGCCTTTCTGCTTCCCTTGCAGATCCTGACCAGGATGATTTGATCATCCATGTGGAGAATCGAAGGGTCATCGCTCCTGTCACCCCAGACGATGATGATAGCCAATAGGTAAGCCATCTTACCATCGGTGCTTCCATATTTGGACCTATAGGTCCCCCTTCCATAATAGAAGTGACCCCTGGTTGCACAACTCCTTTTTTTAAGTACCTCTAACATGATAGTTTACCGACAGATAGAGCTGAACGTGAGAGAATCCATCATCTTGTAGTGTAGTTCACCCTCTAGAGTGGTCCCAACCATGAACAGATCCTCTAAAAACTTGGGTTCAATGGATTATTTCTTTGTTTCATTCAAATATGTGAGATCTATTAGGTTATGTAGGAAGTCCATGCTGGTTCATATGGAGCTCATCAGGCAGGGTCAAAACTCTCCCACTAGATCTGAAGATTGGGCTACTTCTGGCCTACTATGGTTCATGATTATATCGAGTTCTCCAAGATGTGTCAAACATTTCATATCCATACCAATTTTTTACATCAAATTCTAGAGCCTCTATAAAATACCAAGTACTCTAGGACCTTCATGGTCCGGGGACTCGATGTCGTGGAAACATATTCACCAGAAACAACTCACTAGTGTCGGTTTATTCTGACCCACATGGATTTCTTCTCCAAATGGGAAGAATTGATTCTAATAAAGTAATTCAAGGCCCTCTATATCATTTATTTCATGAGTTCAAACATCATTCACCAATTCATCATCCCTTATGATATCCTCATCGATAACGACACCATCTTTTGAGCAGCTGAGCTAAATAAATTGTACGCCAAGTAAAACATCCGGTCCAACCATACTTCTCTCTATCATGTATAGGAAAATAGATAGATTGAGGTGTTCAATAAGACCCTCCCTAATATTTTAAAAAATAAGGTTTTTTAAAATAAAAAAAATTGGTCAAAAAAGATCCCAAATGATCTCTGGACTTACCAAATGAAGACTCATAATGCGAAAAAACCTCCTCTTTTCAAGAAGCTAGATGATGGTGGTTTCTTGGTGGAAGAGGACCCTGATGCGCTACAACAACGGGAACCAATGTGAAGATTTTATATCATTGGATGCATATCATATCTAAAATGTTACCATTCTTAGCCTATGCTTGAATTACATTCACGTATTTCACACTGTTGAAATATCTCAAACTAGAAACTAATACCAATAAGAAAATGATATTTTCACATACTGTTAAAATCACAAGATGAGATTGATAAGGTTTGGGTATCTTTTCAAGAGTGATGGTGGAAATTAATTTAGATTCAAAATTTCCCAACATAATTAGTTTCAATGCTAATTATTATAAAAATAAAATCAGAATAGAATATGAGAGAAAACCTCCCTTTTGTGAGCTTTGTAAGATCATTGGGAACTCAATCTCTACTTGTAGGGTGGTTAGAAAACAAGTAAATCAACCAGATGAGAATTAATGGAAGGAAATAAGGAAAAATAATAAAGATAAGGCCCCCATGGTGGATATAACTGAAAATTCTAAAAAGAAAACTGAAATATGGGTGAAAAAATCACATAACTTGGCACACTTAGGGGAAAATTCGGGTATGTCCTGGGAAGATATAACTAAAGAGGAAGATACCTCCACTAAGGAACAACAACTCTTAGAAGAAATAAAAACTCTGGTTTTGGATACCATTAGGATCTCCAATCAAGAAAATTATATGATAGAATTTGGTACTTGTAAGTACTATAAGCAAATATCATGTTCTAATTCCTTCAAAGGTAATGAATCTATCTCCATAACCACAAGACCTGTGAGACACAATAGAAAACCTATAGAGGAAGCCACATATTTGGTTCTGGGAACTGTCTAGATGCAAGAAAATGCACCTATTAAACTGGGTATGAGGGATATAGTGTCTCCACCTGAGCAAATTCCATGCACTTCTTTTAGCACCTGCACTAAAACCATTCACAAGGCTGATTTCACTATGTTACTTACTAAGAAAGATGTGGATGAACACACACTCTTGGATATGGACATTGTCCAGATCCATAGACCCTCCCTATTGAATGAAACTGCTATAATGGGTGTGAAGAACGAAATCAATAGTAAGGTAAAGGACTTAGGTACACTTCCCCTATTTATTTAAGTCATTCTTTAGATGGTTCTCAAATTCTTGATAACACTTTTAGTACTGCAACTACTGAAAACCTGATTACTAACCAGAATGATGATCATTCCAAGGTTAGTATTAAAAACTCTATGGTTTCAAAACCAAATTCATCCTTGAATGACCCTCCCATGGATAATGTTAATCCATGTAATCCTACCATCCCTCCTGACATACCTAGAAGTAAGTAGGAATAGACCACTATTAATAATAAGAGTAATGAATATGGTTCCAATATCACGAGGCATGTGAATCTCAATTATAAACCTATAGAGGAATATACACTCTCAGTATAGGGCACTGACTAAATGAAGGAAAAGAATGATCCTGTTACCCCAAGTTTGAAGGATACAGTGTATCCAAATGAGCAGATGTAATGACTTATTACACCATTGGCTTTGGGAACTATCCAAAACCAGAGAACCCCCCTTGAATGTCACTGCTGCATTTGGTGTGGAGAACAATCAAGGAAATCCTTCAAATAATTGCAATGTCCTACAGTAGTACACGACTTCTCCAAAGGGTTCTGGTATATCTCCCCCTGTTTCTATAAACCTTTCTATAGATGGTACTCAAATTATTGATAGCATTGTTAGTTCTGAGTATCCTGGAAATCTGTTTACTAACAAAAATTCTAATCCTATGAATTTTAGTAATAAGAACTCTAAGGATTAAAATATTAATTCCTCAATGAATGAATCTCCAAAGGATAATGCTAAGGCAGGGAATTCAAATAGACCTCCTTCCATCTCTAAAAGTAAGAGGAAACAAATCACTAACAACAACAACCAAAAATTTAGAAGATCTTATAGAAATAAAGGATCATGGAACAAAAAAAGGGAGTTCTAACTCCAAATTCATGTTTAAATGAAGATTATTTTTTGAAATTTGGTAGGGTATTTCAAACTTTGACATGTTTAATATTCTAAAAAGGATGGTTAACACTCATCAACCTATGATTTTTGATATTGCTAATCCAAAAATTAATTTTTCTTCTAAGTACTCTCATTTGTGTTAACATAGTTACTCTTTTACAGGTGCAATAAAAAATACCTCCAATGTTTAATCTCTCTATATTTTTTTGCACTCTTCTTTATAGTATGTTAGTATTTTCAATGATTTTGAGAAAAACTTTACATGAAACTTTAGTATTGATGGAGCATGTTTATTATAATCTTTTGTTTAGGCTAAGAATAGATACCAAGAAAGGAGGTCTCTGTGGAAGGACATTTCATATCTAGGTTCTAATATTAATTCTCCTTGGTTTTTTATTGGATACTTTAATGTTATACTCATCTCAAGTGAAAAAATTGGTCCATCTCATGCTACTATTTCCACAAGATAATTTAAAACTTCAATTGAAGAAAATAAACTAATTGAAATTAATCTCACTAGTGAGAAATTTACTTGGTATAGAAGGCATCATAATAACGTGGTTGCCTCCAAGTTGTATAGATCCTTCAAAAATGTCCCTAATTTAGATAAATGAGAAACTATCTCTAGCACCACCCTTCACAATCTGAACTCTAACCATTATCCCATTCTGGTTACTGTCTCTATCAAATACATTAAACCCTCATTACCTTTCAGATTTAACAATTTTTGTTTTTCTAATGTTTATTTCACTAATATCATAAAAAACTAATGGTCTTTTATGTCTCACAACAATGATGCCATTTCCTGTACTATTAAATTAAAATACCTCAAACAGACTCTCAAAGATTGGTGTAGCTCCAAATCCAAAAAAATTAACAATGAAATTCTTCTTTTTTAGGAAGATCTCAATGAACTACAAAACAATAACACTAGTTCTAATTTCAACATTGATTTGAATCATGAAATAAAACTTGCGGTAAAACCCAACTCTTGGCACAATTTTAAAGAAAACATGAGGAAAAAAGATTTTAAAACTAAATGGATATTATATAGTGATAGAAATACTAAGTTATATAATTATCATCAAATAATCAGGAAGGCTTTTAGACCGCTAACCTTTTTAAAATATGGGTACAAGATTCTAGACAATAAAGATGATATTCCTCATCATACTATCTCTTACTATGAATACATCTTCAATGGTCCTGATAATAACAAAGACCTCTTTCCCGAGGTCATTACAAATGGTGGTCACTGATGAGGACAACACTTTCCATCTCAACACTCCTATTGATCATGAAATTAAAGAAACTTTATTTAGTTTGAATCTTGATAGTTCTCTGGGACCTGATGGTTTCAATAATGGTTTCTTCCAACATTATTGGGATGTCATACATGTCGATGTCTGCAATCTTTTCAAATATTTTTTCTCCAATAGTCTCCTTCCTTATTCTATTAATGCTCTGTTTCTTTCCTTGATTCTAAAAGTGGATAATTCCTTTGAGATTATTTTTTAAACTCATTTCTCTCATTAACACTCTTTATAAAATCATCACTAACATCATTTCCAATAGATTTTCAACTATCATGGAAAAAATTGTCTCATGGAACCAATTTGGATTTATTAAGGGTAGATCTATTCAAGACTATATCTATATTGCCTATTAATGTTTCAATAACTTGAAAAAAGTTAAAAGAGGAGGTAATATTTCTATTAAACTTGACATCAGAAAAGATTTTGATGCCATGGATTGGAGCTTTTTCTTCAAGGTTCTTCAAGGTTTTGGTTTTAATGATTCATTTATCACTACAATCAGAACCTTTTTCAATTAAGTGTCTATTTCCATATTGGTCAATGGTTATCCCAAGGGATATTTAAAATTCACCAAAGGTGTTAGTAAAGGTGAACCCCTCTCTACCATTCTCTTCTCAATTGCGGAAGACTATATTAGTTTCCTGCTCACCCGTCTGGTGGATCAAAATAAACTGAAGCTCATTCATGTTTCTAGGAACGTGAATGTTCCCACCCACCTGTTATATGCCGATGACATCATCCCTTTCCTTCAAGGTGATAAAAGAAACATTTTAAACCTAAAAAATTCTCTCTCTCACTATGAAGAAGTTTCTGGTCAAACCATTAGTTAGAAAAAAATCCTATATCTTCTTTAGAAATAAATTTCCTCCTAGTAGGAAATATAACATTATCAGTGACTTAGGTATAAAAGAAGTCTCTCTACCTTTTACTTATCTTGGCATTTCCATTTTTTGGGTAGACACAAATCTTGCCACTTTTCTACCATAGTTGACCAATTTCTTAACCAACTTTCTTCTTGAAAAGGCAAATCTCTCTCTATAGAAGGCAGGACATGCCTGGTCAAATCCACTATTGTTTCTAAGATGGTCTATAAATGGATAGTTGGTCTTATCAAAAAAATAAAAACCTCAATTTTTTTTTATTTTTACTGATATCAGTCTAGAAAGAAAACTTGTGACTGTCCCTTGGTCAACTTGTTGCAAGCCTATTGAGAAAGGTGGTATCAACATTAAAAATATTAATTACTTTAATGAATCCCTTCAAGCCAGCCTCACTTAGAACCTTCTTCGTAAAACTTTTAATTCTATTTATTTCTTTAAAAATAGATTTCTTGACAAAATTAAGAAGGGAAATTCAAATTTTACTAAATCTTATATCTAGCCATCCATCAAACAATCTTTCTCCAATATTATGAATAATTCCAGATGGATGGTTTCTAGGTATTCCTCCATGAATTTATGGTTGGATAACTGGACTGGCATGACCTTAATTTCTATGACCCCTCTCAATCAAACCCCTAAGAGTACCAACTAATCAATTAGAAATTTGATAAACTCTCAATATGAGAATCTCCCTGAAACTATTATGAATGTCATTAACAACTACTCTTTCTCAAACATTGATGATTTCTTAATTTGGTAGTTTTCTCACAATGGTATGATTAACTCAAAAAATTATTATAATCAGTATTTTTGTAATTATGAATGTGATTTAAGTTGGATAAAACATTTTAACAATCCTTGGATAAATCCTTCAAGATTCAATCTTATCTGGCATCTTGATCATAACCGAGTCCCCACAGATAGTTGCCTTTAGTCTTTTTGTATCCAACTCTATTCTAAATGCAATCTCTGCAATCAACACAGAGCATTTTAACCATATTTTTCTTTTTTTTTTCTACTTCTTCTGATATTTGGAACTATATTCTTGAATTTTTTTATTGTATATGGTTGATTCTTGACTCCATAAAATCTCAACTAAAGAAATGTGCAGAAATGGAAGGTTCTCAGAAAATTAAAAACCTTTTTCTTCTTGTAATTTCTGAGCTCCACCATGTGATCTGGTATGAAAAAAATGATATTATTCATAACAATTACTCATTCAATCAAAATACAGGTCAGATTCAAATCCTTATTTCCATACATAAAGATGCTTTGATGTAAAAGGGACATTGCAACAACACTATGCAGAACTTTGAAATACTGCAACGTCTTAGGATTAATGGGAATTTATACCAGTCTCGTCACAATTTGGAAGTGTTTTGGAGAGCTCCTATTCTTAGATGGATTAAAGTAAATGTAGATGGTGCCTCCAAAGGCAATCCGGGACCTACAGGTTATGGTTCTATCTTTAGGAATCACCTCGGTCAGATCCTTGGATGCTTCATGGGTATCCGTGGCATTGCCTCCTCTCTTGAGGCTGAAATGATTAATTTTATACATGCTATTGCCTTCTCCAAGCTCTTTTGTTGGAATAATCTCTATATTGAAAGTGATTCAACTACCATTTTCAAGTTATTTGGAATGGTATAACACACCTTTCATGGTCGATTACTACCCATTGGATGGACATCACCCGTTCACTTCTTGATATCAACTACATCATCACTCATGCTTACCGTGAAGTAATCATGGCTGCAGATTTTCTAGCCAACATGGGTTTAAATCAAGACATTACCTGGTTGAATGATCTCCCTTTTGATTTTCTTTATTTTCATGAAAAAGTTGTAATATGATTCTGTATTTCAGACTCCTATAAACTCTTTATTTTATAATATTTGTGATTTGGTCTTTTTGGGCCAAGGAATAATCTTTATAAAAAAATAGCTTTATCTTTTAACAATAATGTTCATCTCTTCTATTTCCTTCAATGTGACACAATGTTGCCCTGAGGACGCCAATGATACACAACATGAAACCACCGAAATTGGAGCCCAAATGGGAAGGAACCTATATTACCCACAAGGTTTACCCCAACGGTTCATATTCCTTAGACACTATGGATGGAAATCAGATTAATCCTCCCACTAATGACAAGTTCACCGGGAAGTACTTTGCATGAGATATTCTTGTTTTTCTTTCTTCATCCTTCATGATGTTAAACTGAACGATACCAGACATTCTTCATGACGTTAAACTGTGAAACTCTTCTATGAACTGCATGACATTAAACTAAAAGCTACATTTTCCTCTAGACCATCCTACATGATGTTAAACTTCACTTCGTCCTTACCTCACAATGTTAAACTACACAAAATTTCAGAACTATGTATGGCTTGATTCCCATACTTATGAGATATGTAGGAACACCCAGATATTTTTTCCCTGGGTCCATCCCCAGGAACTGAAAATACTTTCTTATTTTTGGCTTCTCGACCTGAGTATCCTGGGATCACGTGGTGTGGTGTGAGACATTTTTTGGTACCCATTCACATTGGGTTTACAACTACCACACCACACATCCCATTTAGGGATATTCCACTTTATCCTTCATACTTACCACATGACGTTAAACTGCATGACATTCTATAACTATATATGGATTGATTCCCATCCTTATGGGATACATAGAAACTCCCAGACATTTTTCCCTGGGTCCATCCCTAGTTTCCATAAATCTTTTCATCTCTTAGAACCCCTCGACCTTATTCATCTCTAGGGATTTCATGTGGTATGGTGAGGACTTATTTGGTTCCCATTCACATCAGGTTTATAATAGCCACACCATGTACCTCTCTTGAGATAATTTACCCCCCCCTCACCCTTATCACATGATGTTAAACTGAACGACATTCTATAACTTTGTATGGCTTAAATACCATCTTTATGGGATATGTAGGAATGCCAATACATTTTTTATTCAGGTCTAGTCCCAGGTTCTTCAATTCCTCTTATGGATCCTTGGCCCAAGTTCTCTATTGGGATTGTGAATGGTGTGGTGTGGACTTCTTCAGTCCTCATTCATGTTGGGTTATTTTTTCATTCCATACACATACCCACTTTTTGATACCTATCCCCCTTCATCCTTACCACACCAAATTAAATTGAACGAAAATATAGAACTACATATGGCATGATTTCTATCCTTGTGGGATATGTAGAAATTCCAAGACATTTTTTGTTCAGTTATAGCCCTAGGTTCTTTAATTACTCTTATGGCCCCTTGGCCTGAGTTCTCTCATGGGATTGTGAATGGTGTGGTGTGGAATTCTTAAATCCTCATTCATGTCGGGTTATTTCACCACACCATACACATCCCATCTTTGAGATACCTCTCTCACCTTCATCCTTACCACATGAATTTCAAATGCATGAAATTACAGAACTATGTATGGCTTGATTCCCACCTTTATGGGATACATAGGAATGCCAAGAAATTTGTTCTTCAGGTTCAGCCCCAGGTTCTTCAATTCCTCTTTTGGCCCCTTGGAACGAGTTTTATTTTGGGATTTTGAATGATGTGGTGTGGACTTCTTTAGTCCTCATTCATGTTGGTTTATTTTTCCATTCCATACACATCCCCACTTTGGGATACCTATCTCCCCTTCATCCATACTACACGCCGTTAAACTGCACGAAATTCCAAAACTATGTATGGGTTGATTCCCATCTTCATGGGATATATAGGAACACCCAACCATTTTTTCTTTAGGTCTAGCCCCAGGTTCATCAACACATTTTCCCACTTTCCTCCACTCATCTTCTCGAGTCATCTACCCTTAATTAGATCCCTCTATCTCTGTTATGACTCCTCAACATGCTTAGATGTGTTGTGGTGTGGGGCTTAGAGTGTTGAATCCTGCATAGACATGCATTCATTTCATTTCCATGCTTCACATGCCCCTTTATTTGGGTCTTAACCATCTTTCACATCTGAAGGGACCCCCAAATAGTATGGATGCTCAACCTCATGGAATACCTACCATCATGGGCCAACATCCTGTAGGATCTAGAATTACATTTTGAGCTAGGTTCTGCATTTTGAATAAAGTCAGTGGCATACCCTCATTTGTCTATTCTCATCTTAGGATACATGATATGGATATTGTGTCTCGAACATGGCTAGAAGTTATCCTTCATCATTACACCAGCCCCATTTTTTCCCAAATATTGAACATCATGATTCAAATCCCTCTTCACATCCTTATGTTCAAGATGAATTTTGACACTCTCTGTTTACCCCTCCACAAACCTTTGTACGTTGAGTGGGTGGATCAGTGTTGTGGGGTCATTCTTGACTCCGCACCTTTGTTAACCCTTTCATGTGATTTTATGTGCTGTCAGATCTTTTCTTCCCCATGTTTTCTACACTAATCATGGCTCACATGGACTTAGGGAATTTGGTAAGGTTTTTACCCGCATAGAAGAATTGTGACACCATGTGGTCTGAACCCCATGGCCTCAAACTAGGAGTTCAAATCTTGGGGTCCAAGAATCATGGAATTAAAATATATGCACATTCCCTCATAAATGTGTTGTGTGGTGTGGACTTCTTTCTAGTCCTCATAAACATTGGGTTTCTTTATGGCGCCACACTGCACATTGCCTATTTTAAAGCCTCACCTTGTGTCTGAGCTCTACGACCATAAACTAAGATCCCCAACGTCCTTATCGTATGGTGTTAAACTACGCTCTCCGCATCCGAGATATATGATGATAAATTACCCAACACTACGATGTCTTTATCCAAGAAGATTTTTCCCTTTTGGTATTGGATATCTACTGTTACATCTTTAAGAACTATGTGTGGATTGATTCCCATAATAGTGGGATACATAGTGACACCCATACATTTTGTCCCCGGGTCTAGCCATAGAATCTCAAACTTTTTTGCCCCTTTCTTGGCTTAGGTTTCTCCCAGAAGTATGTGGTGTGGTATGGGACCACCCTGGTCCTCATTTCAAATCAATTTCGTAATATCCTCCACACCATATACCTCCCTTGGGATCAATCTCTACTTTTGTCCTTATCGCATGATGCTAAATTGCATGGGCACTTCCATGCTTCACATGACCCTTTATTTGGTATTTTATTATCTTTAACATTCAAAGGGATCCCCCAAATGGTATGGATTATTGAACTTACGAATCACCTACCATCTTGGGAAAACGTGTCATAGGATCCTGAATGACATTTTAATCTAGGTTTCACATTTTGAATACGGTCAATGGCTAACCCTCAGGTGTTTGTTCTCATCCCATTCTACATGATATGGATACTGTGTCTCAAACATGGTCAATAGTTACTATCAATTGTTATGCCACCCTCATCGCATCTCAAATATTAGATGTTGTGATTAAAATTTTCTTTCCCTCTCATGTTTTTGTAGATCCCTAACACCCCTGGTGTTGTCCCTCCATACAACTATGCACGCCAATTATGCATGTTGGTTTGGTTGGGATTTTTCCACCTAACATTTCTCCTTTCATTGTTGTGTACTCTCATGTGATGGGAAAATACTAACATCACTCCTTTTTTCCTACACCAAGCATTGCTCATGTAGGATTAGAAGTTTTGGTAGGGTCATACCCACATATAGGACTACACAACCCCATGGTCTGAATTCTACAACCTTAAACTAAGATCTCTTTTTTCCAAGACATATGATGTTAAACTACACTTCCTTATCCCACATGAAATCAAACTATTGCGTCCTTACTATATGATGTTAAATTACATGGACCGGTCTTGTTGTAATACCTTAAACCGCGACACCATCATCTTGGATGCATGATGAAAAATGACATCACATTGTGGTGTTCTCGCTTGAGAGGGAATCACCTTTGGAACTATTCATCCACCATGCTATTTTTCTAGACCGATATATGACTTGATTCCTACATAAACACCCAAACTTTTCATCTTGGGCTGGTATCTTCAAAACAAAAGAGCACCAATAGAAAAAGAGAAAAAAAATCAAATTCCTCTTCTCTTTGTGCATGGATCATACCTGTATGGAGAAACCCCCCAAAACTATATTTGTCTTGATTCCTTCCCTTGTAGGATATGTAGTGAAATCTAGTAATTTTATCTCTGGGTCCATCCATAAAATGGTAAACTCCCCATTTTAGCATTATGGGCCTTGACTCCCCTTTTGAGGATGTGTGGTGTGGTGTGGAATTATTTCAAGTCCTCATTTGATGTCGGGTTATGTATCGCACCAAACACTTCTCCTTTGGGGTGTACATGTCCTCAATGTATGATGTTAAACTATAACCTTACCCTGAACAAGTTCAGGATTCCCCATGATAATTATGGGATTCTTTATTTTATTCTCTAGAGAGTATTTCACTCACCGGTGTTGGTCTCTCACCATGTTGTGATTCAAGAAATACGTGCTGCTTGATTCCCCTCCTTACAGGATATGTAGTGATGCTCAGGCATTTTTCCTCAAGCCTATCCACAGATTCACTAACCTTTTTGGACATTTAACCTCAATAATGGTCCAAAATATATGACCTTAAACTAGGATCTTTACATGAATATGTGGCGTGATGATTGATAATGGGTCCCATTGGCATTCATTTGTGTCAAGTTCTGTCCCTCCCCACATCACATATGTCCCATTTCCATCCGCTCCTTGATATTTTTATGGTGTGCAAGACTCCTATGTCTCATTAATGTTAGATTTATCTTCCCCATGCCATGTGAACATTCTAGGAATGGAAATCATAATCCATGTAACGTGACTTTAAACTATTGTCCAGGGTCTAGGAAGTACGACCTTAAACTATGTGCAACTTCCTGGTCATATGACATTAAACTATCCCGTACATCTTCATCCTTACCATATGATGCTAAAGTACATGCTTACCTTCTTACTTTTCATGACTTAAAACTACAAGGCACCCTAGGTCCTCACCAGAGAGGTTATGTCTAGAAATAGGTTTGATCTTGATTTAGACTAATACACCCACCCAATGTGCTTTCGTCATGATGGCGTAATTTCCAGAGTGTTGGAATCCATTCAAATAACTCATCTCTCTATTACTATTCTGTGCGTGCCTTTTATTTGGATCCTCACCCCCTTTCACGTTTGAAGGAACCCCCTAATGGCCTGGTCCCATTTCATTTTGTCTCACCTACTATCCTGGGCCAATGTTTTGGAAGACATCAAATAATATTTTGAGTAAGGCCCCGTGTTTTTGAACTCAGTCAGTGGTTGGACCTCATTTGTTTGTCCCCATTTCAGGATAACACGATATGGATAATGTGTTTCAAATATGGACAAAATTTATCCTCTATCATCATGCTGTCCTCACTGTGTTCTGAATTTTGGGTGTCGTGATTCAAACTCCACATTCCCCTTTGTTCGGATTGATTCCAATGCCCCTAGAATTTTCCCACTCATGCACTAGAGAACATTGGGAAAGGCAAGTTGGATGCTCTAAGATCCTAATTCTCCAGTTATAGCCCCTATATCAGCCCAAATGTTCTGATTGGTCAGTCATAACCTAAATGTTCATCGATTGGATAACACTCTCATATGGAAAGTGGGCAATTATGTGGTCATCCCTTGTTTCTCACACCGAACATGACCCATGTGAGATTAGGGATTGATCATTAGTTGTTTCATAGATACGATCAAGATGTAGTAATAAAATAAAGTAGTAAGATTTCCAAGAAAAAATTCTAAATAAAAAAAATCATGAAAATATGTTTGTGATTTTGACAAACACTATGCCTATGGATTGGCCTCTTCGATAGAGCATCTCAGCTTCAACGCTCTTTGGCCTGTGGAATCTTGGACTTTTAATCATTACCTGAGCTCCCTTACCTCCTCATTGTCCATGGGGAGAAGTTCATTAGCCCTAATCTATACTCAATCTTGCTCAGCATGGATATCATACACTTCATGAGATGCTTTCCTCAACTTCTCTTAGTCTTTCGCCAACTGGACCCGTAGTCAGGATATGAGTTTTGATTGGGTTTTGATGAAATAAGAGCACTTGTTCATACACATTTCTATGCGATAGATTTACTATTTGGCCTCTTAAATCTTGTAAATGTTGTTAGAATTCCACCACTTCCAGGAAACACTAGAGCTACAATCACTCTCCCATACCTTCTCAGGAAGGTAATCCTGAATGCGAATTTGTAGACCTCATGCATCTAACACTACAGTGCATGGGTCACATAGCCGAAGGAGGAGTGATCCCATCCATATTATCTACTCCAATTTAGGGATGTTTTCAATAAAGCACTTGATCAATTTCCATGATTAGTGATAGACATCCCTACTATCCTCCACATCATAATCAACTTCATCTAGCTCCCCCAGGTCAGTGGGTTTGTATTTTGGGAACACATCTTGGAGTTCGGCAGCGGGATCCTCCTCTGGTATGCTTTCAGGTGGCCTGGGTACCATATTGTGTGGTTGATATTCATAACTGGATTCCACCTCAATAATTTAAGGTTCCACCCCGCCATTGGTTCTACCCATAGCTGTGATCGCTATGGTTTGGTCAGCTCGGGCATCCAATTCCATTTCCATCGGTGTTCCCCTTAAGAAATGTGCTTTAGGACCCCCGTATATCCTCACTGATTGTATGACTGCTACTTGAAGGACCATCCAGACAAAGATAATGTCAGTTGTCCTGGTTGGGTGGAAAAAAATTATGAATCTATGAGGAAGAGGACTTACAAAGATCCAATAGTTAATCGCACCCCTGAGGTGTTACTGTCAGGATCCTAGAACGTGAACCCTATATATGGATGGGAGCTCCAAAGATTTCAGAAGTTCCACCTTGATTCCAAAAAACTAATAGACCCTAAACCCACCATCGTTCTAGATACAAGCCCCAGAGCTTTTCCCCCTACATCTGTTGTCACACTGGAAGGGGTATTTTGATTGAGTCTCTCCTATACAAAACAAATTTCAGCTGAGAAAACTGGATGAAATGATTAAGATCATAACACAAATAAATTTATTAGAGCTTACATCAAGAGTTTTGGTGAATTATCCCTGCTCTTAGGCCGAAACCTCAGATTAGTACAGAGGGATTCCTCTATCGATATCTTCTCCTTAGGACTCCTCTGATTCCTCAGGCAGAGGGAAGTGCTCTTCCAGCTCAACAATAGACAGTTTTGGTGGAGATGTTCGGTTAAGAATTACTTTCACCAGATCTATCATTGGAAATTGGGTGCCTTTAGAGTAAACTAAATCCTCTATCTTAGCCACATATATCTCTCCCTTTTTTTGAGACACTAGAAAGCTAGACTTAATGCAGCCAATGCCTAGAAGTTCCATTATAAAGCAATTAAGCTGGTCCCACATTTCAGAAGGATTAAATAATTTCCTGTTAACATCCTAGGATTTCCAAGACTCTGGGTAAAAAGTGTATTTGGGTATGTACAGATAGCATAGTCCCTTCCTAGGAGATTGGGAAGGTATTCTACGGAACCCTCTATATGTCCTTCCTCCCTCCAGTTCTGCCTACTTAGAGCCACTATATCTATTTCTGCCACTCCTATTTCATTTCTGACTGGTGCAAGCCTCAGAATTATTGGCCTTACCACTACTATAGCTCCACCACCATGATGTACATTATCCCTACCATCATGACATGCTCTTTCCATTATCTAACCCCAATCTTGGGGTTAATGAGGCACCCATAATCAACTTGGGTAGTCCGTTGCTTCAACATCTCTCTAGAGTAGGCTACCTCCCATCTTTTTGCATACTCCTCAACTAGCCCGTAAGCAGTGGTAGGTGGAGGAAACTCATTCTGCATTTTCCTATATTCCCATGTGAACATGATATAGAGATACCTCATCATACATGGTTCATCCTCATGGTATGCCCCCAAGTAAACTTTCGAGGTTAACCAATGCAGGCACCCGAATTGACTCACAAAATGATGTGGGGTATATGGCTCATATATAGGATCGTGATCTACCCATGCCACTAGAACCCCACCTCAAAAGTATAGGAGATAAAACCAATGCTCCTCAGTTCTCCTTCCATTATTGGTGAATATTACCATTTGTAGTAGGAACAAGCGAAAATTGAATTTTTCCTCCCTCCAGACTTTTTTCAGCACCTTCGGTGAATTTAGATTGATCGGGAAACTTCCCAATGCATTTAGAATGGATGGTCGATAGTCTGACTCAGGAGGGGAAATGGGGTTTGGATATTCATATTCCCCCATGTGTGCTTCTATATAGCTATACAGAAAATGGAGCAGCCCACATATGCATTATGGATTTTTCCCCTCATTGATGTTCCAAATAACCTTATACAGGTTTTCCAACACTGGGACACAAAGTTTGATGCATTGACCCATTTCCAGCATGACCTCCATAATGAATGTTCTCGGACGCACACCCATATGCGCATCCCTAACCAAAAACATCCATCTACAAATGAGTGTGGAGATGAACCCAACCAACCTAACTACCAGTTGATGATCAGTGTTAAAATTATAACCCCATAGATGCCATTGGATATCTTCTAGGATTCACTAGTAAGAACTATAGTTGCCTTTTTGATCTCCCCTTGGATAAGTAGGGAGCCTCATTGGCAATTTCATGGGTGCCTCTTCTCCCTCAATAGGATTCTCTGGGGTGAAATGTAGGAAATTTCTGAAACATTACTTGAAGTGGACATCCCTTATTGATTGTTTATCTTCACTCAAAACCATGTCCATTAGTGTGTTTAAAAACCATGGAATCTACTCAGGATCCTCCCATGTATTCTCTACATGGAGGAACTCTTCGGACATTACCCCCAGAATTGGAATCCCTAAAATATGGTGGAGGTCCCAGAGGATGATGTCAACCTCCCCGTAGTGTAAATGGAATGTTTTGGTCTTTTATGACCACCTACTTAGTAGTTATAGAATTATGTGTTTCGGTTGGTATATGTGGAATTGAGAATCCCACACAACCTCATACATGCCTACCCACCTCAACTATGCTCCGAATTCATCACAATATGCACACACCCAATAGGCCCAAGCCCTTTCATCCATGAAATTGCTTCCCTAGAGGAGGTCTTAATTGTAGTTCCACCCTTTCCATTGATTCCTTAATCTCTCCTTGAGAATGGTGTGATATTGCATTGGAGATTCTTCGAGTTGAAATTCTTTCCTCTCAATGTCTTTTACATGATTGTAAAGGTAGTCAGAGGTGATAGGCATATGGTTCTTCTAGGTATGGCCATCGACAGCTCTGAACCACTAATATTGACATGGCGTGCCCCTAAACTAGTAAGCTGATTCATCCCTACTCAGTTTGGGGATAAAAACGTTGTCCCACATATCAAAACCATATAATGGAAATCTCTTGAAGATAGGGTAATCCTTTTTCCCTTCTATCAGTAGCTCCACCAAGGACTCGTGGTCAGAATGACTCCGCACACATTCCCTGAGCTGGGCATTGTTCATCATGTCCTCCCTTTGAGTAGAATCTATAAGGAACTCCCAAGAAACTTCTTGATATGCCATTTATTCCAAGACTTTATTGTTTTCTTCTATGTATGTGATGGTCATTCACAAAGTACATTCATAGAGCACACGATTGTAGAGATTTTAAGTACTCAGCGTGATTCTCAGAGCAATAAGGGATAGCAGTGCACTGGTTCCCAAAGTAGAATTTTCATAGCACCAATCTGAGGGACCCAGTTCACAAAGATCATTCACGGGGCATCCTAGAGATTCACTATTTGAGAGCTCGAGTACAAGTTTGCTGAGACAAAATTTAGATGGGGGGGGGGATCACATCATATTTATAGGCTGAATCTCATGATATTCATAATGGATTCGACTTCCCCAAGATTCGTGGTGCCTTCTGCTGCCCTAAGCTTCACAGTGATCTAAAACTATGCTCTGCGTGCCCTTATCATGAAACAGCTTCATGATACACATGTTTTTATAAATCTACCCTCAAAATACAAACCTTTTTTCCTTTGTCTCCCATTCTGAGGGGGGGATTTTTTGGCACTAAAATCCATTCCCAAGATGGATAGAGAGAAATCAAAACCATTTGGGACAACATTTAACTCAAACAGTCACAAAAATCACCAAAGGGCTTGCTTCACAAAGATCCTTTGCAAAGACCCTCGCCTCTGTGAGTGCGAAAAGAACCGCATCCACCACTGATTAGTGATGGAAGCCTTTGCGAATGCGACGAGTACTGCGACCACCGTAGAGTAGTGACATAAGCCTTTGTGAGTGCGACGAGCACTATGACTGCTGCAAAGTAGTGAAATAAGGCTTTGTGAGTCTGACAGTGTTGCCTATGATTGCAAAATAACATTTTCGTTATTTCATTCCTTCCATGAATCGCAATACCTGGTGCCTATAAATATGCAGCTCAACCTCATCCCAAAGGATTGCTACCATGACCTTTCACCTTTTAATCTCTCATTTCACAAAGCTCCCTCTAATTCATGAACAAGTCATAAAATGCATCATCCAAGGTATTTGACCATTGAGAACCACATTTCCCTTCATTCCAATTTCCCTCCACTTTAAGCGGGGATTCCCTTCACGAATCCCAATGACCATCGCGAAGGTATGAGTCCCTTTTAGGTACTTGGGACCTCACGAAGCATTCAACCTTTGTGAAGCACCCTCCAAGAACATGTAGACTCCATGAATTAGTTGGGTCACCATGCCTGAAAAAATTCATCCCTTCTTGAATCCCCCTTTCATCGTGATTCATGAAGTTCCTTCCTTTATTAATCCCCCCTCTTCATGAAGCACCCGAGATTCATGAAGCCCCTTTTTGTAGGGCCTTCCACTTCGCGAATCCCTCTCCCGTATGACCCTCTAGGCTCTTACAATGTGATTTAATGGTCCCTCAAGTGGTGATTCATGTTGATTTTTCCTACATTATGCTTCTTCGCATAGGTACCCTAATAATTATTTCTTATTTGTATAGAAACATAATGTGGTACCCTCAATTGACTACTCCTATACCTCACTTCCATCAGTTGTTTCTTGTTCCTTACCTTACCCAAGTGTGGGTTGGTATAAGTTATGTAAGTCCAAGGGATAAGGAGTGAGTCCTCATAATCTAATATGCAGGACGTTAAACTACCAAGAACCATTTTCCCAAACAGATGATGTTAAACTGTGAGTTTCCACATGCGTGACAGGCCTAGGAGGATCTAAAAGTGAATGAGCATTAGCGCCATCCCTCTCACTCCCCCTTTGGGATTTTTATCCATGCACACCTCGGGCAGTCTCCATGTAAGCCCTGACACACCTTTATAGGGTGTTCCCTATACACAGATCTATATACTCCTCCTGATTCCCTCCTGGAGTAAGTCTCAATCTCTGTCTCCCTAGTCTGCTAGCCATGTGAAAGCCCCACACCATCCCTTATGGTCGCACCTTTCAAGACATGATCATCAGGTCTCTTGTTACCTCTTATTTCTCACACTGAGAATGACTCACATGGGATTAGAGTAAGCAATGATCATGGCATATCTTTGGGCCACTAACCATGCATAAGTCCCATGACCTTCGTCCTGCATGATGTTAAACTGTATGCACTATCAAACTATGAGGACTTTGATCCCTATCTTCTAAATATGATATGTAGGAATCCTCTATGAGGTTCAAACCCTTAACTCTCCACAATACAACTATTCCATGCATTTCACGTCAGTTCACCTTCATCCCTCATGATGTTAAACTATATTTCCTTCCTAACTATGTGGGTTTTGATCCTTTATGGGTACGTAGAAGGCCTCCATGAGGCTCAATCCCACCAAATGGAAACCTTTGGTGCTCCCTCCTAGGGATGTACCCTTCTTATACAATACTTTCCCTCTTTGGGACATATCTTCTGGGTCTGGATCCCTAAGGTGTTCTGATCCATCCATCTGGGCTGCTAACCATTCATAATACCCACACTCCATCCATACTCTTCCAACCAAGAGTTTCTCTCTTGTGATGGGCTGCTAACCACGCATATGCCTCAGCATGTCTCTAGGTTTTTTTTCCTTTGTGTACACCCTGATTCTATGCCCCATTCATGAATTATGTGGACTTTGATCTCTTTTGGGCATGTAAGAAGCCTCCTCGAAGGTTCAATCCCATCACCCATTTCCCATCTCAGTCTTTCCTTTGAGCCTTTGTGTCTTAGGAATATCATGCCCCAACCCAAAGGTTTTACTTCCTTCGAGTCCCTATCCATGCACTCCATTCTCACGAGATGCCTCCTTAAGTGTCTCATTTCCCCACCAAACTATGTAGACTTTGATTCCCAGCCACTGGGACATGTAGGAAGCCTCCTCGAGGTTCAAGCCCAGAAACACCATCTTCACATCAGTTCCATATCTTCCTTCCTCATCCTTCGACACCACCTCCATAATCCATCCAGATTCGTACCTAGGCCACCACGTACTGGTGAAGTTATGTCATCCGCTTACTCGCTGCTCCTAGAAGAAACAAGTGGATAAAAATGTGTATGCCTCAAATCACTCTTTCAAACTATGTGATTTTTGATCCCTATCTTCTACACATGGTACGTAGGAAGTCTCCATGAGTTTCAATCACATCCAATAGTAAACCTTGGTGTCCCATCTTTTGGGGACCACCATTCTCTGATCTGTCCTTTTTTGGTGTTCAAATTAGACTCCACAGTGTGAAATCTTCCCTTTTTAGGATGCACCACTCCGGGTCTGTCCTCATTGGGTGTTCTGATCCATCCATCTGGTAAAAATTTTAGGTGCTCCCTCCTAGGGACATACCCGTCTGATCTACTCTCATCGGTGTTCTGATCAATCTGATTCATCTTTGCAAGATGTTAAACTCAGGGAAGACCTCGTGTTAAACATGGGAAGATGAGGAAAACCTTGAAGACATGCCTCTAACATAATATTTCCCGCATTCAACATGGGATTCCTCAGGATTATGCACCCTCAAGAAGCCCTGTGATAAGGGAAAATTCAGGTGTACCAATGTTCTAGGATCCATACATTCCAGTGATTCCCAACATGAATACTTACCTGACCGAAGATTGATACCCCAACTCGACCCTTTGGAATGTCCTGATAAAATTAGTGTAATTAACCGGTGTGCACAAAGATATGACACCAGGAGGAGTTTCAAAAACAATGTATTAATATTTAAGGGAGACCTGGACTAGGCCATAGTTTTTGAGGTGGAATCCATGGAAGGAGAAATGGACATCCCATCATCCTATTTAGATCAAATAGAAAACATATCTGAATAAGTGATGAATGTCTCCCACCTTTAGAAAGTGGAAATGCAGGGCAATAAATGTGCATCCCCAAAGACGACGTTCACCATTTCAGAAAGAATCGAAAATAATAGTTCTGAGATTCTCAGAATACTCCTCCTTTGAATATTAGTAGATCAAGATATCATCGATGAATATGATGATAAACTAGTCTAGGAACTCATGGAACATAGAGTTCATAAACCACATGAACATGATTAGTGCGTTTGTAAGACCAAATTTCATTACTACAAACTCAAAGTGACCATACCTGAATTTTAAGGTATTCTTCAATATATCTCCTTACTTCACCCACAAATAGTGATATCCAAACCGCAGATCAATCTTAGAAAACCAACTATCCCCTATCATTTGGTCGAAAAGATCATCTATCTTTGGAAGAGGGTAACAATTTTTTGACCTTCAACTAATTATAACTTTGGTAGTCTATACACAACCTCAGACTACCACCTGACTTCTTGGAGAAAAACACTATAGCACCCCACAACAACATAATAAGATGGATAAAAACCTTACTCATCAAATCATCTATCTGGATCCTAAACTCTTGAAAATAATAAGGTTTCATTCAATAAGGATCCATAAAAATTAGAGAAGCACCAGACCGCAAGTATATCCCAAAATAAACATCATGTTGATGGGGTAGCATCACAAACTCCTTGGGAAAAACATCCAGGAACTCCATAACAACACTGGGAACCTCCACTATCTCAGCATCTATTGATTCCACTAAAAACTCATCCAACAAGGATGGAAGGGGATCCAAACACTGAATACCCACCTAAAAACTCCACTCACCAGTAAAAACCACGCACTGACCATCCAAATCCCAAAACACAACTCCCCTTTTGAAGAAATTGATAACAAAATGTATGAAATACAACAAGTCTATGTTGAGGATGACATCGTATGGCTGCATCCGTAGCAAGAAAATATCCACACAGACTGATGTGACCCCATCATCAGTCTACACCTCAGCACACATCAAACAAGTTGGTTTGGCCTTCGACTATCATACTCAACACCAAGGGAATGGGAATACTCTCTATGTATAGTCCCATAGTATGGGCTAGAGTGGGTAAAATAAAGGGGTGGGAAGCTCTTGAATTAAACAAAGCACAAATAAGGGTATCAAAAAAACTTATCTTACCTCTGACAATCTCTTTCCCCTTTAGAACTGTTGCCTCCACCATGTAAAACTTACTATTCCTAGATCTTCTACCTCTTTGCTGATGACCACCTCCACAAACACACTTGGTTCATGGTACTTGAACATGAGGAACATCCTGAGGTTAGCCTCTACCTTCTCCATCTCCCTTTAAAATAGTATAAGTCTATTTCCCCTATTGGTGAAACAAACTCAATGGAAACTGCTACTAAGGATGGTGCTAAACCTACCCACCTCCACCAAAATGAGCTTGGGGAACCATAGGGACCTAGTTTTGGTGATATCCATGAACCCCATAACCAAAACACACTGGCACAAAGATCCCAAGAAAATCATGTAAAACAATATCACCAAAAGGCCAGAAAGAAAGATTCTAAGGTCAAATACCTACCAATTGAAACCTCTAAGGCCTTGGTGCCTGAGACCTAATACTGAAAACCCCACCTATGGAAGAACCCCACTAGATCCTCTCTCATGGTAGATCTTCGTATGAGTGCATCTACTCAATCAATTCTACCTTATTCTGGACATCCAGATAAATTATCAACGTAAAAGGAGTAACAATATATTGGATAGAAAGATAGAGTTCATCCTCAAGATGTGTTTCACGAGACTCCTTATCTGAAAGAATATCTGGTGGAAAATGAAGAAGGTCCTTGAACTTGATTCCCAACTCTCACACTGACATGATCCCCTACTGAAGAGAAAGAATCCCCTACCTCTTTATTACCTTCATGGTCGATGAAATGAACTCTGCCCAAAACTCCTTCTAGAATTCGACCCACAAAACATATGCATCCTTCCACTCACCAAGATACAATGTCCACCACTAGCACAAAACTCCCCACATCTAACTGACTAACAAAGGGACCCGATACTCCGTTGGGGCCTGGTTAAAACTAAAATCAATCTCAAGATCCTCTAGTAATCTCTCTATATACACATCTGAAACACTTCCCTCATACTTTCCCAAATCCTTACACTGGAAAGAGTGCGGTTTACTCTTCCACTGATCATCCTCCTCAACCGGATCAACCCTATGGTGATCAACTAGATTAGACTATCAAACCTCAACTGCCTGAGCCATATGTGGAAAACGACCAGGAGCCATATCTGAAAGGCAAACAAATATTTCCTAAACCTGAGTAGTATGGAATTTTATTAAGATTTATTTTAACTCATTTAATTCATTTTGTTATCCATTTAAAATTTCCCAAAACAACCCAATTCAAATAAGAATACAAGTCATTATGATGCATGTACCTCTCCTAGGTCTCTACTCTTCAAGTAGGTCCATATCACTTGGCCGTTTAATAAGCTTAGAGTCTATGCACTGGATCATGGGGGCCCTAAAATCTCATGTCCTAGCTAGTCTTTTTGGACTATGTCACGCACCAAGGTTAACTGGAACTGTTTCCATACCACCCCCTACAATCCTCACTATGCTTAACTCTAAAATCCATCCTATCTCTCAACCACCTACCTCCAATACCACTATGTCATGACCCCCTCACTCCAAAGATACCGCAATGAGGGGAGAGAGATAATGACCCTCGAGTCCCAACTCCAGTAGGCCCTGAGTTGGCGACTAGCACCAAGGGTCTAAAAATCTCACAATATGGGAGGAATTATCCTTTTAAAGAAACAAGATCCGGAGATAAGATGAATCATTCACAAAAAACTCCAAGAATATATATATATATAATAAAACCAGAAACCACCTCACAATGCATGTGTAAATAGAACAGATACAATAAATGTCTCCAAAGTAAATAACCAAAATAAAACTAAGGTAGTGACACAACAACTATCTATAGATCTGAGCTAGTAATTTCCATCACAGTCCATGAAATCCTCATGGAAACCTGAAAATAGTTTTATATACATAGGGTGAGGATACATGTATACTCAGTAAGAAAACCAAAGTCTATCATGTGAATGTATAAGAAGCATACTAATGCACCTGTGAGAAAACAACAGAACCAAACAACACCTAAACATGTATACTAACCAAACCCAAACTCACCAAGGCATGCTCACCAAATAACAAAATCCAAATAATATAATATAATATGATAACATCAATAAGGGTACCCCACACCACCTTCCCACTAGTATGCCTCTCTCAAACCCAACATCGTACGTCCTAGCACTCCCATCCCTTCCGTATACCACACCGCCCCACAATCATAGTCACAACACACCTCACCCATAGACACCTAGGCTCACCAACCCAAAATAACAACCACACAAATATCACCTGAAAAAACCTAGGATACCACCCCACAAGCATGATCACGTATCACCCAAAAACACCTAGGTCCTCACACCTCATCCCGAAGACACCTAGGGCCTAGATTACCTCTCCCACAGACACCCAGTCTATCACATGTCAACCAAAGACACCTGTTCCATAAAAACAACCATCTAAAGCACTAACAGAGCTCCATCCATCACAACCTATTCCATACCTACCTCTCTTGGAAGAGATAGAAGGAAAGAGTGGGTACCCAGCCATCTGTAATCCCCACGATATGTTGGAAAAAACACCCCCACATGAATATGCGGGTGTTCAACACATAGTGATCAACTTGGGTGGGTCGTGTATAGAAATCATAGGAATATACAAGTATATCTATACTATCAAACACTTAGGCCCAAACTATTTATTTATATCCACAAAAACCAACTCACAACACTGTTACTTTTTATGCCACGTCTAAATGCATCTATTAGTATGAGAAACAATCATTTCAAAAGGTGAAGAGCCCTGATAAACTATAGAGGATTCACATTTAATCTATATTTAACACCCATTCATTTAATTATTTATTATAAACCACCTTCAATCACAAAACCCATTATTAAATTATTTATTAATAGATATCATCCCATTAACCAAACCAACCAATACTATTTCAAAAATTATTAAAAATTTAGTTACTAATTACATCACTACTTGGGAATTTATCACAACGCAATGAAATTCCACAAACATCTCAACATTCCATCACCTCAACACCCTAAAATCATGAAAAAAAACCATCACCTTACCGCCCCAAAATCATGGCAAAAAACCATGACCTTTTCACCCTAAAAGCATGAACAACTATCACCTCACTTCCCCAACCATATATCACCATCCCACAAGTGCAACCACACATCATATGACAACAAGATTCATTTATAGATTTACAAAAGGTTTTTTATCACATTCCATTTTATTTTAGTGGTGTTATCAAAAAAACCAAAATCCTAGGGCAACCATTTTGTTATACAAGTATAAGTAATTAACCAATTTCCATTTAGGGTTATGTCACAATAATCAAAACCAAAGAAAAAAACAAAAAATATGTGTCTAGTACAAAAAAAAACCCCAATAACCACAATTTTTAGTGGGGCATCAAGCCCGTACAATCACAATATCAAAAATAATATCAAAGTTGTAAAATCATGAAAATCAAACCCCACAAACCCTTTTCAATTCAATTATCCAATTTAATTTAATTAATCCAACACCACCATAATCCATAGGTAACAAAATAAACCCTCCCTCATAATGGAAAAATAAATAGAAAAAAGGAAATACTACCTCAAAGAATCTTTCCAACTCACTTCATACCACAAGGTAAATAAGAACACCCACAAACCACAACCACACCACGAGAATTGCAGATCTACCTACACCACATCGCAAGACCAACAAACTTATCCCAAAGAACACTCTAAACCAAGGAAAAAACCACCACAATGTAACCCCAGGAGAATAATGGAAGAAAATAGATGATAAAGAGAAGAGAACTCACCATGGATCAACCAAAGATCACCAAAAAACATCCACCAGGATTAATGGATCAAAGAGGAATAAAAAAGGGCCTGAAGAACACATCAGGGTGCCTAAGGTTTTCCCAAAAGGAGAGGAAGAAAAGAGCATGAAAAAAAATGAAAGAATGTTAAACTGAAAAAGAACTTTAAAATTTCATTGGATTGGGGGATTAAACGATGTGTAATCCCATTTCACATCATGAAATCCCCATTGTTCGGTTTCCACTGAAAAACACATCACTCTTTATTTTTTTTTTCAAAACATAATATATTACTTGTCGTGAAACCCTTATTCATGTCATGTAATCCAATTACATGATGTGTAATCTTCCTATTTCCAGCCTTAAGTAACCAAACTTCTCCAGACTCATTCTAATCCTCCTCTAAACACCTTCAACTACCAAAACCAGCAATCTAATAGACTATAAATCCACACACCGTTACAGGTTAAATCATTAATACCAAAAGGAAATTTATTTCTTACAAATTACTTTGTGATAAAGTAGTTGATTCATAATTTTGGGTCTTATTTATTAGAAGATTCATGAATGTTAAAATGATTTCATCTTATATTATGGTGAAAATGAGTTGTTAGTTATTTTTTCTACATGTGGAAAATCAATGTACAATGAGGCTCAATAAGTAAAGGTTGGATTGGTTCCCGTTAAACAGTTGAGTTATTTACTGCAGATACCTAGATTGCAATGTTTATTTATATTTTAGAAAACAATGACATTAATTTTATGGAAAAAAACCAATATTTCAACCAGTAATGTAGAGACCCAAATCTTGACGTACATGGAAATTACATTAATTTTGCGGAATACTTAATACATAACAAAAACCAACACTCAAGGATCATAATAGTTTAGTGTCTTTGGAAACTCGGAACAAAATCTTCTAATCGCTATGAAAGATCTTCAACATCTCCCATAAAGATCTTCCCCTTTGGTTTTCTTACCTAAAACTTTTCTTTATATAATGGGGAAAAGAAAACATATAAAGGGTGAGCTCAAATGCTCAGTAAGGGAAAAAATAGATAACATTAAACAATCCATAAAAATTTGAATGCAAAAACTTGAACATAAAATCTAAACATCAAAATCTTGAGAAAAGACATAAATCTTGGAAGTATGTAAGGCATATATCATAAAGGAACATCAATCATGATAAAATAGCATGGGAATAAAACATGTAATTTTGGAAAACCATTAATCACATGATATGATTTCCATAGTATCCAAGGAATTGCTGCCAAGACCATCTTAGTGGACAAAGTCCCTTTCTGAATCGAGTTCACTCCTCGTTCCAGTCCTGTAACACTGAACCAGATTAACTTACTGTTTCAGCCATGTCTATCTCATGAGATATAAATCTTTACCCAATTAATTAGAGGGAGATATAGGTCCCACCCATCTCATAATTAAATCATTCTTACTTATGCCACAACATAAACGTAAACCATTCATCATAACCCAAAGAATAAAATGGGTTTCATAAACATCATCCCATCATAACATAATCCATATAAAAAAAATTGATATCATTTTATCATAAGAGAAGTGAAAAAATGTAAATCATAGAGAAATTATACTTTAAACATACACATTTGAAATAATGTCATCTTAGATGGAAAATGGTTTTGATAAAACACTTGAAATAAATTCTTGAGGAAAATATCATTTCTTCTTCAAAATCATTTTCTTGTCACAAAATGCCATGAAATTTTAAAATAAAAGTATTTTGTTGAAAATAGTCATAAAATATTTTAGAGTAAGTTTCATGAAAATGAGGTTTTATGAAACTGTAAAAATCCGTTCACGCCATATAAGTTAAAAATAACATTATTCTTGTACTTTTGTCGGAAAAGTAAAAAAGTTCCCCATGTGGTAAAAAAAAGTAAGATTCCTTTCATAACATGTGGTAAATTTCAAAAAATGGGTAAAAAGGAATTTAAAAATACATGAAAACAATTTTAGAAAACATGGGCAAGGATGATAACAATAACCCCAGTAAATACTTACGAATAACAATCTCAGATAAGAACGAGATTGGAATAGTTATCCCTTACCTTAGGTCTGATATGATTCGTACGTATCCGAACCTCCTGTATAATAATTTAAATAATGTTATTTAATTATTACAGAATAATATTCATTGTTATTATATCATATATGGTTCACTTATGACTTCATATTACCCGTTGTTTTGTAAATTCCATGTTAAAGCAGCGTTTTGGGTAAAATCGTTTTATTTATCGTACTTGTTTGGACTTGTTGTTCTTGATATTATTATTACTTATATCATGATTTAATTACTTCCAGAATGTAAATCATGATTTATATATCATATATATTTAGTATATATATATATATATATAATAGATAGATAAATGAAATGAAATACACCGTTCATGGAGACGGTAGGCCGTACGTACGCATGAACGCTGTTTTCCTTTCCTTATTGACTTGAATGGAATTAATTAGATGAAATACATATATATATACATAAATACAGTAGCATTATTATTTCATATATTTCATTATTACTTACTATATATACTTTATAATCATTCTTGAATTGTTAACATGGAAAATGAATCTCACCGCATCGTGGAGACGGTAATCCATACGTACGCACGAGCGATGATATCATTACCATATTTATTGAATGGAATTGGAGTGGATGATATAATATCTTATAATCAGTATGATGTTATAATAATCAAATATAGTTATTCTTTACGCCATTATACCCATCCAAGTAGGGTGGTGGTGGAAAAACAGATTACACCACGGCGTGAAGACGGTATTCCGTACATACGCACGTGCAGTGATTTCATTTTCCATAGGATGGATAGAAGGTGAAATGGGGTTGTTTAATATTTATAATAACATATCAGTATATAATTAATACTTATTTTATTACTTTATAATGAAACAACTAAATAAGAGGAAGTAGAAGAAGAAAGAATCTTTAAAGAGTCGGTAGAAGAGATTACCTCTTCCTCGACATACCTCCTTTAAAATTATTCTTAGGGAACTAGAGTTGGTCTTTTGAGAAGACCAGAACCTCTATGATATAACTAGATAGGTTGAGAAGAGGAATTTTCCAGGGTTGGCTGAGCTTAAAGGCTCAAAAGGGTGTGAAGAGATGAGGGAAGGGGTGCCCTTTTTATAAGGGAGGAGAGGGGAACCTTTGGAAAAACTTAAAATATTATTTTATAATAAAGTCATATTCGGTTTTTAATAACTCAAAATTGATTTATTTAGAATCTAAGATGGGTATGGGTCTAAATAATTTCAACCAATAGGTTTTAGACAAGTTTAGGTTACTATTTTAACCTTATCATTTAGATTTAACTCTGAGTTAAATAATTTAACTTTTACCGTGTCTTTTTGTTTTCTTACACTAAATGGTTAATAAACTTACTATAAGAAGCCAAAAGAACCCCAAGTGGTTCATTATTAATATATATAACCTTATATAAGTCATTTTTCTGAACCTTAGATTTTTAGGAATAGAATAACAATTAATAATATAATATTTGTTTTAAAAACTATTTTATGTCAATTTTGACACTATTTGGTACTTGATTTTTGTGAAAATCATAACAACATGATTAGTTCAAAAAAAGTTAATTAAATAAATACTAACATGTTATATTAACCTATAAAATTAGTTTAATTCATAAAAAGTCTCAAATTAAATTTATTTGGGTATTTATTACATCAATTATGTTAATATTTCATTAATAAGGTAATTACTGCATCATCATTTTGTTATAAATAAATTAAATTATTTAATGTCTAAAAATTATAAATAAAATACCATTATGTATGAAATATTTTTATCTTTCTAATGAATATTTATAGTCAAACTTGTCTTATGTATAACCCTATATTAATAATGTTTTATTTATTAAACATTGATTTTAACTATTTTAACTCTTCTTTAAATAAAATAATAATAAGTTTCCTAATCTAATAAAAGTGGAAATAAAGGGTAATATTTTATTACTAAGGTTGTTTTTGGTCAAATTAAATTTATCCAATATAATTAGTACATGTGTTAGGGTAATAATAATATCATTTTTACCCTTAATTACCCTATTTACTTTTAACCGTGGTAAATAAAAGTAAAAAGTTACTATTCAAAAAAAATTATTTTTATCTTATTTAACCACATTTTACTCCTTGATATTAACCACTTCTCTCGGATTTTCTAAATTCCACTCATAGAAGCGGTAAAATTAAGTTTTATTTAAATTTTCAAATTCTCATAGGAGGTGGGTAAAAGACGGTGAAAAGTTCAATAAAAATTTTATATATCTAAAATTATTAGAAAATGACTCAAATGAATTAAATTGAACTTATATAGGTATTATGTATCAATTTTGATCGAAAAAAATTAAATAAAATAAATCATTATTTAAATAAAAAGTCGGGTTTTAAATAGTAACCTAGTGTTTTCACTATTCATCAAAAATTGAATGTTTTCAGAAAAATACCAAAAATTCACCCTTGTCTAATTTCGATATTCCGAATCCAAAAATGAAATCCATTTTGAAAGATAAAATTTATAAAAGTTTAAAAAGTGGGTATTACTATTCATAACGACTAGTTCATAATAATATTATAATAATATATCATTTAGTGAAACTTGGTATTGCGTACTACACACGCTATCGAGGAAGGTCTTGATTGCATGTAATGCAAGCCAAGTCAGGGATGCGTGTAGTGAAATCTTCATTTGGTTTTGCGTATAACATAATCAAAACATATTTCCTTTATACATTAAACAAAATCTATACTTAATGTTGTGTAGAATAATTTCACAAAACAAACTTGAAATTGTGTGTAACACGAGCCAAGAATAGTTTTGCGTATACTGCAAGCTAATACGGTGTTGTGTATAGCACAAGCTAATTTTGGTGTAGCGTACAACACAAGACATCAATGAAATTAAAAATAATAATTCTCAGAAAATCTCGGGTTGTTACATTCTTCCCCCCTTAAAATGAATTTCGCCCTCGAAATTCATCGGGGTTATAAAATGTTTACTACTTAAAAGTTTCTTTCATAGAAAACCACATCATAAAAAGGAATAATAAAACTTAATTTTAAAAATTAAAGTAAGAAACATAACGGTTACCCAAATTAACTCATCACTGAGTTTCCACATAGGAGAACATAGGTGAAAATATAGATATGGAAGAAAAATCTAACCATCATGTTCTGATGAAGAGTGGTAGAGGACATGACTATGAAAAAGACAACAATCACAAAGCCATAAATTTGTGATGATCTAAGGTACCATCTGATTCATCGAATATGAGGACAATAGGACAACATTTTTGGTTTTCAAGATCATTTCCCTAAAGTTAAAGAATTTTTGAATTAAAAGAAATACTTACTTTATTTTGGTACAATCTTACCGTTGCTCATGCCTTGAACAATTTCCACTTCATATCTTCAAGAAATGAAGTTGAATTTGTCTTTTGCGAAGTGTTAGCAGGTCATGCGATAGAATGATAAGTCATTCCATCTGTCTCAAACATAGGATTTGCAAAAGTTATATACATAAGTCCATCTTATAGTGAGATTAATCGTATATAGTTCAAAAAATGGATTTATACTTCATCTATAATACCTCTTAATAAAATAAAACTAGTTTCTACCAACCAGGGACTTCCTGTAGGCCAGTGGTAGGTGATAAAGTCATGTCGCACTTCGGTTGTGGGTTTGATTCCCGCAACCCTGTCCGACGCGACGGGTTGTCGCCCATTCTGCAGGTTTTCCTTTTTCTTAAACTACACTATTATAACATTCTATCAATAATATCGAAAACATTTCTAGCCTTAAAAAATACTAACTTATGTTCAACATAATATATTCCAATCTTTAGGCTTATCCAAAATACTTCTTTCCAAACTCATAGTATAAAGAGAATGATTACTAAAAAGGTCATATAGAAAGCACGTGTATAGAATCATTTATCCCTCATATATCTTGTTGGTCACATTCCAATCATGTGAATACCTTAATCATGTATTCTCTTGAAAAATGAATACCCATTGAACCATAGTGAAAACATGAATGTTGTCAAAAGTTAACTCTTTCCAAAATCCAAAAATTATATATACTCAAACCATGATATAACCTTGTCCTTATATCAGTCATGAGCTCATGAATACTATCGAACATTTAATTTTCTCCTTATCCATTCATTATACGCATATCATCTGCTTTACAAAATATTCGAATCACTTTTCATGGTTACTGGTACCATATAATTATTGAAAACCACAATAAACCATTACAAAGATATTCTAATGTTCTACAATACTATTAATGAGATTCCACAAAATTATTTTAGAATCCCTTTACATAAACACATAATCATTCCACCACATCGTTTTCATACTTAACATTGCTAATAGTGATCACATGTGACTTCCCTTTGTCCTTTGCCTTAAGAGGTTGCTCACATTGATCATCATTAACCCTTGGATTAGGGCATTTATTAGCATAATGCCCCATTTCCTTGCACTTGAAGCATTGAAGTGTTGGTGGTGCATTCCTTGCATTCTTTTCTTTATTAACATCATTAACAACCATTTTTCCATTAATTCGACACTCAACTGCTCGATGACCTTCTTTTCCACACTTAAAACATTTTCTAGTCCCTTTAAGACAATCTCCACCATTCTTCTTTCCACACTTTGAGCATAAAGAAACATTTATATTCCTTTCACCATTATTCTGAGATTTCTCCTTGAACTCCATATTTCATTTGTTGTCAAAACCATGAGATGGATATGTAACACCAACTTCAATTTATACCTTGATATCACAACACACAATTTTTGTATAGCTACTGAAGTATCTTATAGCTAATTCCCTTCGAAGACTTGGTTTTAATCCACTAAAGAATCGATCAAATTTACTTTCAGTTTGGATGATAAAGCCATATGCATACCGTGCAAGCCTTGTAAAATTCACTTCGTATATACCAACATATTCATCATCCTTTTTCTTAAGCTCAAGGAAATACTTTTACATCTTTGTTCGAAGAATACGAGGGAAGTACTTATTGAAAAATAAGTTCTTGAACTCATCCCATTCCATGGATTCAATTTCATCTCGGGGCCTCGTATTCTTGATTAGAGTCCACCATTGATCTGTTTCACCTTCTAAATGGTAAATATCCAGAATGAATTTTTCATGTTCCAAAAAATGAAGTATGGAAAATATATTTTCAATGGTACTGATCCATTGTTCTCAACAAGTGGATCAGAAGACCCACTGAAAGAAGGTGAACGTTGACTCATGAAGGACTCAATAGAATATTGTTCCCTTATCTGCTCATTTGGAAGTCCAGAATGATTCATAGCTTGTGTAAGTATAGAAATAAGATTTTTCACTCCATCTCCCATAATGTTGGTTTGTTCAGGAGGACAATCATTGCATCATCCATTACATTGATCAACACATTTCCTTCTGGTTCCATCCATCGTCTAAAATCTAAAAAGAATACTGTGAGAGGAAAAAATCATGCTAGGGAAAACAACATAATAAAGGGGGAGTACCTTAGATATATAACATCTTAGGTTTAATTCTAATATCATTACCATAATTATAGTACTATAACCTATACTTATACTTAACCTTAGGGAAATCCCTAGACATACCTTAGAAATATCTCTAGGGATCTCACTAAAGTTTTCGCATCCTAGTTTCCAAAGGTTAACTAAACCTTTCCTCTGATACCAACTATAATAGTCTGGAATTACTTCTAGTGGACTATAATTGATACCTATCAGGGCAATCCATGGGCGGTTACACCCCCTGGGAAGGACACACCTCCATCCCTAGTGGCCGCCATTTCCTCATGAAGCCCTTGGGCGGAGAGCCATGCTTCGTCCAACACTCACATGTGAAAGTTCCAAAGGATCAGATTCATTCCTACCTCCTTTGACTCTGATACCAACTGTAGAGACCCAAAGCTTGATGTACATGGACATTAAATTACTTTTGAGGAATACTTAATACATAAAAAAACCAACACTCAAGGATCGTAATAGTTTAGTGTCTTTGGAAACTCGGAACAAAATATTCTAATCGCTGTGAAAGATCTTCAACATCTCCCATAAAGATCTTCCCCTTTGGTTTTCTTACCTAAAACTTTTCTTTATATCCTGAGGAAAAGAAAACATATAAAGGGTGAGCTCAAATTATCAGTAAGGGTAAAAATAGATAACATTAAACAATCCATAAACATTTGAATACAAAAACTTGAACATAAAATATAAACATCAAAATCTTGAGCAAAGACACAAATATTTGAAGTATTTAAGGTATATATCATAAAGGAACATAAATCATGATAAAATAGCATGGGAATAAAACATGTGATTTTGGAAAACCATTAAGAACATGATATGATTTCCATAGTAGCCAAGACATTGCTTCCAAGACCATCTTAGTGGACAAAGTACCTTTCTGAATTGAGTTCACTCCTCGTTCCAGTCTTGTAACACTGAACCGGATTAACTTACCGTTTCAGCCATGTATATCTTATGAGATATAAATCTTCACCCAATTAATTGGTGGGAGATATAGGTCCTTCACATTTCATAATGAAATCATTCTTACTTATGCCACAACATAAACATAAACCATTCATCATAACCCAAAGAATAAAATGGGTTTCATAAACATCATCCCATCATAACATAATCCATATAAAACAAATGGATATAATTTCATCATAAGAGAAGTGAAAACATGTAAATCATAGAGAAATTATAATTGAAACATACACATATGAAATAATTTCATCTTATATGGAAAATGTTTTTGATAAAACACTTGAAATGAATTCTTGAGGAAAATATCCTTTCTTCTTCAAAATCATTTTATTCTCACAAAATGCCATTCAATTTTAAAAGAAAAGTATTTTGTTGAAAATATTCATAAAATATTGTAGAGTATGCTTCATGAAAATGAGGTGTTATGAAACTGTAAAAATTCGTTCATGCCGTGTAAGTTAAAAATAACATTCTTCTCGTACTTTTGTCAGAAAAGTCAAAAAGTTCTCCGTGTGGTAAAAAAAAGTAAGATTCCTTTCATAACATGTGGTAAATTTAAAAAAAATGGATAAAAAGGACTTTAAAAATATAAGAAATCATTTTTAGAAAACATGGGCATGGATGATAACAATAACCCCAGTAAATACTTATGAACAACAATCTCGGAGAAGAACGAGATTGGAATAGTTATCCCTTACCTTAGGTCTGATATGCTTCGTACGTATCCGAACCTCCTATATAATGATTTAAATAATGTCATTTACTTATTAAAGAATAATATTCATTGTTATTATATCATATATGATTTACTTATGACTTTATATTACCCGTTCTTTTGTAAATTCTATGTTAAAGAAGCGTTTTGGGTAAAATCGTTTTATTTATCGTACTTGTTTGGACTTGTTGTTCTTGATATTATTATTACTTATATCATGATTTAATTACTTCCAAAATGTAAATCATGATTTATATATCATATATATTCAGTATATATATATATATAATAGATAGATAAATGAAATGAAATACACCGTTCATGGAGACGGTAGGCCGTACGTACGCATGAACACTATTTTCCTTTCCTTATTGACATTGTAACAACCTAAATCCGGAGCCCCTACACTGGTGCCCCATACCCGATTCACCACATGACCTTAAGCGCATTTCCCCAAATTCCAGAGGCTACCGACTAGCAGCAAGGGCCTTGGGTGTGATAGTGGGGAAACCATGCCCTCATTGGCAGAGTACACAACAGAAATAGATAAACATGAAATATCAGAAGCAGCGAATAACCAATAGAAATAAATAGGGGAAAACTAAATCAACAAACTAGAGCACATATGTATATATGAAATGATGCAAGATACAACTCTAGTAAAATAGCCAAACAAGTCACAATGCTGAAAACACCACCGTACCGAAATAAGTACAAAATAAAATTAAACAGATCCTCAACATCGCAAGCCAGAGCTCGGTCCCATACTCTCCTACTACAAGCAATCAAGTACCAGAAGTTGAAGGGCTCTTGCCCTTATCTATTCTTGTAACAAAAAAGTCTACTTGGGCCCAAAAGCATGGCCCAAACAGGATGTGAGATACAATCCCAGTAGGCAATCACCCAAAGATTTGTGCCTAACAGTCAATGAATATAAGGCAAGTAAAAGTGCGGGAAACAGTAAACAAAAAAACACATAGTAGCTGCAATCCACAGTTATAGCATATAAAGTGCACAAGTAAACAACCAACAACAAGTAGAAAATAGGTAACCCTATGGGTAGTTCTCACAGCCTAACCCCTATGGTTCAACCTACAAGTACCAACAACCCTATAGGAGACACACACAGTCTCACCCCTCTGGTTCAGCTAAGAGTAGACTTTATGAGGAAGCACTCATCGTCAATTCCCCCTATAGTCTCGTATCGTACTAAAGGCTCTCTTGGGAAGCACACAACTTCTCATTCCCCCTGTGTCCCGCGTCGAGGAACTACAGACTCTATGAGGAAGCACTCATCGTCAATTCCCCCTATGGTCTCACATCGTATTAAAAGACACTCTAGAGAAGCCCTTACATCCATTCTCCCTATGGTCTACTACACTCGGTTCTCAAAGTCCTGTGTGAAAATAAACATGCTCAGCGCGCGTGTCTCATCCAAGTAAACCTCAAAACTACTTGGCTATCATTCTAAGGCTCAACAGCATAACTAAGCAACAGTTCCACTATCCTACAACTAGGCATGGCAACTGGAAAACACCAATCAAGCAAAACAAGCATGGAAAGCATCCAGAGTACAACAAAAACTACTCTATTTGCAAAGGTAAACCTCTACTATAGCAATCAAGAAAGCATGAAATCAATCAAGGGAAAAATAGGAAAAAACACAATTCCTATTCAAGGGAATTGGAAAATTGCACAAAATACTCAAATACTTTCTGCAGAAAGGCACAAACCACCTACCTCGATCCTAGGAGATCGATATACGTGAACAACGATGACAGATTCTCCTTAGAACTTCGTAGATCTGAGAAAAGTTCCGAAACACTCAAACCACGATAACTTGAGAAAGAGGAAGAATTGTAAAACAAGGCTCAAGAAGAAGGAAGAACTCACCGCTGTGATTCCAACGCAATCGACCGTGCTTGAATCGGAGAACAGATGGAGATGCGGGAGCTTGTTGAAGATTCGCGGATCCTCGGCGCTCTCAGAGGAACAGGTCCTAGAAGAAGATGTTTCTGTGCGTCAGGCACGACCCCGACCTGTTTAATGAAAAAAAAGAAAGTACACGGCGTGTACTTTTAGAGTACACGACGTGTACACGATCTTTCCGTACTCCGCCAAAATCGGCCTCCACGTCACCCCTACACACCGTGTGTGTGTCCCGGGCACGACCAGCACACAGCTTCGAGACGGAGAAGAGTACACGGCGTGTACTTCAAAAATTTCCAGAAACTCCATTTTTCTTAAAAACCCCAGAAAAGGAAAGGCGTACCTGAAATAAAGATTCGGGTTCTTACAAACTTCCCCCCTTAAGGAAATTCGTCCCTGAATTTCCCTAACGAGGCGGAGGAGAAGAAACTCCGAACAGGTCCGGCCACTATGATTGAACCTCGGCCTCCCTCTCCCAAGTCTTGTCCTATACTCGCCCTTTCTACCATAGCACCCGTACCAAGGGAACAGACCGACCTCAGAGAACCTTCGTACTGCGATCAAAAATCTGGATAGGATGCTCCTCAAACGACGCATCCACTTCAAGCTTAACCTCCTCGGGCTTAAATACATGAGATAGGTCCGAAAAGTAACGTCAGAGCTGAGAGACGTGGAAGACGTCATGCATGGCCCAGTACCTCTGAGGTAACTGAAACCGATAGGCCACTGTCCCAACTCTCTCCAATACCTCAAACGGTCCGACGTACCGTGGTGAAAGATTACCCTGTCTCTGAATCCTCTTATGTTCCAACCTCGGTGCGACATGTAGGAAAACCTGATCCCCGACCTCGAACTCTAGAGGTCGTCTCTGCTGATCAGCATAAGACTTCTGCCAAGACTGTGCTGTATCCATCCTCTTCCGAATCAGCTCTATCTGCTTTGAAGTCTCCTGAACAAGACGAGGTCCCAGAAAAGCTGCCTCTCCTACCTCCATCCAGTACAAGGGTGATCGGCATGGCCTACCGTACAAAGCCTTGTAAGGTTCTATCTGAATAGTCGCTTGAAAACTGTTGTTGTAGGCGAACTCCACCAGAGGAATATGCTTCTCCCAAGAACCGCCAAAGTCCAGAATGCAAGCTATGAGAATATCCTCTTGCACCTGTATCGTACGCTTGGACTAGCCATATATCTGGGGATGGTATGCTATACTCAAAAGTACCTATGTACCCAACTCCTTCTGAAGTCCCTACCCGAACCGAGAGGTGAAACGGGCATCCATGTATGAAATAATGGAGTGTGGAACTCCATGTAGATGAACGATCTCTCTGATGTAAAGTTGTCCCAGATCATCAACACTGAAGCTCTCCTTGATCGGAAAGAAGTGAGAAACCTTCGTGAGCCTGTCGACGCTAACCCAAACTACATCGTTCCCCCTAGGCGACCTCGGCAACCAGGTCACGAAGTCCATCGCAACATCATTCCACTTCCACTCCAGAATGGGTAACTGCTGTAAAAAGCATGTTGGTCGTTGATGCTCCGCCTTCACCTGCTGACAAGTAGAGAATCTCATGACAAAACCAGAAACATATTTCTTCATACCTGGCCACCAGTACTAGCGATGAAGATCCCAATACATCTTGGTGATGTCAGGATGAACTTCCCAAACTGAGGAATGAAAATCCCACATCATCTCCTCGCATATGTCTGCTGGAACCCATACGTGTCCTTGGAAACGCAAAATCTCATCCTTGCCCACTGTCCATCTAGGAAGAGGGTCCTCTCCTAATACGCTCTCCCACAGGACTAAGCCTTATGAGTCTGATAGCAGCCTCATCCCTACCCGATCAAGTAGTATAGAGGTAACAACTACAGAAGATAGGAAGATCTGTCCCTATCTATCGTGCACCTTCAGATGTATCTCAGAGAATAGAGCCATCAGCTGCCACTCACTACTAGCCTCCTAAACTGCCTAAATCTGAGTTCTCCTACTCAATGCATGTACCACCACGTTGCCCCTTCCCGACATATAGGCAAGCTTGAAATAAAAAGACTGAAGATACTCGACCCACCTGCGCTGCCTCAAATTCAGATCACGCTGAGTGAAGATATACTTGAGACTCTTGTGGTCGGTGAAGACCACAAAGTGCTCTCCTAGAAGATAGTGTCTCCAACAGCATAAGGCATGAACAAAAGCTGCCAACTCCAGATCGTGCATCGGGTAGTTCCTCTCATGTGGCCTTAACTACCGAGACCCGTACGCAACGACTCCATCTCCTTGCATAAGCACAACACCCAGACCGATACCTGAAGCATCACAATAAATATTGTAGCTCTTTCCTGACTCTGGAAATACTAGTATTGGTGCTGACTTCAATCTTCCCTTCATCTCCTGAAATACTGACTTACAAGAATATGACCATAAGAACTTCGCCCCCTTCTTGGTCAGTCCTGTCAAAGGTGCTGCTAGGCATGAGATGTCTTGAATGAAGCGTCTGTAGTATCCAGTCAGCCCTAGGAAACTCCATACCTCAAAAACGTTCTTCGGATGCTCCCAGAAAACTACAGCTCTCACTTTCTCTGGGTCCACAAATACTCCTGCCTCTGAGATGACGTGACCCAAAAACTGAATATGATCTATCCAAAAGTGGCACTTTGAGAGTTTAGCATAAAGCTGATGCTCTCTCAGTGTACTCAAAACAATCTCAATATGAGTAGCATGGTCATGTAGAGTGTGAGAGTATACTAAGATATCGTCCACGAGGACCACGACAAAGGAATCCAAGTAAGGATGGAACACTCGGTTCATCAGTGCCATGAAAACTACAGGCGCGTTCGTGAGACCGAACGACATGACTGTATACTCGTATAGACCATACCTACTCTTGAAGGCTGTCATAGGTACATCTGATGGTCTAACGCGCAACTGATGATAATCGGACCTCAAGTCGAACTTCGAGAACACCCGGGCTCCTTGAAGCTGATCGAACAGGTCATCGATCCTCGGAAAGGGTTATCGGTTCTTGACTGTCATCTGGTTCATCTTTCGATAATCCACACAAAGCTGAAGGGTACCATCTGCCTTCTTTGAAAACAGGATAGACGAACCCCAAGTAGAAGTACTAGGTTGGATGAAACCCTTTGCCTGCAACTCCTGCAACTACTCCTTGAGCTCCTGCAACCCAGGTGTATCCATCCTATAGGGAGGTATGGACACCGGTGCCGCTCCTAGCACGGGCTCAATAGAAAAGTCTACCTCACGCTTTAGAGGGAAACCCAAAAATTCCTCTGGAAATACATCCCTGAAACGATCCACCACTGGAGGAAAGTCTAATTGCGAAGTCCCCTGATCATCCATATAAAGACTAGAAATCTGGGCCATCACCCTTCCTAGCCCATGATGCTCGAGTCCTGCTCGACTTGCCTATACATCCCATTCACCTCTATGAAGAAAAGATTCACCCTCTGGTGAAACGAAACTCACTCTACGGCGATAACAGTCGACGACTGCCTGGAAGGGAACCAACCAGTCTATCCCGAGAATGACATAATAGCCTTTCATCTCTAGGACATAGAGATCTCATAAGAAATGATACCCTGCAACCTCGAGAGGGCACTCTCTACACTGGCGTACACTAGATGTCCTCATCCACAAAGGTGTGTCTAGTGTCAACGAGTCGGCAGAAGAAAATATGCAGAGCCCAAGGCTCTCCATGACAGCAATAGAGATAAATCTATGCATAGCACTAGTATCGAAAAGAGTTGAAGATAAAACTTAGGATACTAAAATCGCACCTCGAACTGTAGAAGGTCCAGGATCCTGCCCCTGATAGGTCTTCTCCACTGCAAAAGTCTGTCCTATCCCGCGGCCCTGTGACCCTGCCTGACCACCCTGAGCTGATCCTCCCTGCTGGTGCTAAGGGACTGGTGGCTGACTGCCACAGCCTCGACCTCCACCTCGGCCCGAACAGCCGAAAGAACTCCAGTTCCCTGAATGGTGAGAAACTGGTGGTTCTGCTCCTGAAAGAGGAGTCATGGAAGAACCCCGGTCACCAGCTGCTGGTGAGAAAACCTGGTAGAAATGTTAAAGGTGACCCATCTTGCTACAAGATCGGCACTCCACGGGGTCTCTCTGGCACTGCGGCCTCGTGTGCCCTGACCGACCACACTGGTAGCATATCACCTGGTTGCCTGACGATGAATCTCGCTTCCTCAGATCACCGCGCGTAGACTCCCTATGGCACTTCTTGCTGTCATCTAGAGGAAAACTAGATCTAGAAGCAGAAATGCCCTGGATCGCAGCTCTAGAGTCTCTTAGATTGTGCTCCGCAATCAGTACCTGTTTGATGATGGAAGTGATGGAAGTCAACGGGAAGAGATTCACCTGCGAGCGAATCTCCTACCTAAGACCATCCTCAAACTTCCTTTCTAAGAACACCCAACTCCCATCTCGAAGGGGTGTGAAACGCTACAGCTTGGTGAAACGAGAGGAATACTCCATGATAGAAAGAGTACCCTACTCTAAGCTCAAGAACTCCCGGGCTCGGTCGGCCCTCAGGGTCTCCGAGTAGAAGTAGTCATAAAAGATGTCCTGAAACTCCTCCCAAGCCATAACCTGCTGGTGAACCACCTGTGAGATCACTTCCCACCACCTCTTGGTGGAGTCTCATAGCATATAGGTAGTGAGCTTGACCCGACTCTCTGGAGGCGTCTACAGATGCTCGAAGATAGTCAACATGGCTTCCTTCCATGACTCTGCAGCCTGAGGTCCTCCTTCCCCTGAGAACGTGGGAGGATACTGCTGCTGAAAAACCCACGTCAAGTTTTCCATAGTTGAGGAAGGAGGAGGTGCTCCCTAAATGGTATGCATCATCCTCATAAAATCTTCCCTGAACTACGCATCATTGCCTTCAACTAGTATGACAGCCGGTGCCAAGGATGTCCTGACTGGAGGGTCGATAGGAAGTCCCTGATCAGCCATATCAGGCGTATTATCACTGCCTGATGACAGACGTACAACCAGAGGACGTCTCGGAGGCATAGCTCTGAAATATCAAAAGCACACCTTAGATTAGAAAAAAAACAAGGATAGGAAACACAAGAGTACAAAACAGGAACAAGGGAAGGAGAACACACAAGTTCACAAACCACGACTACACGGCGTGCATAAAAACTACACGACATGTCTTCTTAATCCACTGACATGGGCGTGTACCCCTGCCCTATAGGTCGTGTAACACCTCAAACTACACGACATGTTGACCCAACACATGACGTGTACTAAAAATACTCCCCTACACGAGTCTCTTTACATGGCTAACCCACACGGTCTGACTTAACCCGAGACTACACGACGTGTTTTGGACAAACACGACATGTACTAGACAAGGCTTTGGCAGCCCGTGTTATTAAATAAACGGCCTTCTACACGGATGGACCTTACACGGAATGTTCCGAATAAACAAAGCGTGTATAGGTGAAGGTGACACTGTCCCGTGTTGTTCTTGACATGGCCAGATACCTGAACAAGACTACACGGCGTGTTCCGAAAACCACTCAACGTGTCTAAGAGAAGGTGATGCCAGCCCGTGTTGTTCGTGACACGGCAGGGTACCTGGATGGGACTACACGACATATTCCTTTACAACACGGCGTGTTCTACTCGAGCTTCCCCAACCCGTGTTGTAAGTGGCACAGCCGGGTACACGGCTCCGAACTACATGGCGTGTACCAACCGTACATGGCGTGTCCCTGAAGTTACTTCCACAATAGCGTGTCCCTTATCACACGGTCAGTGACACGACCTAAAAACTACACAATGTGTAGTCAAATGTACACACCGTGTATTTTGGGTTTTTTTCTGGGCAGTACCTCAGAAACTGCACAGAAGCCCAGAAAACATAGAAAACAAGGCAGAGAGGTGCCAAATTCCGATTCGTGAGGGCCCATAATCCCCGCGAATCAAATCTCGGCATCTCCTACAATCATAAACAAGAGAAAACAGGATCATGATCCAGCAATTTCCGATTCAAGAGGGCCCATAACACCTCAAGAAACAAAATTTGGCATTCATTTAAGCAAAGAAGAATACAAGCAATCCTCTAACAAGGCAGCAGAGATTCTATCAAGCATCTATCACAACAACATACATAATCTACACAAAGTCTATCCCAACAGCATGGAATTGCTAATGCACCCTAGATGGCATGGCAAGAATGCATGGCATGTGATTTCTACAAATTCCTATATGATGCATGAAATGGAATACCCTCATCTCATCGGGTTGCGACAGAAATAGAACCACAATAGTCAAGACAATAACAACACAAAGCATGGAATCACTCTAGGTGAAATCATATAAACCATAAAATCTCAAGACCAACAACTGTAATTAACGAGGTAGTATGGATTTTCCCTGTACACGGATTAGCTAATCCCGAGCACAACTTAATACCAAGTACCAAATCCGTCCTATCCCTGGATAAAGGCTCCAAATAGTAAATCAAGAGAAAAGAAACTCCTATGACACCACTTTGTGATGACCCGAATTCGGAGCCCCTCCACTGGTTCCCCGTACTCGGTTCGCCACATGACCTCAAGCGCATTTCCTCAAATGCCAGAGGCTGCCGACTAGCAGCGAGGGCCTTGGATGTGATAGTGGGGAAACCATGCCCTCATTGTAAAAGTACACAGCGAAAATAGATAAACATGAAATAGCGGAAGTAGTGAATAACCAACAGTAATAAACAGTGGAAAACTAAATCAACCAACTGGAGAACATATGTATATATGAAATGATGCAAGATACAAATCTAGGAAAATATCCAAACAAGACACAATGCTGAAAACACCACCATACTGAAATAAGTACAAAAGAAAAGTAAACATCTCCTCAGCATCGCAAGCTAGAGCTCGGTCCCATGATCTCCTACTCCAAGCAATCAAGTACCGGAAGTCGAAGGGAGCTTGCCCTTATCTATTCCAGAAACAACAAAGTCTACTTAGTCCCAAAAGTATGGCCCAAACAGAGTGTGAGATACAATCCTAGTAGGAAATCACCCAAAGATTTGTGCCTAAAAATCAATGAATACAAGGCAAGTAAAAGTGTGTGAAACAGTAAACAGAAAAACACACAGTAGCTACAATCCACAGTTTTAGCATATAAAGTGCACAAGTAAACAACCAACAACAAGTAGAAAACAGGTAACCCTCTGGGTAGCTCTCACAGCCTAACCCCTATGGTTCAACCAACAAGTACCAACAACCCTCTAGGAGGCACACACAGTCTCACCCCTCTGGTTCAGCTAAGAGTAGACTTTCTGAGGAAGCACTCACCGTCAATTCCCCCTATAGTCTCGTATCGTACTAAAGGCTCTCTGGGGAAGCACTCAATGTCTCATTCCACCTATGGCCCACGTCGAGGAACTAAAGACTCTCTAAGGAAGAACTCATCGTTAATTCCCCCTGTGTTCTCGCATCATATTAAAAGACACTATAGAGAATCCCTTACGTCCATTCTCCCTATGGTCTACTACACTAGGTTCTCACAGTCCTTTGTGAAAATAAACATGCTCAGCACGTGTGTCTCGTCCACGTAAACCTCAAAACTACTTGGCTATCATTCTAAGTCTCAACAACATAACTAAGAAACAGTTCCACTATCCTACAACTAGGCATGAAAACTGGAAAACACCAAACAAGGAAAAAAAGCATGGAAAGCATCCAGAGTACAACAAAAACTTCTCTATTCACAAAGGTAAACCTCTACTATATCAATAAATCAAGCATGCAATCAATAAAGGGAAAAACAAAAAAATTCACAATTCTCGTTCAAGGGAATTGGCGCAATTGCACAAAATACTCAAAGAATTTCTGCAGAAAGGCACAAACCACCTACCTCGATCCTAGGATATTGATATACGTGAACAGTGACAAAAAATTATCCTTAGAACGTCATAGATCTGAGAAAACATCTGAAACACTTAAACCATGATAACTTGAGAAAGAGGAGGAATTGGAAAACAAGGCTCAAGCAGAAGGAAGAACTCAACGCTGTGATTCCAATGCAATCGATCATACTCCAATCGGAGAACGGACGAAGAGGTGGGAGATCGTCGAAGATTCACGGATCCTCGGTGCTCTCAGATGAACGGGACTTAGAAGAAGATGTTTCTGTGCATCAGGCCCAACCCCAACCCGTTTAATGAAAAAAAAGAAAGTACACAGCATGTACTTTTAGAGTACACGACGTGTACTAGGTCTTTCCGTACTCTGCCAAAATCAGCCTCCACGTCACCCCTACACACCGTGTGTGTGGCCCGGGCACGGCCAGCACACGGCTTCGAGCCGGAGAAGATTACACAGTGTTTAGCCAGAAAATACAGAGCGTGTACTTCAAAAATTTCCAGAAACTCTATTTTTTTAAAAACTCCAGAAAAGGAAAGGCGTACCTGAAATGAAGATCTAGGTTCTTACAGACTTGAATGGAATTAAGTAGACGGAGTACTTATATATATACATAAATCCAGTAGCATTATTATGTAATATATTTCATGATTACTTATTATATATACTTTATAATCATTCTTGAATTGTTAACATGGAAAATGAATCTCATCGCGTCGTGGAGACAGTAATCCGTACGTACGCACGAGCGATGATATCGTTCCCATATTTATTGAATGGAATTGGAGAAGATGATATAATATCTTTGAATCAGTATGATGTTATAATAATCATATATAGTTATCCTTTACACCATTATACCCATCCAAGTAGGGTGGTGGTGGAAAAACAGATTACGGCACGACGTAGAGACAGTATTCCGTACGTACGCACGCTCGGTGATTTCATTTTCCATAGGATGGATAGAAGGTAAAATGGGGTAGTTTAATATTTATAATAATATATCAGTATATAAGTAATATTTATGTTATTAATTTATAATTAAAAAACTAAAGAAGAGGAAGTAGAAGAAGAAATAATCTTTAAAGAGTCGGTAGAAGAGATTACCTCTTCCTCGATGCACCTCCTTTAAACTTCTTCTTAGGGCACTAGAGTTGGTCTTTTTAGAAGACCATAACCTCTTTTATATAACTAGAGAGGTTGATAAGAGGAATTTTCAGGGGTTGGACGAGATTCAAGGCTCAAAATGGTGTGAATAGAATAGGGAAGGGGTGCCCTTTTTATAAGGGAAGAGAGGGGCACCTTTCAAAAAACTTAAAATATTATTTTATAATAAATTCATATTCGGTTTTTAATAGCTCCAAATTGATTTATTTCGAAGCTAAGGTGGGGATGGGTCGAAATCATCTCAACCAATAGTTTTAAGACAAGTTTAGGTTACTATTTTAACCTTATCATTTAGATTTAACTCTAAGTTAAATAATTTAACTTTTACCATGTCTTTTTGTTTTCTTACACTAAATGGTTAATAAAATTACTATAATAAGACAAAAGAACCCCAAGTGGTTCATTATTAATATATATAACCTTATCTAAGTCATTTGTCCGAACCTTAGATTTTTAGGAATAGAATAACAATTAATAATATAATATTTTTTAAAAAAACTATTTTATGTCAATTTTGACACTATTTGGTACCTGATTTTTGTGAAAATCATAACAGCATGATTAGTTCCAAAAAAGTTAATTAAATCAATACTAACATGTAATATTAACCTAGAAAATTAGTGTAATTCATAAAAAGTCTCAAATTACATTTATTTGGGTATTTATAACATCAATTATGTTAATATTTCATTAATAAGGTAATTACTGCATCATCATTTTGTCATAAATAAATTAAAATATTTAATGTCTAAAAATTATAAATAAAATACCATTATGTAGGAAATATTTTTAGATTTATAATGAATATTTATAGTCGAATTTATCTTATATATAACCCTATATTAAAAATGTTTTATTTATTAAACATTGATTTTAACTATTTTAACTCTTCTTTAAATAAAATAATAATAAGTGTCCTAATCTAATACAAGTGGACCTAAAGGGTAATATTTTATTCCTAAGGTTGTTTTTGGTCGAATTAAACTTATCCAATAGAATTAGGACATGTGTTAGGGTAATAATAATATCATTTTTACCCTTAATTACCCTATTAACTTTTAACCGTGGCAAATAAAAGTAAAAAGTTACTATTCACCAAAAAATATTTTTATCTTATTGAACCACATTTTACTCCTTGATATTAACCGTGTCTCTCGGATTTTCGAAATTCCACTCCCAGAAGCGGTAAAATTAAGTTTTATGTAAATTTTCAAATTCTCCTAGGAGGTGGGTAAAAGACGGTGAAAAGTTCAATAAAAATTTTATATATCTAAAATTATTAGAAAATGACTCAAATGAATTACATTGCACTTATATAGGTATTATGTATCAATTTTGACCGAAAAAAATTAAATAAAATAAATCATTATTTAAATAAAAAGTCGGGTTTTAAATAGTAACCTAGTGTTTTCACTATTCATCAAAAATTGAATGTTTTCAGAAAAATACCAAAAATTCACCCTTGGCTAATTTCGATATTCCGAATCCAAAAATGAAATCCATTTTGAAAGATAAAATTTATAAAACTTTAAAAAGTGGGTATTACTATTCATAACGGCTAGTTCATAATAATATTATAATAATATATCATTTAGTGAAACTTGGTATTGCGTACTACACACGCTATCGAGGAAGGTATTAATTGTGTGTAATGCAAGCCAAGTCAGGGATGCGTGTAGTGAAAGCTCCGTTTGGTGTTGCGTATAACATAATCAAAACATATTTCATTTACACATTAAACAAAATCTATACTTAATGTTGCATAGAATAATTTCACAAAACAAACTTGAAATTGTGTGTAACACGAGCCAAGAATAGAGTTGTGTATACTGGAAGATAATATGGTGTTGTGTATAGCACAAGCTAATTTTGGTGTAGCATACAACACAAGACATCAATGAAATTAAAAAGAATAATTCTCATAAAATCTCAGGTTTTTACAAATAAAACTTAAATAATCCTTATGATGGTGATTCATAGAAATATTTGGACCAGGTAAATTCATAATTTTCTTTAGAAGCCCATAACTTGCGATTAAGTCTTTATACTAATGTTTTCTGTCCATTTGGTTCTTACAACATTCAGTATTCTCATTGGCCCATTTTTATAACTCTGTATAACTTACCTTTCTAGATGTTGACGAATGAACCATATATCTTTTTGAAATTATTAATTACAGGACATCTAAAAAAGAATATTGATGTTTATTTGAATCTATTGATCGATGAATTGAATTTATTATGGAGTAATGGTGTCAGTACATATGATGATGTTGAGAAACATAATTTCATAATGAAAGATGTATTATTGTGGATAGTTACTAACTTCCCAGCATATGAATGTTATTTGTCTGGATTACACATGGTCTAAAATCATGTCTATATTGTATGAGTGAAAGCAAAGAACTTATGCTCGATAATGGAAGAAAAACTTATTTTTTTTAATTTTCATAGAAGATTTCTTCCTACCGATCATCCTTTTTAGAGGAACCAATATCATTTCAGAAAAGGTACAATTTAAAGAGATTAAAATCCAACAATGATATCAGGTATTGAGTTAAAAGCTATTGTATCTTTATTACCTCCCATTACCTTTGGAATGACTGTAAACCAACAAAAAATTGATGGATTTGGGAAATAAAACAATTGAATAAAACGAATAATTTTTTGGGATCTTCCATATTAGTCTAATTTGTTAGTCTGTCACATGTTGGATGTCATGAATATTGCGAAAAAATATTTTTGATAATATATTTTATATAATTTTGAACACACCTAGTAAGACAAAAGATAATTTAAAGGCACGATTAGATATTTCCCAAATTTACAGGAGACCGAAACATGAACTATTTGGAAATGATAGATCATATAAGTTAATGAATCCAAAATAATCTTATAGTGTTTCCAAAAAAAAATAATCTATTATTTTGTTAGTGGATTATATATCTGAGGCTTCTTGATGGTTATGTTTCAAGTTTGGATTGATGTGTCAGAAATGGTTATATTATCAGATTAAAAAGCCGTGATTGTTATGTTATAATGTAAAGACTTCTACCAATTATATTTAAAGGTTTTTTGAATTCCATGTGTTGGGATATTCTAATAGAAATTTCATATTTTTTATGATATATTTGTGCGGTGACAATATACTATTATGCACTATGTAGTTTTCAAGAATATGTTGTTTTAATTTTATGTGAATTGGAAAAAAAATTCTGTTAGGTTTATTTGATTTAATGGAAAACTTGATATTACGTTTTCTACATGAAGAAAAATATAGAGGGATGGTAAAGTTCTAATAGGTGTACCCATATGAGAGATGCATACAAAAATTAAAGAAAAAGGTATATAATAAAGCATCAGTTTAAGGATCAATTGTAGAAGCTTATTTACAGGGGGGAATTTATTTTTTCTACTTTCATTATTTTCAATCTAAATGTCCCTTAAAACATAACCAAATGAGACATAAAAAGGGAAATGTTGATGAATAATTGATCAATAAATTATCATTTTTTAATCTGCTCAAACTTTGATTTGGTGGAGTTCATGGATGATGGCTTTTTGATGATGAACATCATAGGGCTCATACATATGTTCTGCTAAACTGTGAATAAATAACACCATTTGTATTGTGAGTGTTACTAGCACTTATTCTATATATATTTTTAAAGTAAATTAATATTATTTTATTTTTAGATTATATGATAATCATATCAAGAAATGGTTTCCACAAATTATAGAAGATTCTTTTTAATAACGTCGCCAAAATAATTTTTCCTATTAGTTTTAAAAACTAGTAAAATAAATTGTTTATGGTTTAAAATATAAAATCAATTTATTACTTTTTATATTGATAATTCTTTTCCAAATTTTTAGGTATCTCAACATACTGATAAAATTGATAATATATTATGTGTATTGAGTAACCCACCATCCAAAATAGTTAAATCTTATAATGCATATGCGGTGAATGGTTTTCAATTTCATACACGTGCATATGAGGAATAAAAAAATGAATAATGATGTTTTATTGAGAGGATATCATCATAGAGAAAGTGAAGTTTACTTTTATGGAACATTGGAAGAAATAATTGAACTGTGTTACCTGAGAATGAATTACGTAATGATGTTTAAATCTCATTGGTTGGATACTAATAGAGGCTTGCGTGTTCATCCGAACCATTGAATTGTTGATATTAAATATAAAATCCTTCTTACAGTAAATGAACCATTTTTATTAGCTCATTAGGCACATCAAATTTATTATGCAAATTATTGAGCTTCTTCAAGAGAGTTAATTGATTAGTGGAGCATAATAATAATTAAATCTTGTGAATATCAGTTTATCCAAAGTGAATGTGGTTCTATTAAAGTGAAAGTAATTGAAAAAATTTCAAGATAAAAATTGAAATCCATATTTTCCATAATGAAATGTGAATATCGATGATGACACCCCACAGTTGTGGGTCGATAGTGACGATGATGTTATTGATGTAAAAAATGAATTTGAAATAAAAAGATACGATGAATATGAAAATTATATGGAAATTGATGACACTGAGGAGGAAATATGAAGATATTAACACCATTATAAATGAATATGAATATGAAGATGAATATTGAAAAAATTAAATGTTGGTTATAATCATATATAATATATATCTATATATAATACTTCTATTTAATTATTTGTTGACAATAATTATTTAATATTTAATATGGCCAATGACTATTTATCTGATCTATTTTGTGAGTTGGATGAGGCTACACTTCCTGGTGAAGTTCCCGATGCTTCATCATCTGAACCTTAGGCTACTAGTGGTTCAATATCAACTTGGAGTAGTTGTGGTATTGCAAGAAAGATGATTCCTCACCCTATCCCCAAGAAATATCCAGGTCTTGATTTTGATTCACACATGTATTGGTATGTTCAGTTTTGTATTTTAGTTAGTTTTCATTAATTTTCATTAATTTATTTATATACTAATTTTTTGATTATTTTTTCTATTTTTCATATCTTTTTGTATATAGTTGTTGGATAAGGGAGTGCTATATTGTGTAATTATTTTTCTAGAGAATGGGTGACATGGGATCATATTCTCATTGATGTTTGGAACTGAATGTTTTATCATTGGATGGTATGTAAAAAATAATAGTTATTTTGAAATTTATTTAATTATTAAATTGATATTATTAATTATTTGTAGGGTTTATAGTATCCTATCTATGATAGCATTCATATCTCTATCTAGGAGGTCTGAACAGTCTATATGTGTGAGCGTTGCCATTAGTTTTTACACAATTTAAGGATAATACCCATACAGAAAGCAAGAGTCACATGTTTTGATTAGTATTACTACACTCACTGACCTGGTTACATATCATCTTAGGTTTGGGATAGATTATGTTCATACTATATGGGAGATAGTTTTCAGAGGTGAGCATCATTAGGTTGGAAAAATTGGGGTAGGAAGGAGGTGATGCATCAAGATGGTAGTCATACATTCAATACATATTGATGATATATGGTAAGTAAATTTTTTAATATTTTATATAACATTAAATGTAAACTGTTTATTTTATACTCATATAGATAGTCATAAATCCTGATATTATAGAGTTCTCTATTTATAAGAAGATGTACAACGATCTTGTAACTAGAGAGATTATAGGTGGTCCCCAACATCTGATTGTGGTTAGTATATTTTTTTAGTTTTAAAATTATTTAAAAACAATATTTTAACTATTTTTATTTTATATTGAAATTGAAGGAGTCATATGAGGTCGTGACTTCTCAGACACAGGATGGGAGTCAGGCCGAGAGTGAGGATCAGAACACTAGTGCTGCAGGATTTGATAATGCAACATGGATGTAGGTGACTAAGTATTCCTTCGATAAAGTCCGAGTTATCGGTATTGGATCTCGATTGACGCATGAGAGTTATTATGGTACCGCTTTGATGTTGTCATCCAGCTTGAGGGGAGATCATGGAGAGTCTTAATCATCTGTTGCACTATATGATGAGAAGCTGAAATCTTAGAGTGAGCTTATACAGACCATGTTTAGGGAGTAGGAAAAGCTCTATCTACAGTGGCAACAACAACAACAAGAGATGTGTCAATGGCATAAGCAACAACACGAGTATATTATTGAGTACATGCGACGTCTAACTTAGGGTTTAGGGATGGATTTCCCTCCTCCACCTCCTCCAGATGACCCTCCCCCTCAGTGATTTATGTATTTTTTGTGATATTTATTTTGATAAGAATTTTAATGAACAAATTTTGTATAATATTATTATTAATTTATATATTTACATGTTTATATATTGTTTTCATATATTTTTGTGAATATTTTTTATATTTTAAATTCTGTTTTTTTTAAAATTTTTTACTTTTTTTTTTGTGACGGGTCATTCTTCAATTCACAATATCTCTTTTTTATAAACAGGGAAAATCTATTTGTGAATATATACCCAACCCATCTCAAATAAATATTTTTTTGACAACTTATTTCAAAAAACTATTTTTGTGACACCATTTTCCGCAACATGTCATTTGTGACGAGACCCCACCACAAATGACCTGTCGAAAATAATGAATTTTCTAGTTTTGTAACAACATGAAAACATTTTGTTATTATAATATATAATAATTTAAATTTTTATCTTACATGATATGTTGTGACATTGAATGGTACATTGTAAATATATCAATTCATGGCATCTTTGATATAAATTCAAACTTGGTCTAACTGGAAAACTATATTATATTATATATTGAGTCCAGCTACTAATCAGTGATAATGATGGATCTATCTCAATCATCCTTTTCAAAAAATAGGTTATGTAATCTATATCAAAAACATCTTTAGAGATAATATATATACTGATGATAATATATATACTGATTCAGGTGATTTAATAATATTCTTATATTGTTTTTGAATTTCCAAAGGACCGAATAATAAATGAGAATGGGGGGTGGGGTGAATCAGTTTTTCACTTTTATAAGTTTCAATAATTTTAAAAACTTAACCCCTAAAACCTATTAATTTTTATATCCTTATCTTCTTTTAGTAAATACTCATGCATGAAAAAGTAGGAAATCATGTAAAGAACATGAGATTTATAAGGTTCTACCTCAATGTGAGAACCTACATCCTTTCCATAACCACTCCAGTGGGTCTATGAAAATTCACTATAATGAAGAAGTGAATTAAACTTGTTCTAAATCCCTATATACACCTTCTATCTATCAACATGAATGATTATACTGACTCCCCTCAGTTTATAAAGTTTTATTCCAAAAAATTGAGCCATAAAATAATAAAGACTCTATTCAAACTTCTCCACTAAAGCTATGTATGTAATCCTCAGTCTGATGTGAATGGGTCTGATTCTCTCATTCTAATGAGGTTGGGTCCGATGGAATCAGTTCGATGAATTTAGTCTGATGGAATTAGTTCTATGAATTTAGTTCGATGGACTCAGTATGATAAACCCATTCTCAATCTACATTACTCAAACTCTACTCAAATGATCAGTCTAATATTCCTAAGTCTAGTTAACAAAAATTTCAGACTTGCAACCTTCTGATGAGGTCTCTGTCTGAAAATATAACTTTGAAATAAATTCTTCATCACTTCTCCTTTTCCACTCACATCAAAAGTTTCAAAGTAGGAATGTACTGTGCTTTTATTTATAGGAATACCAAAAAGACAAAGGAGGGAAAATGAAAAACTTTTCCTGCTTACTCAAATTCAAAAAATTCTAAGATCTATTCATACTTGAATTTATTGTTTAAACACTTCAACTCTTGAAAAATATTCTGTAACCATCTTAAGTCTTCTTCGTAATCAGTCTTCTCATACTTCCTAGATTTTCTTCAGTATGATGGAATATCCTAAGCTCATTACGATGGAACTTCCTCAGATCATTAGAATGGAACTTCCTCAGCTCATTATGATTTTAATTTTTTCATCAGAGTTAGTTTTATTGAATTTCCTTCTATGATTTATTATTATTTGATTTTTTTCTTAGAGTCAGTCTAATTGAATTTCCTTCTCAGAGTTAGTCCAATTAACTTTCATCCTTAGAGTCAGTCCGATTGACTTTCCTCCTTAGAGTTAGTCTGATGGAATCCTCATAATGATGAAATTATTATTTTTATAGAATTATTATTATTATTGAATTATCATTATGATGGAACTTCCTTAGTCACTTTGAAATTATTCAAACCTCATAATTTATAACTCATTTAGAATTTCAAATTTTTTTGTGTCTGGTACTTCTGGATCCGATGAAATATTTATATTGATTCTTGGAAATGATATAATCTTTAATATTTCTCCATTTTATCAAAATATTTTATCATTATAGTTTTCATGATTTATGATAACTTCAAGATTAGAAAATCATCGTCTGAGTTAAGGTTAGAACGTTTAAGAACTTTCTAACTCCTAAAATCACTTTCCTCATTCAACCTCTTTATCATAATTCCAAAATTCTGACTTAGAAACAACTTTCTAATAAACATCATGTCTGATAAATCTTGAAATTTATGCCGATGGATATGAGACCGATGATGTGTCCGATCAAAAACATTATAGAACATTTCATCTTCTATCTTCATTACACATTCTTCATCTAGTAATGCTTATTCTAAAAACCTATTTCTGAAAACCTGTGTCCAGAAAACAACATTCTCAAAGACTAAAAATTTTCTCCCCCTTTTTTTGGAATCTAACATTCAGAAACTTTTTGTTTTATTACTAAAATTGATTATGATGGATTGGGTCTGATTCTGAAGAACAAAAAAATTCTTTTAGAAAAAGGTTAGTTTTAAACAAATAAAAAATTTTGTTAAAAACAAAACATCATAATGGTTCTTAAATCTACCCATTTTTTTATTAACAACACTAATTAGAAACTTTCACAACTCCCTATTTTTCAAACACTTAGACTTTTTCACAATTTTTTTGAAACAACTCAAAGTTTTGAACTTTTATCAAAACATATCCTTTCTCAAAAGAGAGTGTCTAAACACCACACTACTAGATGAAGTAATGTTTTTAAGGAATTCCATCCCTCAGTCAAGAAAATTTTGCGGCCATGTAAAGATAAACAACCCATCGCTTTTATATTTTACTCACCTTTATTTTTTTTCTGTCCTCCATGATTATTATCTCCCTCATTATCTGATAACAACATTTGAATCATAAAATAAAGATAAGTAAAAACTTATTACAAATTATAAAGTTTTTTTTCTCCCCCTTTATCAATATAATCCAAATCATGGTGGGGGAATTCCTTATGATGATTAAGAAGTCATTGGAGGAGTATTCACATGATGTTTCAGCCTCAATTCAAAAAACCTTTCTTTGGAATTTCTTTTGTGAAGATATTGACAAATCGATACTTAGTTGAGATATACCCCAACAAAACATCTCCAACAACAACTTTCTATTTTATAAAGTAAAAATTTATATCACTATGTTTTTATATTGAATGTTGGACATGATTTTAAGAAAGATAAATAGAACTTTTATTTTCAAAAAATATATTCAATGTTTTAGAAAAATTTACTTTCAAATATTTTACCCAAACTTTCATACACAACATTTGAGTACAAGACTAGGTATCTACAGTATATTCTGATTCCACTTTGCTCAAATTTACTAATCTTTGTTTCTTAATATGCCAACTCACATAACATTCACCCAAGAAAAACTTTCCCCCTGAAGCTGATTTTCTATCATTACAATCTCCAGCCCAATCAACATTAGTATAACCACGAAACATCATCTCTCAATTTCTTTTGTATAATAACCCATGTGAAGTTTTTATTTCGACATATCTCATAATTCTCTTTTCTATTAACACATGAAATTATTTTGGATTAATTTGATACTTGGAACATAAAGTCATAATATAAAAAATATTAGGCCTTGAGGATGTAAGGTAAATTATACTTCTTATCAATTTACGAAAGTCTTTCTGATTCAAAATTTTATTAGACTCATCATTAATCATCTTCATCCCCATTGAGATAGGAGTATAAACTTATTTGTATAATTCCATGAATTTTTTTTGTAAAAATTCCCTAAAATACTTTTATTGATATAGAAAAATGTATTTTTCTTTTATTTGAACATGTAAATGAAGAAAGAATGTTAATTATACTAACATTGACATCTCAATGTTCTTTTTCATTTCTTTAGAAAATGTTTTACAAACATCTTATATACCACCAAAAAAATTATATAATCCATATAAAATATTACAATAAGAGTTTTGGAGTCAACATATTTCACATATATGTTTCTATAAACTTTTACTTTATGAAAATTTAACATTCTAAAAAAAAATCAAGATTATAATACCATGAACATGGATCTTGTTTCATCCCATAAAAATCTTTTTTTAATATACAAACATTGCTTTAATCTTCATCATGTATAAACCCCCAAGGTTGTTCAATGTAAACTTATTCTTCAATTTCTTTGTTGAGAAATGATGAATTTACATCCATCTGATAAAATTTGTAATTCTAGTAAGTAGACACTACTAAAAACATTCTAATATTCTCTAACCAGGAAACATGGGTAAAGGTTTTATCAAAATCCACACATTCCACCCATGCATAGCCTTTAAAAAAATCATTTATTTATTTCTTGAAACTTATCAATGTTCATTCAAATTGTTTCTATAAACCCATTTTGTTCTGATAACATTCTTACCTTTTGGATATGGAACAAGATCCCATGTAACATCTTGTTACCTTGATCAGGTACATTTTTCCCTCTCTCCATGTTCCCTTTTTGGAATGGAGTTTTTAGGTGTTTCTTTCTATATTTTCTATATAATGTAAGATAATTTCATGCCATGTATCTAGGTTTCACACTATGTAATGTTTGCTGGGTTCATGCTGTGAAAAGGATTCAAGCTATAAAAGGTTAAAAAATGTGTTGCATGAGAATTTCTGTAGTTTTGTTTTGGGACTGAGTCATGTTATGTTTTTATTTCTTTGAAGCCACGTGAGGTTTCCCACTTTATCCTTAAAATGGGGTTTATCCAAAATAAATAAAAATTGAGGCCTTCAGGCCATTCAGTCAGTTTTACACGTTGTGAGTTAATTTAAGACCATATTTTAATTTGAGGCGACATGTTTTTCAGCGTATTTGGACATCATGGATTTAATGATGTGTAAAGGTATTACACAACATGTAATTTCCCTATTAGGGATTTTTAAGGCACCATACAGGTTTTGAGTGCCCATTTGGATTCTGATTATCCCTTTCTCTCAACCAAAGGTTCCTGTCCAGTGATTTTGGAAGATTACATTCCTTCATGATCAATCAATTCAGAAATTGATCTTCATTTTAGTTGTAGTGAATCTCTCCAGGAGAGTGAACTTTCTAATTCATTATTTTCATTGATTGATATAGTGCCTTTTCATTGTGTTATTAGATTCATTGGTATGAAATGGTGTTTCTCCATTTTTTGTTTAATATCTGTTGCGTGATCTCATTCTAGAGGCTATTCTTTTGTTGGTTTTGGTATTGTGGATGTTTGTTCTTGAGGTATAAAGTGTTTACTCTTATATGAATACCATATTTCTCAATTATATAAATTTTGATATGTTTATACTGTGTTCTAGGGCCTTCTTTTATGTCATTGAGTTTTCATTGTTGGTGGATCCCATTGCGGGCATGTGCGAACCGAGTTTCAAGGTAGGTGGTTCCGTCTCTAGCCTATACCGATGAACCTTATTGTTCCTATTTTATAAAATTATTTATAAAAATACTTGGAATGATTTTTTTGTGTGTGTTTAAAATAGTTTTTTAAGAAATATAGTTTTTCCCTATATATTGATAAATAGAAAGAAAAGGGGTATTTTAAAAGCATTGAATTGGATTTGTGAAATGGTTTTAAAATGTTTTTTCAAAGTATTTGGATGAATTTTGAAAATAAGAAAATGGGTTACCTTGGGTACTTGGGTGGAAGGTTTAGATTGAGGCCATAGTCCAAATTTTTGTGATTATATGGAGGTTTTATCATGGGTATTTCCTTTGTTTCATAGGCCCATTTTTCTAGGGGACTAATATTGATATTGTTAGGGGGTTTACTCATGGGGTATACCTAGGATTCATCGGCCTATGGTATAGGAACCATATTGTGCACTTGATTGATTATGGTACAAGTAGTTTTTAAGTCTAACCTATTGTAATCCTTGGTGCTGATTCCTATGATTCTACTTTGTATTGCTTGGATTTATTATTTTATCCTTGATATGCATGTTGATGCTTGTGAAAGATGATATGGAAAATGTTCTTTGAAATTGATATACCAAATTTTGTTTTAGAACTAAGAAAAAGGGAAATGTTTACCATGTTTTCTATAAAAATTCTTTACTACTTATCATGCCATGTTTTATTTTAAATGAACATACTAGAATCATTATACAAATAATTTTTATGGAATAGCTGAGTGGGATCGTATTGAGCCTAATAGATCACACCCTGTGCGCCCCTTTGGTGGCACGCAGACCATTTCATGTCTTCTGATGTAGGGAAAGTAAATGTATCATAGTGAGGTGGAGAGGTTTTGTGTCAGATAAGTTGGGTAGGTAGTGGTGAGATGGTGGGAGTTCGTCCACAACAGCACATGGAGTAGTTGTTTGGTTTTTGTCCTTTGTAGTTGGACTTATCTCTTGGATATTTTTTCTACTTTTATAGTTGTTTTGTTTTTTCTATCTTCTTACAATTATAGAATATATTTATTATATTTATATTATTTATTCCTTATCCATGTATAAATATTCCATGTGTTTTTTCAGGTTGGGTGAAATTGTTCCCTTTGGTTTATTGTTCAATGCCTAGGTGCTTGTCGCCAGCCTATAGGGATCAGGAATCCCCTTCAGGTATGTGACAGAATGGGTCAAGTGCTAGTTTTGAGGGTAAACTAGGTTGATTTGTTACAAAATGGTCTCAGAGGAGGTCTTTCCCCAAGATTCCTTGTCATGGGATGTCTATTCAAATAGAGATAGGATTTTGGGGACTTTAGAGGTATGTTGCGATAAGTGCCTGGATAGATCTTGTCATGAAGAGACTCAAGTTTCCATGGGGAATTGGAATATGTGTCTCTAGTGTTGGAGTTTGTTTTAAATCTCAATTTCTACTTATGGGTTTTTTTGGTTTGAACTGATATTTACTCTGTTTTCTGATCATTTCATCTATTTCGATGTATAGAAGTATGCCTCCAAGATGTCTTCCATGAGTTCCTCATGATGGTGCAGCTGATGACCCTCAAGGGAATCCACCTATAGATCAGAATATCCTCAATACTATCATACGACCAGTATGTGTTGTTGATCAAAATGTACCACAAGTTCAAAAATTAGTTTTTGAGGTACGTCCAGGAGCTGGAGGAGGGAGAGATCAGTCGTAGGAATTATTGCATGAGAATCCACCTTCCTTTAAAGGAATGAATTAACCTTAAGAGGCGGAGGACTGGATGGATAGGATCAATAAAATATTCAACTTCTTGGATACACCTAAGAATATCAAGGTAAAATGTGAATTGAAGGTTTTGGTAAGAGATAGTGGGATTCCATAGTCTAGCTAGAAAGAAATGTGGACTTGGATTGGAAGGGTTTTAAGACCCTATTCTTACAACTATTTTTTATAGAGTCACTAATGTTGGTAAAATATCTAGAGTTCCTCTATTTTCAAAATGGGGAGAGTTTGGTGTTAGCGTACACCAATAATTTTTCTAAGATTATCCATTTTTCTATGGATATGGTAAATAATTACCAGTTAATGGCTCATAAGTACCTACATGTTTTGAGATCATATACCAGATCATAGGTGTTCATGTTAAAATTTTCAAACTATGCGGAGATGATAGATAGAGCTATGATGGAAGAGATGAATATGGTATGCAGGGTTGTATTTCTGCCCTTTCTCTTCCATTTAGTGCTAGTTTTAGTGACATTCATGGGATGAAGAGGAAGTGGAAAGATCATCACAAAAGTGGTGAGGTGGGTCTCAGAAACGAGCCTCCTCCGCACCGTATGCTATAACTAGAAATTCTCCTATGACTTGCTATCAGTGTGGAAAGTTTAGAAACACAAGGCATTATTGTCCTATGATTGCGAAGATGTGAAATAGTAGTGGACGCGTTGGTCACTTATAGAACTTATGTCAGGCTATGACTATGCCTCATCATGATCAGGGTTTGTCGGCTCAAAAGGCTACTACGGGCAGTCAGATTCTTCAAGGACTAAATGGCTCCATCCATAGGCCTCAGGAGTGAATCACTTTTACTCAGTATATTAGTTTCCAGTGAATGTTGATGCAGGTTCATCAATAGTGAGAGGTACTATCTTTATTTCATCTTTTGTAGTGATTTATTAATTTCATATTGGTGTTGCCCACTCATTTATATCTGCAAATTTTGTTAATATTCTTAAAATTCCAATGAAACTTATGTTCCTCTTAATGGAGTTAGAAATACCTCTTGGTAAGAGGAAAGAGTAGAGGTTTTAGTTTCTTTTATTGTTCATTAAATTTTGATGATACAGATTTGGTCTGGTATTTTCTCATTCTTGATCTAGATATGTTTGAAGTCATCATCGGTATGGATTGGATTTTCTCTCATTGAGATGAGTTTTATTGTTATCATTGGTGTATTTTTTTTCTTACTATCTATGGGAGATCTCATGTGTTTCAGGGAGAGTGGGACCCAAGTTCTGGTCATGCAGGATATTCCCATCCAGAGCTTAGGAGTTTGTTGTCCGCTATTGCGATTGAGGCCAATGAATTTTCTTCTTCCGTTTATCTTCCCATTGTTGTTCAGGACTTTTATGATGTTTTCCTAGATGAATTCTCCAATATTACTCTATAGATAAAGTTAGAGTTTATGATTGACATGGTTCCAGGTATGTATCTAATATCGATACCCTCTTATTGTATGGAACTAGTGGAGCTAAAAGATCTTAAGATTCAGTTGGATGACCTATTAAAAAAAGTTTTCATTCACCCTAGTGTTTTTACTTGAGAAAACCCAATGATCTTTTACAAGAAGGAAGATGGTTCACTTCGGTTGTGTGTGGACTATTAGAAGTTTAACCAGGTAATAGTTAATAACATTTATCCTTTTCCTCATGTAGTTGATTTGTTTGACCAGTCAAAGGGGGAAAAGTGGTTTTCAAAGACCGATATTCGGTCGAGTTATCATTGTCTCAGAGTTTTGGAGTCTGATATATCGAAGATAGATTTCAGAAGTAGGTATGGCTATTATGAATATCTTATAATTCCTTTTGTTCTAACTAATTATCTTGTAGTTTTTATGGATTTGATGAATCATATATTCCATCAATATCTTGACACTTTTGTGGTAGTGTTGGAGGATGATATCTGGGTTTATTCAAAATTTGATCATGAGCATGGGAACCATATGATTTTGGTTTTAGAAATTTTTAGAATACATCATTTGTATGGAAATATTTCTAAATATACTTTTTGGATTCAAGAAGTGATGTTCTTAGGGAATGCAATTTCTGAACATGACTTATAAGTTGATCCTAAAAAGGTAAAGGCTATTTTTTCATGGAAAGAACCACTAAATGTATTTGATATATAGAGATTCCTTGTTCTTTCTAGAAACTATTGATGATTCTTCATGGATTTCTATAAGGTAGCGTCACCTTTGACTGCTCTTACAAGTAAAATGGTGAATTCCCCATGGGATAAAATGTTCCTGTTTTCTTTTGATGAACTAAAATGAATTAAAATGTCGGCTCCTATTCTGATCTTTCCTGAGCCTAGTAAGAGATACATGGTGTTTTTAGATGCTTTTGGTGCTGGGTTGGGATGCATGCTTATACATGATGACCATGTGGTAGCTTATAACTCTCTTCAACTTCAGCCACATGAGAATAATTACCTCACTCACGATTTAGAGCTTTCTATAGTTATGCATGCACTTAAATTTTGACAGCACCATATTTTTGGGGAAAGGTTCACAATATTTTCTGATCATAAGAGTTTAAGTTATATCTTTTCTCATAAAGACTTGAATCTCAGATAGAGATTATGGGTATAATACCTTAATACATTTGACTTTCATATTGCCTACACCCTGGGGAAGGGGAATATTGTTGTAGATTCTCTTAGTAGGAAAGTGCCAACATAGACTATTTTGGAATTAAAGGAGGAGTGGAACCTTATAAGGCTTTTCACTCAATTTCACCTAGATGATCAAGAGGATGTTTCATGTATGGTTATGATAAGTGTTCAATTTTCATCATCTCTCCTAGAGTCTATCTGGTAGAGCCACCAATAGGATGATGAGTTCAATGAAATCCAAGAAATCCTTTATGGTGGGGAGACCATTTTTGGTTGGTCTATCTCTTCAGATGTTATGATCCACATTAGGAATCAGGTTGTCATCCTAGAATATTTGGGGAGTTTATTATTGTTTAATTGTCACATCTCTTTATGGTCAGTTAATCTAGGAACTATGAAGATGTATTATGACATGAGACGATGATTCTAGTGGTTGGGTATGAAGTGTGACATTGCAAATTATGTGTCCCACTATTACACCTACCAATGGATAAAGGCATAGAACTTGAAACCCACTAATCTTCTTCAGAATCTTCCCATTCCAGTATAAAAATGGTATGAGGTATCCATGTGTTTTTTTGGATTACCACAGACTCCCTGAGAGCGTAAAGCTATCCGGGTAGTTTTTAATTGGTTGACGAAGTCTTCTCATTTAATTCTGATCAAGGATACCACTAAGGTTGAAGATCTAGGTAAACTATATGTTTAGGAGATTGTGATGTTACATGGGAGTCCTTCCATTATTTCAGATAGGAACCCTAGGTTTACCTCGAGGTTCTAGAGGAGTCTTCAAGAGTCGATGAAAACTCATGTTAAGTTGAGTGCAACTTACCATCCATATACAAATGTTTAGATGGAGTGAGTGATTCAGATACTAAAGGATATGCTTCGTGCATGTGTCTTGGATTTCAATGGATCATGGGATATCCATCTGAGACTAGTTGAGTTTGTTTATTACAATAGTTACTAGTCATCGATCAAAATGGACCCCTTTGAGGCATTGTATGGTTTCTCGTGAAAATACCCTATTTGTTAGAATGAGATGGGTGAAGTATATTTAGTTGGGAAAATTTTGGTTTAAGAGACATCATTGAAGATTCATGATGTACATTGATGTATGGTTACAACCCATAGTCGATAGAAATCGTATGCGAATTAGTGTTGTTGTCCTTTGGAGTTTTCTATTGTTGACCAGGTTTTCTTGAATGTTTCTACTCGGTTGGGTCAATATCATCTTGGAAAACAGGGAAAGTTATCTCAGAGATATGTTGGACCATTTGAGGTCACTGAATGGCTTAGAAAAGTTTCTTATTAATTAGTTTTTCCGATTCAGTTGATGGGCATTCATGATACTTTCCACATATCTTAGGTTAAGTATTACCATCCTGATCCTGTTCACATTTTGAGTTGGGAAGAAATTGAGTTAGAGCTAGACGTTTCTATTCTGGAGAAACCAGTTGAGATCATTGAATTTCAAGTGAAATTATAGTATGGGAAGTTAATTTTGTTGGTCAGAGTTTTATGGAAACATGAATCAGATTCTCAAGAGACTTGGGAACATGAGTCATTGATGAGGGAGTAGTCTCCTCATAGTTTTATAGGGGTTACATATTCCATATAACTTACTAGGGATATAAAGTATTTATGGTGGGGATTATTTAACACCCTATTACCTTGATCGAGTACATTTTCCCTCTCTCCGAGTTCCCTTTTTTGGAATGGAGTGTTTAGGTGTTTCTTTTTGGATTTTCTATAGGATGGAAGAGCATTTCACACCGTGTAACTAGGTTACATGTCTTGTAATGGTTCCTGGGTGTATACCATGAAAAGGATTCATGCTGTGAAAGGTTACATGAAATGAAGAGTTTTTACACATCGTGAGTTAATTTAAGACTGAATTTTAATCCGAGGCAATAGGTTTTTCAGCTTATTTGGACATCATGGAGTTCACAACATGTATAGGTATTACACATCATGTAATTTCTTGAGTAGGTATTTTTAGGGTGATGTACGAGTTTTGAGATCCCATTTGGCTGCCGGTTCTCCCTTTCTATTGAACAAAGGTTCCTCTATGGTAATTTTGGGAGATTCTGTTCCTTCTTGATCGATCTATTTGGTGTTCAATATTCGTTGTGGTTACAGTGCATCTCTCTAGGTGAGAGAAATTAGTAATTATTTATTCCCATTGATCATGGTAGTGACCTTGCATTGTTTTATCAGATTCATTGGTATGAAATAGTGTTTCTCCTTATCTTCTTCCAAATCTGTTGTTTGATCTCATTCTAGAGGAAATTTCTTTGTTGGTTGTGGTGTGATGGGTGCTCGTTCTTGAGGTATGTAGTGTTTCCTATTCTCCACCAACCCTCTTTATCAATTGGATAAATTATGATATTTGTAGATTGGTTTCTAGGGCCTTTGTTGATGTCGTTTATTTTTCATTGTTAGTGGATCTTGTGGCAGGCATGTGCGACCTGAATTTTGAAGTAGGTGGTTCCGTCTCTAGTTAATATTGATGAAACTTATTGTTCCTGTTTTATAAACTGATTTATAAAAACAAGTATCATGATTGTTTTGTGTGTGGTGAAAATATTTTTTCAAGAAATATTTTTTTCCATGGTTGTTGATAAATTTAATAAAAATGGGTATTTTCAAAGCATTAAAATGGATTTTTGAAATTGTTTTGAACTATTTTTTCAAAGAATTGCAATGAATTGTGAAAACAAGCACATGGGATACCTTGGGTACTCGGGTAGATGGTCTATCTTGAGGCCATCATATATATTTTTGTGATTATTGGGAGGTTTTATCATAGGGATTTCCTCTGTTTACTAGGACCGTTGTTATAGGGGACTGATATTGAAATTTTAGGGGGGGGGGGGTTTACTCATGGTGTATTCTTCTTCTTTCTAAGATGTGTTATAGGAACCAGATTGGGAACTTAATTGATTGTGGTATAAGTAGTTTTATCGTCTGTCCAATAGTGATACTTGGTTCTAATACACGTGCTTCTGTTTTGTGCTGATTTTATTTGTTGTTTTAGCCTTGATATGTATGTTTATGTTTGTGAAATATGATATGTAAAATGTGCTTTGAAATTTATATAGATGATTTTGTTTTAGAACTGTGAAAAAGGGAAATTTTTACCTTGTTTTCTATAAAAATGTTTCACTACTTTTCATGCGATGTTTTAGTTTAAATGAGAATACACGAATTGTTATATAGAAACTATTTATGGTACACTTGGGAGGGATCCTACTGAGCCTATTAGATCACACCCTACACACCCCTTCATTAGTGTGTAGACCTTTGTATGTCTTCAGACGTAGGGAAAGAAAAGGCACCGTAGTATGGCGATGAGGTTTTGTGTCAGCTGGGTTGGGTAATTGGTGGTGAGATGGTGGAATTTAGTCTACACTATCACATTGAGTATTTGTTTAGTTTTGTTCCTTTACAGTTGTACTTTTCTCTTGGAGATTTTGGTTACTTTTATTGTTGTTTTGTTTACACTATCTTCTTCTAGTAATGGAATATATTTATTATATTATGGTTGTTCCTCCCTTCTCTATGTTTATAAATTCTATATGTGTTGATTATGGAAATCCCACATCGAAGGAGGAGGAGCACAAATCACCCCTTTTTAAGGTGGTGTGGATACCTCTCTCATCATGAGACCTTTTCCTAGGGGATTTCTGAGGGCCAAATCCTAAGGAAAGAAAAACCATGTGGTCTATGCCCAAAGAAGACAGTATCATGATCGTGGTCTAGAATGGGACATTACAGATGGTATCAGAGCCAGTGTACATTTGATGTGACAATGAGGACACTAGGATATTCTAGGGGGGAGGATTATGAAAATCCCACATTGAAGGAGGAGGAACATGAAGCACCCCTTTATAAGGTGGTTTTGATAGCTCTCCCATCATGACGTCTTTTCCTAGGGGATGCCTAAGGGCTAAATCCCAAGGAAAGTAAAAATGTGTGGGCTAGACCCAAAGTAGACAATATCATGACCGTGGGATGGACTGGGATATTACATCCCATGTCTCATTTTTTTTTCAATTTGATCCAACTTTTAATTTATATCATTCAAACATTCTTTGTTTTGAATAGATTCTAAAATTGATCCTGGTTCACCTTTTGAGATGAGTGAAGATTGATTTTCTAGTATCATTTTTCTTCTAGTTTGAACTGGAGCTTTCTAATTCCCAAGAATATTTTTGATATAAAATGTTTTTATAAATTAATAAATTTTAGAGTTCCTGTTCCTACTTCACTTTCCTCATCACATGATTCATCTGAATCTTCAATCACATTAAATTTTCAAGTTTCATTTTTGGTGGAATTTTTTAGTTTTTCATCCTCAACATTCCCAGATTTTTTTTAAAGAAGTTGTATTCTCAATAACTTTAACATCATATGAGTCCACCAACTTTTTCAAAAATTTGTTCCAACATTTTTAACTTCTTCCATTGGGTGAATAACCTAAAAAAGTTCCTTCCTCATCTTTCTCATCAAACTTTTCCATATCCTAATTTTTTATTTAAAGTAAATATGGAATTAAAAAAACATTTAATTACTTCAATGAAGGTTTTTTGTTATACCAAATTTCATAAGAAGTCATGCTGGATTCCGGCCTTAACAAACATCTGTTTTGAACATGTACAATAGTACTAATAACTTCTCTCTAATAGAACTTTGAAAGTTTGTATTATAAAAACATGATTCTTATAATTTACACTAAAATTCTATTCTTCCTTTATGATACTCTATTTTTTTGTAAGGTATATAGGGAAATATATTGATGTTTGATTTCATGCTTCCTCAGATATGTATCAAAATTATTTCAAGTGAATTTTGTACCATGGTCTGTTCTCAACTTCTTTATGTAAACCCCCATTTCTTTCTCAACTTATTTTTTGAATAATATGAACATTTCATTAGCCTATGAATTGTGATTCATAAACTTGATTTTGTACATTCGAGTGAAATCATAAATGAATGTGATAAAGTAAAAGTAACCTTTTGTTAATTTATGCCTCATCGGACCACATAAATCAGAATGAATAAGTTCAAGAGGTTCGGTAGACTAAATCTCATCTTTCATATAAATTTTATTATCCACCTTCCACCCCTATGGAAAAATACTAGTGTTTACACCTTTTAGGGGTCTCATGGGAGGTCTCAGGATCGATTCACCCCAAGTAATTGTAGGCAAAATAGTTTTGTTTTTTTTCTTTGTATTCCCCCTCCCTAAATTATTGTAATTATTAGTCACCTTCACTTTTCTAAAAGTTACAAAAACATATTATTATATTCTTTTAAATTTTGTAAGGATTCATACAACATCAATTTTAGAATGTTTGTTCATGTTTTTATGCCCAAGGTTTCTACGTTTTCTGTGCCACAACTTATTCTCATCTTCACTACTTAGATAACATGAGTTTTTAAGTTCTCTAACTTGAAAAATATTTCCAATAATTCTTTCTCCATTTATGATAAATTTTCCATCTTTCACACTTATGATAATAAATGAATATTTTTTTAAAGTTTCTTCTTTTACATCATAAAAAAGTTGACTTACACTAAGTAAGTTATGTTTTAGCTCATCAAAAAATAAAAATTCCTTAAATTTCAAATTTTCTACTTCAATCTCAATCGTTCTGATTCTTCTGATTTTTAAGGAACTATCATTCCCAAATGTAATGACACATCATGATTTCAAACATGTTTCAAGATTTTTAAATCACCTATCATGTGTGAAGAACAACTACTATCAAGTATCCATTGTTTTCAATTTTTACTTTTATTCAAGGTAGTCTCAAAAAAAAATCTCTTTATTCAACTTTCTTCTTTACTAATTAATTTTATTTTCTAGTATACAAAAATTGTCCTGGAAGAGTAGTAATACATTCTTCAAAAAAAATGACCCGGTTGATCACATATTCCAATTTTTTTTTTCAGACAATCAAACTAAATTTTCATTGGAATGTTTCTAACATCTTGATATTTCACTTTTTCAACTTTATATATGTTATGAAAGTTACTCATTGTACTTTCACTATTTATTCCACTCTGTTAAAAACAACTTTTGTAAAGAGTTGATTTATGCCAACAATTATAATCCATATTTACATAGATTACATATCACCAATAATAACCATCAAATAATTATTTTCTATTGAAGTAAGATCTTTCTCTGTAGAAACTTTGTTGAGGTTGATAAATTATTTCTGCTCTAACATACTCTAGGTGTGGATCATATTTCCTACATAAGGATTTTTCATCTTTTATAGATGTAATAGGTTTCTCACATCCCTTCTCAACACATTATTTCCCATTAATATTTTAATAACATTATATTCTATAAAAATAAAATGAACCATTATTTTTAGAGGGTGAGAAATTCACCTGATTCTTGATCTGAGATTTCTCACCAACTTTAAAAGTCTCAAAAATTACTTTTGAAGATTTTTTGAAGTTTAAATTCATTTTCCTTAAGGTAATTTCAAACTCAAGGTGTTTAGATTGAAAATTATTAACTTATTCTTCCTTATATTTAAATTTATTACTAAGATATTCTACTATTTTTCTCAATTCAATAGCTCTTAATTTTTAACTTAAGATATCCTGAATGTTTTATTCCTCATACTTGATGAAATATTTTATTCTTTCAACAAATTATTCATAATATTTCTTCATTAATATTATTTATTTCATGCGAATTATATTTTTATCAAGACATGCAACAAGTTATATTTTGAGTTGATACCCTCTATATGATTCTTCACCACCTTCTTCACTATCTAAGGAATCTTTTGTTTTTTCAACTTTGCAATAAAGGTTCTAAATTTTTCTGAACTTTCATCTTATGAAGAATTGTTTTTTAGTTGAGTACAATTTGTTGTATTTGGTTTCCTAGAACTAATCATTTGTACTTTGATTACATGAATTTTTGATGTATTAAAAATTAATTTAATCATATTATTATATATTGTTCATTGTTCTTAGTGAATGTAATATAAAAATGTCATAGAGTATTTGATGCATTGATAAGGTTATAGTAGTTCCCCACTATGATGATAAACTTTAAGTTCCATGATAATATTCTTAATATAGTTTTGCGGTTTGATAACATACTATGATGGGAAACATATTATATATACCATCAAGTGAGAGTACTCATAAGAAAAAGAGACTTCTTCTCATGAAGTTTTCATGTGGTAATCTCTAAGATAGGATATTTTGAGAACAAACCTACAATTAGGAATTCCAATTTTTTTGGTGTCATTGGATATTTCTATCCTTAATTGTGTGTAATGGTTCTTAGACTTTAAGATTATCATTAATGCATGTCATGACTTATGCACTTAGATTTGCTGACAAAAACTTTCACATAATATATTGGTGGGAAGTAGGGTATGTTGGATGCAACATGAATGAAATTTTATTAATGGATAAGTTAAGAAAGTATTTGTACCTTCCATATTTATGGAAGTTGATATCTCATCCCTTTTATTGAAATAAAACCTTCGTCCTAAATTCCATGGCCATGGTGTAATGATGAGTTTATTTCAGATAGTCAAAGAATGATGTATCAAGCATATAGGTTGATGACATTGACATGAAACCTGCTTGATGAGATTATGTGACAAAGGTATTATATTACACAGTGAGCATTCATACGTGGTTTTCATCATTTCTACTTTAGTTTCTTTCTCTTGGGTGCCTTAACCCAGTGCTAGATAGTAATCTGAGACTTTAGGCAAGCCCCCCTAATTCCAATGAGAAATAATCCTAGAGGGTAACACACTAAGTGTTTCTAGTGGTCTTGATTAAATTATATTTTAATTTAATTAATGGGATAAATAGTATTCTCAAGACTGAGGAATAGTTTTATTTAAGTTATATTGATCATATAAATTAAATAAATATTTATTCACCAGATTGTGAATAAAATATATTTATTTATTTTATTGAATATTTAATAAATATTTATTTACTAGTTTGTGAATAAAATATTTATTTAAGAGAATAAAATATTTATTCTGGTTTTCAATAAATTCAAGAGGAGTTTGAAAAAACCAATACCATGTTCAGTGATAAAATAATTATTTACAAGTCAGTAAATATTATTTATCCATTTTTCACAAGTTAGAGAACCACAAAATAATAATACTATTATTATTATTATGTGGCATGAGATTTTATTAATGTATATAATTATATTTAATGGATGTTATGTAATTAAATTTTGTAACCGAAATCCCAGCTCTATAAATAGACGACTACATCTACTATGAAATTCATTCAAAACCAATTCCAATTTTGGGAATAGAGAATTGTTGTGCGTAATGAATTCTATCTCAAATCCTCCTACCCTATCCATCTCAAGAATGATAAACCCAAGAGATAATCTCTTTATGATAGAAGAATGAGCGATCAAGAACAAACAACACAAGACATTCGATTCGTCGCGCTAACACCTGAAGAATTAGTGGCATTGCTTAAAGATAATTGAAGCACATGTGGATCACCACTAGAGGGATTCCACACTTGGATCCTCACAAGTGAAATGAAGGAAATCCATAAGGGAATTTTCAGATGATCAATAATCATCAATGAAGAAAGTTTCTAAGCCCAGGTATTTATTTCTTCAGATATTAAAAAAGTTAATTATAAATTTTACGTGAAAGATCCTCGCTCTTGATTTCAGGAAACGATTATTAAAAGAAATTTTAATATATCAGCCACCAACACATGCTTCCTCTATGCTTGGAACCAAAAAGTGGTATCAGAGGGTCCATATTTAAATTTATAATTATTTATTCGATTGTTGATCTATACACAATTATGGTTATATTTTATTTCATGTTATTCATTCTTTAATTCAATTTGAATCAACATGTTATCAATAAAGTAATCATGTTCATTCAGTGTTTAATTTTCTTAAAGTTTTAAGACTAAATTAAGAATGACTGGATATGTCATCGGGAAGTTCCAAATCATTGGCCAATAAAATTGGGTTACATAGTGTTCGATCAGAGGATATGATTTATACCCATGCACAATGTATCTAGATGCGCTAAGTAATTAATTACATGCAGTTCTTTTATTACACACTGTGTGTTGACCAATACAACCTGGCATATGACAATTAGATATAAGGTGTGCAATTAGCATGTACACACTACATAGTCTAGTCGAGTCCACACATCGAGGCCCCAGGCGTGTGACTTGGATATATGACATCCAAGGTACATGGTGTGTAGCTGCATGTACATGCTGTGTAGTTTCCCATTAATGGAAAAAAAATTAAAACTACATTAAATTTGATATTGGAGCATTAAAACCTTATTTTATTTATTATCACACTATTGTGTGTTTGAAAATTTAATAATTATTTTAAATAAATTTAAAATTATCAATTAATTTATTATAATTAATATTTCATTATTGGTTCTACCATTTATTTTCCATGAATTCCATTAATGATGGGTATCTTCAAATAAATTCATATTATCATCAAGATGAATGAGAATTAATTAATTAATTAATAAATGAATGTATTTTTATATTAAATAATAAAAGAACTAATAAATGAATGCAAGTCATTTACTTTTGCGTATTCTTTACATGTGTGACTGTTCATGAGCTTGAATAAGGCCTATGTATGTGTTGAAATTTATTTAATTAAATTTATTGCATAGTTTTGTGATTATTTAATATTAAATTAAAATATGTCTTATTAGTTATCCCTCCCTCCATTATTATGTATGACCTATGTATCCAAGGATAATTATGTAATTCCATTTAACCAATCCTTTAGTTCTCCCCACCTACATGTGAGGAATAAATATTTGTAATTAATATAGCATCTCAAGGTGCATGGGGATAGTTCAAGATGGAACCATAATGATTACAACTCAATGATACATAGGTGGACATGTGGAATGCTTTATCTAATTCTCAATCCTACATAAGGAGTTATTTCCCCTAGGTCATAGGTTGATTTAATGTCTTCTCATTAAATCAACCATTTGATAATCTCATGATCAAGTCATTTTATTAATTATTTATTTTATTTATAATGCATTAAAATTATATTTATTGATGCAAGACCATGATCACATAAATTAATGAATTAATATGCAAATATGGAATTCAAATAAAATTGATCATGCGATTTTTTTATGAAAACATGGTTAATTAATTAAGTAAATATCCACTTAAATATTAACAAGAAATCTAAAAGATAAAACAAGATAAAAATTTCTGCATAATAAAACAAAATCCCTCAATCTAATATTATGTCAGACTAAGCCTTCCATTACTTGATCAAGAACAAAAATCAATAGAACAATATATTTGACCAACCCTTGTTGGGACACTTACTTTTATAAGGGGAGTTATTATGAATGTTTTGGGTTGAATTAACCATTTTACATCAATCGACGTATCCATTTCTAGACTTGGTGTAATTTGGAGGCAAGTTTTGAGAAAATACAAGTCATGATTTTTGTATTGGGGAGTCCACTTAATGGATCAAGGAGATGAAATCCCATAGTTGGAAAAGACTTGCCTACCTAAATACATTTAAAATAGATTTAATAACCATTATTGGGGTTATTTTAAGGGGAATATGGATCATTTACACTAGAATTTCCTAGAAACTAGACATTCCAAGTTCAATGGTGAGGGATATTGGGACTTGATAAAATAGAGGGAGATTTAATAAAATCAATTAATTATTTCTCACAAAATCTGTAATCAAGAAAATTACTAATAATATTCTCTTTTAAATTTTATAATAAAATTAAAACATCACTTTCCCTATGATCAATATTGGATAAAGACAATATATTCACTGGAAGTAACTTCTAGGAGTGGTTTAGACTCCTTCAGGTTATTCTATGCCATGAATGGAAATATTACATGCTATAATTCTCAATGCATGATCCTCCTACTCAAGAGGAGAGTTATGAAGAGTTTCTAATATATAAAAAACATATTAATGATGTGGTCAACATTCAATGTTTGATGATTTCATATATTTCTAGTGAACTCATGAAGTTTCATGAAAACATGGATGTGTATAGTATGCTTGAGCACCTCTATTATCATTAATAGGAGTGAGATAGATAGAAATGGTTTGATATTTCCAAGGTTCTCCTTCAAAGTAATCTTGGAGGGGTTTCCTTAGCTAGGCCTAATACATTCAAGATCATTGGATACATTGAGTGCCTAGCAGTTATAGGGTTTGAAATCACTGAAGAACTGGGCACTGATATCATTCTGGCATTACTACCTTAGATATTCTCTAGATTTATTATGAATTTTAATATGAACAACATTGAGAAGTCTCTGCCTGATCTTCTTATCCTCCTTCTCCACGTAGATAAAGATATGAAGTGTGAAAATCCTTTTGTCCTTGTGGTGAACAAATGGAAAGGTAAATCAAAGAGCTTTAAGCCCGAAGCTTCTTCATGCCCTTCCAAGAAGAATAATATCAAAGGGGATGTAACAGAACATGATGATATCTATTTATCATGTGGTAAGAAGGGCCATTAGAAGAAAAACTGCATCCAGCTAATGAAGAAAGGGAAAGATTTAGGCATATTTTTTATCAAGTGAGATTTATCTATTTATAAAAATTAGGTATTAGATACATATTTTGGTGATCACACATGTATTCAAATATTGGAACAAAGTAGATTCAAAATAATTGACTGAGGGGAGGTAGATCTATGAGAATCCAACATAGTTAAACTTTCTATTGTAGCTATTGGGGACTACCACCTCCCATTGCTAACCTGAATGATCTTAGTTTTAAATGGTTGTCATTATGTTCCTTCAGCTAAAAAAAACATTATTTCTATATCTAGACTAGATAAAAATGGATTTATTTTAAAATTTAGAAATAAATTTTGGTTCTTTTATAAAGATATCATTTTTATGGTAAGGCACATTTACATAACGGTCATTATGTGTTGGATTACATGATCCAAGTAATGAAAATAGATAACAAAGTTACTTCACATGAATCATACCACACCCAACTTTGGCATCACAGACTAGGTATTGTAAATGAAAAACACTGGAAAAAATTACATCAAGATGGATATCTATATTCTTTCGAACTAAAACCAATTGGTGTATGTCACACATGTTTACAAGAAAAAATGACCAAATCCCTATTTAGTGGGAAAGGTGAAAAGGCTAAATATAATCATTAATTAGTTCATACCGATGTATGTGGACCATTTACTATTAAATTAAGTGGTGGGTACTCATACTTCATAACTTTTACTGATGATTTTTTGTAGATATGGATATATTTACTTAATGAGGTATAAGTCAGATTCTTTTGATAAATTCAAGGAATACAAGAATAAAATTGAGAACTATCTTGGTAAGAAGATTAAGAAATTATTATCTGACCGAGGTGGAGAAGATCTTAATCAAGACTTCATTGATTACTTCTGGGAGTTTGGGATCCTATCCCAACTCACTCTTCCTTACATTCCTCAGTGGAGTGGTGTGAGATAAAGAATAACCACACATTATTGGTAATGGTGAGATCAATGATGATTCATGAAATTCTTCCATTATCCTTTTGGGGATATGTATTACAAACAGTGACACGTATACTAAACCGAGTACCAAATAAATCGATAAATGGTATTCCATTCAAATTTTGGAGTGGAATTAAAACCATGTTATCCAATTTATATGTGTGGTCAAGAAAAGTGTTTGTTAAGGCCTCTTTAGGTAACAAAATTTCACCCCAAGGAATAAAGTTTACCTTTATAGGATACCCAAGGAAACAAGGGGATATTATCAATACAACCCCTTGGAAAAAAGTGTTATAGTTGAAAGACACGCCATATTCTATGAGAGGGAGAAAATCTAAAAAATATATAGTGGGAGTGAGATAAAATTTGATGAAGTCAAGGCTTAAGGAATACAAAAGTTGGTACAAGACCAGATTCTACAAAGCCTCCTGGAAGAAGAAACTGTTCCTGAGACACAAGAACTACATAAGAGTACAAGATAGTTTAGAGAACCAGAATAATATGGTTTTCTTGTTACCGAGGATGGAAAATCATTATTAGTTGATAATAATGATCCTCTAACCTATAAGGAAGTAGTAAGTGACACAAATGTTCCCAAGTGTAAAGAATCCCTGAATTTTGAAATGGATTCCATGTAACAAAACCAAGTATAGATTTTGGTTGATCCTCTAGTGGCTGTAAAGCCTGTTGGTTGAAAATGGGTATTGAAGAAGAAAATATTAATGAAAGGAAAAGTTAGTACCTATAAGGTGTGTATGGTTGAAAAAGGGTTTAAATAACATCAAGGTATTGACTATTATGAAACCTTTTCACCAATTTCAATGATGAAATACATTATAATTATACTTGACATTGTGTCTTATTATAACTATGTATTTGGTAAATGGATGTCAAAACATCCTACTTTAATGGTAATGTTCAGGAAGATGTCTACATGACACAACCTGAAGGGTTTGTGACTTTAAAGGATGCTAATAAGATATGAAAGTTTCAAAAATCCATTTATGGATTAAATAAAGCATCTAGGTCATGGAATATTCATTTTTATGAATCCATAATGGAATTTGGTTTTAGAAATAATGAATGTGAGCCTTATATCTATAAATAGTTTAGTGGGAGTGCGGTTGTTTTCTTAATAGTATATGTTGATGAAATATTACTTATTGGAAATGAAATACCAGTATTATAGTTTGTTAAGTCATGGTTGAATAAATTATATTCCACAAAATAGTTGGGTGAGGAAGCATATATTCTTGGAATCAAGATCCATTGTGATAGATCTAAGAGGTTTCTCAGCCTAAGTCAAAGTATATACATTGACAAGATACTGAAGAGATTCAGTATGGAACAATCCAAGAGGGGATTATTTCCAGCATCACATGGAATTCATATTTCCATGAAAATGTGTCCCCAGACCCATGAGGAAATAAATATAATGGCAATGATTCCATACACATCAGTAATTGGGTCAATCATGTATGTTATGCTATGTAATAGGACATATGCCACCTACACATTAAGTGCGGTTGGCAGATATCAAGATGATCCAGGTGACCGCCATTGGATGGCAGTCATGACTATCCTTAAGTATCTAAGGTGTAATATCATGAAACAACTTGGGTAAACCCTAAACCGGTCACCCAAGCCAATACATGGCATGGATCGAGGGGAATTTCCAATCCCCACAGGCTGACAACTAGTGACAGGCATCGAAAGAGTATATAAAGAGAACAATTTCATCTAATAAATAAATAAATAAACTAAATAGCAGAAGATACATAAGCAAGCCAGTATATAAATGAAAATGAACTGAATATCATTTATACAAGAAAATAAAAATACAACCAAGATACACAACACAACCACCTAGACAAGAAAACTACACCATCTCCATGTGACCCCACAGGTCACTCTCCAACACAATATCAACCGTCACCCACGGTGACTGAACTCAAGCCAAAACTTGCACAAGGGATAAAACATAAAATAACTATATATGCGAGTATTAAAACTCAGTAGACTATCCCAATAATCTATTCCCAATGAACTTACTTTAAAATAATAGAAATATCAATCTCTAGTTTGAACTACATTATATAAAAGTATAATTTTCTACATTTTTTACTTAAAAACAAAATACAACTTATTTCCCTTTTTCATTTACAAAATTGTGTTTGATCTATTAGTGAAACCAAAACTTTTTCAAGGGGAAAGTGATGATTATATTTTCATCTTGCACAAAAAAGGATAAAACACTATTTTCCTTTAATAAAATTTTCATAACCCATTTTGAAACCAACACATCACTTTCCAAGAAAGACACTACACAAGAAGGAACTACTGTAATCACACAACAAGGGAAATGGAAATAATCATACAAGTATCACATTCATCACTACATGTAACTAAGATCCAAGAGACATAGGTGAACCTAAGAGATCAAGAATAATTTAGAAGACACCATATATGAGACCCCATCCCTAGTAGCATGCCACAAACAATGAAATCAAAACACTTAATACACTTGACCACCCTTTCTCAGGACAGACCGAGGGAAAATCCCATAGTAATAAACCTAGTATATACACCTAATACGGCCCACTAGTTAGTACGTGAACTATTAGTGAAACAATCATTATCAGAAAATTCTCTCAATATTCCAGGTTCCTATGTCTCATGTACATAATGGGGGTGAGCCAATTGATTCCAAATAGGAATTAAATCATAACATATATGTATAAAAATAATTCACCACAGGCCTCACCCAGAGTCTCCCCAAGGACTAATCTCATGCCTTAAAATAAATAGATCGCAAAGGGTTTTAACCAAGTAACCCTGATAATAGATCCTGAGGATTCCAAAATGAGTAAATCCAATCCATTATTCAAGACATGGCATGATAACATCCAAAATATGTTTTCATAATAATTTTTTTCATCATTTTCACAAAGTTTCCAAACGGTTCTTTAATCATTTCAAAAAAACCAACATTTTTCAAATATACAAACCATATTTTAAAAAGAGGTGAAAGAAACCCAATTTTCCACAACAAAGTCATTTACAAAATTTCCTTAAAAAGTTTCCATCACACTTCCAAATGAAGGCCATTTTTATAAAAATCATAAATAGTCCTTTCATCAAAAATACATGCCAAAACATGATAAAAACCATTACCTATTTCTTTATAAAAAAATAACTTAGGAAAACCCATACAAGGCACCTAAGACATAATTTCACAGATTACCAATACATTTACAAATCTAAACCATGCATTTCATATCAAAAATCACCCACAAAAGCCAATTGGGAATTTAATCAAATAGTCGGTGTCCGCTATTTACCAAAATAATTATATTTATAACAAAAAAAGACTTAAAACACCATTTAGAAACCAAAAAATTGGACTAATGATCATATATCAACATTTATAAATCATAAAAGGCGCAAAAAGTATGAAACTAGTGATTCATAAATTAAAAAGTCAAGTGCTTGGGAATCCTACCTCGGATCCATGATGTAGTGACAATGCACCACTGAAAAAACTCCACAAGGGTTCCACAAACCTAGATTTACTAATATGAACCCTAAAAGAACAAAAAAAAACAACATAAAAAAGGGTAATACTAAACCCAAGGTTGACTTGACCACATAGGGATAAGGAACTCAAGAGAAAAATGAGAGAAAGAAGGAGAGGGAGATGAGTGGAGATGATTACCTTGAGGAAATTGGCCAAAAATGTAACACCCGAGACTTTTATGTTATATAAATCATCAAAGGAATCTTTTTCTATACAACACTTTCTTGGCTGGCTTTACACACAATCACGACCTTCCTCGATAGCTTGCGTCGTACGCAATACCGAGTTTCACAAAAAAACAAAATGCTATTAAAACTAGCCGTTATGAATAGTAATAACAACTTTTTGAAATTTTATAAATTTTATTTTTCGAAATGGACTTCATTTTTGGACTCAGAATATCGAAATTAGCCTAGGGTGAAATTTTGGTATTTTTCTGAAAACTTTCAATTTTTGATGAATAGTGAAACCACTAAGTGGTAGGTTAAAAACTGAATTTTGCATAAAACTTAATTTTACCGCTTCTGTGAATGGAATTTCGAAAATCCGACAGACACGGTTGACATCAGTAAGTAAAATGTGGTTCAATGAGATAAAAATAATTTTTTTGTGAATAATAACTTTTTACTTTTTTTACCGCGGTTAATAGTAAATAGGGTAACTAAGGGTAAATATGATATTAATATTACCCTAACACATGTCCTAATTCTATTGGACAAGTGTAATTCGACCAAAAACAAACTTAGGAATAAAATATGACCATTTAGGCCCACTTGGATTAGATTAGGACATTTATTATTAATTTATTTAAAGAAGGGTTAAAATAGTTAAAATCAAAGTTTAATAAGTAAATCATTTTTAATATGGGGTTATACATAAGATAAATTCGACTATAAATATTCATTAGAAATCTAAAAAGATTTCCTACATCATGGTATTTTATTTATAATTTTTAGACATTAAATAATTTAATTTATTTATGACACAATGATGATGCAGTAATTATCTTATTAATGAAATATTGACATAATTGATGTTATAAACACCGAAATAAATGTAATTTAAGACTTTTTATGAATTACACTAATTTTCTAGGTTACTATGATATATTATTGTTGATTTAATTAACTTGGTTCGAACATATAATTCTGTTATGACTTTCACAAAAATCATATATCAAATAGTGTCAAAATTGACACAAAATAGTTTTTAAATCAAATATTATATTACTAATTGTTATTTTATTCCTAAAAATCTAAGGTTCGGCCAAATGACTTAGATAAGGATATATATATTAATAATAAAAAATTTGGGGTTCTTTTGGCATGTTATAGTAAGTTTATTAACCATATAGTGAAAGAAAACAAAAAGACACGGTAAAAGTTAAATTAATTAACTTAGAGTTAAATCTAATTGATAAGGTTAAAATAATACCCTAAACTTGTCTAAATCCTATTGGTTGATAGGATTTCGACCCATCCCAACTTTATCTTCGAAATAAGACCCTTTGGAACCATTATAAACCGATTTTGACTTTAATATAAAATAATATTTTGAGATATTCCTAAGGTGCCCCTCTCCTCCCTTATAAAAGGGCACCTCCTCCCCCTCCTCCTCACACCAAATTGAGCACTCAAGATCGGCCAACCCCTGCCATTTTCTCCTCTCCACTTCCCTAGAATAATCCTAGAGGTCCTGGTCTTCTTCAAAGACCAATCTTAGTTCCCTAAGTGGAGGATTCAAAGAGGCGTTCCAAAGAAGAGGTAATATCCATTACCGATCTTTTCAATTTCTTTCGTCTTCAACTTCTTCTTCTTTAGTTGTTTCATGACAAAGTAATAACATAAGTATTACTTACATACTGATATGTTATTATAAATATGAAACAACCCTAATTCACCTTCTATCCATCCTACGGAAAAATGAAATCACCGCGCGTGCGTACGTACGGAATACCGTCTCCACGCCGTGGTGTAATCTATTTTCCACCATCACTTTACAAGGATGGGTATAATGGTGTAATGAGTAACTATATATGATTATTATGAAGTAATATTTATACTGAAATAATATATATATACTCCAATACAATTCCACGATCATAGGAACGATATCATCACTCGTGCGTACGTACGGAATACCGTCTCCACGATGTGATGCGACTCGTTCTACATGATCTTCATTTCATAATGATTATATAAATGAATTGAATGAATTAATATGGTATATAATACACTAATACCATTTTGTAAATTAAGTATCTATAACCTAAAGATAATAATAAGAATTTATTCGACAAAACACGCATAAGAACAAAAACTTATAAAGACCCGAGTAACAAGTAACAATGAAATATTACTAACAAGAAGCTAATAATATGACCATATATGATATGATATCAATATGTATGATTCTGGAATAAGTCAATAACATTATTTAAACCATTATACAGGAGCTTCGGACACGTACAAAGCAAATCGGACCTAAGGTAAGGGAAATATCACAATCTCATTTTTATCCGAGATTGTTTATTCGTAAGTATTTACTGGGGTGTATTTTATCATCCACATCCATGTTCCTTCAATATATAATATTGTTTCCATCCACTTACAATATTTTAAATCCAACTTTACCCTTCGGTAAGTTTTTAGTAAAAGATATGAAAGGAATCTTTTGTCGTTTTTCATACGAGGTACTTTTTTGACTTTTCCGACAAAAGTACGGGAATAATGTTTTTTTTAACTTATACGGCATGAATGGATTTTTAAAACATTATTTCCAAGAAGCTTCCTTTACAAGTTTTCAAGTTTATTTTTAATCAACTTCTTTTAGTTTATAATTGTATGACATGTTAAGAAAAGAAAAGTGTTTTTGAAGAAGAAAGGATATTTTCCTCAAGAATGGAGTTCAAGTGTTTTATCAAAATTATTTTCCATATAAGATAATAAAGGGTTCTGTTTTTATCCCTATTATTACATTGATTTGATCATGTTGTGATGGAATTATTTTTATGAATTCCTTTATCTTATATGAATTTATTTATGATGTCATGATGTTTCAAGAATCCCATTTTTGTTACATGTGTTATGCGATGATGTATGTTTTATGATTATGTGGCACACATAAGAAAGGATTCATTATAAGATGGGTGGGACCTATATCTCCCTCCAATGCATTGGGTAAAGATTTTATATCTCATGAGATAGACATGGATGGAACGGAAGGTTATTTCGGTTTAGTGATACAGGACTGAAACGAGGAGTGAACTCGGTTCAGAAAGGGACTTTGTCCACTAAGATAGTCTTGGCAATGAGTCATGACTAACAAGAAATGATTTTCCATGATTATGTGTGCATGCCACAAAGTTTCAAGTTTTATGTTATGATTATGGGGATCTCATTTTCACTTCTATGATTTATTCCATGTTAAGATATTATGATCTCTTTTGCAGGTTTTGATTTTCAAAAAGATATGATATGATTTTTATCTCCTTTATTTGCCCTTGCTGAGCATTTGAGCTCACCCTTTTATGTTTTCTTTTCCACAGGTCAGGAAGATGGATATTAAGTAGAATATGCTAAAAGGGACCCTAGATATGATGAAATAAATGGGAGACACTATAGAAGATTTATGAACCAGTTGTTTATGTTTCCCAGTTTCTAAAGACACTATACCTATACGGTCCTTTATGGTTTTGTTATATGTTGTAATAAGTGTGCTTCAATTTTGAAGTATTAACAATGTATGTAAAGTATGGGTCGTTATAGTTGGTATCAGAGGAAAGGTATAGTCAACCTTTGGAAACTAGGATGTGAAAGCCTTAGTAAGAACCCTAAGGATAAGTCTAAGCATAGAACACAATCTTAGTGTTTTAGAAATGGCCTTGAATAACCTAGGATAAGACCTTAAGCATGAAAATTTTATTCTTGAATTATGTGGTTTTCCTATTATAATTAGTGTTGCTCACACTATTCTTCTTGGTTTTAGTCAATGGCTGGAACCCGAAGGAACCGTGTTAATGCGGAATGCGATGGGCAATGCAATGATTGTCCCCCTGAGCAACCAAACGATATGGGAGCTGAAATGCAAAATCTTGTAGCCATGCTCACACAACTTTCTCAATCTATGAATCATGCAGGACTTCCAAACAAGCAAAGGAAGGAGCAACATTCTGTTGAATCCTTCATGAGGCAGCGTCCACCTTCTTTCAGCGGGTCTACTGATCCATTAGTTGCTGAACAATGGATTAGTACTACTGAAAAGATATTTTCAGTTCTTCAATGTTCTGAGCATGATAAAGTCATCCTAGCAGTGTATCGTTTGGAAGGAGATGCTGATCAATGGTGGAATCTTATTAAGAATACGAGTCAAAGGGATGAAATTGAGTCTATGGAATGGGACGAGTTCAAGAACTTATTTTTCAATAAGTACTTCCCTCGTATTCTCCGAACAAAGATGGAGAAAGAGTTCCTTGAACTGAAGCAAAGGGATGATGAATCTGTTGGTACCTATGAAGCAAATTTTACAAGACTTTCAAGGTACGCTTCTGGTATTATTATCCAACCTGAGAGTAAGATCGATCGATTATTTAGTGGCTTAAAACCAAGTCTTCGAAGGGCGTTAGCCATAAGGGACTTCAATATCTACGAGGAAATCGTTCGATGTGCTCTCAAAGTTGAGATGGAGATTGGAGTAACCCATCAGTCACATGGGTTTGATAAGAAGAGGAAGATGGAATTCAAAGAAAAATCTAAAGAGCACACGGAAAAGAAGATGAGCTTTTCCTTATGCTCAAAGTGTGGAAAGAAACATGGAGGGAGTTGTCTTAAAGGGACAAGTAAATGTTTTAAATGTGGAAAGGAAGGTCATCGGGCATTTGAATGCCGTGATAACGGGAAGAAGATGTCTAATGACGCAAACAAAGGAAGGGATACACAGAATGAACCTACTACACTTCAATGTTTCAAGTGCAAGGAGATGGGGCATTATGCCAATCAATGCCCAAATCCAAGGGTTGATGATGATGGTCGACGTCAACAAAATATTAAGGCTAAAGACAAAGGAAAGTCACATGCAATTTCTATCAGCGATGTGGAGTACGATAACGAAGTGGGGAAAGGTACACTTACCGTCCACTCTAAAGTAGCAAATGTTTTATTTGATTCTGGATCCACCCACTCTTTTATTTCTAAAGAATTTTCTAAGGGTATCACCGTATTACCTCAACAATTAGATGTTGAGTTAGCTGTGACAACACCTAATGGCACAACAGTCGCATCAAAAGTTTATAATTCTTCTCCGATCGAAGTTTGTGGGAAAGTGCTTCCTGCAAATCTTGTGATACTTCCTTTAGTGGAATTTGATGTGATTCTTGGCATGGATTGGCTTTCTCTACATGGAGCTCATATCAATTGCCAAAGAAGGGAAGTCACATTTCATATTCCAGATCAATCTACGATCGTCTATCAATGCAAGGATGAACATAACCTTCCAGTGGAAATTTCTTCCATCTTATGGGTATTGATTCCACTAAATGAAGGTTATTTATCTCAAATGGTTGGTGAGAAACTCACGATTAAGAATATGCCCATTGTACGGGAGTTTGATGATATCTTTCCGGAGGAATTACCGGGTCTTCCACCAAATCGTGAAGTTGAGTTTTCAATAGAACTCGTACCGGGTGCTTTGCCTATTTCAAAGACACCTTATAGAATGGCCCCAATTGAGTTGCAGGAATTGAAGAAGAAACTCCAAGAGAATCTTGATAAGGGATTCATACGCCCTAGTGCGTCACCTTGGGGAGCACCTGTTCTATTTGTTAAGAAGAAAGATGGATCAATGAGACTCTGCATTGATTATCGAGAACTTAACAAGATCACTATCAAGAACAAATATCCTCTCCCACGCATTGATGACTTATTTGACCAACTACGCGGAGCTCAATACTTTTCCAAGATTGATCTTCGTTCAGGGTATCATCAATTAAGGGTCAAAAGGGAGGATATACCAAAGAAGGCTTTCCGTACAAGGTATGGACACTATGAATTTATAGTGATGCCATTTGGTCTTACTAATGCCCCTGCTATCTTCATGGATCTAATGAATAGAGTCTTTAGAGACTATCTTGATCAATTTGTGGTAGTTTTTATAGACGATATTCTTGTCTATTCAAAGAGCAAGGAAGAGCATGAAGATCACTTGAGAATTATATTGAAGACCCTGAGAAAGGAGAAGCTTTATGCCAAATTTACCAAGTGTGAATTTTGGCTTCAAAAAGTTGCATTTTTGGGTCATATAATCTCAAAAGAGGGGATATCTGTGGATCCAGCAAAAACAGAGGTTATCGAAAGATGGTCAAGACCAACAACAGTAACTGAGATCCGAAGTTTTCTTGGTTTGGTTGGATATTATCGACGTTTTGTAAAAGATTTTTCACGATTATCTAGTCCACTCACCAAGTTGACTCGGAAAGGAGTTAAGTTTGTCTGGACAGAGAAATGTGAAGAGAATTTCAAGGAGTTGAAAAGAAGGCTATCCAGTGCACCTGTGCTCACACTACCTTGTAGTGGAGAAAGGTTTGTGATCTACAGTGATGCATCCAAGAAGGGATTGGGGTGTGTTCTTATGCAAAATGATATGGTGATAGCTTATGCCTCACGACAGTTGAAAATCCATGAGCAAAATTACCCAACACATGATTTGGAGTTGGCTGCGGTAATCTTTTCATTAAAGATTTGGAGGCATTACCTTTATGGTGAAAGGTGTGATATTTATACTGATCATAAAAGTTTAAAGTATATTTTCACACAAAAGGAGCTGAATATGCGTCAAAGAAGATGGTTCGAGCTAATTAAGGATTATGACTGCTCAATCTATTACCACCCTGGGAAAGCAAACAAGGTGGCAGATGCATTAAGTCGACAAGACCATGCTAGTTTATCCATGATGAGGATCACAAAAGATCCAATATTTATGGATTTACAAAGGATGGATCTTGGAATTATAATGGAAGGGGAAAAATCTTATCTTTCTCAAATGAATGTTCAACCATCTATACATGCGAAGATTAAGGAGGCATAGAAAGAAGATGTCGAGTTACAAAAGAAGGTGAGAAATGTTCCTGAATTCAACCTTGATTGTGATGGGATAATAAAGTTCAGGAATCGGGTTTGTGTTCCTCCTATCCCCGAATTAAAGAAGGAGCTGCTGGATGAGGCTCATAGTTCTTCATTCTCTATTCATCCTGGAAGCACAAAGATGTATAAGGACCTGAAAGAGTACTTCTGGTGGGATGGCATGAAAAGAGATGTTGCTGAATATGTCTCTCGATGCTTGGTTTGTCAATAAGTTAAAGCTGAGAGACAAAAGTCTAAGGGGATGTTACAACCATTACCCATACCCGAATGGAAATGGGAAAACATCACTATGGACTTTGTCACAGGACTTCCTAAAACATCCAAAGGCAATAATGCTATTTGGGTCATAGTTGATCGTCTTACAAAGTCTGCACACTTCATTGCTATTAGAGAGGATTTCTCTCTAGATCAGCTTGCCAGGATATCTGTAAAGGAAGTGGTAAGATTACATGGAGTACCACTTTCTATTATATCTGATCGGGATCCGAGATTTACCTCGAAGTTCTGGCGAAGTCTTCAGCATACTCTGGATACAGAGTTGAGTTTCAGCACTGCTTATCATCCCCAGACAGACGGTCAGTCTGAGAGAACAATTCAAACCCTAGAAGATATGTTGAGAGCTTGCTCTATGGATTTCAAAGGAGGTTGGGATCAACACCTACCTTTGGTGGAATTTTCTTATAATAATAGCTTTCACTCCAGTATTCAGATGGCTCCTTATGAAGCTCTCTATGGAAAGAAATGCAGGACTCCAACTTGCTGGGATGAAGTTGGGGAAAGAAAGCTATTAGGACCTGATCTCGTTGATGAAATGGCAGAGAAGGTCAGATCTATTCAACAACATATAAGAGCAGCTCAGAGTCGACAGAAAAGTTATGCCGACAACCAAAGAAAAGACCTAGAGTTTGAAGTGGGTGATAAAGTGTTCTTACGAATATCTCCCTGGAAGAGGGTTATGAGATTTGGAAAGAAGGGGAAGTTGAGCCCTAGATATATCAGTCCTTTCGAAATACTGGATCGTGTTGGGAAGGTAGCTTACCGATTGGCGCTTCCACCGAATCTCTCTCAAGTTCACGATGTGTTCCATGTATCTCTCCTGAGAAAGTACATACCAGATCCTTCACATGTACTCAACTCAGAAGTTGTACCGCTAGAGCAAGATCTTTCTTATGAAGAACAACCGATAGAGATTCTGGATCATAGCGAAAAAGTCCTACGAAACAAGACCACTCGCTTGGTGAAAGTTTTATGGAGGAACCACCAACTTGAAGAAGCTACATGGGAGCTTGAGGATATGATGAAGGAGAAGTATCCTCATCTGTTTGTTACAAAGTGACGAATTTCGAGGGTGAAATTCTTTTTAAGGGGGGTAGAATGTAACACCCGAGACTTTTATGTTATATAAATCATCAAAGGAATCTTTTTCTATACAACACTTTCTTGGCTTGCTTTACACGCAATCGCGACCTTCCTCGATAGCTTGCGTCGTACGCAATACCGAGTTTCACAAAAAAACAAAATGCTATTAAAACTAGCCGTTATGAATAGTAATAACCACTTTTTGAAATTTTATAAATTTTATTTTTCGAAATGGACTTCATTTTTGGACTCAGAATATCGAAATTAGCCTAGGGTGAAATTTTGGTATTTTTCTGAAAACTTTCAATTTTTGATGAATAGTGAAACCACTAAGTGGTAGGTTAAAAACTGAATTTTGCATAAAACTTAATTTTACCGCTTCTGTGAATGGAATTTCGAAAATTCGACAGACACGGTTGATATCAGTATGTAAAATGTGGTTCAATGAGATAAAAATAATTTTTTGGTGAATAGTAACTTTTTACTTTTTTTACCGCGGTTAATAGTAAATAGGGTAACTAAGGGTAAATATGATATTAATATTACCCTAACACATGTCCTAATTCTATTGGACAAGTGTAATTCGACCAAAAACAAACTTAGGAATAAAATATGACCATTTAGGCCCACTTGGATTAGATTAAGACATTTATTATTAATTTATTTAAAGAAGGGTTAAAATAGTTAAAATCAAAGTTTAATAAGTAAATAATTTTTAATATGGGGTTATACATAAGATAAATTCGACTATAAATATTCATTAGAAAGATAAAAAGATTTCCTACATCATGGTATTTTATTTATAATTTTTAGACATTAAATAATTTAATTTATTTATGACACAATGATGATGCAGTAATTATCTTATTAATGAAATATTGACATAATTGATGTTATAAACACCGAAATAAATGTAATTTAAGACTTTTTATGAATTCCACTAATTTTATAGGTTACTATGATATATTAGTGTTGATTTAATTAACTTGGTTCGAACATATAATTCTGTTATGACTTTAACAAAAATCATATATCAAATAGTGTCAAAATTGAGACAAAATAGTTTTTAAATCAAATATTATATTACTAATTGTTATTTTATTCCTAAAAATCTAAGGTTCGGCTAAATGACTTAGATAATGATATATATATTAATAATAAACAATTTGGGGTTCGTTTGGCATGTTATAGTAAGTGTATTAACCATATAGTGAAAGAAAACAAAAAGACACGGTAAAAGTTAAATTAATTAACTTAGAGTTAAATCTAATTGATAAGGTTAAAATAATACCCTAAACTTGTATAAATCCTATTGGTTGATAGGATTTCGACCCATCCCCACTTTATCTTCGAAATAAGACCCTTTGGAACCATTATAAACCGATTTTGACTTTAATATAAAATAATATTTTGAGATATTCCTAAGGTGCCCCTCTCCTCCCTTATAAAAGGGCACCTCCTCCCCCTCCTCCTCACACCAAATTGAGCACTCAAGCTCGGACAACCCCTGCCATTTTCTCCTCTACACTTCCCTAGAATAATCCTAGAGGTCCTGGTCTTCTTCAAAGACAAATCTTAGTTCCCTAAGTGGAGGATTCAAAGAGGCGTTCCAAAGAAGAGGTAATATCCATTACCGATCTTTTCAATTTCTTTCGTCTTCAACTTATTCTTCTTTAGTTGTTTCATGACAAAGTAATAACATCAGTATTACTTACATACTGATATGTTATTATAAATATGAAACAACCCTAATTTACCTTCTATCCATCCTACGGAAAAATGAAATCACCGCGCGTGCGTACGTACGGAATACCGTCTCCACGCCGTGGTGTAATCTATTTTCCACCATCACTTTACAAGGATGAGTATAATGGTGTAATGAGTAACTATATATGATTATTATGAAGTAATATTGATACTGAAATAATATATATATACTCCAATACAATTCCACGATCATAGGAACGATATCATCACTCGTGCGTACGTACGGAATACCGTCTCCACGATGTGATGCGACTCGTTCTACATGATCTTCATTTCATAATGATTATATAAATGAATTGAATGAATGAATATGGTATATAATACACTAATACCATTCTGGAAATGAATTATCTATAACCTAAAGATAAGAATAAGAATTTATTCGACAAAACACGCATAAGAACAAAAAGTTATAAAGACCCGAGTAACAAGTAACAATGAAATATTACTAACAAGAAGCTAATAATATGACCATATATGATATGATATCAATATGTATGATTCTGGAATAAGTCAATAACATTATTTAAACCATTATACAGGAGCTTCGGACACGTACAAAGCAAATCGGACCTAAGGTAAGGGAAATATCACAATCTCATTTTTATCCGAGATTGTTTATTCGTAAGTATTTACTGGGGTGTATTTTATCATCCACATCCATGTTCCTTCAATATATAATATTGTTTCCATCCACTTACAATATTTTAAATCCAACTTTACCCTTCGGTAAGTTTTTAGTAAAAGATATGAAAGGAATCTTTTGTCGTTTTTCATACGAGGTACTTTTTTGACTTTTCCGACAAAAGTACGGGAAGAATGTTTTTTTAACTTATACGGCATGAATGGATTTTTAAAACATTATTTCCAAGAAGCTTCCTTTACAAGTTTTCAAGTTTATTTTTAATCAACTTCTTTTAGTTTATAATTGTATGACATGTTAAGAAAAGAAAAGTGTTTTTGAAGAAGAAAGGATATTTTCCTCAAGAATGGAGTTCAAGTGTTTTATCAAAATTATTTTCCATCTAAGATAATAAAGGGTTCTGTTTTTATCCCTATTATTACATTGATTTGATCATGTTGTGATGGAATTATTTTTATGAATTCCTTTATCTTATATGAATTTATTTATGATGTCATGATGTTTCAAGAATCCCATTTTTGTTACATGTGTTATGCGATGATGTATGTTTTATGATTATGTGGCACACATAAGAAAGGATTCATTATAAGATGGGTGGGACCTATATCTCCCTCCAATGCATTGGGTAAAGATTTTATATCTCATGAGATAGACATGGCTGGAACGGAAGGTTATTTCGGTTCAGTGATACAGGACTGAAACGAGGAGTGAACTCGGTTCAGAAAGGGACTTTGTCCACTAAGATAGTCTTGGCAATGAGTCATGACTAACAAGAAATGATTTTCCATGATTATGTGTGCATGCCACAAAGTTTCAAGTTTTATGTTATGATTATGGGGATCTCATTTTCACTTCTATGATTTATTCCATGTTAAGATATTATGATCTCTTTTGCAGGTTTTGATTTTCAAAAAGATATGATATGATTTTTATCTCCTTTATTTTCCCTTGCTGAGCATTTGAGCTCACCCTTTTATGTTTTCTTTTCCCCAGGTCAGGAAGATGGATATTAAGTAGAATATGCTAAAAGGGACCCTAGATATGATGAAATAAATGGGAGACACTGTAGAAGATTTATGAACCAGTTGTTTATGTTTCCCAGTTTCTAAAGACACTATACCTATACGGTCCTTTGTGGTTTTGTTATATGTTGTAATAAGTGTGCTTCAATTTTGAAGTATTAACAATGTATGTAAAGTATGGGTCGTTATAAAAAACCTTGAATAAGTCCTTATATCCACACCCAAGGGAAGAGAATATGGCTTATGAAGAAGGGGGAGACCCCCTTAGGGTCACACGAACCAGAATAGAGGAGGAGGGTGCGTTTTGGGTTAAAAATACTAAGGGGGAAACATTGAAATCTAAAAAATTAAAAAATGGGAAAGTCGCACAGTTTAAAAAACCATGAAGTAACCCTGATATAACCACTAATCAAGGATGAAATTACCACATAGTTAGATAGGAATCAACTGAATGGTTTCTCAGACCATGCAGTATGTTTTTTAACCCACTCCACAATTTATTGGACCGGATGCAAGGTTATCACCAACCGTACGGTAACCGTGCACCAGGGTCTTCCAAAGAAAAAATTCTATGTTCTGCTAAAAAATTTCCAAATGAGCCAAGGATAAAACATGGTGGAAAATATAGTCAAATAAATACATGGAAACACTTCAAAGATCAACACACTTCACACCTAAAACCTGCTAAAAGGACTGGAAATTCCACCAAACCGGAGGATAATCCATAACTAAGAAAACATGGTGTGACAATTCTCCCCACCATTAAAACTTTCCACCCCTAGGAATATATTAAACTTTACAACTTATTGATCATTGCCTAAGGATTCAATATTAACACGATCCAACCTCTCTAAATTAGTAACATTTCAATGATCACCAATGTAACTCAATCCCATTTCCCGAAACAAAACAACACTCCAAAATCAACTCCTGAGAACAATGGGAAAGATCGAAGCATCATAATTAGATCACCTGTAAAGGGGAGATCTTAATGGAATTACCACCATTAGAAATTATCTATAACTCAGTAATTCTTATGAGAAAGAACAACAAGACCCAAAGTGGGTCTCCCCACCATTAAGAACCACTTAAGAATGGCCAAATGAAAAATCAACTTGAACTAGAACCATGCCTCTCCCACAAAAGCCATCCAAAATTCCTAACAATGGCCTATAAACCTAGTACAAGAAGAACACAAAACAAGAATTAAAACTCCCCACTCTTGAATGAAAGGGATAGGAATATAACCAATATATTTTACACAGACCAAAAACCCCCACCATATGGGATGGGGAGGGAAGGGGCCCAATGATTGGACCACTGAAACCATAGCTGATAACTACCCACCACTATACATATAAAAACCAAGACCAAACTCAATTCACTTGGGCGATCCACACAAGGATAAGAATAGGAACTACTTCTTCACAATGGTGGAGGTATGAGCTTAACTAAGCTTCCCATACTTAGGAAATTTCTGACTATGCGCCATCTTAACTTCGTGACCTATGGCTAGAGCTCTATTTATTGAAGCATCTCCTACATCACAGTTAGACATAAATAACCCCAACAAGGAGATTTCATTAATTATAAATAAGAGAAACCAATATTACTATAATAGAAGCCACATGTTCATTTAAAATAGGTTTTCACTAAAATACCACAACATCGCTTACATTTAAAAAACCAACACACCACTGGCACAACCACCATAACAGAGAACCCAAACACTAGAAGGACACTTAAAAAAAGAAACTTGAAACAAGACTCCCAACAGTACATCACTTCTGAGGATTTCCTCCCCAATGTTTCAAATCAATTCCCTGATAGAATCACTGCAAGTGACCTAAGTATCCACAAGCATGGAAGGTATTAGGAACCCTTGGACACAATGATCTCTTATGACTCATATTTCCACACTTATAGAATATAAATATTTAATTACTATAAGAGGTTTATTTAAGATACCAAGGCCTTTTGATTCCATGGTCCACTCCATCAAATTCCAACCACTTTATCCTCTTCTTACCAAAATCCTCTCCATTGTTCCTAGGGATTGAAGGAGGGAGGAATACCTCAAGCACTTCCTCCATCACAACTTCAACATGAAAGGCCTACCTTATTACATCAAAAAAAAAACTTATGTTTAACTCTTACACCTTCAGCTATAGATCGGAAGGAATACCAATCTAAAAATGCTGAGCCTTTATAGAATCATTATCAACATACTCTAGAAGGTACAAAACTAAGTCCATAAACTGAAGGAAATACTCTAAAATAGATCCATCACCTTATTTAAAGGGCATCCCATATCTATTACCTTATTCACTCATTCTTTCTCAAAGAAATACTGATGAATGAATGAAGACTTGACGAATCCCCAAGTAAGATCTTCATAAGGATTATTCTAATATACCGACTTCCACCACTTCCATGGTGAACCTTCATACATGAAATTTGCAAACATAACCTTCAAAGACTTAAGAAAATTGATAAGGCTAATGTTTCTTTCGATATTTTTCATCCACTCTTCCACCTCCATAGGATATGCTTTAATATAAAAGATAGGCGGATCTAGTTTCTAAAAATCAAACACAAAATCCTTAGGTTGATCAACTGGAAGTTCTGCTAACGAGGAATTACTCATAATCGCACTATGATCAACCATCGAAGATCCATGGCGACATTTGCTGAACAAAGAGAATCCAAGAACCATATCAAGGCCAAATTTTAAAAAAACCCTCAAGAACAAACCCTACAAAATTGACCAACTTTAAACATAATAAAAAAATCCATTATTAACATCAAACATCCCCTTTATGAAAACATGTTTGATTTCAAAAACAATCTTGGTGGATTTTTACACTCATCAATGGTGTTTCATTGGGACTCACTCACATGCACATGTCCATGCCACCCTGGACACCCATCCACCATGCCATACTAGGAATCCATCCACATTCCCAAGTACAACCATGCATGTGAGAACCCATAAAAATGCCAAAGGATAAAACAAAACAATCCCATTTTACAAAACAAACCCATTCAACCCATTTTCAAATCACGAACCTTCTAAAGGATCACTAACCAATAAGTCAAAATCATTTTTATAATTTCTCACATCAAACAACCTTACCATTATTAAAAATAAAACCCCTCATATTCCCATAAAAATCCTCTTTATTTCAGTCAAAACAGTTTCTATGAATTTAAAAAATCCCATTTCATCAATACCATTTGATCAAATCACATTCCTTTTACATTAAAAATTTGCAAATCAATCAACCCCTTTCAAACAACCATTTTTCATTTTTTTTAAAAAAATTCACCAAAGCCTCTTTTCATAGTATGCTTTAACAAAATATTTTTTTTACAAAAACCTAACTTTCTAAAACCTTTCTTAAATTAAATTATAAAAATCCATTTTCCACATTTCAAAATCTAACCATTCCATTAAAACCTGGTTTTCAAAATTCTCGTACAAAGGATTCTCAAATAAATTTATAGAATTTAAGAAGATTTAAGGAGACCCACAAGTGGGAACTAGTGTTGGTGGGTGAATCGACCATATGGTTGGAGACTATACACCAAACACACCACGAACATAGAGATACTTCTAAGAGAATTCCCCTGGCTCTACATGGATTTCCAAGTCCTAGAAGCTCTCTGAGACTATTGGAAAAACTCCCCTTATCACACCCCAATCACAAAAAAATACCTAAAGACCAAGAAACTAAAAAAACCAGACATCCCATGGAAACCCAAGGATCAGAGCGAGCAAGAGTATGTGACACTCTTCCCATACTGACCCCTCAAGTCCCAAAAATCCTACTCCATCTACCTTAACATCCCCAAGTAACAAAGGGAACTCTGAAAATTAAGGTCCGTTGGAGCCGACCTACTATGATACCACTTTTTCATGAAACGACGCTAGTAAAACCTGAACCAGTCACCCAAGATAATCCCTGGAATGGACTAAAGGTAATTCCAGATCCCCACAGGCTAGAAAAAAGTGCTGAAAATCAATCGAGTTCATAAAGTGAATTATTTCTCCCAATAAATAAATAAATAATCAAAATATTATAAGATGCATGAGCAACCCAATATATAAATGAAATGAAACCGAATATCATTTATAAAATAAATTTAAAATATAACCAAGCTATACATCACAACCAATGAGACAAGAAGACTACACCATCTCCTTGTGACACCGTGGGTAACTCTCTAAAACAAGATCAACCATCACCCATGGTGAACAAAATCAAGACAAAACCTACACAAGGGATAAAACAGAAACTAATTATATGCATGGGTATTAAAACTCATTAGGCTAGCCTGATAATCTATTCCCAATGAAATTCCTTTAAAATAAAATAAATATCAATCTCAAGTTTTAACTACAACAAATAAAAGTATTCTTTTCTATATTTTTTACTTAAAAAGAAAGTACAACTCATTTCCCTTATTCATTTTCAAAACCAGGTTCAGTATATTAGTGATACCAAATCCTTTTCAAGGGTAAATTATTGGATATATTTTCAACTTGCACAAAATATGACAACACACTATTTTATTTTAATACAATTTTCATAACCCATTTTGAAACCAACACATCACTTTATAAGAAAAGAACTACACAAGAAGGAACTACAATAATCACAGAACAAGGGAAATGTAAATAATAATATAAGTATCACATTCATCACTACATGAAATTAAGATCCAATAGACATAGGTGAACCCAAGAGATCAAGAATAATCCAAAAGACACAATACATGATACCCCATACCCAGTAGTATGGAAAACACAGTGAAATCAAAATGATCAATATTCTTGGACACCCTTTCTTAGGAGCGATCGAGGAAAAATACCATATTAATAAACCCAGTATATCCACCTACTATGAGCCATTGGTCAGCACGTGACCTACCGGTTTAGTAATATTCCTCCTAAAATTCTCTCAATATGATAGGTCCCTTTGTCTCATGCACATAATGGGAGTGAGCCAACCAATGCCATCTGGGAATCCAATCACAACATATATATATAATAATAATTCACAACATGCCTCACCCCGAGTCTCCCCAAGGAATAATCTCATGCCTTAAAATAAAATAGACCACAAAGGGTTTCAACTGAGGAACCCTGATAATGAATCCTAAGGATTCCATAGTGAGGACATCCCATCCATTATTTGAGACAAGGCATGATAACATCCAACAGAGGTTTTCATAATAAACAATTTTCATCATTTTCACAAAGTTTCCAAATAGGACTTTAAGAATTTCACAAAAACCAACATTTGTCAAAAATAAAATCCATATTTTAAAAATAATTTGAATACACCCTATTTTTTATAAAAAATTCTTTAACAAAAGTTCCTTAAAACATTTCCATCACACTTCCAAATCTAGAACATTTTTATAAAAATGCCAAATGCACCTTTTATTGGAAATACATGCCAAAACATGCTAAAAACAAATACCCATATCTTTATAAAACACAAAATCACTTGGGAAAACCCATACAAGGCACCCAAGACATCATTTCACATATTACCAATATATTTCCAAATCTCAACCATGCATTTCATATCAAAAATCACCCACAAAATCCAATCGGACATTTAATCAAACACTTGGTGTGCACTATTTACCAAAGCAATTCTAGTTATAACACTTAAAATCTTTAAAAACCATTTTCAAACAAAAAAAATGTACCAAATATCATATATAAAAATTTATAAATCATATAAGGTGTTAAAATCATGAAACTAGTGATTATTAAATTAAAAATGAAAGTGCTTGGGAAACCTACCTCAGATCCATGGGGTAACAACAACGCACAACCAAAAATGCTCCACAAGGGTTCCACAACCCTAGATCTACCAAGATGAACCCTAAAAGAACAAAACCCCCAACATAAAAAATGGTAAGACCAAACCCTAGGCTGAAATGACCATGAGGGAGAAGTAAATCAAGAGAAAAATGAGAGAAATAGGGAGAGGGAGATGAGAGGAGATGATTACCTTGAAGAAATTGGTCAAACCCTTGAAGAAGTACTGATATCCACACCCAAGGGAGGAAGATATGGCTTGGGAAGAAAGGGTAGATCCTCTTAGGGTCGAACGAACTTGAAGAGGGGAGGAGGGTCCGTTTTGGGTTAACAATCCTGAGGGGGGAAACTTGAAAATCCCAAAAATTAAAAATTGTGAAAGTTCCATAGTTAGGCCACATGGTTTAACAAACTGTGTGGTAATCGTGCTATAGACACTACATGTGGATGGAATGACCACATGGTTACCTAGTAATTGACCTCACAATTTCCTAGACTAACCACATAGTTAGCACTAACCATGTGGTAACCATGCACCAGGGTCTTCGAAGAAAAAACTTCTAAGTTTTCTTAAAAATTTCCAAACGAGCCAAAGATTAACCATGTGGGAAAAATAGACTAACAAAGGAAAGTAAAAACTTCAAATAACAACACACATCACACCCAAAACCTATGAAAAGGATCATAAATTCCACCAAATCAAAGCATAATCCATAAATAGGAAAACTACATGTGACACATACTAAGGATATGTTACTAGTTTATGGGGGAGATGAGAAAATAGTCATCAAATTATAGTTTATAGACTAATCAAGATGATATGAAGTCACAAATGGGATACTTTTTCACTTTGAATGGAGGTTTTGTAAGCTGGAAGATCACAAAGCAGGCCGTGGTTACAGATTCTACAACAGAGTCCAAGTATATTATAGTTTCAAAGGTAGCTAAAGAAGCATTTTGGATACAAAATTTTATCCAAGAGATTAATTTGGTACCTAGAAGTAGAGATCTCATCACACTCTATTGTGATAATACTGTAGTAGTGGATCTTTAAAAAGTTCCAAGATCACATCAGCGGACAAAGCACATACTTCAGAAGTATCATCTCTTAAGGGATTTTTCTCAGAGAGGTGATGTTATAGTGAGAAGTATTTCCATGGATGAAAACATGGAAGACCCCTTGACTAAAGCCTTGACTCATCAGAAACATGATTATCATGTGAGGTCTTACAAACTAAAATTCTTAGGTAGTTGGATCAAGTCCAAGTGAGAGTTTGTTAGAGTTGGTATCCTAGAACCAACTATTTTTACTTTTATTACATGAATATTTGAGGTATTAAAAATTAAATTAAACGTATTATTATATATTTTTCATTATTCTACATGACCATAATGTAACAATGTCCTAGAGTATGTTTCGTATTGATAAGGTTATATTAGTTCCCCATTATGATGAGAACCTTGAAGTGATATGAAAATATTCTTAATATAGTTCCATAGTTGGATAACATGATATGATGGGACACATTGTATATAGAACATAAGGTGTGAGTACTCCTAAGTAGATGAAACTTCTTCTCATGAAGTTATCATTTGGTAATTTTCAAGACATGAGATTATGAGAATAGAACTGTCATTATGAATTCTTCTTATTTTGGTTTTATCAGATATTCCTATCTATGATCATGTGTAATGGTCCTTAGACTTTAAGATTATCATTAATGCATGTCAGGACTCACACAATTATATTTTCTAAGTAAAACTGTTATTCCATATATTGGCGGGAAGTAGGGTACATTGGGTGCATCACAAATGACATATTATTAATGGATAAGTAAAGAAAGGATTTGTCCCTTCTATATCTATGGAAGTTTATATATCATCTCTTTGATTGAAATATAACTGTCACTCTAAATTCCATGGCCATGGTGTTATGAAAAGTTTATTTTAGATTGTCAAAGATTGATGTATCAAGTATATAGTTTGATGACACAGTCATGAAACCTGTTTTATGATATTTTGTGACAAAGGAATTATATTACATAGTGAGAGTTCATATGTGGTTGTCGTCATTGTGACATTAAGTTATTTCTCTTAGGTTCCTTGACCCATTGTTAGACAGTAATACTAGACTTTAGCCAAGCCCACCTAATACCAATGAGAAATAATCCTATAGGGTCACACACTAAGTGTTTCTAGTAGTCTCGATTAAATTCTATTTAAATTTAATTAATAGAATAAATATTATTCTCAAGACCGAGGAATATTTTTATTTAAGTTATTTTTATTGTATAAATTAAATAAATATTTATTCATTGAATTGTGAATAAAAAATATATATATTTATTGAATATTTAATAAATAAATATTTATTATTTTTTGAAGAAAATATTTATTTAAGAGAATAAAATATTTATTCGGGTGTTCAATAAATACAAGAGGAGTTCAAATGGACCAAGAACGTTTCTGGTGATAAAATAAATATTTACGAGTCGGTAAATATTATTTATCCATTTTCACAAGTTGGAGCACCACAAAATAATAATACTATTATTATTATTATATGACATAAGATTTCATTAATGGTTATAATTATATTTAATGGATGTTATTTGAATAAAATTTTTATCCAAAATTCCACCTCTATAAATAGAGGGCTACATATATTGTGAAATTCATTAGAAACCAATTCCAAGTTTGGGAATAGAGAATTGTTTTTCAAAATGAATTCTATCTTGACTCCAACCCCTCCCTCCCTCTCAAGAAAGAGAAACCCAAGAGAGAATTTATTAAATACCATATAACGAACAACATAAGACATTCGATTCACCACACTAGAACTCAAAGAACAAGTGGCGTTGCTCAAAGACCATTGAAGCATGTGTGGATCACCATTAGAGGGATTCTACCCTTGGATCCTCATAAGTGCAATGAAGAAAATATGGAAGGGCCTTTTCAGATGATCAAAAATCATCAATGAAGAAAGTTTCTAAGACTAGGTATTTATTTCTTCAGATATTAAATAAATTAATTATAAATTTGACATGCAAGATCCTCACTCTTGGTTTCAAGAAACTATTATTAAATGAAATTTTAATATATCATCCCCCAATTCACACTTCCAGTGCACCCAGAACCAACACAATTCAACTTTCGTATTCAAAAAACTTTTTTTTTCAAGTAAACTTATTCTTGTGTTTGTTGGACGACTTCTCTTTTTTAGAACTTTTGTTCCACTTCTTCTATCGAGGTGTTTCATTCGAATCATCTTGATACTCACCAAATTTCTTATTGGGGTAATTCATAGCAAATTTCCTAATTCTAACACACTCAAAAAAATTTAGAGGAAGTTTTACTCTATAATTTACTATTTATCTTTTATATTTCATAGAGATAAGATACATGATTTTATCATTCAACCCATCATCCTCTTTATCTTTAGAACCACAAGGACTTACATCTTCAACATCTTTAGTTTTCATTTTTCTCATAGCTTCAAAATCTATTTAATCTTTAGTTTTCTTTTTGAACATTGGATATTTCTTCATTTCATAATAAATAAGAAAGTTATGAAATCCATGAAGAGATAAATAATCTTTTTCTTATATAGAGGAAATTTCAAAATAAAAATTTCTTGGAAAGTTTCTCATAAGTTTCAACACTATTGTAGAATCTTCTAGAACATCTCGAAATACTCTGATGTTGCAAGAAATTTCATTTACCGTGGTAAATTATTCATTAATAGTTTCTTCATCTCTCATTCTTATGTCTTGAAACTTACTAAAATATATTTTTAGCTTTCCTTCTTTTACATTATTATTCCCTTTGAAAATAATTTCTAGCTTAAACCACATACTCTTGGAAGTTTTGAGACCCATAACCTTCATATAAAAATTTTATTATATGGAAATAAGGATAGAATTCATATCCTTTCCATCACCTTCTATATTTATCTTATCAGAAAACATCATAATAGAGTCTTTATCAATAGGTGGAAACCCAATAGTAGCATCATCAACAACTTCCAGGCCAAGATATAGAAGATAAGTAATCATCCTATTTTTTTATCCATAATATTTTTTCCATCAAATTTAGGAATTCCTCTACTATTGACAGAATTGATATTATCCATGATAATTATTCAATAAGGGAACCTGGTTATGATACCAACTGAAGTTCCAAAGTATCGGATAACAATTATGGGGGGGGGGGGGTGAATCCGTTGTTCACCTTTATATTTTTCAATACTTTTAAAAACTTAACCCACTCAACTTGTTAAATTTTATATTCTTATCATATTTTAGTAAATAATAATGCATCAAAAAGTAGGAAATCAAGTAAATAATAAGATATTTACAAGGTTCAACCTTAGTTTTAGAACCTACATCCTTGCCATATCCACTCCCATGGGTATATGGAAATTCAATATAATGAATAAGTTAATAGAAAATGTTGCAAATCTCATTAGACACCTTCTATCTCATGATATCAATGATTATATAGACTTATGTCAGTTTAAAAAGTTTTATTACAAAACAATTATCCAAAAAAGTATAAATATTTTGTTCAAACTGCTCCACAAAATCTTTATTTGGAATCCTCAGTCCAATGTGGCTGGGTCCGATTCTCTCAGTACAATGAGGCTGGGTCTGATAGACATAGTCTAATGAATTCGATCCAATGGACTCAGTATGATTATTCCATTCTCAGTTTTCATATCTCAAACCCTACTCAAATGCTCAATATTATCCTCCTCAGTATAGTAAACAAAACTTTTAGATGTCCAACATTCTTATGAGTTCTCAGTACAAAAATATAACTTTAAAACAAATTCTTCAGTGCTTTGCCTTTTCCTCTCACATCAAAAGTTTAAAAGTATGCATATACTATGATTCTATTTATAGGAATCATAAAAATACAAAGGAATGAAATTGAATATTTTCCCACTTAATAAAATTCAAAAGCTACAAGATCTATGCATACTTGAATATCACATTTGACCACTTAAACTATTCATAAATCTTTTAGAACCTTCTTAAGTATTCCCCATAATCATTCTTCTCAGGCTTCCTAAATTTTCTTCAGTACAATGGAAATTACTTAGATCATTACTATAGAACTTACTCATCTCATTATGATGTAACTCTATCTGCTCATTATGATGGAACTTCCTCAAATCATTAATATTTGACTTTCCTTATTAGAGTTGGTCTGATTGAATTTACTTCTGAGAGTCAGTCTGATTATCTTTCCTTCTTAGAGTCATTCTGATTGATTCTAATCCTCAGAGTCATCATGATTGACTTTCCTCCTCAGAGTCAGTCCAATTGACTTTTCTTCTTAGATTCAGTTCAATAGAATCCTCATAATGATGGAATTCTCATTATTATACAATCATCATTATTATGGAATTATCTTTATGATGGAAATTCCTATGTCAGTTTGAAATTACTCAAACCTCATGAGCTATAACTCATTTAGACTTCTGAAAACTAATGTTCTTGATACTTTTGGATATGATGAAAACTTTTTCTTGATTCATAGAACAAATACAATATTTACGATTCCTCTGTTTCTTTAAATTATTTTATCATGACAGTTTTCATGTTTATCAGAACTTTAAGATTGGAAAGCATCATATGACTTAAGGTTAGAAGGTTTAAGAACTTTCTAACTCCTGACATCACTGTTTTCATTCAACCTCTTCAGCAACATTTTGACTTTCTAACTCAGAAACCTATTTCAAAAAAACATCTTTTTTGATAGATCTTGAACTTCATGGTGATGAATTTGATATTGATGATGAGTTTGATAAATAACATTACAAAACATCCTAGTTATATATTCCTTACACCTCCTACATCTGGTAATACTGAGTCTGAAAACCTGTGTCTAGAAACTTATTTTAGGAAGACAAATTTCTCAAAAAAAATATGTTCTCCCCCTTTGTGTTTGGATTTGAACATTCAGAAAGTTCTATCTTTATTATAAAAACTCATTAAAATGGACTAGGTCCAATCCTAAAGAACAAAAACATTCTTTTATAAAAAGTTTATTTTTCAAAAAATATAAAACATTGTTAAAAATAAAACACCACAAAGGTTCTTCAATTTTCTTATGGAAGTACAAATTTTTATGAAAGAAATTCTATAAAATACTGGAGAATGATGAGTTTGGATTTACTGATGACATGCATGTATTCAAATATAAAACTATTCTTATCAATGTTGAAGTGTAAAAATTACATATATAAAATAGACAATAACCATTATAACAAAATTATTTCAAATTTTCCTTTATTACAGATAATGCGTAAAAAAATAGAGATTTCACGAACTCTACAAAAAACTTAGAGTATGTCATTAATACTTGTTTCACACTACATGTATAGTTGTTTTTTAGTCTGACTTCATTAATTTTTTTCCCTACCCAAGATATTTCAACTTATATAATTAGTATTTGGTGTGTGATTTTCATCCTTATCTATTATATTAAACCCTAGTTAACCCTTTTTAACCATACCATGCTGATAAAAGTTTTACCAAGGTAACTTATTTCTATGACTTAAAATAACATGGACCATATAACCTAATTTAACCCTCATGATTCTAGTGTATATTTTAATCATGTTGTCAATTGGATCTCACCAGGTTGGTATTTTCTTCTCATATAACGAGTATGATATCTGGGTCCTTGACTAAGATAGACTAGGGTATGTAATGCACTCATCCATAAAGGCGAATGACATGTAATATGTTTATTAACAAAGTTAGTATATACTTGAAGTGTTAAGAATATGTGAGTTGGATGTATGTAATTTGTGTATACCGTGTCCTATGTCCACTCAATGTCATGGATAGAGGGAATGTATGAGAATGAATTCTATCATGAGAATCAGTTGGTCAACATGGGTATAGAGATATATGGGTTTGATAAAGATCATACCAAATCATTTTATATCTTGAGTATATTTGATGCTTTATTTTAGGTGTATTTTTATGAAATTTTATGAGTATGGTGATTCATATTTTTTTTCAACATATAAAGGCTTTTGAGGTCACACTTTGTAGTTGATAGTATGGGGGTTGAGTTTGACTCATAAAGACACTCTAAAAATGATATAGAGTTAATTAAAAAGAGTTTTGGATGAGTATTTACAAGGTATTACATATGATGTAATATATTGTGATGTCAATGTTAGTTTACCAAAAGTGTTTTAGTAGATATCAAAAAGGGTTTTGGATATGATATCATAAGTTAATGTATATGATAAAATATAAGATGAAATGGTACAAAGTCTTTTTAGTATTAGTTTAAGTGGTATATTAAATGGAATATTCCCTAAAAACAATATTTTATATGATTAATTTGGGGTTTATAAATTTTAGATTATGTTTCCAATCAAACATAACATTTGGTATAGCTTGATAAAACATTGGTGGAATCACATTATTAAGACATGTATTAAGATTAAGTTGATACCACTGTATGATAGGCACATAGTATTCTCAAGCTGTGATCGATATCAATCATATGTGAACATTTATTCTACATTATCAACCATTTAAGGAGTGTTACATATGATTTAATTTAAATAGAGAATAATCCATATAATTCATGCATTGATAAGGGTATTAACTCATACAATATAACACATGAGTTAATAAAAAAAAACATAAAGATCATCCTTGAGGGCCCTATTAAGAGACCTTTTACATGAGATAGAAGTGAGGTGTGTTACTTATTATAAGTTGAAGATATATAATCCTATAAGTGATAATAATATTCATCCTTTACTCAGTGAGTTTATAAGACATCATAAAGGTTGGTGTATCCTGTTTTTTTGATGAAAAATATTGTTACAACTCATGTCTATCTTTGGAGGTGGGAGGCCTTCACTTTCCACTTCAGTGATCATCATCAAGCATATTAAAATTAGTTTCAGTGTTTTATAAGGGATACTATAGTGAAATTCACATTTTATCATAGTTATTAATTTACAACTTACACACAATTTATATATTCTATGAATGAAGATCTTGGGATTGGTTTCTAATTTCTTTCACTGGTTATTTATGTGTTGTTTAATCTCCTATGAAACCCAATAGTTTAGAGGTGAATTAATAAAGTTATAATATTCTGATTGAAGATGAAATTAATACATAATTTATTTCTCCAAATAATAAAATTGAAAAACTTTTAGATATCCCTGTGATATGTAAGAGTACTTCAGATAATACATAATAGGAACTTTGAGTTAAAGCTAAAAATTGGAAAAGGCATGGATGCACTATAATATGTAATATACTTTTTATAGTGTATAAAAAATGAATAGTATAAAAAATACTTATTTAAATATGTGTGATCTCACTAGATCATATGTAAGATACTTGTTAAAATTCCATTAGAAATATGGAAAGGGTAAAAACCTTTCAGGGATATGTAAGTGTTATCACAATGGATGTATAATGGTACTCAAATGGAATGAAATTTGGAAATTTCCTGAGTCAAACTATAATAACCAAGTGAAATTATTGTAGGATATGTAATGGATGGATATTTGATAAAGAAAAAAACCTTATGTTCAATTGTAAGATATTTTGGTCATGTTGAAATGTGGAAAATTAAAGACAACTCTAAGATATGAAATATTTTTCTGATGATACATAATGATTTTATGAGCTTCCATAGTATACAAAACAAATTATAAAGTAGAAAATTAAAAAATTATTAGAGGTGTCATGATATGTAATATAATGTATATGATACACAAGATCATTCATTGATTATGTAAGGGGTATCTATTTGAAATATTTTGAGATTTCTAGAAGGTGGATTTGGAAGTTAATAAATTATAATGATGTTGTGTTGATCTTTAGTGAATTAAATTTCATGATGCTAGTAAGGATAAACCTCTATTCAAGAATATATTAGTTTTTTTGATATGAAGAATATGATTTCCCCATGATAAATTCTTTTTCACTAAAAAAATGTAATTATATGTTATCAAACAGACATGGAAACAAAAGATTACAGTTTTTTGTGACAGTTTAAAGGATAACAAGTTTTGATAATTAAGTGATAACACAAGGAATAAAATCCTAAGTTTTTAGGGAGATATCAAAATTATTCTATAGACATGTTTGAATATATTTGAGGGATAAATTTAATAGATGAAATCATAGAGAATAGTCCCTTAAGATTCAATTGATAAAATTAAAGTGATAATTGAAGGTTGTGATCATGATAATAATTTTATGATTTTCAATTTTCAATAATGGAAATAAAATTCACATAATAATGAGATATAAAGAGAATAATTTATCATGGGACAACCCACTAGTTCCTTTCCTAGAATAACAGTAAGCAGATTGCGACACCCCAAGCTCGTATCCAATAGGGTAGGGGTTAGATACTAGAGTTGAGTAGAAACATCACACCAATAGGAGGCCTTAGTCTAATCATCCATTAGAAAATTATACATATACCAAAAACTAGAAAAAGTACACACAACCATTCATGATATACATAAGTTGCTAAAATATAAAATTTTCATGCATACCTTAGAAGTGACTACAATAATAGAGACACCATGTCCCATCATCTCCAATATGAACCCTACCAGCTCTCAAGTCTTTTTGGATCCACCAAGCTCTAAATCAATAGTACCAGGTCTAAAAGGTCACTAATCTATATTCCATCAGCACAAATACAACATGTATGTGCCCAAGGCCTGTGCATTTGTGAGTATAAAAAAAATACATTAGGATGCTCTAAAAAAAAGGGAAAAAATACCATAGGTCAACACATAAATAGGACTGAACCATATTACTTCCCAATGAAAACTAAGGTAAACCAAACCTAGAAAGAAGACATCATGAAACTATTAGACACAAAGGCCACCCTATTTTATAGGGTGACAAGGGTGAACTTCAACTGCTCATTTAGTTGCATCATAGGAACACCTAAACATGTCCCATTTCTAAGGAGAGGACACCTTACTACTCATCATTTACAAAATAGAAGGTCAACCCAAATGGTTCAAGAAAGGGGAAATCACCTCACCACACACCATCAAAACACCCATGGGATATGGTGAGATCCATAACCAACGAAGGTATACTTAATTTAAAATATACAAACCTCATGAGAAACATAATTAATATATAGGGTGAGTGACCAGAACTACCATCCCACCATTTTCCTTGAACGAGGACCTGCACTACACCAATCTCCCAAAAGTACACAACTGATAGAGCCCGACACAATCGACACATAAAAGATAAGTCCAGAGTTTGAAAAAATCATAGGAAAGGCACACCTCCGAAAAATTGAATCAATGGAATGCCAAATATAACTAGAAAAAGGTGAGAAACCAGTGTCTCATACTCTCTCCATGGTTAAAATAATTATTCATTGGGGGGTTAACCACTTTCGGAACCTAGTCCTATCTATAAAGTGATCTGAGAGGGAACACACTTAAGAACCTTTTTATTAGAAATCATTTGCATGAAATAACCATACATGGAGGTCAACAATAATCATAAACAAGTAATTAAATTCCAAACTATCATGGGAGACCCATGCCTCACTAGTACATGAAACCTGGCTGAGGGTGTATGGACCCTGAAGATCGATCCATCTCTACTGAACAACTATTTCCAACACCAAGCCAATACTGTAACTATGCTGGGGATCTCATTCCACTCAAAGGGGTAATATAATCTATGAAGATTACCATTACTATCCATGATAGGAAAACCCACACCTCCCAAAAATGGGGATTCAAGAAAACACAACCTAGCATTGCGGGCCCATGCCCTACCTGATAGGAAGTATCTACTCCATCAGCACATGGGATAGCTGATGTCTCATGTTGTAGTGAAAACTCAAGAAAGGTACATAAACCCTAGTGTTCATATCATAAATGTTTCTACCTATATATTATCCTTAACTATAGATATCTGGTTAAAGGGACCAATGATAACACTTTGCAACAATAATATACCCCCTTTGTAAAATCATGATAAGAAACATGGAAGAGAGATGATATATACTACTAAAAAAATATCGGCCATATAGGTTGTCTCAATTAAGGATCATAAGTTGAAATCCTTTATTATCCAAATCAAGTCCACCTAAACCAACATTGAACCCAGAGTGAATAGGGGTAAAGAGGAATTATTATAAGAATCTCATATATGATAAGGTATAAATGAACCACTCTACTATGAATAACATAGTACTCATACTTGGATGAACACCCGTGTTCGAAACCCCCCATCCTATAAGAATATTATCCCCACCAAAAATTATAAGAGGAAAATGATCTATTAAGTTATGTGAGGGTCACATGATCAATATCTAAAAGTTCCTTGGGTGGGTTTTTATCCCTTGCACTTACTCTGCTATAATATATGGGTCTCATTATCATATCTATGTATTAAAATCTACAACCAACAATGAATTGTATCAAAAAATAACTTTTATAGTGAAGAGGACCTTACCATCACATTATAAATGGAAAGATACCCATAATAAACTCCTCTAGTGGCCAAAACCCGAAACGAGATGATAAAAAGTGTAAACCAAAAGAAAAGGGAAGTACACAATGTATACTAGTAGTTCACTATGCATAATCCCAAATGCCCAACCATTGGCATGTATTATGTTATAACCTATTGTATACTTACCCAATTTATGGGGTGACGCAACCCTACATGGAATATAGGGTACATGGGTACGTAAATATGTGTCTCAACCCAGACCATGCAGTGTAACTCAACATGGTGTGTACAAGTACACACCATGTCCCTCACATGAGTGTCTGGTCATGTACATGTCTAAACCTTGAGTTTTTTAACCAAGGTTACTATATGGAATGATCATATGAACAACATGACATATAGACATCATCTCTATCCTGAGATGAATTGAATGACTATACAACATGTGTTCTTGAGATCACACGACATGTTGTCAAGATTTCCAGACTTAGAGAACTTGTGATCTAACTAAATATATGTTGAAAACCATGGATTCGAGCTAACGAAAGAGGGAAAAAGAAAAGAAGAAAATAAAAAATCCAATAGGAAATGCACAATTAATTTATGAATCAAAATGTGGAGGAATTAAAAAATCAGGACTAACCTTAGAGAGTTTCATCATAGATTCATAATCATGTGTTTCTGATCTAAAATATAGGGTTCTGTGTCTAGATCCACACTCCTATCATTCCCAAAAGAAGATTCCTCATCAATATTCTCCTCTCAGCTCTCCATTACATCAGCAAGTAAGGGGGATGTGAATCCCTTCAAATGTGAATAAGGAGAGAGGTTTAGGTTAAGGTATTTTATTAACCCTAATTAATTAAAAAGAAAACCCATTAAATGGTCCAAAACTAGGCATGTAACACAAATAGAGATCATTCCTTTCCTAGGTAAACCCCTCATTTCAGAACCAATTGCAAAGTCAAAATTCCTATCTAGAGATTATTTTAGGAGATATAAATATTTTTTACCAATGGAATGTAATTTATATTTATTTATTAAATATTAAAACTCAATTTTTTTTTTCTGATATAGAATTTCACTAAATTGTTTCCATAGGGTAAATGCCATATTTTGAATTCAATAGAACCATTAATTTTTTTCTCACATCGTTTGTTAGGTGAACATGACTCTTTTACCCTTTATAAGTTCTATGGTTTAGAAAATAAAAAATTATATAAGTCTCCCACATACGAATAACCCATATCATTAAACTCTCCCCACCATATGGATTTTCATCCTTGAAAAGGAAACAACCACAATTTCTCTCTGAGGTTCTCTCTCACTAACCTTATATTGAAAACAAGCACACCACCATGTGATCTCCCCCATCACTAGAGGTTAACCATATACAAGGATTCCAAAAAATACCACTTGGGAGTGTTTTAATTCCTAACACTCATTTGGGGAAACACTAAATTTGAAATTATCCTTTCTCAACATCTTTATACAACCTCCACCCATCACATGTAAATCTTCTAACCCAAATGCAACTCACCTTGTGAATTCTCACCAAATATTCCCATTAGCCATTATCCTCACACAGTGAGACGTTATTCAATCTAATATGAAACGATGGAATGAACATTCAGTATTTATAAGATATGTCTCATTTACTAAGGATAATCCTAGGGGAATCACACTCCCCAACATAAAAGGGGGAAACTCCAATACTATCTTTTATAGATAATCAAATTTCATTGACATCCACTCTCATGTGCTTAAATATGAGTTTTCACCACTCTTTAAGACCCAAATTCCAATATTTCTAATATTAACCATGAACACACATAAATCTTAACTAGTTTAAGGAATTAGGGTAATATACACCTTCTCATATTTCCTCATGAATGGATGCAGGGACAACATATCCACACCACCAACCTTATAAGGTTCCTCTTCCACCATAAACAAATAGATCTATCCAATTAAAAACTTGAATTAAATACCTACTTGATTAAAAATAACATGACCAAGTCATATAAATGGTTTGGAATACTAAAATACCATGAGAGTCCAAAAGGAATCTCTATAAAAAACTATATGCTACATAGCTTAGGAGGGTATATAAACAAGGGCTGCTAATCAGCTCAATACTCAAGAGTACTGAAATCACATATTCGAACCATAATCTATACATGTATATAAAAAATCTTGGTACAAAGGGAACTATGAGTACTATACACATTGATCCATTCATGGAAAAGTTAAAAACAAAATCTTAGAAAAAACCATATTTCAACACCTTAATACTCCAAGTACGCCATAAAAAAACTCTCAAATATATGAAGGAACTAGTTATAGACTATATGGGTTAGTCATTCTCACTAGATAGGTCTCATTACCAATGAATTGGACCATTATATGTCTGCACAATTAATAAAATGACTCAAAAAAATAGTCACACATCCAAACTTAATCTATGGTTGACTGATTGTCACCATGACAACACCATTGGGTCTCTCTCCCTACCATGGTGGAATCCCTAAGTAACTCACTGTAAAAAATGTCTCTCACCATCAGTATAAAAAAGGATAAATTACCACATCTAATAGATACCTTTGGTCTCAATAAACTAGTCTAGAGGAACTATAAGGATCTTCTACACCCTTATCAATAATGAAACATCAATAGAGAAGAACACACAAGTGCCAATGAACACATACATTCCAACAAAAAGGTCACAAGTCTCATATAAACCTTTTCAGGACCCAACTGGTCCTTCTATTCATAAATAAAACTATAAATTAATTATCATAGAGATTATAATCCATTATCAACCTACTTTCTGTGAGACAAGGTATTGTCACAATGGATACCCTTTACACTAATGGGGAGCACCCATCTGACCAGGGTTCAAAATCCTAGATTCCAACTTACCATACTCATCGCTCTTCTAGTAAAAGATCCTATTTGGTATCATCAACCTAAATTAAGGATCATATTGGACAAAAATATCAACTAGAATATCATAAAAAAACATCACACCAAGAAAAAAAAACATCAATCACTGATCCATAGTAAAGGACATGAACCTCACCGAATGTCTATAATCTGTTTAAGGGAGTGTCAAACTCACTAGCGGTGGACCTCACACTCTGAATCTAGATGGTGGTACGATAACATAAGGTAGAAAAATAGTACCATGTATTGCATTGAACATTGATCTCTATATATAGAGGACCCAAACATCATTGGGATTGTGGGAGTACCTACCCCATGTTTGAATGAAATGTATAAAAAATGAGGGGGAGCCTACTGATCATATGGAAGACCCACACCTTGCCCGACATGGGAGTACCAACTCACATGGATAAAAAACAACATATCATCTAATTAAAAACATCATTCTCTGTAAATAGAGGACTTATACACTTCCTAGAAAGGGAGTAAAATCACTAATTTAGTATGGGATACCCACAACTTATCAAATCATGAGAGTACTAACCCTAAATCCAAAAATAGGACCTATGCACCACACCTTTACAAATAGTATACTAAAAATGATGGGGTAATGAACCCAATGGAGGATCCTTATCCGGTCTGAGATCTTAGATGGGTAAGACACTATCTCCATGGATATATGATCCCCTCCTCATACAAATGGGTGAGATACTATCTTTATTTGATTCGTAGGTGGAGTATATCAACCCATGAATGGGTAAAATACTAACCCTAACCAAGGATAGTTTCAATCATAAAATTATATAGATATCCTCTTGGATATCTCACAAACCTAGGGTAGTCTCGAGGATCTCATCATAAATGGAAAGGTCCATCATACAACCCTGGTGAAAGAATTTCAATGAAGGAAATAAACGTCCTCATTGCACAGTTTGAACCTCATGATAGGACATCACACCATGAAATCAACAAATGAATATACCATTAAATGATGTATGGACCTATAGAATTGAACCCTATAAACAATTATATAAGCACTCCTATTAGTCACATATATTATAAGAGTCCATGTGTAGGAATAAATTAGCCACTACAACCTTGCTAAGTTCCTTGGTCTAAAAATTAATACTATACAGCCCCATCATTTTCATCCCACATATCCCGAAACAAAATCAAGAGGAGCCAATCTTTAAAATCTATCCTTAGGAAGGACCTTCTTTGATACCAGAGTATCAAAACTTGAACCACTGAGTCCTTTCCTGGACCAGTGGTTAGCCAAGTGTAACACCTCCACCCACCACCAATAGGTCATGGGATAGTGATTGGTACCAAGTAGGAACATCAAATAAATAGGAGGCCTTATACTAATCATCATATAGTAAAATAAACCTATACCACCAACTAGAAAAATGATGGAAAACCATGTAGTATATACATAATCTTATAAAATGTAAAATATTCATGCATACCTCACATGAAAGTAGGAGAAGATATCTACTAAGTACTATTATCTTCAATCTAAACCCTATAAGATCCTAAGTCCCACCAGCTCCACCAAGATCCCACTCCATAGTACTTGGTCCAAAAGTCCACCAACTTGTATACCATATTCATAAATAAAACATTTGTGGGAATGAGCCCCATGTAGGTGTGAGTATAAAAATACCCAATAGTTTACCATAAAAACAAAAGAACAAAAGGACCATAGGTCACCACAAAAATTGAGAAAAACTATATGAATGCTCAATGAAATCTAAGGGAAACCCAACTTGGTAAGAAGAAATAAAAAAAATATCATACAAAAGGCTAGTCTATCTTATAAGGTGACTAGGGATGAATCTAACTTCCCACTCTGTCACATAATTGGGACACCCAAACATGTCCCATGCCTTAGGGGAGGAAAAATCCCCACCCATCATCCTCAAAATGGAATTTCAACCCAAATTTCACGATAAAGAGGAAATCAACACACCACACACCATCATATTATCCCAAGGTATATATAGAGATCCTCAAAAAATAATGTTACACCAAACATTGAACTATACAACCCTCACTAAAAATGACACTGACACACATGGAAAATAACAAGAACTACTATCTCACTATTGTTCCCTATACGAGGCCCCATGCAATAATAAGATCACCACAACACATTGATAACTACACATAGTGATCTAAACACATTTAATAGAAGCCCAACCTTAGAATAACCTATAGTAAAGTAATGAATCAGATAATATTAACGAATGTAATTCTTCAAAAAACTAGAATAAGGTGGGAAAACAACATCCCAAATGACCTCAAGGGTTAAAGGAATCATTTAACAGGGGTGTAACCATTGTCAAAACCTACTCCTATATAGAAAGAAAAATGGGATGGAACAAAGTAAAAAACCCCAAACTTCATAATAATTTATGTTCATAAACCATATAGAGAGGTCAACCATCATCATTAAAAATCAATTAAATAAAAAACTGTCATCGAAGACGCAAAACTCAAAGTACACTCAACCTAGACGAGGGAATACCAACCCCGAACACCGATCCATATCTACTGAAAAAACACTAATAACACCGATCCAATACTACAACCACATTAGTTATCCCACTATACACCAGGGGGAGAGACCAGTTATGAAGAGTACCCAGTCTAGCCCAAATTTACCCTAAGGTCGAAGCGACTTCTTGGAACATAGAAGGGTTGTCAAATCCTTAGAGACCTAAGAAGAACATATGGACACACATCCTATAGATATGTATTTTGTCTATGAATTGGAAAATTTTGGTTTGATTTGATATGGTTTGATATAACACTAAAATATGTAAGTGAATTAAATTTGAGAGAATGATTTGATCCTAGATTATTTCTTTGATGTATTGAATTAACTTCTTTTTAGAAAATTTCAATTTATTAAATTTGATATGAATTCATTCAATGAAGTAAAACTACCATCATAAGTTACAAGTTTAATACCTAAAAAATCATAATACTAATAACCTATATAATTAGAGGATTATTTTAATGAGAAATCCAAGGTAGATTATCATATTAGCACTAAAAAATTCATGGAATTAAAATTCAATAAAGAAGAGGAAGTAAGTAATCATTGAATGAAATCCCAAATTTAAAGAATTGATTCAAAGTTAATGGAACATAAAATAACATCCAAAAGATCCCCTCAAAACTTTTATTTTATCAACCCATAATAAGATTATCCTTCTATTGATGTAATGATTTCAATGGAATATATAAGGTGACTTACAAAAGCATAATTAATGAAGAAAAACAACGAAATAAAGAACAACCCACCATTGTGAGAAGGATTTATCTCTTCACTATGTGAATAAATTCACAACATAATGAAACAATATCAATATGTTAATAAAAAAATGAGAATAAGAAGAAGTTTTATTAATAAACTAAGGTGATTCGAGAAACTTACAATTGAATAAATGTGATTACAACATCAAATTGGAACCATAATATTAAAATGAAATAAACAAAAGAATCCTCTTAAACCCTCCACCACAACCACATTAAATATGAATTTCGGAAGCCATGGGTTGTGTAACACCCCAGAATGATAAAGGGTCAAATGGATAAATGATATAACTCATGTCAACAAGGTGCACATTCATTTTCAGGAGCCTACCAGATTTGAACCCATAGTTAAGCATGCTTGGCCTCGAGTAGTGATCAGGATGGGTGACCTTCTGGGAAGTTTCTCAGGGTGTGAGTGAGGAAAAAGCACATTGGAAAGGACATGTGTTGGACTGTGGGTACTGTCATTAGTTAGATGACCCATTCGAGCACGTGGGTGGACCCCAGGGTGGGAACCACGTGTCTGTGGGGCAACTGGTGGTACCTGGCAGGCCAGGACCTGACAACCATGTTAAGGCGGGGTGTCTGTGCTATCACCAGGGCCCAATTGTCACATTTGGTATCAGTGGTGGTACACAGACTTAAGTGTGGTGCACTTCTTGGGTTGAGATGTAGGTCCCACAAAGAGGACGTTGTGTTCTAAGGGGGGGGGGGATGATTGTAACACCCCCAATTGATAAAGGGTTAAATGGATAAATGATATGAATCATTTCAACAAGATGCACTTTTTTATGGTGCCTAACTGATTAGAACTCCACGGTTAAGCGTGCTTGTTTTAGAGTAGTGATTAGGATGGGTGAGAATATGGGAAGTTTCCTAGGGTATGTGTGAGTGAGGAAAAAACACAATGAAAAGGAAATGTGTTGCCCTGTGGGGACAATCATTAGTTAAATGACCTGTTCGGGCACATGGGTGGTCACTAGGGTGGGGACCATGTGTCTGTGGGGCAATTGGTGGTACCTGGTGGGCCAGGACTCGACTGCCATGTTAAAGGTGGGGGTGTCTGTGCTGTCACTGGGGCCCAGTTGTCATAGTTTGAGCCCCAAATAGTCCAATTATTACCACTTGATTATGGTTAGATTAGGGTCGTTGAAAGATTTTGGAATGTCTACTTTTCCACCCGTGACCCGAAATAGGGGCTAACTTGAATCCACCCAACATAGGTGCCAAAATGGGATTATAGATAACTAAATTTTTGTGAACCATAGAATAATAAATTTAATCTACACATTTCCTATAAAATATGTAAAAATTTCACCCAATTTAGACTCATATTCAAGGAGTTATGGTAAAAATGGTGGGCTATTATTCTGGGCCATGGAATCTGGCCCAGACTTTCATCATCCACTTGGGCCACCTATATCATGCAAGTTCACTTAGCCCAGAATTTTCTATGTTGACTGTCCAAAATGGGGGTCTTATAATGTGAATATCCAAGTTCTCCATAAGGATGAAATATTCCCCAAAACATGTGTGACCTACCATTGAAAAATTAAATTCAAATAATGACTAGTGGGGGTTTTATATGGTTATGAAATAATGTACAAAGTATTAGTGAATTTGAGAAATAATTAAAAACATGATGTGAAAAGAAGTTAAATTTGTAAAGTGAACACATACTAATATTTTTGAATAATTAAGTACAGAAATTTAATAATATAAAAATTGAATATTATACTATTTCAGTGGATAATTTCACCCCCAACTTGATTTTTTCTATTCCCAAGTAAAAATTATCCCAAAAATTTGAAATTAAATTCCATTTTACAAAAAATTTTTAATATACAAAGCTCATTAAAAGAAACCATGACAAAAAATCATGAAACCTATAAAAATAATTTAACATAAGATAGGTTCAAAAGAATATAACAAGCCCAAGATCATTACTTTTTTCAAATTCAACACCACATTTCATCCATTTTCAATTAAGCATAATGATGTACTGTGCATCATAATAGGCACAGAAGTTCATTTTTATTCAAGGGGTAAAATATAGAATCTATAGGCGGATTAAAATTTTAACTTTAAGATTACTATTCAAGTTTTTTTGTTTTTTAAAAAATTTTCCATGGAAATTGAAATTTCACTCAATCAAGTCAACCCATGTAGCGATAATTTTCTAATTAATCTGAGGCTAAAAGACCTTAGGGAACCAAGTGATGCTCACATACTGAAAAATCATCTCATGTTAACTGAATAAAAAAATTCAAATTACCACAAGATAAAATTCCCAACTTTGGGCTAGACAACTATAGAGTCATGATCCCAAAGTGCTAAAATCCACACATTAGGCCAATCCATTGCTCTATGTGAAAATTTATTATCATTTTTTTATTTTATTTTTAAATTTTTTTATTAATCTTGTTAAAATTAAAAAGATCAGGAAACCTATGCTATTTATTACGGGAACCCAAGAACTATAAATAATACCCCACAATCTAAAAAATGTACATTTTAATTTTTTTTAAATTGATGAAAAAGTAAATGGTGAAAAATTACATTAGATAGCCACACTTTCCAAAATATATGCTTATAAACTTAAACATGGATTAATATCAAAATTGATTCATGAAGAACTATTCAATATTCATTTTCGAATTTGTCAATGTGTATTATCATGTTCAAGTTTAAATAAAAATTTACTTCCATTCATGCAAATTTTTTTTTATCTGAAATATATATATATTTTATTTCTTTTCATCCCCAACATAGAGTGACATTGTCCCCAGTGTTTAAAGAATAGAAAATATAGAAGGGGGACAAAGTGTAGGAGAGGAGTTCTAAAATTTTAATTTGAAATAAAAATATTTAATAATGTCACCTGATATCTCAAAGAAGAATTCCATGTTGAAACCAATTGATACTTTGATTTACATGTCACGCACAGATTCCTCATCAATGATGGAAGATTTTGTTTAAACTCTTGGAAGAAATTATTTTCCTAAAAATACATCAACCTTAGAATCCCCTGAATATTACACAATAACACAATGGAAACCCCATGAGGTTACCCTAACTAAAAATAAATAAATAATAAAAGCATAAAAAATTATTCCTATTTATTATGGAACCCCAACTAATGAGTAAATGTATTGGTAAAAGCTAGTATAACTCCCATAAATAACTTTTTTCAATGTAATTTGATCAACATAGACCCTAAATCTATCAACATTTGTCTGGTTCATAGGTTGGATCAGTTAAATCCTCCTATATTTATTAGTTTTTGAATGATTTAATGAATGGTTTTAACCTATGACCATTAACTTTGAAGATATGACCACTAGTAGGATCCTGAATCTCTACTACCCCATGGGGGTACACATGATGTACTATGTAAGGCCCCGATCATATAGACCTCAAATTTTCAAGGTGTAGGTGATGTTTGGAACTGTACAAGAGCACAAAGTTTCCATGTTATAAGTTGTTGACTTTAAGATTCCTAGATTGTTCTGATTAAACTCTAGATTTATTTATCCTTGAATTTTAATAAGCCTCTATACTAATTTTCTCATGTTATTTAAGGAATAATTTCATCTTTGTTTCAACTAAATAAATGTAAAAGTTTATTTTTTTGATTTCCCAAAAGGCCTTATATTCAATTTAAATAGGTAAATGGAGAGCCTTTATATAAACCAAACTATATGGTGACATTCCTAATATGGTTCTTAATATAGTAAAATATTCCCAAAGGGATTGCAAGAGTTTCTGAAACCAATATTTCTTAATGAAATTGATGGGATATTCAAGAATTTTCTTAATCTTTTTATTTTCCAACTCAACTTAACCATTGGTTTGAGGATGGTAGATAATGAAGTCTTCGTGAGAAATACCATACATAGACATTATTTTTGAGAAGGAAATGTTTCATAAATGGGTTTCATAATCACTGATGATATCCTTAAGAATTCTAAATCTAGACAATAAATTTCCTTTAAAGAATCAAATCACAAATTGATGGTCATTAAACTTGGTGGGAATGGACTTAACCCATTATGAGATATAATCAACAACCAAGAGTATGTAGAGATATCCACTAGAGATTGATAAGGGTCTCATGAAATAAATTCCCCAATAATAAAATATTTCGATGACAAGAATGGGAGTAAGGGGAATTTGATTCCTTTTGGTTATGTGTCCTAATTGTTGATATTGTGGGAAACTTTGAAAGAATTTGAATGAATATTTAGTGAGGAATATATATAAAAAACCACTTTGGAGGAACTTTGTAATGGTTTCTTTTTGGAAAAGTGATCCCCACATGCATTTACATGACAAAATTTAAGAATGGACTCTTGGTCAGACTCAAGAACACATATTCTAATGACTTGATTATGAAGAAAAATGAAAATTTGTGGATAGTCAAACACATAATGTTTGATATCAAAAATGAATTTCCTCCTATTTTGAGTTCATAAGAATTTTTTAATAGTTATTATAACCAAGTAGTTTTTTATTTCCACATACCATGAGCAATCACTCACATAATACAGGTCCTCATCAAGGAATGAAGTAGTCACAAAAAGATGAGATGATTTGTCATGTAATTATAACCTAGAGAGGTGAAATCATATAGAATTTTCAACACCTTTTTTTATTTAAAGGTTATGTAAAATTCTTACAGAAAAATGACCCAAATAATTAGTATATCCTTGGAATCTTTTTTTGGAAAATGTACTTCAAAGTTGAATAATATGTGAAGATAATGATGGGGGATCCTAAGAGATAGGAACTAAAATTTTATAAAGAATAGAAAATAGTGACAAAATATTTCTTAGTGGAGGTGTATTATATTTGAGAATCATTCAATGTTTTTATTGTGTAATCAATGACACATGGAGTTTTATCACAAAGTTGTCCTAATAATACTACTACAGTAAAGTCACTCTCATCACACAAGAGTTTTAATGGAAGTTTCCTATTGAGAATTTTCATGATAATTGGAAATATAAGAGATGATTTGAGTGTTGAGAATGATTAATCACATATTTCTATCCATATAAATAGAGTATATTTTACCAAAAGAGCACAAAGTGGTTAGGAGATAGAGACGAATATCCCAATGAACCTTCTATAGAAACTAGAATGTCCTAAAAAGGACCTCACTTCTTTGATACCTTTAAGAGAGGGAAGGTAAAAAATGATATTAAACTTGTATTTATCAACTTCAATCTCTCTACTATTGACCCGATGACCCAAAAAAAGTCATTCTTTTACCATAAAATGACATTTTTTATAGTTTAAGATGATATTATTATCCTCAAATCTAGAAAATACCCTTTAAATCTATGAATATGGAAAATTAATCTATAAATACCACTAAATAATTTCCCAAAATATCTGATAGAATTCCCATCATGAAACAATATAAGGTAATAGGGTCATTTTATAACCAAAAGGGCATGAACTTGATGGAAAAAGTTCCAAATAGACAGGTGAAGGTTGTTTTTATTTGATCTTATAAGGAGAAACCAATTTTATTGTACCCTGAGTATCCATCTAGGAAACAATAGAATTGATGACCCACAACTCACTCAAGGAATTGATCAATGAAGGGAAAATGGAAATAGTCTTTCTTGGTACAAGATTTTATATTCTTATATTCAATGAACATTATCCATTTACTAATCACCCTTATGGGGAGAATATCACCATACTCATTTGTAAACATAGTGATTCCATCCTTCTTTGGAACCACTTTAATTGGGCTTACCCACTCACTCTTAGCAATAGAGTAGATGATACCATCTTTCAATTGAATTAAAATTTATATCCTTACAAAATCCATGAGATTAGGATTGAGTCTCCACTGAGATCAAGGACATGGTTTGGAATAAAATTCTAAAACAATCCTATGGGTCCCAATGTGTGGGTTAATGCCAATAATATCAGTCGGGGTCCATCCTATTGATTTATTATTCCTACCAGGACATCTAGAAGCATTCTCTATTAATTGACTTCTAGAGATGAAGTGATGAAAATGGAAAATGTTTGATTATACCCTAGTAATGAATACTTGAGTGATAAATAAATGAATTTTTATTCTAGTTCAAGATAGTTAAAACTTTTAATGGAAGGTTGGTACTTTTCATTAAACTATATTTATTTTTCCAGATTTCTTGATAGAATTAGATTCTTTTGAACATAAGTTTCAGCAACCACATTGGATAAATCAGTGTTAATAATGGGTATAAAATTTATGTTTTTTTATTTATAAAAAGTTTTAATTGATTGGTGGTAAAAAAAATCATCAAATGAGATATCTGAAAGATATTAAAGAAAAGGAGAAAAATTAACTTCATGTGTAAAAAGAAAATCAATATCATCTTGACATAAACATCCTTAAATAATTCCATGACTTTCTACTAGTTAAATTTCAATACTACCTATCTGATTCACTTTATAAACATCATAATTATACCCAATTGTTTTAATTGTATATTTTTAGTCCAAGACTAATGTTTCCAAATGTTATGGTCATTTTACCATTCCTTACTCGGATGACTAAGTTGATTGTTGAGAGGAATGGATGACCAAGGATAATTAAAATTTATTCCCTAGTGCCTAGATTGGGATTATTTTCAAGGAAAATGAAGTCAACAGGGTATTTTAAGGTTTCAATGTTCATAAGAACATCCCTTAAGATCACCTTAAGAATCCCAACACTATGATCATCAAGTTGGATTGTGACATAATTTATCTGGAGATATTGAATCCTTAATTGAAAATACATAGTATATAGAATGAGGTTAATAATGTATCCTATATCACAAAGGTATTTGAAAACTTTATTTTCTCCCATTTTAACATTGATGTATGGACAAACAAGATAATTAAACCAAGGGGGAATGTTTCCCTGAATGGTGGTACTCACATTGACATCTAAAAGGACTTTTTTTTTGTGAGAACTTCCTTTTAAAACTGAAAAAATCCTTAAGGTACTTTGAGTAGGAAGGAATGGTTTGGATTTCATCAATTAGGGTTATTTTAAAACTAACTTGAGAGAAGATTTTCCTCACTGGTTCATTCAGTTCAGGTTTAGATTTTCCTCTCATGTGTTGAGGGAAGGGAGCATATTGTTTGATTGTTTGGTGAGGTTGTGGTTCTTCCACATTCTCATTGTATTTTTTAGAATCTAAGGTTGGTTATTCAAAATTTTCATATTATTGAATATTTTAATGGTTCTTTAATGGGTTTTTCATGTTTTTAATGTGATTCACAATTATTAAGATAATCATTTATTTTAGATGTTCATGAGAGGTTTGTGTGCAACTGGATTTTCCCCTTAAGGTTAGGGATGGGATAAAATGATAAGGAATGGGTGCCGTGAAAATTTTAATATTTTGAAATTCAGTGTTAATAGATGAAACTTCAAAATACATTATTTCTATTATTTTACAAAATTTTTTACATAGTGGAAGTGGAAATGATTATGTAAGGGTTTGAGTTGGTTGATTTATCCTAGGTGGATATTAAGGATGTTGGATGTACTATTGCTATTGGATTTGGAATGGGAGATGTTGTTATTGGACTATTCACAGTTGGAATTGATTTTGAGTTGGAAAATTTGGTAGAGGGTTAGGGTTTGGTCATTATGGCTAACTAGATTATTGGATGGGTTATTGTTTATCTTTCCAACAGAATCCTGGATAGTCATCGTACATTGGATTGAAATTATTTTAGTACTATGTCTTTTAAAAGTCCAAATCATTGACCTTTACAGGTGGTACTCCTAAAATAAAATCCTTTATAGAAGGGATGGTTGATCAGTTTTCAGTATTGTGGTTATGTTTGTCACAAATTGTGAAAATGGTCTCGATAGTTTGGATTTATTGGACTTTCCTAAGATCGATCTCCTCCACCTTCTTAGTGAGTGAAACAAGTTTTTCCCTAATACATTATTATTATTACCTAAGATTGAAAATTCCACCAAATTTATGTGGAATCTCATAATAAGGTGATGTTCCCCACGATTGGTTTTATTCAGATAGACCTTCCAGATACTCATAATCATCATTCAGGGATTTGATTTTGAAGGTTCCATTATACATCATGTTAATGAATTGTTTGTTTCTTGGACCCTACCCTTTATAAAAGATTCAAACATGTTTTTGGGATTGAAAATCCATGGAGAGGTACCATGTTGAGTGTATCTTTTAACCTTTACCATGTTTCATAAAATGACTCCAATTGCTTTTCAAAAAAGTTTTGTATTATATTTTTAAGTGAAATTGTTTTGTGATTGGAGAAGTAATTTTTGTAGAATTATCTTTGTAATTGATCCCATGAATTAATTGATACTGTTCTTAGATTGGTTAAAAAATTATTGGATTGATCCTTTATTAATAAATGAAATTTCCTTAACTTATATGACTCAATTTAATGTGGTGGGAACATGGTTTCAATAATGTCTTTGAATTACTTAACATTAATGTATGGAATTTCCAATTCCATACCATGAAGGGTTGGAAGGTGTTTAGGTCATAAGGGTTAAATATATAGTGGTATTATAATAGGGAAACACATCTAATGAAATATTGTGTGTTGGTCCATGATGGTGTGACGTAGTTATTCATGGTTGATTGATTGAATTCCCCAAGTTAGGGGCTAACTCTTTTGTATTTCCATTTTGGTTTCTATCAGGTTTATGAATTGGTTTTGTTGAAACCCTACACTAGAATGAGATCAACTTTTGAATCTAGATAATTAATAATATTAGGAGATAATATGAAGATACCCCTAGGTGTTATTGAATCCAAAACCCTAGTACTAACCACTATAACTAGATGTTTTGATTTTTCATGGGTATAGGAATACATATGCTAAGAAAAGGGAAAAAAAGAAAGAGGAAAAGATAAAAGAAATGGGACGAGAAAAGAGAAATGGAAGAGAACAGAATGAGTTTAAAATATGACTTACTTGGGTCCCCAGAAATGGTGCCAAAATTTTTTCTCACCCAAATTTACCCTAAGGTCGAAGAAATCACTTGAAAAATAGAAGGGCTATCAAATCCTTAGAGACCTAAGAAAAATCACTTACTAGTTTAATATCTAAAAAATCCTAATACTATTCAAATATACACTTGGAATATCATTTTCATTATTACTCAAAAGTATAGTATCATATTAACACCAATAATGTGTGGCATTAAAATTCAGTAAGGATGAGGAAATAAGTAATCATTGAATAAAATTACTGATTAAAATAAATGATTTGTTGTTAATGGAAAATGAAATAAAAACCAAACATAACCCTTAAAACATCCATTTTATCAAACCATAAAATTTTTATCCTTACATTGATTCAATTATTTCAGTGTAATATTAAAGGTGACTTACAAAGGTATAATTGAAGAAGAAAAACAGTGAAATAATAAACACTCCACCGTTGTGTGGAGGATTTATCTATTCCATATGTGAATAAATTCACACCTTAATGAAATAGTATCAAAATATTAATAAAAATAATAGAAAATGATGCGTATATTAAGTTTGATTAAGAAACTAATGTGATTAAATAAACTTACAATTCAAGAAATGTGATTACAACATCAAATTGGAAGCATAAAATTAAAATGAAATAAACCAAAAAATCCTATGAAATACTCTACCACCTCCTCATTAAATATGGATTTTTGAATCCTTGGATCAATAAAACAATAGTAAAAGTCTTACAACTTGATTATGGTAGGACTAGGATGTTGTAAAGTTTGTGCAATATAGACTTTTCCAACATTGACATTAAATAGAAGCCATCTTGCATCCTCCCAATAGAGGCACTAAAATGGGCTTCTAGATGGCCGAATTTGTGTGGTACATAGAATAATTAATTTAAGAAACGTATTTTATCTAATATATTTTAAAATTTCATCCCATTTGGACTCATATCTAGTGATTTGTGGTAAAATTGGTGGGCTGTTATTCTCGGCCACCGAATCTGGCCCAGAATCTCATCTCTTAATTAGGCCACCTAGATTACCCTTTAAAACTCATAATTATATCCTTACATATTTTAATGAAAATTTCTCCAAAATTTCCTCTATATCCAATTAAAATTTTAGTTTAATTTGGTTTTTATCATGGAAACTACATTAATTTTATTTGACTGCTATCTAGTTTACTTCATCCAGAATTTTCTGGGTTGGATGTCCAAAATGGGGGTCTTCCAATGTGAATAATCAAGTTCTACATAAGGATGTAATATTCCAAAAATCATGTGTGACCTACCATTGAAAAATTAATTTCAAATAAATACCAGTGGGGTTTTACAAGGATATTAAATAATGTACCATGTATTAGTGCATTTGATTAAGAATTACAAACATGATGCGATAAGAAATTCAATTTGTAAAATACACTAATATCGATATTTGTGAACAATTAAGTACATGCAAATAATAATATAATAATTTAATATTAGCCTATTTCATTGGATAATCATTAAAATCACCATACATGATAAGAAATCTAATGAATCATAAAAAGGGGCTTTGAGAAAACAAAACTTAACATGAAGAACCCATGCCTTGCCTGAGAGGGGATATATACTCCATCAGTGTGAGGGAAGGCTGATGTATCATCCCATAATGAAAAAATGAGGATGTTATATGAATCCTAGGTTCTATATCACCATAATTTATAATAATACATGGCCCCTAGCTCTGGAGGTCTAGTGAAAGGGACCTTTGATAACACTGTACAACTCTACACCACCACTTGGTCATATCTTGAGAAGCAATATAAAAGAGGGAAGGTATATTATATCGAATGAAGACCAAACATTGAGGTTGTCTTGAATAAGGATCATAGGCCCAAATCGTTCACCATTTGAATCCAATACAGCTTCACCAAAACTAACTATGGTTCATGGGGAGTATGGGGAATTCCCCTATAAATTTGGAATCAGACTAGGTCCTAAAGAACCAATCCATTAAAAAGAGGGTACTACTCACTTATAGCTGAAAATTGGTGTCCTATACCCTCCATACTATGATATTATTATCACCAATTTTTTTTTCAGAGGCCACTAATCTCTAAAGGCACATGAGGGTCCTACGTCATACATCTAAAAGTACCCTAGGTAGGTCTACATCCCTCAAAATTACATTTCTCCAAAATATGGATCTCATCTTCATTACTAGGGAATAAATCAAGAAAAAACATTGAATCATCTCTCTAAAGACCTCTAATAGAAAATAAAACCTTACAATAACATTTAATATTTAATGATACTCATAACAAACTCCTCTTATGTCTAATTATGAATATAGGGTGAGAAAAAGTGAAGCCCAGAAGAAAAGGGTAGTACACGATGTGAACCCACAAATGACCAGCCTTGGGCATGTACTTTAGTATACCCCACAATTTAATTCCATAATATATGATGTTACCGTACCCTCTATGGATTAGGGAGTACATGGGTAACCTATTGTGTTCTCTAACCCTAGTCATGTCATGTAACCTGATATAGCATATAAAAGTATACGCCATGTCCTTGATAAGGGTGTCTAGTCATGTATACGACCATAACCCATGTCATGTAACCAATGGTCCTACATAGTGTGTCTATATGGATGAAACATCATGTGAACATTTTCATCAACCTAATATGAATTGATCAACCACATGATATGTGTTCTTGATATCAAACATCTTATAGTCTATATTTCCTAACATAGAGTGCCTATGATCTAACCAAATCAACATCGAACACAATGGATTCAAACTAACACTGAAAGGAAAATGAAAACCAATAAATACATATTACAATATGAAAAGAAGCAATAATTTAATAATAAAAATAAGGTATAATTAAAATAATGATCTCTATATCATGGTGGATTTCCGTAGCTTCATAATCACATGTTTTTGACCCATGATCCTTGGTTGTTGCATCCAGATCCATGATTTGATCATCCCTGAATTATGGTTACTCCATGATCTAATACACTCATATCTATGAATATTCAATAGGTAAGGGGGAGGGGAGGCCCTTCGAGTCTGATCGAGGAGAGAGGGTGCGGTTAGCCATTTTTTATTAACGCTAATTAAATACAAAGTAAAACCCATTAAATGGGTCTAACCTAACCTAAAAATCCAAACATAGATCATACCTATCTTTAGTAAAACCCCATATTCCAGTACCAACTATGATGTAAGAATTAAAATCCAGAGCATTATTTAAGAGATATCAATATTTGAACCTATGGAATATAATTAATATTTATTTAATAAAAATTAAATACTTCGAATATTTTTCCTGACATAAAATCACACCAAATTCTTTACTTAGGTAAAATTCCACATTAAAGAGTAAGAAAATCATAATAAATTTTTTGATGTCATTTGACTAGTGGAAATGACTATTTTACCCTTTTTAATGGTATGGGCTTCAGAAATCAAAATTGAGTTACATATCCTATATATGAGAATCCTAAATAATTATAGAATTATAATAGAATAGAATAGGTACAAAAAGAAAAAAACCTTATACTAAATAGTAATGAATATCTAAAGTATCAATGAAAGAGAATTCAGGAGAGGACTAACTTCTTTCACTAGATATATCTTTTGTGTCAAAGAGAAGGTAGAGATATAGTACCACTATGATGGAGATAACCTTTGAATGCTGAAAAATAAGAAGGATATAATATTATATAGTAAATGGTGATCCTATGGAATATCTCAAGCTTATAATACTAGAGAAAAGACCATGCTATTTTATTGGTATGTCATAAAGACTTAAGATAATGTGAGATAAAAATTTTGTGATTTTTTTAAGTTGTAGTCATGTTTTATTGAAAAATTATTGAGGAATAAGATCACATTCATTTTATCTAGAAGATACATAAGAACAAATTTTAATCATATTTCAAAGGATCCAACTGAATCTAGTATTTTTTAGAAGGAGGTCTAGTCGGTGTTATATCCTTAAGGAATAGTAAATTGGTGATTTCAGGTAAGTTTGGTTGTTTCCGATGATTGTAAATGACCAAGGATATACCATTTTTTGAGCTTCATATTGATAATAAAAGAGGATTCGTGTGAATATGGAATAACAACCACTATACATCGAGGATATATTAATTCAACTTAGAGGGAAAACTTGTTAACAAATCCCAATGTGCCTATTTTCTTTTATTTCATTTATATCATTTCATTCATATAAACTAAAGGTGAGTAGAGAAAAGGGTAGTGAAATCCATTAAATGAATAAGTGTATAGGTAAGATAGGATAAAATGTATTAATTGGTAATATGTTACTCACATTAATTCACCCCCACTAAATTGTTTTCAAAAATCCTGGTGGAACAGTAGTTATGACCAAATATTACACCTCATATAGGGTAAAAACCCTATTTTAGATTCAAAAATGAAATATTTTTTCCAATTATGGATCTAATTTAGGAGATATCACCATTCAAACTTAAATTATAAATATTTCTTTTAAGAATAAATATTAAAAATACCTCAAAACTCATTGATCTTGGAAAATCACCAAAACTCAACCGGGGGATCTACACCATGACCTAAGATGAATGGAACCATGAAAAAAAATTATGAGGTCTTATAATATGGTAAATTTAACATTATAACACTATAGATATCTCATGACTCTGAAACTCGAAAATGAGATGATTCTTGGATAGGAAAAATCTAGGTTGCTGTAATAAATAATGGTTAAACCAGTAGGTAACCCCCACTTTTCTAGATAGACCATAAGCCCTCAAGCCAATGAGTAGTCTGACCTAAAATTCCATTATCTATGGATAATTAATCAACGGATAACTAAATTCAAATATAATCATAAATTATAATATGCATAAATCATAGAAAATATTTACTTTAATATCTATAACCCATAAAAAATCATAGGCATGTTTGAATGTAACTAAATATTATGTCATAAGTAGTATTTAACCCCTTAAATAAATAGTGTGACACTTATAAGAAGTTGTTAAAATATTTAAAATAAAGTATAAATCCGTCAATAAAATGAAACTTTTATTTTTGAATAATAATATAGGGAATAAACTAGGTCAAAGAGAAATTCCTAAATTTAGAAATGAGATAAACATTTCTGAACATTTCTTATATAAAGAAATTATATAAAAAATTAATTTAGACATGATCATATGGAAATTCCATAAATGAGTAAACATAAACATTTCAAATTTATTTTAATACAAACTCTTTAATTTTCTTAATTTTTGTGGCATTATATAATCACATTCACTTTCAAAATATTTAATATTCATGTAAAACTTTAATAACCATATAAAAATTTTATATTTTATGTAAATACATTTCATAAACCAAAAAATCACATATTTCACACTATCTATTCAATAATTAAAATTTCTAAAACTATTTTAGGTTAGTTATATATAAATATAAAAATAATTTTTTTAATATAAACATTTCATATTATTATTTATGAACATTTATTAAATAAATGTAAACTCCTATATATTTTGCATTATTTTTCAATTTATAAACATTTTATAAATTTTTAAATAAATTATATCCACTTTAAACTTAGTTCACACCCACTAATACATTTTTTATAAATTAAACCGCCCCTTGCCTATACTAAAGAAGGTTTTTGAAACATTTAATAAAATCTATTTTTCTAAAATATTTAAAATCATACTCATTATTCATGTAAAACATATAATGGATTATCCCAAGTTATAACTATCATCTAGAGGAAAACTATGAAAATTTTTCTATAGGTGAGATCATTTTTGGGGAAAGAATTTATAAGTAACACTTGTAAAACCACAATATTATTTATTTTTACCAAGTAATGGTTTTCTTATTGAAATCACATTTTGATACTAAATGTGATCATTTTACTAGTAATCCATGATGTATTATTATCAATTTATGATACTTTATTTTTGTGAAATTTTCTCTTTAACTTAGTTACAAATCATAATGTGGTTTTATAAACATTGTAAAACCATGTTTTTTATCACATAAATTAAGTTTTAGTTTGAAAAACTTTATGATTCATGAGATGTTTTTTACAAAAATACATCATAGTTCACAAAAAAATCATTTTTCCATTTTCTTCATCTATCTAAAAAAGTAATCCAAATGAAATTTAAGTAGATTGTGAACCATATTGTTTTTCATAGGGTTTAATAATTATCCCAATGAAGAAAAAAAATCAACCAAAACTAACTTATACTATAGGATCAATCTATTCCCATGGAAAAATAAAATAAATGAAGAAAATTTACCTTTTAACTATTAATACCGTCTATAAAATATTTTCCTCACAAGATTAATGTGGATTTCTAATAAGTATCCAAAAGAATCATTCCTCCCATGGAATCTATGTTTTGTGTAAATATCCCAATGCATGTCAAGGATCCTATACTACTTAAAATTTTCTAGAGACTTATATAAAGAGAAATAGAGAGAGTGTGTGTATATCAACATTGGTTTTAAGAAGTCTCATAGTGATCAAATCATACTATAACAACTTCATCCATTTCATTCACAAACAATGAACCAGTTTATATATAAATCTAGGAATCCTAAATATTTGGCTGATTAAATTCAATTTTTCCTAAATGTTTTGTAATATACAATCCATTGTAACTCTCAGGTCATTATTTTTATCAATTGTTTATGGAAAAAACAATATATTTGGATGTTAAAACTCATCTAATCACTATCAAATGATGATAAAATTTAATATTTCATCTTATAGTAGGAAAAAAATGTTTTCACATAACATATAAATTGAGACACACTAGAACATGATGTGATTTATCCTAGAACAAACCACAATGTGGTTTATAACACCATGCTATGTTTTTGAATTTTGTGCATATTTTTAATTGGAGTAATTTTGGCTGCATATATAAACAAATGATATTAAACTATATTAGTATATTTTTATTTATAAATATTATCTTAAATAATATAATATTATTTTTAGTGACTTATAAATATTCATAGTGTATATTTACACTATAATCATTTAAAGAGTATAAAATTCCACTAAAAATTTACAGTTTAATTTATGTTGTAATTTTTTATTGAAAAGTTAGATTAAAAAATATCATTAACACTATGGGTGTAAAGATAAAATATAAAATGAAATATTAGTAATATAAATAATATTTTAAATATAAATTTGAATCTCATATTATTCTTCTCTGAATTTCTGTTGTAAACTCTAACTATAATTTTACAATGTTAAATTTCTAAAATAATTCAGTGGTCAATTTTATCATTTTAATTTTTATAAAAATTTAATGAGAAAATTTATTAATTTATAAATAAATAATTTAAATAGATTTATTTTCATATATTTTACTCTCAGTTGATGTTATTCCATTTGGAGTTTCTACTGTGAATTCATAATGTGGGTTTTAATGCACATTTCCAATAAATTTTTTAAAATTTCAATGTAAATTTTCACTCCAAATTTATTGTTAAAATTTAATTTGATCTATTTATTATATAAATAAAATGTTCACTATAAATTTTAGACTCCATGTATTTTCCATTTTCATTTCCATTATAACCTCATAATGCATTTTTATAGTGTAAAATTTTCACATGTTATGTATAATTATATTTTAGATATGAATTTTCACTAATAGTTTCAACTAATAATATGATTGATAGTACATAAAGAATATAAAATGTTTTTATCAGATACTTTACTTTCCATGGATAGTATTCTATTTTAATTTTTTACTGTAAACTCAAAAATAAAATTTTCAAATCTCATTTTTAATAGAAATTTTTAATTCAAATATAAAATGTAATTTTAGAATAAAAATTTAAAGTGAAAAATAATGAAAACTTTCATCATTTATTTTTAATCTACATAAATTATCAAATTATATTTCCACCATAATAAACTCAATGTGCAATTTTAGTGTAAAATTTCCACTTAAAATTAATTGTTCAAATTTTTATTGTAAATTTCCATAGATTTTTTGGTGATAAATAGTTAGTTAGTACTTTAAGAATAAAAAATAATTTTTAAATGGATATTTGAATCTTAGTGAATCCTTTTATAAAATGAAAATCTACTAAAATGTAACGACCCTCGATTTTATCAATAGAATTTCCTCTTCTGATTGTGTCATATTTAGTAATATAGTTTTATATAAGGAACATTCACCAAATGATAAAACAAAAAATATTTTATTATATTAATTGAAAAATTAAATTTAGAGAATAAATATGGTTTTAATAATTGAATAAATTACAATTGGAAGTAAAATAGAAAACTAGATAACTATAATATGAAGACTGGGATATGCTCAATCCATTAGAATAATTGCACTCATAAACAATACTATAAAATGAAACAAAATATTAATAATAAAATATTGATCTTAAAAATGAAAATATATTTATACTTGATTGAAAATTAAATCTAATAAATAATTAATGAAATATGATGCATTTATAGAAAGTAGGGAACCCATATGACCGTTATAAATATACCCGTTGGAATAGTAATTTGACTATTGGAATAGTAATATGATAGTTAGGAATATCAAAATGACCAATAGAGTAGTATAAAAAACCTATGGGAGTATAAAATAATATTTTGTTATAATATAAAATGAAAATATGATATATTTATATCACGATACAAGTAAATTAATGTTTAAAAAAAATTAAAAAATAAGTATTTGTATTTTTGTAAACAATAAATGTTTTATTTTATTTTTTATAAAAAATATAATTATTTAAAAGAAATTTGTTTTCTTAAAATGGATTTACTAATTAATATTATGTTTTACTATAATTATTATATAATTTTATAAGACCATAAATAATTTTTTCAAGGGGCCATAAAATAGATCATAATATTAAAATTGGTATTTTCCAAATAAATAAAGATTTTAATTAAAAATTAAATATATTATACTTAGAAAATTATTTTTATAAAATATATTTCATTTTTCTAATCTACACATTGAAAAAATGTAGGGTTATTATTTTTATTATTTTTAAATTTTTGAATTTTTTGTGAATAGTGAAATACAACAAAACATCGTATTTCACATTAAAATATAAATTCATGATTTATTTCATATTGGATGATGTAAGAACCCATTATTTTTAAATCACATGAACCATTTAATATATATTTTTATAAGATTTATTATTATTGATAGTCTTGAGATAAAATAATAAACTAATGAATATAATATTAAAAAACACCCCTCTCATCCCCTTATAAATACCACCCCTTGACACCCCTTCTCCTCACACATTATAATCCTTTAAGCTTACCCAAATTCTACAAAACCCTCTCCTCATATCTCTCCTTATATCCATTCAATACTTGGTTTCACCAATGACCATTCTAAGGAGTCTTTAGGGGTAGCCTAAGAGGAGACAACCAAATGAAGAGGTAAATTCTCAACTTAACCTCTATTAACTTTATTATTCTTATACCACCCCTATATGTTTTCCATACACCTAAAAATTGTAACATATATATCCTAAATATATTTATATGTTATTATTATTTTATAATATCCATCTTATACTATCCTTTCAATTGATACTAAAACAAAATCATTGTTCACAATATGGTTGGTTCACCACCTCCATGAACAACGTACTTCATTTTTTTCTCCACCACCTTCAAGGATGGTTATAAAAATAATATCATTGTTAAATATGATGATGAAAAGTTTATTATATATTATTTCATATTATGTAATAGATATATAGAAACAATATTAAATAAAATGAATATATTTCAATATGGTTCGTAAAACCACCTGAATGAACTAATCGTATAACGAGAACATTTACAAAAAATGAATCATAATTATGTAAGAAAACATATAAATATTGGGAAATATTTAAATTATTATAAGGATAGAAATATAATTTCATCTCACTTCTGGTGTAGTAGTCACATTTGATAAGAACTTTGATAATCATCCATAAGTGATCCAACCTTGGAGCCATGAAATGAATGCCCTCAGAACAACAAAATTAAAAATAATATCTCATTGAAATGGTTGTAAATGAAAATAATATATTTATAGTAAATCAAATATAGATGTAAAAAATTATTAATTATGTAATTAATGAATCTAATTTTATTGTTTATTATGTTAAGTGCATGTTCATAATGAATCCTGACATAAGGTAAGGGATCTCTCCAAACCACCATATTTTATTTGGGTTATGAAATTTATCTCTCTAAATAACTTTATATTTATATTTGATATTATAGAATGATTCTAAATTCTGTATATGTGTATATTACTTATATTCTACCTTCATTTGATGTGGTTATACATGCTTCGTGTTCAATCCTTAATTCCTTCTTCTAAATAAAATCTGATTAAAGGAAACTTTTCTCTTTTTCCTTGATGGGGTTATACAGGCTTTATGTTCATTCGTAAATTCCTTCTTTTAAATCAAAATTGATTGAAGGTAAATTTTCTATAACTTAATCTATTTAGGTAATAAAATTTTAAGGTATTTATTCCCATTCATTATTTCATTAAATAAAAAATATTTTAGGGATAAACATTTGAGTTTACCTCTATATTTTCAAAGGAAACTCTATATTCATTCTCACATAATTTTTTTTAAGAAATTTCTTAAAAAATAATTTTAAAAGTTCATTCCCCTACCCAATTATCCACCCTTTATCAAGAAATTTCTTTCAAATAAACACCATGCTTGGGACCTATTATTTTTTATCCAGACATGAATTTACAATATATTTAATTTCATATTCTCTTTGGAATCTTTATGAAATATAATTTTATTATGATACAAAGAAATATAATGTATCTCATTTCATTCCATAGGTATTTCTTATTCTTATTCCCTATGTTTTATTACCTTATGTGGCACTCATATCTATGTACATGTTATAATAGTTGTGCATAGATATATCTCTAATGCATTGGGTAATGTGTACATATCATGAGATGATATTTATGGGATTAGTGAGTAAACATAATCCATGATGGGTCTCTGTCCACCATGTGATGTTGTCATGGAAGTTAACATTTACTTATTCTTATGTCATTTTTATATGTTTTCTACATTCCTATATTTTCATGATCTTATTATTCCATGTTATTTATGTCAGGACCTATATGATTATTCATGAGGCTTTTATTTTATGATATCAAGATATGATTTTTGATTCATATGTTATACTTTTTCATCGTGTTTATTCCCATACTGAGCTTTATAGATTACCCATTTTTTATGTATTCTCCAAGTTATCCTATACTATTTTAGGAGTTAAAATGGATTTAGGATCTCATTATGGAGATTAAAAAATTCATTTTATTTTAGTTTAACTTTGATTTATTATGAACCAAGTCTTCCAAATACAACATAACTCTTGATATTTGGGTTGTATTTATTGGATATTTATGTAAAAAATCATGATACATTATGTGTAGGAGACTTGGTTTTCTATAATTAGTAACAGATCAAGGTACAATTATTCTTAGTGATCAAGAACAAAAATACATTAAAAAAAACCCTAGTCATAAGTCTAAGTATAAGAAATTATACTCAAATTTTTGAAAGGTATAGAGTGAGTGATTTCCAAGAACTTACATCCCTCTATGGATACTGTAAGTGAATGTGGATCTAGAATAAATGTTCCTAGGTTTAGTAACCCCAAAAGTCTCTTTGAGTATTAACCTGATCTATACCTTGTGTAGAACACAAATGCCTTTACACACACCTATTTTGAAACTCCCAATGGATATGATTTTTCAGATTCATAAACTCTTTATAAACAATTATGAAGGACTTGAATAGATTGTCAGGCTCAAAAAACTAATAGAAAAATTACCACATACAACCTAGATTTAATCCTAGAGAATAATAATTTAGGATATAATTTTCATTTTTAAGTTATTAATTCTAAGTTTATAGTTTCCCTTTTATATTTTTTTAGTTTGAGTATTCTCATCCCTAATTTTATTTCCCTATTTTTTAGTTAATAGTAGAAAATAAGAGGATTCCTTCCAATAAGCACTGTGAATGGAAATATGATTATCAACCTAATGAGATGTCTAACCCAATGGGAGTGAGATCTAAGAACTTTATTGAAGTATTGGATCAACTAATTCAAATTATTAATAATAACTTGAATCAATGGGACACCCTCCTTCTCCTAAGAAAGAGAAAGCTATGGTTGATTATTTTATGTGACAAATGCCTCCTACATTTTGAGGATCTTATGATCCCCTCATTATAGAACCATGGATTAACTCCATTTATAAGATATTTTACATTCTCCAATGATCAAATAAAGAGAAATTCATATCATCAATTTATCTCTTGGATGGGGAAGAAAATCAGTGGAGAACAATGATCAAGAGCATGAATTCAAAAGAGGAAATTGATTCTATGTAATGGGAAGGATTCAATAAAATATTTTTTATAATTATTTTACTTGAACAATCCATATTAAAATAAATATGGATTTCCTTAGACTAAATTAAAATAAATATGAGTCTATCAAGGTGTACGAAAAAAACTTTACAATGATTTCATGGCATGCCTCTGGTTTTTTCATCGACTCTAAAAGTAAGGTATACTGCTTCTTTATTGGATTAATGTTTATTATACTAAAATACTTTGTGATTCATGAATTTTATGGTTATAAATATTTTATATTTTAGGACCTTAAGGCCATGATTAATATTGGTGACTCTCAGTGGTATTGTAGAGTTTTAGGTAAAAAACATAAAATAGAGTTTTATCTAGGTGGATCTATAGATAAATCCTATAGAGGAAATAAAACCCAATTGAACACATATCAAAAATATGGGAAGAAGCATCCCATAAGCTTTATGAATGGAATAGTGAAATGCTTCAAGTGTGAAAAGTTGGGGCATTAGGATAATCAGTGTCGAAGGGATATGAAAAATCCACTAATGTGATAGAAAAATGAAGGTTTCAATCAACACCCAACTTATAGACCAATGTTTCAGTTGTAAGGAACACTGAAATTATGAAAACCAATGTCTTAAGAAAAGGGTTTTTAGAGAAAATCAACGACAATAACCTACAAGTACTAGAGATAAATAAAGGATACATGTTATCACTACTACTGAAGTGGATGTTAAAAACTATGTGGTTATATGGAAAATGGTTATACATTCAAGAAATAGTGAACATACTCTTTGATTCTAGTTATACACAGTCTTTTATATCTTTAAAGTTTAATAGAACTATTCAAAAACCACCTCAAAATATTGTGGTTGATTTATTTGTGAGAATTAGAAATAGAGATGTTATTGAATCCAAAGTATATAAATCCTCCCTAATCAATGAATCTGTAATGTGCCTCCCAAAAAATATTGTAATAATTCCTTTAGTAGAATTCGATGTCACGAACCGACCCTTGGCTGGGCTCAAGCCGCAACTACCCAAAGCCCAACTCCATAGGCAAGGGTGTAGAAAATAGAAACAAAGGCACAAAAATATTAGGGAAGCCTTAACTAAGAACCTGTACATGCACAAACAACCAAATAAATGAAAATGTGTTGAGGGAAAGGAAAATAAGATACAACACTACTATAAAAAGTAAACCAAACATGCATCAAGCTCTAAAAATTACAAGTACATAAAGGTAAACTAAAAGGGAAAAAGGGAAAAAATACACATCCAACCAAAAAAGTGACACAACCCAAAAACAAGTGGAAAAGTAAAATAGCTGAGAGAGCCATGGTCATGTATCCCAAGCTACGACCACTGTATGTGGTCCAAGAACCCCGTATCCCTCAGCTCCTCTAATGTCACGATCAACCTGTACAACTTCTGTAAGGTAACACCAAGTACATAAAAATCCTAAATAGGGGTGAGTATAAAAATACTCAAAAGGATGCCCCAAAGGATCAAGAGAGTAGCAAAAGATGCACCGAAGGGAGGGAGTAGTTATAATAAGGTACAATAAAAGGAGTACATATTAACCCAACAAGAGAGTGAAGTAAGCTCATTCAAACATAAGAAGCTAAAAATGGTTAGAAGATGAACTTCTCGTTGAGTATTCTTTACCTAGAGTAGGAGAGCAGAATCATATAACCATGAGAATCTAGACATGGAAATCACGTGACATACCCCACGCGTCTTCACCTCTCCTGGAAGGAGAGTACCCAAAACAAAAGGAGGGGGACCAAAAAATAAATAAATATATGATCAGTCAAAGAAACACAAATGAGAGAGTAAGGGGATATATATTTCATAGTTTAGGCTAAGAAAGTGAGTAACCAATAGTCCCAGAAGTAACCACCATCGATGCCTAGCATCCCCCATGTCTGCTCTGAACTGCAAGTCAAAGGGACTCAATCACCGCATCTTGATACTATCCACTTTGGGTGGCTCTGTCTCACCCTCATGGTTTTAGGTTATGTCACAAGGAAACATCTTGGTGGGAAAAGCATCCCTCTTATTTTAGAGTCCAATGGTACATTAAATCATGTCTCATCACTGTGAACCACAATTGAGGGATTTCAAACTCATAGTAGATGGCACACTCTCTAGTTCCTTAGGGGGATTCCACTCTGGTAGACACCATTGAGGACCCACACTCTGATGCTTTAGGGGGATTCCACTCTGATAGTCTTCATAGAGTACCCACACCCTAATCTATCAGATTATTACACTCTGATAGTCATCGTAGATGACCCACACCCTGATGAATTAGGGGGATTCTACTCTAGTTCATCAAGGGCCCACTCCCTAGCATGTTAGGGGGATTACACTTGGAATTGCCATCATGGACCACTTCCCAACCCAACTGGAGGTATGACCGGAACTACTCTGTTAATCCCTATTGGATGGTACCTCTTAGAAAGCACTGAGGAACACTAGACATCCCTGCTGGATGGTGCCTCTCAGGAAGTGCTAAGGAACACTGGCCATCCCTACTGGATAGTACCTTTTATAAAGAACACTGCTATAGTCATCAGGTGCCACCCCCAGATAGGAATCACTCTTGTAACATCTCACATCGTATCTCGGATGCCACTACAGTGGCACAAACACATTCTATAGAAAAGAAACTCAGGATAGGATTCTCACAGACCAAAATTTGAGTCCAAAATAAGGAGATATGGGAGATAGAAAATTTGTAAAGTAGTACATGGTGTGTGTGGGTCCCATACATTATGTGGCCCCAATTCGTTTCATGGCCCTGTACCTATCCATTTTCAGGTACTAAATTGTGAACAAGTACCCCTAGGCATGCTAATATGCTTCTAGGGGACATGGCATATCTAGTCAAAAGGACTATGAGCACACAATTCTTATCGTTAGTGCATAGGGTAAAAAATGTAACTTCACTGACACGCCTCCTCAACAACTTAGAATGTTTGACCACAACTTTTCATACTACATATCTACTCTAGAAGAGTTTAAGCTGAACCAAGCCATGAGTTATCTTTAAATATAGTAGAAGGATCTTCCACCGATATTCCTTTCATGTTTCCATGTTTAATGAGATCACAAAAAAGGTCCGTACGTCTAAACGGATCATACTGTTGCGATCCCTGCTGAAAAAACGCAATATCGACTATTTAATCACCCCAAACAGGAATTCGGTGGAAAATATTTATGCCACTTCATTTCTCTTGAATGTAATACTAATGAGGCCCATTCCTTGATCCTAAAATAAATATATGGATCAACCCATTACAATCGTCATGGGAAAATACATGATATGGACTAATCATTCACCCATAATAGATACCAGATGAAAAAGCCACATTTCACTACAAGACGTGCAAAATGGGACTCATAGGGCCCACACCTCGTATTTGGTTTATAAGTAAAATGTAGTCTTTTAAAATTCTTCACAAAGACCAGGGTTTCACCATCACTGATGGTGCGTTAAATAGACGATCCATTTAGAAGATAGGTCTGATACAAGGTCACCAAATCATAATAATTAAATTATTATTATTATTAAATTTAGAAATTTTTTGCACCCAAGAAATGAAACTAAAACTTAAAAGTCCTAAAATGATTTAAAAATATCCATCTCAAAGATATGGACTCATGGCCGTAGATGGCATGTCAAACAGATGCATAGTTTAGGAGATATAACTTTTTAAAGTCTGATGGCCCGATTTGAACCGGTCTGGCCCATTCTAGCCAGACCTGTCCACCTGGGATAGCCAGATCTGGCTAGCCCGACTCATTTTTCTAGGTCGCATCCCAGCCTTCCACCTGCCGCTCCAGCTCACCTACCGCCAGACTAGTCCGCTCCCATTGTAGCCCTACTAGCGCATTGCCTTAGGTGCATCTGCCTGTCCATATTAATGGTCGACCGCCTCCCCTGAAATCCCAGCCTCCTATTGGCCATATTTCTACTCTCCTGACCGCGATGGTGGCCCACCATCCACTAACATCGCCGCACACCGAAGACTGATCCTAGCCACCCGTTAATGCGATCCTTCTCTCGGGATCCCCATCCAGGCTTGATCCATCCTTTGCACCACTGTTCTCCGCTCCACCGCCAGCTAGCCACGTCGCCCTGTGACTCCCTTACACTGGCTACCTTGGACACCCACCACACCACCACTGTGCTCCACCATCGGCTGCTGCCCTGGCGGAGCTCTAGTGCCCCCTTTTGTGGACCATGAAGACTCCTCTTATTGCCTAATTCTAGATCTGAGGACAGATCGACACCTGCTATTACGCAAGCTTCATAGAACCTACCTTTTATTGATGATCTGACAGTTGATTAATGCTTCTAAAAGTTGACGACAGATACCCATGAATAATGGATGAAGAATAGGGGTTTAAACAAAGATCAATGTCCATGCTTATGTGGCCATCAATGATTTAACAAAGTAGGGATGAACAACAGGTCAATGAAACAAATTTTCAAAATTGAAACTGAATTAGAATTAAAAAAATGAGATAAATCCTACCTCAATTCAATCTTTCAGTGTTGGCGACACATCCATAATGATATTTCTTCAATTAACCAAGCTTCCGGTGGAGATCGCTCATTTATTTGATGAAGAACAGATCAATAAGAGAGAGAGAGAGTAAGCTTGTAGATAGAGAATGAAATTAAAGGCTAACCCTTAATTCTAATCCCTTAGATTTCTATTTATAGAAACCCTGCTTGGCGCGAAATCTTAAATTCAAATGCCTCTTCTTTTTATGCTATGTTTTGGAAAAACACCCCATTCCAAACTCAACAACGGTCTTGGATTTCCAATCCGAGACCCTGATCAAAAGATATTTCATTCTCCATTCATGATAAAATAATCAAGTTTAATTATTTTGTTTATGATTTTTCCTCTGGGTGAATTTTCTTAAAGAAGTCCCACATCGACAAAATTTATGTCCCACCTAGGGTAAAGACCACATTTCAAACTCAACCATGGACATGGATTTATAATTCGAGTGAGAATTTGAGATTTATTTGGGTTTAAGCTATTAGATGAATGAATTAATAAATTAATTCATCCATTTAACATACCACTAACAAGATATGGGTCTAAAGGTCTCACGCTGACATATTTTATTTCATGCTTAGGGTAAAAATCCCTTTCTAGACCCAACTGTGATCTCAGATTTATGATGTGATCAACCATTTAAGATATATCTAATTTCCATCTTGTGGATAGTATTAAATATACTTAATATTTTTTTATAATTTATTTTGGGCACACCAAGCCTTGAAATTTCATGACGTCTCAGCACCTAGATCTGGAAATATTCTTAGAAATATTTCAAAGTCTTACAAGGTGAAAATAGAGTCTCTACATTATTCCCTTTTTCAATATTTTCATCCTTGAAAATAAAAACTAGGGAGACAACTCAAGATATAGAGCATTAAACTAGCTATCTCGCTCCCAAGAAACTCCTAGACATTTCCATACTGCCACGACATGCGAACCAAGGTGGTGGTCCATCCTCATAATGTCTTCTCCTGACAATGATGTTCATCGGAACACACACACATCTCCTCAAACATGACATGTGGAAGATATCATGCACCCAATCCATATATTGGGGGTAGAGAAAGGCAGTAAGAAACCTTGAAATCTATTTTCATGATCTTGAATGGCCTGAAGAAATTCAGGGGAAAAGTTTGGCTCCCTGCCGAACCTCTACATCCCGCGTCACGACTAGAATCTCTATTCGTCCCAGGGATAAGGTCTTATGATTTCCCCATTATAATATCAATATGGTGAGATAAACAAGTATATATTTTCATGTAGGATTCCACAGTCGATGCAAGACAACCGAGACTCTCTTACACACTCAATAAGTGAAGGAGTCAACACCGTTGACTGGAGAAAATTATACCCTCCTACTCCACTAGGTTCATCTATAGGGGAGCTAACTGATCTAAAACATACTGCACTAGGTGATCCTAGGACTTCTAGATAAGGGAATATGATATAACATTTCCCTCTCCCAGCATATATACTATCTCAAAGTCATAGTCCTGAATGAATTTTAATAAGTGTCTTTGCATCAATTTCAAGTCTCTATGGGTGAAGACGTACCTGAAACTCTGGTGATCTGAAGAAACCACAAAGAACTCTCCTAGAAAACTATGTATCCACATTATCAGGGTGAATAATACCACTTCCGGCACCAGATAATGAGTCACATATTTCTATTAATGGAGTCTCTATCACCTCAACCTTTACTTGATAATTGTAGTATCAAGATTTGAAGTTCACCTCGCAAGGTTCCAATGAACAGGGAAGGTGAGTAAACTCATCCAACTACAAGAGGATAGATACAGAAATTACATTGCATACACCACATGTATTTTCCCCTATTAGATGGAGAGTAATCCCCAAAATAGGTACTCCACTACATCCACTAGTGGAATTCTAAGAAAAAAGAGGTTAAGTAGAAAAACTCTACCGAAAATTCCAGAACCTGCTCTAACAATCCTCTAAAAAAAAATTCCATAAATGCAAAATTTAGAGGGAATCTTTCACCACACCTTGATACTATCCATTTTGGGTGGTTCTGATTCACCCTCACAGTTTTTTTGGCATCACAAAAGCACATCTCAGTAGGGGAAGAACCCCTCTTCTTAATGTATTCAAAGCCACGTCAAACAACACCGACATAGGGTTTCACCAAAACCCTACATCACTTTGGTAAAAACTAAAACAAAGAGTAGCAAAAAAATAGTACATTACAAAGTGTCTAATAATTTCTTCTGAAAAAAGTAGAAAAGACATAGGGCGTACCACTTATCATCTCGTGCTCTGTAGGATTGTAGACATCCAAAGCTCACGACTATCCGTGGTCCCAACTACTAGCTTTTTGAGCCTGATGTGGGCCGCCTACAGGTGGAGGAAAGACCACATAATGTCATCCCTAACCCCCAGCTCCTCTTCCAGCACCACCAACCTAGGGACCACCCTGATCATGATGTTGTCTCTACTGTGGTGGTCCACCTGCTGCTTGCCTAGTATTCTTAGCATGTCTAGTCAGGCAGTCTTGCACCATGTGACCTCACCCATAAAAATCATAACAACATCCCTCCCAAGGGTTTCCCTATTCTCTATGATGCCTTAGGCCCATATGACTATGTTCCTGAGACCGATTATGGGGAGGACCCCTGTGTCGAGATCTTATCGACTAACGTCTTCTAGCTGTTGAATATGTATCAGCTCTATTGAGCCCAATGCCACAACTAGCTGTATGGAATCCCTCTAACAAAAGGTTCTCTATAAACAGTTCCTAATATAGCAACCCAACATAGGTGGGGATATACAAGGGTGATATGATTGAAAATGTCTCTCTGCGGAGTCCCTGATTGAACTTTCGTGCTCAAAATTAGTCATCAAGGATCATGTCCAGAGAGTAGTGAGTAAGGTTTGTGAACCCAGTAATATACTTAGTCACTATCATCACTACTAATTAAAACTATAGAAGATACTAAATCCAAATGTAGTGAAAGCTGAAGGGGTAATACTCCTCATGAAACAGCTTCGGGAAGTCATCCAACAAGAGTTTCATCTCATCGTGTATCAGAGTAGCCAATCTCCACCAATTTCCAGCTTCTCTTTGGAAATGGCAAGCTACCAAAGCCACCATTTGATATTCTAGTGTCTTCATAAGCCTAAAAATGTGGACCATCGAATATAGACAAACCTCTTCCTCCTGAGGGTTTGGATCACCGTGGAACCTCAACGGTCTCTATTGTTGGAACTTGCAAAGTCTGCTCAGCCTATACACATCCTCATCCCACTCTACTGGGGCTGTGTACTACAAGACAGGTAGAGGTGTTTCTACCTACCCACCTGGATTAAGGGGATCACATGATGGGTCCTGAACTAAGGCCTCATTGCTCACATGGTCATCGTCACGAACCAGAGCTAGTGTCCTCTGGCTGACTGTCATCGCAGAGACACCCTGAATGTAATCAAGGAGTACCATAGTCTGATGATTATATATATATATATATATATATATCAATAAAAATAGTATGGAGTCAACTCAATAAGGATAGTCAAAGACTCAATCCTATATGATGCATGTACCAATGTTCCCTGCAACAAATGCCTCATTATGCCGAGTTGAAAAACAGGTAATCAGGGTCCTGGTGAATGGATACATCGACCACATGTATCATCACTGGACTCCATATCCAGAGAGCCTCTCTCAAGACACTTCGACAATATTTCCCTAAACCCAACCTGTTGGGACCACTTTTTGTTTGAAGATTGTATTTGTTGTCAACAGTTGTCAATGCTAGTCAAAATGAAGAAGGATATGAGGAAGAACTCAAAAGTTAATGGAGATCAGCTAAAGTGAGGTTGCCTGGAGAATTTTTATGGAATCATAGAATTGGATTTCATACTTGAGAAATTCTCTAATAAGATCAATTCAGACGATTGTTGAACTGATCCTAAGTTCAAAGAACTTTTGTCAAAGGTGACACATTGTTTACAATAATGAAGAATGGTGAGGTATCATCCATCTGAGGATGATTTCATAAGAATGAGGATTTAAAGAAGACCATTCAATGCTTCAAGATTGCATGATAACCATGAAAGATCTTACTTGTAGAAAAGAATCATATGATTTGAATGATGTGGAGAATGATGGCTGAAGAAGAAGAGAGAGTGTGGAAGGACTTGGCATTCTAATAAGGAATTTGAAAAAGCATCAATCCTACACTTTTGGATGAAGAGAGATGATTGGAGTTCTTTGGAATTAACACTCCAAAATGAATTGAGGATTTAAAGTGAGGCTAAAAGAAGTACTTTGGAATTCATATTCCAAAAAGAATGGAATAAACCAGACGATGCTTTGCTGATATGTATTTCTCAAATATCATAAGTCATGAGAACTTGTGATGCAAGACTTATGATGGAATGGAGGAGAAATGATGATGCCAATCATATACAGTTTTTATTGGAAGGAATGATGCTGTGGGAAGATGGGATGTTTAAGTACTTCCCATTGCAACTCTGACAATGCTAAAGATGATCTATAAAAGGATATATATCACGACAGTAGATATCATGATAAATCCTGAAGCATGGTTATGGGAAGCAGTGAAGAGAGAAATGACAAAGAAATGGACAATCTGTGGGTGGCACAAAAGCTCAGTTTAAGGTGGCGCCGTTTTCCAATGTTTGCCAAATTTTAGGGCCTGAAAATTGGGAGATGAAGAATGTGCTTGGAAATGGATGTTGCGCGCAAGATTGAAGATGGTTTAGATTTCTACATGTGAGGCATTATTCAAAGCCAGAAAATTGAAAAAAGACAAAGGCATGGAGTGTGCATAAACCTTGGTGAGTTTCACGAAAAAATAAAGTGGTGTGTGAAATAGTAGAGGGATGCACCAAATATCAGCGGGATGCGTGAAATATCAGTGGGATGCGCAAAAAAGAAAGTTGTGCACGTAATATTAGTGGGCTGCATGAAAAATGATGGTTGCACGAAATATTGGCGTGGTGCGCAAAATAGAGGAATGAAGTTTTCGCGCAAAAGGTGTTTCGAGATCAGAAGCTCGAAAATTGGAAAAGGCATGAAATGCGCGAAAGATTGGAGCAGTGCGCGAAATATGATGTCACAGGAAAGATTATGTTTGTGCGCAATATGGAACGCGGTGTGGAATTTTGCTCACAATTGGTGCATTGTGATTAGAAAGTTGAAAAATAACAAAGGTAAGAGGTGCGCGAAAAATTGGAGATGTTTGCGCTAGGTGTGTGGAACATTAGACTTGTGTGCGAGAAAATTGGTTGTGCACAAAATTTTGGTTTGATGTTTTACGTGCAAGAGTGTATTCATGATTAGAATGTTGATAAATGGAAAAGTCATGAGGTGCGCGAAAAATCCAGGAAGGTGCGCGTAATCTGAAGAAGTTAGAGACTGTTTTACACGCAGGAAGGGGTTTTACGCGCAAGGTCAAAAATACCTATAAATATGAGGTGAACCCCTCTCATTAGTAGAGACTCGACAAATAGAAAAATCCTGAGCTCTGATGCATGAAAAAAGTAAAGTATATAATATTGTGCGAAAAGAAGAAGTGTTGCGTGAAAAAGAAAGTGTTGCGTGAAAAAGGGGAGTTCTGCGCAAAATAGAAGGGTTGCTTGAAAGGGGTTTTTTGTGCCAAAAGGTGTTTTTACGTGCAAGGATTGAATTTTACTTGCAAGCCATCTAGAAGGTTGCACAAAAAATTTGAGGGTCCCGTAGGCCTTCGATAGGTGCATAGCTCTCTAAGCATCTTTGCAAAGAAGAAAGAACTGTGAACCATTCAGTTTCACAAAGAGAAGTTGAACCGCACTCACATGACTGGTGTTTAACACTATCGTTGTGCATTGTGAAGTGAAGAAGAAGAAGATGTGCAACTGAATTCATATCTGCACCAAGGAATAAGGTAGTATACCAATAAACTCTTGTGTTGGTATTGAGAATTGAAGAAAGAGATTAGAACACTGTAATTATACTATGTCAAAGAGAAAGAAGAGAAGAAGAAGAATAGAGTATTCCCAACTGAAGGCTGACAATTATTCAGGGCAGTTTAATTATGATGATTCTAAGATGATATGGTCTTCATTGTTCTGATAATCACAAAGGGAGTTTGTGATTCCAGCATATTGAAGCAGAAGCGATCTTAGTGTAGCTGGTTTTGCACTGAAGAAGAATGGGGAGAAGATTGTGCAGCTTTCAGGTTTTCTATAGAGAAAGAAGTGGTTGTTTACATACATGCTACTAGGCAGGTAATAATTGAATAGAGGAAGAAAAAAGTAGCACTGTGACATCCAATAGGTCTCAACAGGTGAAATATTATTTTGGTGTTGCAAACTCTTTTAAGAGAGAGAAGACTGTCTTCAGAGGCAGTATAAAGAACCAGCTATAGGCTGCAAGAGACTGTCACCATAGGTAGTATAAAGAACCAGCTAGAGGCTGCAAGTTGGACTAGGCCATCACCAGTTCAGGGAAGAGGATTGTTTCCCACCCCCCTCCAAAGTGTAGGGACTCACACTAGCTAAGGGATTGTTTTCCTAGCCACTCCATTGTAACAGCATTTTACATTATAGTGTAGAATCCATCCACTGGTCATTCCCATGCATGGAAAGGATGTAGCTACTCTTATTGAGTGGTGAACCTTGTAAAAATATTGTGTGCATATTTTTACAGCTTTCTATTATTGCACGTGACAGGGAAAAGAGAATAAGAGAATCAAGATCTTAACAGGTCAAGTTGTACAAGGATTAAAGTGGAATTGGTTTAAAAAGTCCCAAAATCTGATTCACCCCCCTCTCAGTGTTAGGTATGTCTGAAACTGGTCCTATCAATTGGTATCAGAGGCAGGTTCACCTCTATTGGATTTTCTACATTGAAGTTATTCTCTTTTTAAGACCTGAGTTTCTTTCCAGTGTTATCAATGAAGAGCAGTGTTTGTAAAGATTTAGCTATCTCTGATCAGAAAGATATATCTACAAAGACCATTATGAATAGGAAAATGAAAGAGAAGAGAAAATTGAAGAATAATTCCCTCTTATCTAAAGAGGAGGAAGCATCTGGTTCTCCATATTTGGATTATGTTGATGACACACCAGACTTGGAAAGTAATGAGAAGGTGGCTCAAGTCCCCACCAAGAAGATGGAAAACATTCCTACCTTAACTGATCAAGAGGTATGTGTTAGTACATTTGGAAATTATCCTCATGATTAAAATGCTAGCACAAGTGGTGATGATCAATCTATAACATCTCAAGAAATATCAGTTGATAGATTAAGAATTATTCTGCATGGTATTCCTGAAAAGAGTACATCCCTGGTTTGTGGAGTATTACAATGCATGCAGGAAAATATCACTCAACTGGAAGAAGAAACTGATGTTTTGGAGAAAGGCTTACAAGCAAAAATTGTTGAATGTCTAAAGCTCTCTAGACAGGTTGGAGCCTTTGAAGCAACAAAGAGAAAATTTGAAGTAAGTTCTTCAAAGTGGCTCAAATATGTTGAAGAGAAAGATGGAGTCAATAAGACTCTAGAAGAGAAGATCCATGCACTTGAAGATGAACTGAAGAGGGGCAATGAAGTCAAGAAGTTATATTTGGAAGATAACTCCAATAAGATCAATGAACTTGACACTTTGTTACAAAACAAAGTAAAGATGCATGAATATGAAGTTGAAAGATTGAAGAAGGCTTGTGAAGATAAGATGACTATGATTGAAGACCAAAAGGTCATCCTCAATATGAGATGTCTAGATTTGGAAGATCAGTTGACCAATCTTGAGAAGACACATATTGAGTCTTCACAAAAGAAGAAAACAGTTGCAGCTAGTACCCAATGTTCACTGGATGATTTGATTGTCAAAATAACTCCAACATTTGATAAGAAGATCATGGATTCAGTCATTAATCTATCACAAGAAGCTAAGAAATTAAAGGTACCATCCATACCAACTGGTACTAATATTTCTAAAATTATTTCCACAAAAAGTATAGTTTGGAAGAAAAATTCTAAACAAGTATGGATGAAGAAAGGTGAGAAGAAACCTACCACCATGGCAACAGTGGATAGCAAAAAGAGTGTGGAAGATATGTCCCCACAGAAAGCACAACATACCAAGAAGAAGATTCAAAAACCTTATCAAGAATATAACAAGAAGTCAAGGTTTGTTGGTCAATGATGGTGCTGTAATAGGTTTGGGAATTGTGCATTGGATTGTTGGTACAATCCCTTAAATGTAAAAGTACAGAGAAATCCCATATCAAGGGGGAGAAATCTAGAGAATGAGAAGCAAAATCCACAGATCCAGAAACATCTGTATACTGCAAACAGATTTGGAATGTTAGATAACATCTGTGATGTATGAAATAGGAGTGGTCATATGAATGGTTCATGTTCATATAAGAAAAGAAGACCACAGAATTTGGGCAAGAATGAAGAAGCATCCTTGGGAAGAAATCAGATGAATAATGTGAAAACAAATTCTCCCAAGAAGATTTCAAGAAGGAAATATGAGAAGTCCTTGGATTCTAAATCCAAAAAGGTGAAGGGTGGTTCATCCAAAAGAACTAAAAAGGAATAATCCACTCAGAAGAATCCATGTAGAAGATTCAATCTTAATGCCTCAATCCCTAATGATATATTGGTGGTTTGGCCAGAAGATTTGGACAGAATGAGGAAAATGGAAGATGCACAAGCTAAGGATAGTACTGAATGGAAAAAGATGATTATACATGAAGACAATGAAGTTCTGTGTGTGAGGTGCAACAAGAGTGGTTATAATGTGAGAAAGTGCCTTGAATTTATTCCAGCACAACAAGAATGCATGAAGAGGATGAAAGTTGCACCGGGAGATTCTAGTGCTTGGAAATCTCCTGAAGAAAGGAGATTCACACACAAAGAGATGTAAGAAGTATTGAGATCCACACATCCACATTCAAAATTAAATATCAAATGTCAAAGTGTGAGGAGTGGAGCAAATGGAGCATCTTGGTTGAGAAAATCATCTCAGCCATCCAGCTCACATTGAAGAAGCATGGAGGATCCACCTGATTTCCTTAAATTGTTGTGTATTGTATTTTTCTGATTATATAGGGAATTGAAGGTGAAGCAAGATCTCAGGGGGGGAACCTGAGATTCAGTGACAAGAAGTGTTCCCTTGAGGGGGAGACACGTGAATAAGTTTCCAGAGTTATTATCTCAATAAGTATCAACTTCACTTGGTACTAAATTCTACTACTTTGAAGATTGTCTGAAGATCACGTAATTGGAAATGGTATGTTATTTCTAAATCTCTCATCCTTGGTTTCTCAAAATAAATATCATTCTACAAAGGGTGAGTAATTAAAATATTCAATGACATAAGAAGACTAAAAGTGCCCCAAGGCCACTTATCCTGCCAATTGCACTTGAATGTTTTTGATCTATTTTTTGTAGTGAGTGCAGAAATTTTAGGTTGATTATTTCATATAACATTCAATATATTCGGACTATAATGAAAGTGGAGAACCCTTGAATACAAGTGTATAAGTTCTCATTTCATGAGGTGTCATATTCAGTGGGTAATGGACAACTTTTTTGTCTAAATCAAATCCTCTTGTTTTCTACACTGAGCATTGCTCAAGTAGACTTAGAGTGAAATGATTGATGGAACTTTGCTTAAGTATGGAATGATACCCTCTCTACCATGAACTTTGTATTTCTTGTCAATAAGGGGGAGATAAATGAAATGAACGTCTAGGGGAGAGACAGAAGTAAAGGGGAGAGATAAGATTCTCATTTTGACATTGACACATTCATTTTAAGAGACTTTAAGGTATTGACAACAAAATACAAAGGGGGATATTTTTGGGACCACTTTGTGTTTGAAGATTGTATTTGTTGTCAATAGTTGTCAATGATGGTCAAAATGAAGAAGGATATGAAGAAGAAATCCAAATTTAATGGAGATCGGCTAAAGTGAGGTTGCTTGGAGAATTGTTATGGAATCATAACATTGGATGTCATACTTGAGAAATTCTCTAATAAAATCAATTCAGACGATTGTTGAACTGATCCTAAGTTCAAAGAACTTCTGTCAAAGGTGACACATTGTTTACAACAATGAATAATGGTGAGGTATCATCCATCTGAGGATGATTGCAGAAGAATGAGGATTTAAAGAAGACCATGCAATGCCTCAAGATTTCATGACAACCATGAAAGAGATTACTTGTAGAAAAGAATCATATGATTTGAATGATGTGGAGAATGATGGATGAAGAAGAAGAGAGAGTGTGGAAGGACTTGGAATTATAAGAAGGTATTTTAATAAGCATAAATCCTACACTTTTGGATGAAGAGAGATGATTGGAGTTCTTTGGAATTAACACTCCAAAAGGAATTGAGGATTTGAAGTGAGGCTGAAAGAAGTACTTTGGAATTCATATTCCAAAAAGAATGGACTAAACCAGATGATGCTTTGCTGATATGTATTTCTCAAATATCATAAGTCATGAGAACTTGTGATGCAAGACTTATGATGGAATGAGGGAGAAATGATGATTCCAATCATATACAGTTTTGATTGGAAGGAATGATGCTGCGGGAAGATGAGATGTTTCAGTACTTCCCATTGCAACTATGACCATGCTAAAGATGATCTATAAAAGGATATATATCATGACAGTGGAGATTGTGATGAATGCTGAAGCATGGTTATGGGAAGAAGTGAAGAGAGAAATGACAAAGCAATGGACAATCTGGGGGTGGCACAAAAGCACAGTTTAAGGTGGTGCCGTTTTCCAATGTTTGCCAAATTTTAGGGCCTAAAAATTGGGAGATGAAGAAATGTGCTTGGAAATGGATGTTGTACGCAAGATTGAAGATGGTTTATATTTATACATGCAAGGCATTATTCAAATCCAGAACATTGAAAAATGACAAAGGCATGGAGTGCCCAGAAACCTTGGCGAGTTTCGCGAAAAAAATAACGCGGTGCGCGAAATAGTAGAGGGATGCGCGAAATATCCGCAGGATGTGCGAAAAATAAAGTTGTGCACGTAATATTAGTAGGCTACGCAAAAAATTAAGGTTGCGCGAAATATTGGTGTGGTGCGTGAAATAGAGGAATGAAGTTTTCGCGCAAAAGGTGTTTTGAGATCAGAAGCTCGAAAATTGGCAAAGGCAAGAAATGCGCGAAAGATTGGAGCAGTGCGTGAAATCTGATATCACAGGAAAGATTGGGTTTGCGCGCAATATGGAATGCTGTGTGGAATTCTGCGTGCAATTGGTGCATTGTGATTAGAAAGTAGAAAAATGACAAAGATAAGAGGTGCGTGAAAAATTGGAGATGTTTGCGCTAGGTGCGTGGAACATTAGACTTGTGCGCGGGAAAATTGGTTGTGCGCAAAATATTGGTTTGATTTTTTATGCACAAGAGTGTATTCAGATTATAATGATGAAAAATGGAAAATTCATGAGGTGCGTGAAAAATCCAGGAAGGTGGGCGTAATCTGAAGAAGTCAGAGACAGTTTTACGCGCAGGAAGGGGTTTTTCGCGCAAGGTCAAAAATACCTATAAATATGAGGTGTACCCCTCTCATTAGTAGAGACTCGACACATAGAAAAATCCAGAGCTCTTACACGCAAAAAAAGTGAAGTATAGAGTATTGCGTGAAAAGAATAAGTGTTGCGCGAAAAAGAAATTGTTGTGTGAAAAAGGGGAGTTCTGCGCGAAATAGAAGGGTTGCACGAAAAGGGTTTTTTCGCGCCAAAAGGTGTTCTTAAGAGCAAGGCTTGAATTTTACACGCAATCCACCTAGAAGGTTGCGCGGAAAATTTGAGGGTCCAGTAGGCCTTCGATAGGTGCATAGCACTCTCGAAGAAGCTTTGCGAAGAAGAAAGAACTGTGAACCATTCAGTTTCACAAAGAGAAGTTGAACCACACTCACATGACTGGTGTTTAACACTATCGTTGTGCATTGTGAAGTGAATAAGAACAAGATGTGAAACTGAATTCATATCTTCACCAAGGAAGAAGGTATTATACCAATACACTCTTGTGTTGGTATTGATAATTGAATAAAGAGATTAGAACACTGTAATTATACTGTGTAAAAGAGAAAGAAGAGAAGAAGAACATAGTATGACCAACTGAAGGATGACAATTATTCAGGGCAGTTTAATTCTGTTGATGCTAAGATGAGATGGTCTTCATTGTTCTGATAATCACAAAGGGAGTTTGTGATTCCAGCAGATTGAAGCAGAAGCATTCTCAGTGTAGCTGGTTTTGCATTGAAGAAGAAGGGGGAGAAGATTGTGCAGCTTTCAAGTTTGCTGCAGAGAAAGAAGTGGTTGTTTACCTGTATGATGCTAGGCAGGTAATAATTGAATAGAGGAAGAACAAAGTAGCACTATGACATCCAATAGGTCTCAACAGGTGAAAGATTCTTTTGGCGTTGCAAACTCTTTTAACAGAGAGAAGACTGTCTTCAGAGGCAGTATAAAGAACCAGCTAGAGGCTGCAAGAGACTGTCTCCATAGGTAGTATAAAGAACCAGCTAGAGGCTGCAAGTTGGACTAGGCCATCACCAGTTCAGGGAAGAGGATTGTTTCCCACCCCCCTCCAAAGTATAGAGACTCACACTGGCTAAGGGATTGTTTTCCTAGCTACTCCATTGTAACAACATTTTACATTATAGTGGAGAATCCATGCACCGGTCATTCCCATGCATGGAAAGGACGTAGCTACTCTTATTGTGTGGTGAACCTTGTAAAAATATTGTGTGAATATTTTTACTACTTTCTATTATTGCATGCGATAGGGAAAATAAAGTAAAAGAATCATGATATTAACAGGTCAAGATGTACAAGGATAAAAGTGGAATTGGTTGAAAAAGTCCCCAACACTGATTCACCCCCCTCTCAGTGTTAGGTATATCTCAAACTGGTCCTCTCACAACCAAGACATTTTTAGGGAAACATTTGAACTATGTCCCATGGGTCGAACTTCCTTTGATACCACCTTTTCACAACCCGACCCATGCCAAGGATTGAGCTTCAATTATCCCAAGCCTGTCTCCATAGGCCAGGGGGTGGTGACTAGCACTGAAGGCACACAAATCTTGGGGAGGAATTTTTCTAAGAACCTGTAAATGCACAAAAAGGCAACTAAATGAAAAAGTGCAGAGGGAAAGGAAAATAAGATACAACACTACTATAAAAAGTAAACCAAATATTCCTCAACCTTTAAATAGTACAAGTACAAAAAGGTAAATTGAAAGGAGAAAAAGGAAAAAATCCTTTCCCAACCAAAAAACTGCCACAACCCAGTAAAAATTGGAAAAGTAAAATAGATGAGAGAGCCCCACTCATGTATCCCAAGCTACGAACACAACATACAGTCCAAGAACCCTGTTTCCCTAAGCTCCTCTGATGTCACGATCAACCTGTCTGTTGTCTTCAAGGGCACACCAATTGAGAGAAATCCCAAGAAGATTTGAGTATAAAAATACTCAGTATGATTCCCCAAAATCTTAATGGAGAGAAAAAATATGTACTGAAGGGGGGAGAAGTAGATAGAACAAGATACAATAAAATTAGTGTAGCTCAGCCCAACAAGAGAGTGACGTTAGCTTGTCCAAACATAAGGATATAAAAATGGTGAGAAGATAAACTTCTCATCAAGTATTCACTACCTATAGTAGGAGAGTAGACTCTTCCAACCACAAGAAGCTAAACATGGAAAGAACATGGCATAACCCACACATCTTCACCTATCCTTGGAGGAGAGTAGACAAAAACCAAAGAGTGGGAACATTAAATAGATTATATACATTCTTAGTTAAAGAAACCCAAATGAGAGAGTAAGGGGATCTAAATCTCATAGCTCAGCCCAAGAAAGTGAGTTTCCAAAAATCCCAGAAGTAAGCACTATCGATGCCTAGAATCCCACACATCTTATTTAAACTTCAAGTTAAAGGTAATCAATCACCACACCTTGATACTATCTTCTTTGGGTAGAACTGTCTCACCCTCATGGTTTTTGGTCACATCACAAGGACATGTCTTGGTGGGAAAAGCGTCCCTATTCCTTGAGAGTCCAAAGGTACATCAAACCATACCTCTTCACTATTCCACATATTTGAGGGATTTAAAACTCATAGTAGAGGACCCACACTCTAGTGTTTCAGGGGAATTATACTATGGTTTTGTCATTGAGTACACAAACCTGGATGCATTAGGGGGATTCTGCTCTGGTAGTCATTGTAGAGGACCCACACCATGACGCATCAGGGGTATTACACTCTGATAGTCATTATAGAGGACCCACACCCTGATGTGTTAGGGGTATTCCACTCTATTTTCTCAAGGACCCACTCCCTAGCACGTTAGGGGGATTCCACTCAGATCTTCCATTGGGGACCACTTCCCAGTCTAGATAGAGGTAAGAACAGTACTCCTATAACCACCCCTTCTGGATGGAACCTCTTGGAAAACATTAAGGAACACTATCCGTACCTACTAGATGGTACCTATTAGGAAGCACTAAGTAACACTAGCCATCCATTCTAGATGGTACCTCTTGGAAAGAACACTGCTATAGTCATCGGGTGTCGCCCCTGAATATGCATCAATTCTCGAACATCTTGTGCCTTATCTCAGAAGCCACTACAGAGGCACCAAAACATTCTATGTAAAAAAAAACTCAGGATAGGCTACTCAAAAACCAAAATACGAGTCCAAAATAAGGAGATATGATAGATAGAATATTTCTAAATTAGTACACAGTGCGTGTGGGGAACACATGTCATGTTTCCCTGCTTCGTCGCCTGGTCGTGTACCTATCCATTATCGAATACTAAATCGTGAAAAAGTAACCATAGCCATGATAGTGTGCTTCTAGAGTACATGGAACATGTAGTAAAAAGGCTTAAGAGTGCACAATGATCTTTGTTAGTCCTAAGGGTCAAAAATTTATCTTCACAGACACACCTCCTCAATTTCCATGAACATTTGACCGAAACTCTTCATACATATTCTCCACTATCACAAGAGTAGAATTTGACCCAAGCCATGGGTTCTCTTACAATATAGTAGAAGGATCTTACGCTGATATTCCTTTTATGTTTCCATATTTAATGAGATCACAAACAAGGCTTCATACATCCAAACAGATCACACTGTTGAGATCCTTGTTAAAACACACACAATATCGACTATTTAATTATCCTAAAGGGACCTATGGTGAAAAAGTTGAAAGTCACCACATTTTTCTTGAAAGGAATACTATGGTTCCCATGACTTGATCTCAAAACAATTACAAAAATCAAACCATTTTGGTCATCATTGGAAAACACATGAGATGGAATACTCATTCACTCATAACAAATACCCGGTGAAAAAGATATATTTAACCGAAACATGTGGGAACGGGGCCTTATGGGGCCCATGCCTCATATTTGGTTTAAAATTCCAAAAGTATTCTTGAAATTTTTTCACAAAGACTAGGGTCACACTGTCATTGATGGAACATCAAATGGATGTTACATTTAGAAGATAAGTTCGATACAATGTCCCCAGATAATAATAATTAAATTATGATTATTAAATTTTGGTGTTTCATGAACCCAAGAAACAAAACCCAGAATTATCTGTCCCAAAGCAGTATAAAAATATTCTTCGTGAATATAAGTACTTGTATCCATAGACAATATGTCAAATAGATGCACAGTTTAGGAGATACAAATTTTTAAAGTCCGATGGACCCATTTTAATTGGTCGGACCCATTCTAGCCGGACCTGTCCACCTGGGCCTGCCCAGCCCATTTCACCAGCCATGACCTCATAGTGTGGCCTGAAATTCCTACTGTCAAACGGGCCCTTTCCCGCTATACACCCGGTGGAACACCACCTCAGGTGCCTTTTCCTGGGCGCGTCAATGACTAACTACCTCCCCCAAATACCTGGCCTCCTGTTGGACCTTCTTCTGCCCACTTGACCATGATGGTGGCCTCCTGTTTGCTGACTCCCTTTAACACCAGATCCCAATCCCAGCCAGCCACACATTCAACTCTACTCCTAGCCTCCCTATCCCAGCCGGCACCATACATCTTTCCCCTGCACTCCACTCCACTACCGGTCGACCACACCACCTCACAACTCCCTTACACCGCCCATCTCGGACACCTGCCGTACCATCGTCGGCCGCTGCGCTGCAGGTGCTCTGATGGCTCCTTTAGAGAACCAATGGGATTCCTTCGATTTCTCAATTCTAGATCCGAGGAAGAATTAGTTCCCCCTACGATACAAGCATCACAATTCCTTCCTCTAATCAATGATCTGATGGTCGATTGATGCATCAAAAAATTGACGGCAGATACCCATGATGAACGGATGAAGAATGAGGGTTTAAACTGAGATCGATGGCCGTGTTTGTTCAGCCATCGATGATTAATTCAAGTAACTATGAAAAACAAGGCAAATAATTGGATTTTCAAAATGTAAACTGAATCAAAATGAAAAAAACAAGATAAATACTACCTCGATTTGATCTTTCGGCGTTGGCGATGTGTCAATGACACTCCCACTTCAATCCTCAAAGGTTCTAGTGAAGATATCTTCTTGATTCAATGAATAATGAATCAAGAGGATAGAGAGAGAGATCTTGTATATAGAGATGGAATTAAGGGATAACCCTATTTCTAATCCCTTAGATTTATATTTATAGAAACCCTGCTCGGCGTGTAATCTGAAATTCCCATACCCCCTTTTTTATGTCACATTTAGGAAAAACAACCCATTCCAAACTAAATGACAGTCTCATATTTTAAATTTGAGACCCCTATCAAAAGTTATTTGATTTAGTGTTAGAGATAAAATAATTAAGATTAATTATTTTATTTAAGATTTTTCCCTTGGGTGACTTTTCTTAAAGAAGTCCCACGTTGAAAAAAGTTATGCCCCGCCTAGGGTAAAATCCACGTTATAGACTCAACCATGGCATCATATTTCTAATCCAAGTTTCTGTTTGAGAGTTACTTGGGTCTTAGATATTAAATGAATGAATTAATAGATTAATTAATCCATTTAATATACTGCTAATGAGAGAGGGGTATGAACATCCCACACCGACATATTTTATGTCCCACGTAGAGTAAATACCTCATTAAAAACCCAACAATGGTCTTATATTTTTGATCTGATCAACCATTTATGTGATATATCATTTTCATCACATGAATAATATTAAATATACTTAATATTTTTGTATAATTTATTTTGGGCACACCGGGCCTCATAATTTCATGCCGTCTCAGTGCCTAGCTCTGGAAATATTCTTAGAAATATTTCAAAGTATTAAAAGGTGAGAATAAGGTCTCTAAATTTGGTTCTATATTGAGAATGGATTGTATGTCCTTATATAAAGACAACATCAACTATTGGGAGAGGGAGATCAGTCTTCACATCCTGAATCATCCTGTAATTCTGTACAAGTGTAAGGAGGATAAAAATCTCATTTGAAATATGATTCTCAAGAATGGACATTATTTCTTCATAAGAAATCATATCAGAATCAAATGATTTAGACAAATGAGAGAATAATGATTGAATACATTCCCATTATGAGTAAATATATGGATATATTCCTTGAAGAGTTTTTGGTAATTCCTCCAATCTGAGAGGTTGATTTCTCAATTTAACTTATACCTAGATCCCTACCAATATCCAAGACTCTATATAGAATGGTCAATATTGAGTTCGAGAAACCAAAGAATCTATAAAAACACAATCTAGACAAGGGTTTTATATGCCCAAGTGCTTCACCATAGAGTGATCCGATCCTCTTTGTCAAAGTAAAGGATGGGTCAATGTGCCTCTACATTGATTACCCTAAACAAAAAAAATAATGGTAAAGAAAAAGTTTCCTATTCAATGAATTGATTAATTTTTAAATTAACTACATGGGGACTAGTATTTATATAATATAGAACTTTTATTAGAAAATCAATAATTAATGGTGAAGAAGGAAGATATTTCCAAGATTAAATTTCGAAATAGGTATGGAAACCACGAGTTCATATTGATTCCCTTTGGACTCACTAATTCCTTATAAATATACCTGGAATTAAGGAATAATATTTTTATAGATTACCTTAAAAAATTTATGGTAGTCTTTATTGATGATATTATGATATACTTTAAAAACAAGGAGTATGATGAGAATTTGAATACTATGAAAATGAATTTACGAAAGGAGAATATATATGAAAATTATAGTAAATGTGAGTTCTAAATGGAGAAAGTATCATTATTTTAACATATTATTACCAAAAAATGGATATTTTTGGACCCTTTTAAGATAAAATCGATTGAAGAGTGTTCCAAAATAGCATATGTAATAGAGATCCATAGTTTTCTTGGACTAAATCAGTTTTAAGAAAGATTTTTGAGAAAATTTTCATAATTTTGAATCCTTCCAACCAAGATAACACAAAAGGTAGTAAAGTTTTTATTGAATAATGATTATAAAGATAGATTTAATGAAATAAAAAATAGGCTTATCACTACACTAATACATATGATACCATGAAGTGGGGATCTTTTTGTGGTATAAAATTATGCTTCAATGAAGGGCTTAGGATGTGTATTGATGAAAAATAAAAAATTTATAGCCTACACCTCAATATAGATTAAATTTTATGAAAATAAATATCAAATACATGATATATAGTTGGTTTTATTAATTGTAACATTGAATATTTGGATGAATTATATATATGGGGAGAAGTTATAAATATATAAAAATCATAAGAGGTCATATTTTTTCAAAAGGTTTCTGGTTCATATGGATGGCAAGGAATGATGTGAATCATGAAAAACCTCCATGTAATAGATCCACCATAGCCTTGAGAACTAATACCTTACTGATCGATCTCATCCCTTATATCAGGAGTCGGGTAGACACCCCCTCCATACATCTTATCCTCCTTGTCCATTCCCCTGACTTCCCAGTTCACAACCCCATTCCAGGAAGATAGGTAGGCTATTATCCAAACCCAAATGGAATCAAACTCAACACTAATGTATCTTGTATTATGTGATTTATGAAGGGTGCCGAGATTATTCAGGGAATAAGGGGATCTATAATCTTTGATTTCACAACACTTTTTGGAAGAAAAGACTCCCTATAGGAAGAATATCATGCCTTACTAATAGAGATGACATTTAGTACCCAAAATAATATTCATTTAGAAGTGATTTAAACTAATTATAGAATTATTATTGATGACATAATAGGCTGTTTTCCTTCACCCTGGTCTATCTATTATATTATCTATAGGTGAAAAGGTTTAATAAACAGACATATGGGAATCCTTTACAATTTCCATGAAGGGAAAAAAGTGAAAGAATTCCTCACTTATAGGGAATTAAAATATGGACTTATCACATTCTTTAAAATTATTGGTTCCCTTCCTCTTGAGAGAGTGGACCTAGTGAGAGAAAATACCCTTGGGATGCACTACTTCAAGCCCCTGTGATTCCTTGTTTTTTTTCCTTCTCCCCATGGCCTTTAATTTGTTTTGTGTCATCACCATCACTCTTTTTTATATAATAAAACATATTGATTTGGGAAAGAAGTTATAATCCATAAGAAAAAGTAAATCCTCATAGTTTAAAATTGATAAAGATAAAGTTTTATGATTTGGTTCAAACCTATGTATATCATCACATACAGAGATAAATATGGAGTTGATTAATGATGCATATAGATGAACCTTCTCTATCCACCCAGGGAGCATGAATATGTATCAATATCTCTGAGGTGACTATTTGTGGGACAATACAAAGAAGGAAATCATACAATATACATAAAAGTTCCTGGTATTTCATAAATTGAAGGTATAAAGTAAAAATCCCAAAGGGAAAATGTTACCATTACCCATAACTATATGGAAATGGAAAAATATAACCATGGAATTTTTCAATGGTCTTCTAAAGGAATAATAGAAAAATAAATCTATATGGTTTATAGTTATCCATTTATTGATATTTGAGAGTAATTCATAGTTGATCAACTTGAAAGGATACACATCAAATAAGTGGTGTGGTTTCATGGAACACCATTATTGATTATATCCGACCGAGATCTAAGATTTATCTCTAAGTTATAAAAAGTATCCAACAATCACTAAACATTAATTTGAACTTCATTACAACTTTTCACCCCAAAACCAATGGCCAATCTAAGAAAAATATCCATAAACTTGAAGACATATTGAGATAATGATTTATGTAATTCAAAGGAGGATAAGATCAGAATCTTCCTTTCGACGATTTATTATAAAATAATAGCTTTCAATAATGCTTTTTAATGGATATATATAAATCTATTTATGGGAATAGATAAAAACCACCCATGTGTTAGGACAAAGTAGATAAATAGAGAATTTTGGGATCTAAATTGGTCAATTAAATGATATAAAATTTCAAGATTATTATGTATCACATCAGGGTTGATCAGAGTCGACAAAAGCTATTCTAATAACTGTAAAATAGACCGAGAGTTAGTGGTTGGAGATAAAGTGTTCCTCAAAATATCTCTATGGAAGAGATTCATGAGATTTGGGAATAATGGAACACTAATTCCCAGGTACATTGACCCCTTTGAGTCGTATCCGAGCTATGGATTATCGACTAGTATTCCCAACTACCTAGTCTTAAGTACATGACATGTTACATGTTTCCCTCTTGATAAAGTACATAAATGATCCATAACATGTACTAAATTTAGAGGTGGTATAAAATAAAAATGATCTATCTTATGGGGTGAATTCATTGATGATCTTGGACTATAAAGAAAAATTTCAACATAATAAGAAAACTCACCTAGTCAAAGTACAATTGTGGAAAAATTAGTATAAAGAGGAAAAATGGGAACCAGAGAAAGAAATTAAGCAGAAGTTCCCCCAACTTTTTTCACATTAGTATGTAAAAAAATTTCAAGTATGAAATTTTTGAGGGGATAAATAATGTAACAGCCCAATATTTTATCTATAGAAATTCTCCTTCTTATTGTGTAAAATTCAGTAATTTAGTATTATATAAATCACATGGACCACATTATAAAAACAACATTGTTTTATTATATTATTATGAAAATTAAATTTATAAAATAAATATGGACATGTGAATTAAAAATATTAAAATTGGATAAAAATATAAAATAAGATAACTATAATATGAAGATTTGGATATACTTGATCCACTATAATAATTGCACTCACAGAAAACAATGAAGAAATGAAACAAAATATTAGTAATATAATATTTATCTTGAAAATAAAAATATATATAAACTTGAGTGAAAATAGAAGTAAATGAATAATGAATGAAATATAAGTTATTTATAAAAAAATAGATTACCCATATGACCATTTCAAATCTGGCCATTAGAATAATAATTTGACCATCAAGAATAGTAACCTAACCTTTAGAATAGTATCTTCACTAATGGTAGCATAGAATATCATTTTATTATCTTATAAAATAAAAATATGAAATATTTATATCATTATACACTAATATAAATATTTTAAAAAATGATAAAATAGGTATTTGTATTTTTGTAAAACACACACACACACACATATATATATTATTTATATTTCTGCAAAAAATATAATGAATTAAAAGAAATTTTATTTTTAGAAAATGAGTTTAAAAATTAATACTATATTTTATTATAATGATAATATAATTTTATGAGACTATAAGTAATTTTCAAAGAGTCAGGAAATTGATCATAATATAAAAATTAGTATTTTTCAAATAAATAAGGATTTTAACTAAAAATTAAATTTCTCCTATTTTTAAAATTATTTTTTAAAAATGGATTTTATTTTTTGAATCTAAACATCAAAAAATGGACGGGGTGAATTTTTTTCTAAAATAGTTGAATTTTTGGTGAATAGTGAAATATGGAAAACACCGTATTTTACATTAAAAGTTAAATACAAAATTTATTGAATATGGGAAGATGTAAGCACCTATTAGTTTTAAATTACATGAGAAATATACTATATATGGTCACAATATTCATCATTGTTGATAATATTGATCTAAAATAATAAAACAATGAATATAATATAAAAATATGACCCTCTGCTTCCCTTGTAAATACTACCCCTCACCACCTCTTCCCCTCACACCTGATAAGACTTGGATCTTACATAAACTATATTAAACTATATACACTTATATCTATACACATACCTATAATCCCTGGTCTCACCAAAGACTATCCCAAGTAGTCTTGAGGGGTATCCTAAGAGGAGACAACCAAAGGAAGAGGTAAATTCTAAATTAAACATCTTTCAAATTTATTTTTATTATACCAGCACATATATTTTCCATAAACATATAAATAATAACATTAGTATAATAAATATAATAATAATTTATTATTATGGTGTAATATCCATCTTCTACCCACCAATCAATTGATACTAAAATGAAAATGTAGTTTACGATATGGCTAGTTCACTGGCTCCATGGACAATGTACTTTTTTTTACTCTGATGCCTTAAAATATTGTTATAGAAATAATATTACATTTAAATATGATGATAATAAGTATATAATATATTATTTTATATTCTATAATGAATATATATCCATAATATTAAATAAAAGGAATCTAGTTCGTGATGGTCAGTAAAACTGCCTGAATGAAATAACCATATAATGAGAACATTTATATTAAATAAATAATCATTATGTTTGAAAACATATTGATATTTGAGACCATTTAAATTTATATATGTAAATTATTATCATTTCATTCACTTCTTAAGTTTTAGTCCCATTTTAAAAGAAATTTGATAATTATCTACAAGTGACCTGACCATGGAACCTTGAAATAGATGATGTCAGAACAATTTAATTAAACATTATTTCTCATTAAAATCTATGTAAATGAACATAATGTAGTTATATTAACTCATATATTGATTAAAAAAGGTTATAAATTAAGTAATTAATGAACCTAATTTTATTATTCAGGATGTTAACTCCATGTTTTGAATGAATTCGAACATATGGTAAGGGATCTCTCTAAACAACCCTATTTTCTTTGGGTTATAACCTTTATCTATCAAAAAAAATTTCATTTATTTTTGATGTTATGTTTTTCTTTCTAAATTCTATATATATGTCTATTAAATATATATCTATTTTAAGAACCTGGATCTTTATTTAAGGCATGGATCTTTGTTTCGTGTTATTTTTGATGAAAAAAAGGATGAAAGGGGAATTTTTCTAAGTACAATCCATGTACTCTTAATTACATGCCATGTACCCAGTTTATGAGGGTATCCATGTACTTTCCGTGTAACGTCTGAGTACATGGTTGTGTGAGGTGACCTGGTAGACCACCTAAAGCGAGGTCAAGTTGAGTTTAGTACATGGCATGTACATTAAATGAACACGCCGTGTAATTCTATTTTTATTTGATTAATCAGATTGGGGTTGCATATCATCTCCAGAACAAGATTATTCTTCCCGTGTCTCATACATTTGAGTGACATTCAACCAAATATCATTGATACCTTCCCATTCCTCCATCCGAGCTTCGATTGATATGCTGTTGAGTGCGTTGGATTCCCACTAGTGAGTTCTATCTTCCCCTAGAGCCCCTCTTCCTGATTTCTCCTCTCTATTGAGCTATCCAAGGTTGAATGTTTTAACCTTTTTATAGATCTACGCCATTCTAGACCGATTCAATGGATGATGTTCATGGATGTTCATCGTAAAACATTGAGGTAGGTGGGTTTCACCTTTCCTTGTTTGTCTTTGAATTATATATGCTAAAAGTGCCGAATACCCAAGTTTAGGGTATTGCGTGTTTTGGAATTTGACCCTATTTATTACCTATTGTGATATAGAAGATTGAAAAAGGGTAATTGGTATACATAAGGTTTAACATCTTTATTATGGATGTGTTTTCCCATGATTAATTGATTATGGAAGTTTGGTATAGAATTTCCTATTAGGCTTGCTTTTCTTTCATGCCTTGTGGTCTTAGGATGTAGTTGCTGTTTATTTGAGATGCATGTGTTTTGCATTGTGAATGTATGGACAAGGGTAATTGACTGTGAGAGATTCCCAAGGTAGGTTTATTTATGTATAATTGTTGTTATCATTGACCAGAGGTATTGACTGTGAGAGCTTCCATGGGGTCATTGACCAGAGGGGTAAGATTGTGAGAGCTACCCAGAGGGTCATTATTAAATGAATTTCGGACTATAAGGAATTGATTATAAGAGCTGCTAGGGGGTCAATATATTTAGTGTTTCTATGAAGACCAAGGGGTATTAACTATGAGAGATTCCTAGGTGGTTGTTTGTAATTGATTAGTGCTATGTAGAACCAAAGGGGTTAGACTGTGTGAGCTTTCCCAGAGGGTCTTTATTATTTATGGAATTGATGATATATTAAACCAGAGTGGTCATACTGTGAGAACTTTCCTAGAGGGTTGAATTTGAATGTTTAAATGATTGTGATGAGTCTTCCAAGCCAAAGAACAAGCTTGGAATTGGTCTTACTTGGTTTGTTAGATGGTCTTCCGAGATGTATATTGTTACTATTATACAGGGGGATAACAAGATTAAGCTAGATCCCAAGGTTATAATATTCAATGGTTTGAACAATTTATTAAATTTAAATGAATGTAATTAGAAACTATAGGATTGTTTACTATTGAGTAATTCCTAGTTTATTTCTTCATTTCTGAATATTACCTGCTATATATTCACTGACAGTTAGGCAAAAATATTTTGGTGGTTTTCGACTGAAATTTTTCTCACACCCTATTTGAGTCATGCTTTTGAACCCAAAAAAATTATATGGATGCATGTATAGATAAGGGAAAGCACCCTTCTTCATCAGGTACTTTATTACTATGGAGATGGAGAGCATGATACCAAGATGAGACTTGCGATGATATTGGAGTTTACTATTTTTTTACTTTGGTTCCAGTACTGTATTTCCAGCATTGTGACTTGTTTGGATGCTTTATTAGATAATTGTGACATGAATCATTTACTTATATACATTGCAGTTTTTCATACTACTCATCTTCTACTATTTACTTCTTTTGTATTATATTACTATTTCTACTACTATTTACTATTTTTTCCGCTGTGTTACTCTACCAATGAGAGCATAGTTTCCCCACGATCACACCCAAGGCCCTCGCTACTAATAAGAAGCCTCAAATGTTTAGGGAAATTTTCTTGAGGCCATGTGACCAACTAGGTATGGGGAACCTTTGGGTGTCACCTGGAACCAGAATGTTACATCTATCTTATTCTCCCTTCCTTTTTTGGGGTTATACATTCCTTATGTTTATTCCCTAATGCCTTATTTAAAATCAAACATGATTAAGGGGAACTTTTCTATTACTTAATTTTTTTTGTAATACTCTTTCAAAGTCTTTATTCCCATTCATGATTTCATTAAATAAATGAATATTTTAGTAATAAACAGTCTAGTTTACTACTATTTTTTAGAGAAAAACCCATATTATTTTTCACATAAAAAGTCTTAAATAGATTCCCTAAAGAACCATTTTAAAAGTTCATTTATATACTAAATTATATACCCTTCATCATAAACTTTTGTTTTAAAATAAACAACATACTTGAGACCTATGATTATTTATTTAGATATGAATATACAAAATATTTAATTCCTTATTCTTTATGTAATCTTTATGAAATCACATTTGATTGTGATTTGAGAAATATTATATAACCCATTTCTTTCCTTGGGTATTTATTATGCTTATTACCTATGTTTGATTCCCTTGTGTGGCACATATATGTATGTAATATTATTATGGGTTTTCCCAGATAGTGTTCAAATGAGTTGGGTAATGTTTATGTCTCATGAGATGATATGCATAGGATTAAAGAGTAAACCTAATCCTCAATGGAACTTTTTCTACCATGTGATGTTATGTTGATAGTTATCCTTGAATTATTCTTATGTCATGTTTTATATTGTTTCCATAATCCTATGTTTTATTAATATTATGATTCCATGTTCCTTATGTCATGATTTGATATGATTATTCATGATACTTGTCCTTTATGATATCATGTTATGCATTTTGACTCATATATTATTCAACTTTATCATATTAATTCCCTTACTAGGATTTATATATCACCCCTTTTGTTTATATATTCCCCAGGTTATCCTATATATTTTTTGTAGATAAAAGGGATTTAGGAGTTCATTATATATATTAAAATAAATTCATTTTATTTTATTTTCACTTTGATATATTATAAACCCATTCTTCCAAATATACAAGGCCCCTTGATATTTGGGTTGAATTTATTGAATATTTATGTTAAAAAACATGTTATATTATTTGTAAGAGACTTGGTTCATGATATAAAAAGATCAATTTTTTATGAGTTTCTATTTATAATATAATTTATAGTTAAAATTTAATGTGAATATTTATAGTTGAAATTTAAAAAATAAATTATCTTTAATCTATTATGAATATAGAAAAATTTTGAAATAAAAAATTTATATTTTAGTTATTCTACATTTTATATTTTCACTATAACTTCATGGTGTGATTTTAGAGTGTAAATTTTGACTAGAAATATCAATTTTAAATTTTTTGCATAGAATTCTATTGAAATTTTTCATTTGAAAATTTTCAGTTGATAGTTCAAGAATATAAATAAAATTATCATTGGATATTTGAAAATATACATACTTTTTTCTATTGTGAATTACCACTCTAAACATAAAATTATTTTTTTAGTGCTCGTTTCTAATAAAAATTTATGGTGTAAATTTGGAATGCATATTTTCACTAAAAATGTAATGTAAAAATTTAGACATATCTATTAAGAATATAAATACAATAAGCATTTTGAATTTAAATTTTCATTGATTATTCTCAAGAGTTTTCACTCTAAAATAAATGTATAATTTGATAGTGTGAAATTTACTTTATAACTTTATAGTTCATATTTTCAATTTATGTTTTCTCTGAAATTTTCTATAGAAAATTATATAACTGATTACTTAAGAATGAAAATTAAATTTAAAAAATATATTTTAATTTATGTGGATGATTCCTGTGCATTTCTATAATAATGTCATATTTTAATTTTACATTATTTATTTTCAACTGAATTATATTATTCAAATTGATAATATAAAATCCCAAAAACTATTTAAATTCTATCTTAACAGTGATACATAAAGAAACACTACTATAGATTTGTCTTTAATAAGTGAATGATATATGATTTATCAATACTAAAAAAGAACTGATTTTTTATAATTTGATAAAAGATGAGATATTTTAGCAATACTAAAAAATGATGATGAAAGTGGTTTTTACTAGTACTAGAGTTAGTGCTAATAAAAGTTATATTTTATCTCTCTTATTTTTAACACTGAGAAAAGGTAATTTATCAGTTCTATATTTAGTAATGATAAAAGGCCTTCTATCAATGCTATCTTTAGCACTGATAAAATTCTTTCCTAAATGTAGCAGCATGTTACTATTGGAAAAACACATTGAAATAACTAAATAAATAAACATAAATAAATTAAAAATTATTTTTTATTATAACAAATTGAAAATATAATCCAATTGACATTAAAGTCATTCTAATACATTTAAATTAAATTAAAATAAATAATTTATTAAAAAAATTTAAATTTAAAACCTAATAAAAAATAATATAACTCATAATGAAACACCCCAATATTATTTAAAAGAACACTATGTTCGATAGTGTATGCAACACACAACATTGAGCTTAAATAAACCATGAAATATTATTATTTTATGACCATTATAACATATCCATTTAATTGGCGGGTATGAATAATGTAAATTGAATTATAAAATATATATAAATGTCATAATCACTAAAAATTTTATTGATAAATGATTAATAAATATTCACTCATTTTTATTAAATTAATTTTATTCTTAAAAATACATTTTCTTCAAAAATGGGGTTTATCAATTTTTATAAGATAATATTATAATTAGTTTTTATAAATTTTATAAGTTATATTTTATAAAATAATTTCATTTTGGAAATCTTTATATTAAAATTATCTTAGGGTAAAATTTTAATATTTTTTGGAAAAGATTTATTTTTTAGCGAAGTGTGAAAACTACATATTTTTCAAATATTGTAATTTTTTTTCATTAAATCAAGTAATTTAAAATTAGAATTGTATTTTATATTTGATATTAAAGTTAAATAAGATTCATTTGATTTAGAATAATCTAATCATTTTTGTTCATTATGAATAGTAACAATGGTAAATATTTGTTACCCCAGTAAGGGTAAAATGGGTAAAACAAGGTTAAAACTTTGAGATAAGGTCTTAAAATCAACCAAAAACGTTCCATTTGTTTATTAGATGGAATAAATATTACCATATATATATATATAACCCAAATTAAAATATATTTATGTTTTTTTTCTATTTTCCATTGACAATAAAATTTATATTATTTAAGTAAAGAAATTTGAAAAATGTAACTCTCTTGAATTTAATATCTATTAATTTTTTACATAAGTATAAAAAGAGGATAAATTTTCTTATATATGTTTATATTAAATAATAATAAATTTTTTATCATGATAATTTATTTATATTTTTTAGTGGTTGAATAACTACATTAAATGATTACACAATGCTAGCACAATATTTATTCAATTAATAGAAAAATTAAATAAACAATTTAAAAAATATTAAAATTAATATAATTTGGGTGAATTATTGTGTTTTATGATTTTTTTGGATAAATATAGAATTTTATGGCTGTGTGAAAGGTTTATATTTTAATACCATTGATGTCGTGTGTTTTTTAAAGTAAAATTATATGAATAGTTCTTAAAATGAATTTAATTGTATTTCATGATAAAAATATTTTATTAAATTATTTAAATACAATAAAAATATTGAAATAGGATAATTAGGATGATTTAGGGTCTATAATTTCATCACTTGGTCATTTATGATCTAATTTTTAACTTAATAGTAAAATTATAAACCTTTAATAAAAAATAATTACCACAGTTAAGATAAAAATGGGTTAACCAAGGGGTTAAACCAGAAGATAAAATTTAAAATGAAAAAAAACCTATATAAATATCATTTTCTGATTATATTGTAACCTTATCATCTTTTTATTCTAATATATTTCCATTTTCCTGAATTTTGCTTCAAAATGGCTTAATTATATTTTAATCCATTTAGTAATTCTAAGTGTGTCGTTTTCCTCCCTTATAAAGGACACCCTCTATATTTTATTTACACCAATTTGTGCCATATAGCTGAAAACATCAACCCAATTAACTTATGAAATTTACTATACATGAATTAGAGGTGATTTTATTCTTAAAAGACCATTATAATGGTATTTAATAAGTGATCTAAAGGAGGCCTATCAAAGAAGAGGTAATCAATCTACTTAAACTCTTTCAATTTTCTTCTTCTTATACCTTCTCTAAATATGTGGTATTAATCATAAATAATAAATTAAATATAATAAATTAAATATAATAAATATAATTAAATGTTATTATTAAATAACTATGATTATCTACTATCTTTTCCATCAAATGGGAAGGGAAAGTATTGTTCGTGCGTATGTTTGGACTATCGCCTCCATATAACGATACAATTAATTTTCCATCACCATATTTAATGGATGGTTATTATGATAATTTTAATATTTATATATGATATTTATGATATAATAATTCTTCTATTATTATAATTTCATATCAACCCTCTTACTTTCTCATTTATTGGAAAACAACAATGTCGCTTGTGCACACGTATGGACAACCACCTCCATAAATCCATTAGATTTGTTTTTAATTTCTACTTTACATGGATAGTAAAAATGAAATATTTAATTAATAAATAATATATATTATATATTATTGATTCTTTAAATTTTTATTTTTATTTACCTTTATTTCTTTTCATCCGTTGAAAAATGAAAATAGTGTTCATGCATACAATTTATTTTTCTATCACTATATTTCATGTATGAATCTAAATATATATATAATTAATATATATGATATTAATATCATGTTAAAAATTATGGATATTCTGAAAGTTTTATCAAAGTTCTAGGACCAAATTTTCTAAACTGAAACTCTCATGAAAAACAAAATAGTAAACACATGAAAATGAAAATTTTAATAAGGATTTATCAATAAATAGATGTTAAAAGATTATAATTGGATCATGTATGATATTATAAGTATGTAAATGATAATTTTATATAATTATAATAAATTTATTTTTTTATTAAATATTTTAGATTACTTTCTAATAAATTTGTGCTTAAGGTAAGGGATTTTTTTCTCACTTTTATTTCATTAAGAAACATGCAATATTCACCACCTATTTCTTTTATGTTCTATTTTTAATTACCATAAATTTATTTAATTATTATTATCATGAACATTATGGGTATATAAATATGATCTTATGGTTTTATCTTTCATTAGGCTTTGATTTTAATCTTACCAACATGGTAAGGGTTTTATATTATAATCTCATTGTTTACTAAGATTGTTTATGATTAAGTTTCCAATGATGAAATTTAATAATATATCACTTAATAATATCATAAATTTTATTATAATAAAGTTATTTTTGTTGAATACATGTTTTATTGTAATTTTACCCTATTTGAGTACTCAAGAAACATAAAAAATGATTTAAGGGAAAACTATCTTTATTTATCTTTTCAGCTGAAAATCATTTTTCTTCCATGACCATGTTTTCTAAATATTATTTCAATAATATTTTGAATATTCTAATATTATTGTTTAAAGTAATTTTTACCCATGTTTAACTTTATAAAAATGGTTTAAAAGGAATATTCTTTTCATTTTCATAATTACGCAATTTGAATTTGTTTACTAGAAATTTGAAAGGAATATTTCATTTAATATTCCCAACCTGAATGGAATTTCGCATCATCAAGACCACCCAATGATTTGAATATTACTTTAAATTATTATTTTTTCTTTTTAAAGAATATGTTTTACTTAATATTTTAGTAATTTTTATATTTCAAATAAGTGATTTCAAAGTGAAAAAGGGAATTTTCTTTAAGAAATGTTTCTATGATCTTTTTAATAGTATTATTATTTGATTAAATCCTTCGATGTTACTTAATATTTTATATGGATATGATCAAATGATGTAAATTTTATTATTTATCTATATAGTTTATAGTTATTATGATTAAATATTTATGGAACCCATTTTGTATTCCATGGGTTATGTTATGATGAATGTTTTTATGAACTTGTGGCACACATATGAATGAATTTATAATTATTTGATGGGTGGGCCTAGAAATATATATACCTATAATTAATTAGGTAAATATTAATTCTTAATGATCTCAAAGTATATACATGAAGTTATCCCAAGCCATAAGAAATAGGGTACATATAATTTTATCTCAATCTCTAAACAATATGGTACATGAGAGGTTATCCCAGAACGAAACAAGAGGTTACATGGGAGGTTATACCAAGCCTACAAGAGTGTAAATGAGAGGATATCCCATGACTTAAATGGATACATGGTTGGTTATCCCAATTATAACATGTTATGAATATCTTGGTGTGTATCCTTGACATAATATTTATATGATTATGACTATGCCACACTTTATTCCACTCTTTAATGGAACGATCTTATTTCATTATTATGTTTTCATGGATCATATTATTTGATCCATTTATGATTCCTATCTTATAAAATGCCAATATTTATTCCATGAATCATGTTTATGATCAAAGAATTACTAGCTATGATTTTAAAAGGTTAATCTTATTTTCTCATACCCTTTATGAACATGTTGCATTTATATGATCATTGATATCTCCATTGTTTACACTTACTAAGAATTTGAGATCACCCATTATTTTGTTTTATTTTCCCTATAATGTAAGGAATATTTTTATGTATGATGAGTCTAATAAGGTTTATAGTTGTGAATAAATTAAAGAGAGACAATTTAGATCCTTTATAAACTATTTTTTTATGTATCCATATTTCTAAAGACACAAAAAAATTTATGGTTATAAAATATATCATAATGTTATGTAATTAATATTCATCTAATAAGATTTAATATTTATATATAAAATGTATGGGTCACTATAGTTGGTATCAAATAAAGGTTTAGTTACCTTTTTAAAATAGGATGAGAAAATTTTTGTGAGAACCCTTAGGATAATCCTATGTATAGGGAAATTTCCTAAGTTATGGTAAGAAAATAAGTGGTGTTTTATAGAAAAACATCCTTGTCTGGATACTAAAAGTGGATGTGGGTTTGGTATAGATGCATCTAGGGGTAAAAACCAAAAAAGAGTTGTTCAAGTATATCTTGTCCATTATTCTAGCACATGGTGAGTGTTACATTAATGCGCAGTTGGTTGAACAATTTCTAGGGATAATATTGGGAGTAATTCAAATTTTCATTATAAACCATTTTGAAGGATTTGAATAGATGATAACAAGGATGAACTAGTTTAAACCTAAGGTTTCATATATTGAAACAAGGTGTCACAATTTAGAAAATATATACAATATTTTGGTTCATTATCTCTCACTATGATTATTGTTGTTCAAACTATGGTTTTGGTTTTAGAGAATGGTTAGAACACGGAGGTTTCATATTAATAATGAACGTGATGGAAAATTAAATGATTTTCCTCATGGGAAACTAAACTAAATAAGAAATGGAAGGTAAAAACTTTTGATTCTGCATAATAAGCTATCAATATATATGATTAAGAATGTAAACTTTTATGAGTTTCCTAATTCAGTAAATAAGAGGAAGATGGAATTTTATGAATTTTTATATGGTAATGATCACATAGGAATTTTTTTAATATTATTAATGTCAAGAATGTGGAAAACGGAACCTGGTTGATTGTATCAAAATAAGGAGATAATTATTTCTATGTGGAAATGAAGTTCATAGTGAAATAGATTGATGAGTAATTAAATTACTTATGTGTGGATAACATGGGAATTATTCAAGTCAATTCCCTAATCCAAGGGTTAACTCCTAGACCAAGTAAGGACCGATGTTATGCCCATATTTTATATAAAATTATTGAAGTATGTTTGTATTAAGATTCGATAATTATGCTATAAAATTTTTATATCAATAATATTATATTTATAATATTCATGAAAAATGTATGTATTGTTCCATAATAGTATTAATTTAATGATTTTAAAACATATGTTGAATGGTATTTATAACAATGAAAAGTGATTAAGTTGTAAGGTGATATTTCTGAATAAAAAAATATTAAGGGAAAAAACCCTTAATATGTGTTTTTTGTTGAGTTAATAATGTTTATTTAGGATAAATAGATTATTAAAATAGATTATGTAAATGGGATATTATTTGTAACCCTGGAATTGGTTAGTGATTTGATGAAAAATTAATTTAGGTTGTCTTTGCTGAAGTTTGTTGAATTTTTAGATTTATGGAATATATTCAGTTGTCTATGATTTTATTTGAGGAAGAACGATTGTGTTAATTATTATAAGAATATATTTCTTCATGTTTTTTTAACTTATTAGTTGTGGATACCATCATGGTTTTATAAGTTTAAGGTTGATTATTTGTACAAAAGAAATAGATACCCCTTTTTAGGTTTTAAGTAATATGATTTTGAGGTGATTTAAAACTTTTACTGGGTTTTAGGAAGAAACCTATATTGAGGTTTAAGTAAACCTTTGGGTTGATATATGATTTTATGTTAAGTTAATTATAATATATGGGATATTGGGATATATATAATCTTGATGGTTGAAAAGTGATTCCTTGAAAATGAGATATTTTTGGACATTTTTATGGTTAAGCTAAGGATTAACTTTCAGATTAGTATCTAGAAATGATTCATTATATTTTTGTGAATTTAAGTACATTATTAGATTATATAGTGACTTATAATGGTGATTAATGCTATTTTGGGAGATTCTCTATTGGGTTGAGGTATTTGTAACCCTTAGGTTTAACTTGTCATTTAACTTGAAATATTATTTTTGTGTATTTTTTTTTGGATTATGTGGAAAGGTATGATATCACTTTTCAGGTTAAAAAATTATTTAATTTTAAGGTTATTAATATAATTTTTTAGGTAGGGTTATTATTTTTGGAATGATCTAAGTTTAACCTTTGATTTTATTGTGGGATTTTTTTAGTAAAATGTCTTATTTCTTCACATGAAGGTTTATAAATTTTTGATATTATTTTACCTTATTCTAACCATTTTGATATTTTAATGTTTAATTTTTGGAAGAATATATTTTTATCCTTTTATGGATTATGTGATCCACTATAAGTTTATTTTAATGCTCTAGGATTGAAAAATACATGTTAAATACTCATCGTATGGAGAAAACATGATATTGTTATGGAAATTGATTAAATGGTAAAATTACACTTCTCAAGTAAATATATTTCCTTATTTTCTTAGTCTAGATGGTAAAGGAATCCTTTAAATATAGGAGAAGTATCTTGAAAAAAATATTTTATCCTATTATAATCATTTTTAATGAATTTATGATCTTTTTCAAAACTTATTGATTTATGGTTTTATGGTTGTTAAATTTGTCATGACCATTCACTTTCTTGAGACCAATGTTCTCTGTCACCGTCCATCATTATTTGGATATTTATTTTTCCTTTATGTATATATTTTCACTTTCTACTAATTTTATCCTATTAATAAACCTAGTTACATGTTGTTCTAATTGACCATTGTATTTTTATTTCCCTCTTTTCAAGTGGAAGTTTTATTAAACCTTTTTATAATATGGGTTATAAAAGTAATTTTAAAATATAAAAAACTTGATTATTGATAATAAGTTAAAATTGTTAGGAAAAAATTTATCAAATAGGGGGGAATGTAAAAGCCTGGTATTTTTAAAATAACTATATGTTCTATGGTGTATATAACATCCAACATTGAGCTTAAACAAATCATGAAATATAATTATTTTATGACTGTTATAACATAGACATTGAATTGGCAGGTATGAATAAATGTTACTAAATTATGATATATATATAAAGGTCATAATAAATAAAAAATATTTTGATAAATTCATAATAAATAAGCACTCATTTTTTTAAATTTATTTTATTCTTAAAAATATATTTTCTTCAAAAATTATTTTTATCAATTTTTGTGAGTGAATATTATAATTAATATCTATAAATTTTAGAAGTTTTTTTTGATAAAATATTATCATTTTTGAAATCAATATATCAAAATTTTCATATTGTGAAATTTTGGTATTTTTATGAAAAGATTGATTTTTTAGTGAATTGTGAAAAATACAGATTTTTCAAATACCATCATTTCTTTTCATTAAATTAGTTAATTTAAAAGTCCCATTTTGTTTTTGATTTTATATTAAATTCAAATAAGATACATTTTATGTATAATAATATAATTATTTTCATTTTAGTCACCAATATTCATGATTTTGATATAAGTTAATTTTTGTGCTTAAAACACATTTTTCTAAAAGCTGTTTTTCTTTGCATTTTACGCATTTATATTAAATATTATTTATACCAATTATAAATATTGAATATTGAAAAACATACACCACATTTTTAATCAGAAGGTTCAAATTTTCTAAGAATTCACATTTATTTAATGTCATTACGAATAGTAACCATTGTAAATATTTGTCACATTAGTAAGGGTAAAATGGGTAAAATAGGTTTAAAACATGGGATAAGGTCTAAAAATCAACCTAAAACTTTACCTTATTTCATTTTTTAGAAATTTTAGACTATATAATTCAAAAAATCAAATATATTTTATTTTGGTGACATTTTTCCTTAATAATGAAATTTATATTATTTTAAGTAAAGATAATTCCAAAATGTAACTCTCTAGAATTTAATATATCTAAATTTTTTATATAAGGTTAAAAAGAGGAAAAGTTTAGTTTTAATTTTTATTAAGAATGTTCAAGTGACACTAAAATATTCAGGGGCTAGTAAAAAATTAGTTCAATAGTCATTTAATTACGGAAGGGATTACCATTAGCAGGGTCAATCCGAAGCAGACTCGAATGGTGGCGCATGTGCACATAACAAACCTCAAAAATCATAATAAAGGGAAACAACCTACTTGAGGCAGATAAAATTGAGGTTATAACCTCTAAATACATGAATAAAATTTATAAAAAATATCCAGAACATGAAAATGAAAAATATAATAAAGTCATATAAATTTAATAGGCCACACTTGATGAAAATGGTGTGTGCTCAACAACGAAAATTTATAAAATGACGAGACTTGAGGGATGAGTTATATAACTCATAATAATATGTCTCTCCTCATGCAGTATCCTCGTCTAGTTTTTCCTAGATGATAATAGATCTAAAGAATAGGAAAACACCCTAAAACTGGGTCATATGATCATGCACCTCGATAACTCTGTCGAGATAAATACAAATGAAGAACAACTAAAAATGATTAGAGATCTTACTCATGAACATCCAACACGATGAACTTGGATAAAATTGGAGTTAAAACAAAAATCTAGGATTAAAATATTCAAAATAGGGTCTTGAGAGATCCAAAAATTGGAGAGGAGCCTTTGCTATTCTCTAGAGAGAAAAGAGTGGAAGGAGGTGTGTTAAAACATTTCATTAAGTGTGAAACGGTCATTTCTCCCAAAATTCCTAGGTCACACTATTTGGATACACAATTGTACAAACCATGCACCATATATATTAAAGAGGGGAACCTTTCATGGTTAGGCCACATGGTTAGAGAAACTATGTGACAACCCTATGAATCACCTCCACTAAAAACTAAAGACATTTCACACAAACATGCAGTCCCTAGTTCACAGTTAGGGAAACCTGTGCACCCTAATTTACCACACTTTCCATCCCCACATTATTAGTAGAGACCATGTAGGCTAGGTCAGATGGTTTTTACTAACTATACATCCCAGTGATTTTATCCATCTACCGGGGTTCTAAGCTTCAAAAAACCACTAAAAACCCCTAAAACCTTTGTGAACTCATTTGGAATATGTATTAGGTACAAAATAAAGAATTGTACAAAATTTAAGTGGATACATACATGAGATAAAAATAGTTTCTTAGAGTCTTCATCCATTTAAAGGAACTCATCCTCAAGTTCACCTTCCAAGGGCCGAAAAACTTCATCTAAGAACAACTCCGTCCACTAGGTAGCCATCGGTGAAATGATATCAACAATAATAAGAAAAATCATAACAACAATCATTATTTCAGGAAACCTGACATTAACCTAAACATGAGTTAGCTACACCTAATCATGACTTATGAACAAGTTCAAATAATTCCTAATATCATTTATATTATCTCTAAATATTAATGAAAGAAAATAAACCTATGATACCACTTTGTGATGTCCTAGAACCAAGTTCCACTCAAAGGTTCCCTAACCCTGGTTGGAAATATGGCCTCAATCACATCTCCCAGAATGTTAGAGGTTTTCAACTAACAACGAGGTCCTAGGGTGTGTCTATGGGGAGACTATTTTCTCATTACTAGAGTGTCTCACAACAAATGAGTAATAAAAAATAGGTAAATAGAAGAAGTAGTATAAATATATTGAACAATAAGAGAAAAAAAGATAATAAAAAATAGGTACAACTGATAATAATATACAAAAGCTGATGATACATGACATGTCTCTATAAGGATGTACAACGTGGATACAAATAACCAGACAACACATGCTATAAAAAAGTAGAAAAAATAAACCAATATCAATCCATCATCTTGAGCCCTAGCCTGGTCATCTTCTACCAAGCTCCATCATAAGGCAAGTGAGCAATCAAGTGTCCAAAGAGGGACACTTCCCCTTTTCAATACCTACATAAATATAATATTCCTGGGTTATAATGAAGACCCATATAGGTTGTGATATAAATCTTAGTAGTCCACCACTAATGGTGTCTATGACATTCAGTCAGTGTAATATAAACTGAAATAGTGTAACATCATGGATATATAAAAGTAAAGAAATATAGTAACATTAATACCCAAGTACCTACTTCAGCCTCATATGGTGTCTGAAAATTTATTCATTTCATTTATTAATTATTTTCAGTTTATATAATTAAGTCACATGAGGTATAACCAACACTAAAATCCTAACATGATTGTAATAATGATTAATAATCCAAGATATAATAAGGAATCCATGGTGATGATAATAATGAAGGGATCCAAGATATAACAAGGCATCCTACAAAGATATTAATAATTAAAGGGATACAACATAAAAACAAAGGAATAAATGAAATTAGGGGTCGATCGAACTCATTAGTAATCTGTAGCCTGGCTATAAGGTATTAGAGTGTAATATAATGGGAAACACCCAAGTAATTCAACAATAATTTAATTTCTAACAGAGTTTATGGAATTTATCAAAGGTAAAATGGGATAAGAAATGGCTCTTCCCAATAGTGTATCAAAGGTTCCACATGTCCATAGACATCATGCTGGATCTAAGGAGTGTATCCAAGGAATTTGATTATAATAACAGAATAATCCTATGGTGTTATATGAGGTATTCACTAGTAGAAAAGTATTGAGTTCCAAGGTGGGTATCGACCTTGGAAACTAGCATCCCTGAATCAAAATGGCATCCATGAGTGCTCAAGGAATTCCCTCAAGAATCCAAGGATAAATTAAGTTTGAACACTCTTATAATAATGGCTATTTAAATATACAATTAGGCACATTATAATTGATTAATTAATTAATTAAAGCCATGTAATAATTATTCCATTTTAATAACTAAAGGGGTTCATTCCATACCTTCCATTAGTGTGAAAAGGATAATAGGACATGAAACCATGTCATAATTCATGTAATTCATCAAAAATTTATTATATTAATTATGATACCTTTCATTAAGAATGAAAATGGGTTTTACGGATGTCAAACCAATCCATTTAATTACATTAAATTACACCAATTCATATATATATATATATATTATACTTTACAATATGACCACTTAAACATTTATTAATTAAGTAAAAAACTTACCTTAGAAGGATCAAGTAACACTAAAATATTCGTAGTCTAGTTAAAAACCAATTCAATAGACATTTAATTATGGAAGGGAATACCATTAGTAGGGACAAGATGAAGCACACCTGAACGATGGCCCAAACACACATAACTAACCTTAAAAGACATAATTAAGGGAAACACCATACTTGGGGTGGATATATTTAACGTTATAACCTCAAATGACATGAATAAAATCTATTAAAAAAGTTTTAAAACATGATAAAAATGAATATAAGTAGGGAATATAAATTTAATAGGTCATTCCTGATGAAATCGGTGCACTCTCAACAATCAAAATTTATAAAATGAAGAAACTCGAGGGATAAGTTATAGACCAGATAACTTGTACTCGAATAACTCCCCTCATCCAGTATCAGCCTCTAGTTTGGATTGGATCAGAAGAGATCTGAATAATGGACCAACACCCTAAAAATAGTGCATATGATCCTACACCACGATAACTCTGTTGAGAGAAATATAAACAAAGAACAACTAAAAATGAATTGAGATCTTACCGATGCCCATCCAAAGTGATGAATAGGGATACAATTGGAGTTCAGAAGGTGAGATAAGATAAAAATATACAAAATAGGGGTTTGAGAGCTCCAAAACATGGAGAGAAACCTTTTCTATACCCTGGAGAGAAAAGAAAGGAAGGAGGTGTGTTAAAAAATTTCATTAAGGGATAAATTTTCATTTCACCCAAAATTACTGGGTCTCATGTTTTGGCCACACAGTTGTCCAAACCTTTCCCCAAACATGCACTATCTACTATAAGGAGGGTTACCTCACATGTTTAGGCTGAATGGTTTGAGAAGCAATGTACCAACTATGTGAATCACCTCTGCTAAAAATGAAAACATTTTCATGAGCGTGTGGCCCCTAGTGCATAGTTAGGGAACCCTATGCACCCTGCTTCACCCTCCTATCTAGCCCCACACATTTAGGAGAGACAATTTGGGCTGGGTCTCGCAATTTCTACTAATCATGTGTCCTAGTTATTTTCTCCACTAGTTGGTGTTTCGAGATCCAAATAATCCCAAAACCCCCCCTAAACCTTTGTGAACTTATTAGGGATATATATTAGGCCCAAAATAAAGAATAAGACAAAATTTAAAATTATTTTTACCTAAGATAAAATTTGGGTTCTTACATACTGACCTCCCAATAAAACACTAAATTGTTTCTTGGAAATAACTACATGGTTTGAAAAACTATGTAGAGACCATGAAAAACCACACCGTCCCCCAAATACCCCTCTAACATGGTTAACTACACATTTAGTACTAACTAATTTCTAAATGAGTAACTATAACTATTTCTATAAAATTTAATATTTTGATCCCCAATTATCAGTAACTCCATAAAAAAATAAAAATAAAACTCAAAATAATACATACAAGTGACATGAAAGGGGTCAAAAGTTTCCCCACCATGCCACTCCCACTAGACAATAAAAAAGAATCCACGTTCAAAAAAATTGAGGCCACTACTCCCTCACCAAAGCTTTATTTTCCCACATCTTTTGGATATCACCACCACAACACCAAATCACATGAACCAATAGGATAAATTTATCAAGGAGTATATTTTTCTAATAATACAATATATGAATAGGATTCCCAATAATGGTAGTATCATGATCGATATATAAACATTCCCAATCTATCATATGATATGGGTCCAAATACTACTTCCTCAACTAGGATACATAGATTAATTCATGAATCAGGGTCAGCTATAATGGATAGTACATCTGATAAGATAAATTCACAAGATGATCTACAATCTAAAATATATTGACACAACATGACTCTAATCTCCCATACATTCTCAAGAGATGATGTACCAGTTGAATAGACTCCCAAAGAAACACTTAATCACTGACGTCAAAATCTAACAAGTGATAAATAAAACCAGTGTATGATTTTTTGGACTATGAGTGGTCACTAACATTTTCAAAACCAACTTCAATTTTTTAGATATCTCTTAGATAAGGCTTGATCCCAACATAGGAACACTTATCCAACTCAGCCCAAAAAATGGGGACCAGTGTGGACATCTACACAACACTTCAAAAGGATCCATCCTAATAGGGGATTATTCACTATTATTGAGCACAAACTCAACCAAAAATATATTCATTTCTCACAAACCCATAAATTCAAACAAGAAATCCTAAATAATATCTTCAATAATATGTATAGACCACTTAGTCATACCATCCATTTGTGGGTGATATGTTATGATCAATTTCAACAAGGTTCCCATGGATTCTTTGAGAAAATTCTAAATCCAAGATGTAAAATGGGCATCTAGTTCAAAAACTATGGTCGAGTACACTCCATGAATATTAATGATCTCTCAAACATATAGGTACCCAAAATCTTATACCATAATCGACCCTTTAATGGAAAGAGAATGGGATGATTTAGTTAACTAATCCATAATCATAAAAATATAATTCTACCTACTAAATGTTTGAGGTAGAACAATAATGAAATCTATGAAAATATCAGTAGACTTTCAAACTAGAAAGGGTATAGGCTACACCAACTCATCCAATCTATGATTCTCAACTTTGATCCTTTGTTAGGTAAAACATCAGGACACAAAATCAGTAACTAACCATCCGATCTAGGGACACCAATATTAGGTTCTATGATTATAAAACATTTGGTATCCCCAAGATTATTGACCAAACTAGAATAATTCCTATCATGTATTACCTCCTTCTATAAGGTAAAATAAATTACAAGAAACTTCTTGAAGAAGAATAAGTTACTAACAGGAGATCATGACCAATTTATAAGGTCTTCCCACCATTTAAAACACTGCTGATCTCTTAGAGTTCATGGTTGAATTCCTACTCACACCGAACTTGATCATAAAGATAGGGTGTTATATGAACAAAGGTTAAGAACACCCAATCTCCTTCCCCCTGTACTTAAAAAACAAGACCAGAAAACAAACTCATCAAACTCAATTCATCCATATATTAATTTACTATCCAGATCAGTAATTTCCCACTCAAGGCATTAATGACCACATTACCATTCCTAAGAGTATATTTTAGATCAAAATCAATGTTTTTAAGGTAGTATACCTAGAATATCTATATGAGATTCAATTCCCTCTTGTTAAAAATATATTTCATTCCCTTATGATTCAAATAAATTATAAACCTCTCTTCAAATAGGTAATGGTCATAAGTCTTAAATTCATTCATTATAGGTTCCACATCTAGGTCACGGGTGGGGTAATTAATTTCATGTGTGTGTAGATTATGAGAGACATAAACCACCACATGATCACCCTACCTCATCAAACACCCTAGCCCTATAATTGAGGCATCAAAATTTACTACATAACCCTTCATAGGATTAAGAAGAATAAAAAATGGAGATAATTTCAACCAAACTAGTAACTCTAATAAATAAATCAAGAAGTTTACACTCCACTCAAAATTTTCCACTTTCTAAGTCAATGATATCAAGGGATAAGAAATCCTTGAGAATTCCCAAACAAAATGGTGTAATATTTGACCAAAACTAAAAAATATCCTGAATCCAAACACATTCTCGTGATGATCCCAAGACATCACCACTTATATTTTCTCTGGATCAATTGAAACCTATTTCTCAGAAATCACATAGACCAAGAACTTAACGTAATAGATCTAAAACTATCATTCATACACCTTATAATATAAGTAATTATCATTCATGATTCCCATAATTATTTATAGATGGTTTCCATTATCCTCTATTTTAGAGTACACCAAGATACCATCAATAGAAAAAACCACTATGGAGTCTAAAAGGCGATGAATGATTTGATTAATAAAATAAATAAAGTTCACAGGAGAATTTTTAAGGCAGGATGACATGATTAGATACCCAAAATTTCTATACGAACTTATGAAAGTTGTCTTTGGAATATGCTATCCCAAACCCTCAATTGAAGATACCCTAACCTCATGTCAAATTTCAAAAACAACTTGTCTACCTTGATTTGTCCAGAAAGATTATCTATCTATGATAGAGGGTATTTATTATCTATAGTCAACTGATTAAGATTATAATTATTTAAAAAATTCAAAGACTCATATTTTCTTTCTTTGAAAAAATAACTGGAGATTACCACAATGACACACTTGAACAAATAAATCCCTTTCTTTAAAGATCCTACAACAAAAATCTCAACTTATTTTACTTGGAAGGAACTATATGATATGATGGTAAATTAATGGGGATCATCTAAAGAAGCTATTTGATAGTAAAATTGACATATTATTGGGGAAAAACCAAGGGAAATCATCTGGAAACACCACTTGGTACCGTTCCACTACCACTGAAAGATGACCATTTTAATTCTGCTCTAAAGAATCAAAGAATAATTTGGATAGTTGGAACAAAATATATCCTACATTTGGAACAATGAGTCATACACTCCCTAACATTGGGTCCCACTCACCCTAAAAGACATGATTATTGCCATAAAGAGATAGAAACTAGACCCTGTATTGATAATATTCAATCTGGGCTTTAAAACTGATCATAGAATCCTTATCGAGGATAAGATTATCAACTTCCTGGTCCAAAACAAGGAATAGCCAAACAAATTCCATGTCATCAATTAAAATAAAAAACTATAGGAACTTAAAACTTGGATCCTTTTTACTTCCAAATGTGGTAGATAGATCCATTATAAATGGAATAAAATTCTCTCACATTACCAAAAAATCAATAAACATTATCAAGTTAAAGGAATGGGAATACTCTGTATCAAACAAACCCTATTCCATAGAAGAATTAATAAAAACCCTAGATCTCATAGTGAATGGACCATAACTATATCCCTCATGTGCTATCTGTGATAAGTAAATATGTCCTGAATTAGGTTCACTTTAAGTACACTTATCTAGAAGAGAATCCCCTTTAGACTAGGAATGAGATTTTACAGCCTTGAAAGAATCCAATCAAACCTATTAACTCTTAGAAAATGAAAAACCAACTCCACTCCCCTATAAGGGAGTCTAGAAGAAGTGTTGAATATGACATATATTCCCACAATAGTGAATTTTCCTCAAAGCCACTAGAAAATAAAACTCAGTATAGATATACATTCCATACTAGAAATATTTCATAGGATTATATCCTAAGAATCCACTTGTTCATAACCTAATGTTTACTAAGAACTTGTTCCACTATCTCTGTGAGGATCATTCTTCTTTCTAAATTATACATAGGAAGTGCTCTAGCTCCCCCTACTACTAAAGAAACCCCAATGAGGCTAGTATTTCCCAATAATTCTTTATTATCTATAAAAATTTTATCAAACACATCATTATAATTCGAGTGGAAAAAGGGAATGAAAATCAATTTAATCTCAATCTTCAAGACTATTTAAAAATGGTGAAACTTGATATAGTAATTTATATTAAAATTTAGATAAATTTGATCTAACTCAGAAAACTGAGTAGCATATTCCATCATCGAATAGTCTCCTTGATCCATTGTCATAAAATCACAAGCCTTTTCCACCCTCAATGTTTCAAGATAGAACCTTTGATTGAAATCCTTCTTAAATGTAGTCCATGAAAGATAATCATGTAATTTATATTGCACTATGTATTCTGACCACTTCCTACCCAGTCCTTTTAAATTTTAAGTGGAAAATAAAACTTTAAATTCCTTAGGGGTAATTATGAAAATAAAGATACACTTGATACTTTCAATCCATTCTATAGGATCCTGGGTTCCTTTATCACCATGGAGGACTTGTGGATTCTTCATAGTAGAATCCTAAGTACAACCCGCTATCGATTCCTATCTATTCCACCCTCTTGGACTAATTATTTGATATTTCATATCAAAAATTCCACCAAAGTAAGGTTAATTTGAGGGTATTTCTATGGAGAATTCTCCACAACTCCCTCTCTTTTATTAGAAGAGGCATTTTTTGGAGGGATTATCTATAAATCACATTACACAAAAACACATTAAATACATAATTAAATCTTAATATTATTAATTAAATCATAATAACCCCTTATAGTAAGCCCTAAACACCCATCATTAACATTAATAACAATTACAAATGAAGAAAAAGTAAAAAAATCCAAAAATTTGACATTTAATCACTCTCCATGGTTTGGAAAACTATTAACCAACCATGAAGAGTTCCATTAAAGGGATCATTGACCAAGCTACATGGTTTCTACATAGTTTTCTAGGTTATGATCCCTAACTGTGAACCTATGGTTTCCCTCCCCAATTCACCCCAAAACAAAATATTTCTCAAACTAACTCATAATAATACCTAGAAACTCATAACCAGTAGGGAAACACATCAAATACCATGAAAATACATCAAAATAAAGCTTAATTTCACTATATAATCTCAAGGTTCAGCATGATAGAGAGCTATTCAGGCACTCTTTAACACCTACCTCTTCATCCCTAACGATAATATCTCTTTAGTAACACTATGTCCCAAATAAAAAGAGGGATTAAATTCCAATTTTCAATGAAATGGATTGTATTGAACCAAAAAAACTTGCAATAAGCATTGTAGAATGTTCCTAATCACCAAAAGATAGAGGAAATCTCTAAGGTATCAGCTTGAGTATAAAATAGAACAATTTCACCCTCAAAATCCAAATAATAAACCAAATATTTCTCTTATAAATCCAACATGACCCATTAATGACTTGGACGTCCATGAATTTTAATAAGAAGTCTCGAAAATATATAAATTTTCAAAGAGAGCATATATAGCAATAACAAAAAAATAACATTATTAAAAAAACATGAAAATTTAAAAGAAAGATATACACAATATCTATAATCCAACATAAAAAAAATAAAAATTGGATTAAGTATATTGAGGTAAATACATAACATCCCAGAGATCCTAGAATTATTCACACAAGATAAAATCTATGAGAACATCATGTTCACTATCACAAACCAGTCACATTCATGTTTATTAAGAGGATCCACCAAATGACATAATGTACTTACCTTTACCAACATCCTACAAAACCAAGTCTACATACGCCCGTAGAAATATGTAGAGAGTAAGGAAAAAACTAGTAGGACACCACCATGATTCTATATATTGAATTTATCCATGAAAAAATAACTCTAGTTTGAAATTTATTTTAAAAAATCCTTCACTTTGAAATCATTTATTTAAAAATTCATTTTGTTTTACTAAAAACAAACTGTGATTCAAAAAAATGAATAAAAAATTCTCAATGAATAAACTAACCCAAAAATTGTATAAGTGTAATAATAAAAATAATCATATAACCTAGATTGGGTCTTATGCATAAACATAAGGGAATAAAAAATCAAGCAGTGTATAAGAAGCATTAAACATGGTATCTTTCTAATAGGGTTAAGCGGGTCTTAGTCAAAGACCCATTGGTCTCCCTCCAGACCTAAATTCCTATAATTAGACCTCTTGATCCACTTTAGTAATATAACATAGATAGTTAATAACCAAGACCATGAAATCAATTATCTAAGCCATACACCAAACTTCTCCTTTGTGTCACATATTTCCAATCACATAAAAAATTTTAAATTCCAATTTCATAAATTTTTTTATAATAAATCCAAAATCATTAACTTGGAAAATCCTTTTCTAAATCCCCTTTATAATTCTATTTGAAACTAAAAATCATATTTTAGGGTCTTTATCAAACACTTACCATGTATAAAAGACATTTATTTTGAAAAATAATATAAAAACCTTAAATTTACATTACATTTTCAGAATCAAATTAAACAGGGATAAAAAATCATTATCTACTAAATTTAAAATAAATTTAATGAATAAAAACCAACATACATAAAAAATTAATGTTTTTCTATTGAAAATCACCACTTTATTAAGAAAACTACCTTAAAACAAAATTAAAACACATCACCTTCAATGAAAACTACATGAACCGAAAAGGAACATTCCTCCCAAACCAAAATCACTAATAAATTCCATTAATAATCCACCATAAACCCTAAGTTTATTACCCATGGTATTATTGGGTTCTAACCCTTTATAGAAATATAATAATAAGGGAAAATAAGGGTGAGGAAATATAAATCAATGAGAAATCAAGATTACCTCAAGATAAATCAACCAAGTACAAAGGAAATCTACTAAGAAATTAATAGGAGGAGAGATTCCAACCTAGGAGGGAGGCTATCACCTGAACATGGAGTAAACTGAGAGGTTTTGGATTTAAAATATGTTTAGGACTTTATGTAAATTCCATGTTTTAATAATAATTCATAGACTACATGGTTTGGCTTCATGGTTTGGTAAACCATCTGAAAAATATATGAAAGCCACTAACATATCAAAACAACACTACAAAGTTACTTTAAAACTACCCCATGATTTTACAAACTATATAGAGACCATGTGAAACCATAATATCCCCTAAACACCCCTATTTTACATTTAGTTACATGGTTAGTACTAACCATGCACTAACCATACACCCAGTCCTATTTCTTCAAAATTTAATATTTTTAACCACCCACTCTCATGAACTCCATAAAAAACAAATAAACAAATAAAACTCAAAATTAGACATACTATGGAATTCAAAGGTGTCATAAAACCATTCTATCAATGGTAAAATACATAAAATAAATAAATGGTCACATGAAATTTTTTATTGAGGTTTTCCTCTTAGAAGGATGAATATATCCCCATTATATAAAAGTTTTTATCCCATGCACAAAACTCTCATCTACCTATAAAGATGATATCAGGTAATGGTAAGGCCTTAGACCCATTATAATGGTTGTATTTAAAAAATTAAAAATTATTATCAATTGAATAATATACTTCCTTTTAATAAATGATCACTGGAGAATAATATATCCTCCATGTAGGATTTATAGATGTTGATATTCTTCCTCCTGTTTTTACAACATTCTTGTTCGGCTACTATTAGTACTCAAAAAAAAATTATCATCTCTCTCTTCTTCTAATTTATTATTTTATAATCATTTCATCGCAAGATAAAAATATTTCAACAATATATAAACCTTCCACCTTTTGTCTTCAATTTAAATTCATATTAGCCAAAAAAATTTCTATTTAAGACTTATATTTTAATTCCTTATGGTAATTAGAATTTTATTGGTCACGTTTCCCATTTATATGTCATTATAGAATCTAAAAAATGCCTCATATATGTATTTATGAGTCTTGATATTTCCTTTAAAATTAATTTCAATTACCACAACTTCATTTACCCCAAAAAATTTATGACCTTTACATCATTCCAAATTATCATGCATGAAAAACTTTAAATCCTGAAAAAATCATTTATGATAGGGATAGAACTTTTCTCAGGTCCAGCTTCATCATGATTCCCTATTATTAGATTAAATCTCATCTCTTTAGAATATTTTTCATACTATATTTCATTAATAAAAAATCACAACCTCATTTGATTTATTATCCTTGTGAGTTTTTTTTCCAACATATACATAAATGATCATTATGAGATTTTCCTTCTTTTATCATTTTTTAGTGAGAAACTATGTCATAAGGTTAAATGATACTTATAAAGTCTCATCATAAAGATAAATGATCCTTATGGTTTATTAACTTTTATATTTCATTCTAAACTAATTTAATTTGGATAGATAATCCTTATGGTTTAAAAAATTATCATTATGAAAATTAAAACAATACTTACAGTTTTCAATTAATCCTTATAGAAATCTAAAATCATCATGATGGTTAGGAAACAATTATTATAGGGTATTAAATGAGTCTCATAGAGTCTATAAATCATCTTTATAGGGTGGTCATGCCTTTCCCATTTTCTCAATTCCAACACTAAATTTCCAAAATTATCCATATCTTATTAGAACTAATTTTATTTAGCTCGGGCCCATATCACACACTTCAGATCAATTGAAAACGTCATCCAATGTTTACTATAAATATGATATTGTATCTCTCAATTATAAACACTTCTCTGATGATTTCTATAATTTTAAAACCTTTTTAACTTCATTATAGAAATTTTATAGATAATACTTCCCTCAAGAACTTTTCTATCAAATAAGGATAATTTAATAGATTATCAAACATTAACTAGTTTTGATAAAAAAATATAACATCACCCCCTAGTGGGTTCAACAATCTACAAATTTTTATTCTTTTTCAATACCACCAATCCGTCATCCCTCTTATTGATAGTAAAACCAAATGAAATAATGATATAATGAAAAAATCTATCTAATGTAATGAGTAATAAATCAGTGAATATAAATTATATATGATCTACCTTGATGAATAAAAAAAGAGTGATTAATTTTAACAATAATACCATCCTTAAACAAATCATTCAAAAAAAACTCTAAAAATCATGTTAGGAAGCATGGGATATCATATTCATTCAAGATATTTTTTATACTTACTCAAAAAACACATTAAAACAGCTCATAATCATATAGAATAGTTTTCTATCCCTACAGATCACATATCCTATTTAAAAAAATATTTAAACATAATTAAAGAGTATATGAAACTCAAGTAATAACATACCTCAATTACGGGAAGTGGGATACACTCCCATTTGCAAACAATATTTTTCAAAATATTCAATTACAAGGGGATTTATAAGGTTGTTAAAAATTTGTTCCTTTAATGGAAAAATTTCCATATTTTGAAAAAATTCACCCAATAATTCTTTTAAAAATATTACTTTATGTCAAGTTTTTTATATTTTTAATACTATACAATATATTTAGAAAAATAAATAGCACTCTGATTATCAAAACCTACAACCAGAGGGTATTTAGTTTCAAAATTCAAATCCTTTACCTATTTCTTGATCCAAATCATTTGAGAAGAAACTTGTGATAAATCCATATATTTAGACACTATAGAACTCAAGGTGACTTATGTTTTATTATTTTAATTCCATGAAACACACCTTATAATAATGAAAAAAACTATAAAATATATATAATTTATTTTATCTATTACATTTCCTGACTTAGAATTTGTAAAATTTCTTAGATTTAACTCACCATTCATTCAATACATCAATCAATAATTTCATGTGTTTGAAATGTATCTCAAAATCCTCTTTGATTCCAAAATATGTGTTTATATAGAATTAGATTGATATCTGGAAGAAAGTTGAAACATAAACAATATGATTGCTATATATAGTTAAGTACATGATAATGTTAGTCAAACTTATTAACTACTTATCATTTACAGTTTTTACATCATCACCCATGCTTAGTTTTTCCAACCTAAATTGGTGTGAGTGCTACTTTAGATCATTCCACATCAAACCTCTTCGAGATATCCTTAGAATATTTTTCTTGTGAGATAAAATTATAATCCACTATTTGGGTAATCATTAAACAAAAGAAAATTTTAATCTCTCTAAGCTGTGAAATTTCAAATATTTCTTTCCCATGCATTGAGAATTATTCCCATAAACTTTCCTCATTGATAGAAAATATAACGCCATCAATATAAAAAAATTAGAAACAGTGATGTAGTATTTTTCATCTTTAAATATAAAAATTTATCCACTACCCATTCTTAAATTTCATGTTTTTTAGAAATTTATCAATATTAAAATATACCACTTGGAGTTTTCTTCAAACCAGAGAGATCCTTCTTCAATTTACAAACCTTACTTCTATTTAAGTCTAGCATAAAGTACTCATGTTACTCCATGTACACTTATTTATCAAGATATCCATTCTAAATGGATGATTTAAAATCTATTTTTATCTTTATAAAGAATCCATGGGATAAAATATCTAAAAATACCCTAACAGATTCAATTATGGAAACCAGAGAAAAGGTCTAATCAATGTCAACCCCTTAAATTTTTTAATACCATTTATATACCATTAATTTTTTTTAATAAATTCATCATTTTAATTTAACTTGTTCCTAAAAACTTATTTTCCCGAATGGCACTTTTATCCTGAGGTCTTAGAACAGTCTCAAAAGTTCCATTCTTCTTGATTTGATCCAATTATTCATTAATAGCCTAAACCCACTTCTTTTGTTCAAGTGATTCTTTAATTTTTAAAGGTTTATTTTTTTAGAAAAATGGTATTACTAGTTTCCATGATCTATGTTATTTTATAAACAACTTTATTTTGGTTTCCAATAATATTCTCAACACCAATATATTTTTTCAGCTTAGTATTTACTCCTTTAAACTTTTGAAATTCATTATCATCACTAAAGTAAGTAGAATATACATATTTTATCTGAATCTTTTTCTTATCTATAGTTTATTGAAAAGTTACAAAAATAAAAACATCATCCTAATCATTTAGAGTGATTTATTTTTGAAATTTTCTTCATTTTCAAAAAACATTACATTATCACATTAAATAACTCTCTCACATTTATTATTGTAAAATTTGTATAAAAATTATATTTTGTGTGTATACAAGTAATATTCTATATTTTTTATTTTCATTAAAATTTACACCCCTTATGTATTTATTCTAGATTTAGTTGGAACTCTCAAAAAAATAAAGTGATTATCATTGGGCTTCTTCTTGAACCACATATTATAGGGATCTCTATATGAGTTTAACATCAAAGTGCATCTTTTCAAAATAATTATAGTATTGGTTATTACCTATAGTTAGAAAAATATTATTTTATAATGCATTGTAAGAATATTTCTAGCCATATCCACTAAAATTATTTTCTTTCTTGTAGTCACCCCATTTTGTTGAGGTGTGTGTGGATCACTAAACTCAAGCATGATTTCATGTTTTTCAAGACACTCAGAGAAACACTTTTTGGAATGTTTAGTGCCATTATCATATCTCAATAACTTCAAGTACATTATTATTTATTTTTCTTAAAATATTATAAATATTTTGAATCTATCAAAGTCTTTAGAAATATGTGACATTAATATAATGCATATCACCCTTGTGAATTCATAAATAAATGTAATGATTTATTTTTTTCTACTTGATAAAATTATTGTTATAGGTCCAAAAACATTATAATAGAATAAAATTAATGGTTTTTAGGTTTGAATATCACAACCTTTTTGATTTTTTACCATTTAACCTTTTAGAAATGTGTTACGAATAGTTACTATACTATCCTTTAAAAAGGTAATATTCCTCATTAAATTTTACTTGATTAGTTTCCTCATGTTATTTTGGATAATACGGTTATGTATTATATGTGTCAAATTATTTTATTCTTTCTATCTCAAACAACAGACTGTTCAAACTTCTTCCACTTAAAATAGATTACATACGGTTGTCAAAATTTTTGTTTTAACTTACCCCTTATTTCAATATATTCACTAGGAAGATATTTTACCTAAATATAACTTCATTTAAAATATCATAGATCTATGACACACTCAATAAGTTATGCTTTAGTCTATAAAAAATATGAAATTATATAGAATAATATTATTTTTTCCAATATTTATAGTTTTAAAACCTTTGATATTTAGTGATATATCATTTCCAAAAGTGATAGATCACCTATTATAATTTTCATTATTTTTTGATTGTAAAAATCACCAATAATTATATAGGAATATCCATTGTCAATGATCTAATGATTTTTATATATTCATGTTTTAAATAATAATTTCACCAAATCTTCCTTTTGTCTAATATGAAATTTATTTTGAAAATTTATAATTTTTTGACATATATATAACTAATCTTGAATAAATGAAATGAACTGATCATAGGTGTGTCCTTTTTAATCACACACCATAACACCACCTAAAAAATCATACAAAGTTTTCTCATTTTTTCCTTTTTAATTATTTGTTGTTTCCAAAATGTTCTCATTCATGGTTGTTGTCTCCCACTTGATTATTTATCCCCTTTAAGACATAGTAATGACATGTTGTACAAAAAATTATATAAATTTTATATAAAAAAACTATATTAATAATAAAATACTTAAAAAATTATTCCATAAAATAAAAAATGATACCGATCAGGCTTTTTTACATTTTTTTCTTCAGGTTCTCAGTTGTGTTTGTATCATCCATTCCTTTTATAGAAGTCTCTCTTAGACTCTTGGAACTGACATGGTCAATTTTATTGACCCCTACTTTCATATCTACAAATATTTTTTTTACTTTTAATCACGTTTCTCGAATAATTCATATTTTTTTCTTATACTGGCTTCTTTAGAAATCATGTTTTTATTTTGAGGTGGTGCTCTGATACATTTTTCTTCAACATGTATAGTTTTCTAAAAAAATTATAACTTAAATCTTATTACTTGGAATACTCACCTTTTTCTTCAACATATTTATTATAGTCACAATTAATTTTCTCTTTATAATTCTTAGTTTCAACCATATTCTTTAATTTTTTATAAACTTATTTATCCCCAATAACAATAATATAATTTATATCCTTAATGATTATTAATTTTACAAAAATTTAAATCTTTTGAATCTGTAGTTGAATCTTCTTATATGAATTTTTTATTTGAATATTTTCCTCTATCAACCACCATATTTCCTTAAAATTAATTTTTATCTCCATTTTCATACTGCATTCTTTTGCTGTTTCTCCTTCTTATACATCATACTCACTATTGGTTTGTGATTCTACCTCTAAGGAATAGATTTTGAGTGGGGAGAATGATGAAGGCTCGGGTGGGCTTATATGATGGTGCTGCAAAAAACTAGGGTTTTGAGCCATGATCCACAATGGTTCCTCATTTATTCAGCCACATCCTGGTTTCACATCCTTCCAATAGGGTTTGGGTAGAGAAGAAAACTCTAGATCTATCACGGGCTCCGTCTGAGCTTGTTTCGACAACGAAGTGTCAAGTTCAGTGAACTGAGAATCACTCGGTGTCTATTGCAGTGTTTTGATCCAAATTTTCTCCATCGAAATGACGAGATTCTTAGAGACCCTAGGAATTTCTAGTGTCTATTGCAGCATCTTCATCTGAGCGTCATCCTCTGATGGTCTTGGCGACTGTTGTAGTGGCTCCACTCGTTATTGAAGTGGATGAGGGGAATGTGTCACAACGCAACCATGATCAGTTTCCTTGAATTTATGAAGTCTTGGGCATTAAGAGTGTTTCAGGAAGTGTCCCTATTGTTTCACATGAGATGGTTGCGCCCTGGTAGGTTTTGGGGGTAGCAGCGGGCGACATTTCTGAAGCTGCTACTAGTATCCAACACCAGAAAATCCATGGTGATCATGAAAAGGGGATATATTCTGGACGTTCTTTTTCTATCTTCAAAGGAGGACTTGGATCTTCCATTCTAAGAAAAGGGAATATATCACACATCAAAGATGACCTAGTTTTGGTCTCAGAGCGACTCAAAATGGGTGAGTTTTCCATTATTGCTCGATTATTTCTTCCCAAAACCCCCGAGCCTCTAAAAATTAATGAACTCAAAGAACGAATTTCATTTATTTGGGGTTTTTCAACATGGATGTGTTTCTCTCTCGGCCGGGGATAATTCCACATTCTCTTCCCCATTGAAGAATTGAAAGTTTGAGCTTGGGGCTTTGGTTTTATTATGCTCAAACATGGAATTAGTCACCTGCGTGAATTGGGCAATAAATTCAATCCCTTTGAGATTGGTAACACCACTACACAAATTTGGTTAAGGGTTTATGGGTTAAATTCGATACTCTGGCATCCCAAAATATTGTATGATATTGCTCTATCCATTAGAATACCGATTAAAGTTGATAAAGAAACATAAGTGGCTCGATTTGGTCACTTTACCAGGTTCTTGGTTGAGGTTGAACTGGGATTGACTCTTGTTGACAAGGTAATGCTTGAAACTGATGATGATATTATTGATCTGAAGATTGTTTATGAAAAAATTAATAACTTTCACAAAGACTACAATGTCATTGGCCCCGAATCATCTGTCTTTCAGCGCTCCACAATTTTTAGCTTTTGTGCTTTGTGTGGTCATGATGTGAATAATTGTCTCAAAAAGAACCAAAGTGAATCTAGTAGGAATATTGATGGTCTTTCTCAGTTGTTTCATATTGAGGATGAAAAATACCTTTGGAAGTGTGATGTTAGTCTGGGCATTTCCGTAGAAAATTTTTAGAATAAGGGGGTTGAGGATGTTGCTTATGGGGTTTCAGTTAATGGGAAGGGTGACCACCCAAGTGACTCACCTAATGGTACTACCTCTGAGGATACGACAAGGTTTTGGTCTTAAATCTTCTTCTAAGAGGTGAATGTTCAAAATTATGATAATATTAGAGGAAAATGTGTTTTATCATAACAAACTCAATGATGCTCAACACCTAAAGATGGTGATTCAATAGATGAACAAGCATTTGAAGAGAAAATCCAACTCGAGGTGGATCATCAACTCTCACAGAAAAGGATGGCTACCTCATGTATCAAAAAAGGTAAAAAATATTAGAATTCGACTCTATAGTAATTTCTAAAATGTGTCATACCTCTTCAAAGCCTGTTGTAGATAATGAGGGATTCCAACTTGACTCTTACAAGAAGTCAAAGTCTCCGGTGGTTTCTCTAGTGGTAGCTGAGCAATCGGCTACAGGTAACACTGTTTTTTTCTATGAGTAGATTATTGATGGTCCCATTGAGATATAGGATGCTATACAGAGTTCTCCTAATGAGAAAAATAATCAGGAGACTTTGAATCCGGCTCTAGCAATGGGGGTAGAGGGGATGACGATGCTTATAATAAGAGACACTTCTCCCAAAAAATGCAATGACAGACAAAAGGATATCTATGATTTTGAAAGCACTGATGTTGAGATGCTCTATGAGAGACTTAAATCTCTCACTTCATGGAAGGGGAGATTTAGGGGTTAGGGACGCAGTTGTGGAAGGGATGAATGGAATGCAATCTAGGAAGAAGAAAGGAGGCTAAGTGCGCGATTGTTAAAAAAGATTAACAAATAGATTTTGCTTTGGGTTTTGCCTTGTTTTTCTATACCCTTCAGGGTTACTATATTTTGCTTTCTTTTAATAAAAGAGGCTCGACCCCCAACTATAAAAAATATTCTACCTCTAATAATCCCACTTCATATTCTTCTTATGCCTTGATCACCCTTTGAGATGCATCACTTGGTGTTTCCTCATTATCATAAATTTATTAACTATTTGATTCACCTTCTTTAACTAAATTAAAGTTAATTATAATGGAATTATGTTAAATTTTATTAATTCTATTTGGAAAACATTTATTTAGAAAATATATCATATTTTTTGTCTTCCTGATATCTTTATCATCTTAATTATATCATCTAGTTTTCGTGGGAAAATTAGTAGAAAAATTTTCTACATTCCCACAGCTAAAAAATTTAAAAATAAGTTTACCTATTTACTTAACTCTTCCATGGATAAATATTCTTTACATTAGAGAAAGTGTTTTCAAAAAATCATTCATACTTTATTACTCATTAGAAGACCTTTGATCCTCTTCTACTTTCAAGTCTTTGAATGTTTTAAAATAAATTTACTTTCCCTTATTTTACTTAATTTTAATTTCTTCTCCTCTTATCACATCATAATTGATGAGAGTGTTGTGATGTTTATCAATATATTTATCTTTAAGAGTTAGGATCTTATCATCAAACTTATGTGGTAAAATTCTCACATGATTCTTCTCTATTGTTTAATGGTTAGGAGTATTTCTAAACACATTGAATGTGGTAACAATTTGATTAACCCTTGTTAATAATTCATCAAATATTTCATCTTATTTTATTCTAGTTTCTTCAAACTACTCTCTACTGATATGCAATTTTACTTCATTTACCCTTTTGTTTCCATTTTAGGTACTATGAAGGTTCCCCTAAATGACATTATTAGTTCTATAACCCATAAATTTTGTTATATACTTATATGTAAAAGAGAAAAATAATGAATTATTATTCTTTACATAACTTTAAATGGTTTTCTGAAGAGTCAAAGATGATGTCGTGGTCTTATTTGGTATAATGAAATAATATTGGATAGAATAAAGTAAATTGCCCCCCTTAGATAAAAGATATGGAACCATTAACTCTTTCTAAATGTGAAACATTTTTCCATCAAAGGTAGGAATTAATTTATTGTAAAATGAGTTGTGTCAATACATGATAAATAATATAGATAAAAAACCCAGAGTATACCTTCTACGATACAAATTTTTAGGATTTCATGAATAGTTATAAGCACTTATGGGGAGGGTTAGTCAGTGCTTACAGTTTTTTTAAAAACCCCTCTAACTATTATTCCTTTTCAACATTATTCATAATAACAATCAAAATGATGCATACATGAAATGGAAATAAGTAAATTTTTAATAATTTTTACCTCCTAAAATGATAACTATGTACTTGGTGTGTCATGGTTTTTATCCCATGTACACAAATCTCCTCTTATTATTAAGAATTATTTTTTTTCAAAATTACTTTTGTGGAAAAATTGGAAACCTTACAAGAGAATTTCAATGGATCATTAAATATAGAAAGAAGTCACAAAATCATTAAAGGGAAGTCTGAGGTTATTAAAACCAGTAACTCTATATAATCTTCATTTTAATGTAGTTACCTGAGTTTTTAGGCCTTCCTTAATGATTTCTTCAAAATGATGGACTAACTTTACCTAATTGTGAATGTATTACTCTATATTTATCTTCTTTACATTGAATCCTCATGCCAAAATGTGATCTTGTTTGTTTATCTACACACTTTGATTCTCATTAAGATAAACTTTTATCATTATTTCATATATTTGGTTCACCTCCATTTTTGTTGAAATGATATGGAAGGATTCTTTAGGAATTTCCTCTTATTGTTAAGAAGAACTTGAGAAAGGGATGGAATTGGACCCATTAGAATGGTTGTATTCAACTAGTTATAAAATTAATTTAATAGATTCAAATATATCATTCTAAATAATTATCCCCAATGAATAATTAATACTTTATATAGTCTTCACATATGTTAATATTCTTCATTCTATTTTTACAGTAGTCTTATTAAGCTACTCAAAATAATCAAAAAATGATCATCATATCTTTATTCTTCTCATTTATTCTTTTATACTCCTCACATCAAAAGAAGAAAGTATTCATAAATTTTTTTCTCCCACACATTTTCAACCAATAATTAGAATTCACATTAGTCATCAATTATTTCTCCTAAAGTCTCATATTTTAATTCCTTATGATAATGGGAATTATCATGGTCTTATTTATCATTTTTATCTCATTCAAGAGTCTTGATTATATGCATCATTTAAATCTCTACAATTCTCAGAAATTATTTTACATTATATTTCAATTATTGTGGATTTTTTCTCCACAAAATCTATACCAATAACATTATTCCACATAAGCATGCATAAAAAACATTGTGACATGAAAAACTCCCTTAAGGTGAGGTATAGGTTCTTATCAAAATTAAATTCATCTTGATTGTTAATTCTTAGTGTAATGTCTTGGCTCAGGTTCCACTGAACCGGTTCCCCAAGATAGAGCACCACAAGACCCAAAGCATGCCTCCTCATATGTTAGAGGATTCAGAATAGTAATGAGGTTCTAAGATGGTATTGTAAGGAGATTATCCATATCAGAGTTCCCAAATAGGAGTAAATAACCAAATATCATACACATCAGAGTAAGTGAAAAAAATAAATAAACTAAAGATGAAATGTGTTGTAATAAGATTAAATTAAATAAAGGCTTAAACGAACATGTCATATATTCAACCAAATTACAGTGGTCCGGTTACAATACAAACCAAAATATAATAAAATAAAAAACAATATCCACAACATCACTGAGTCACACACATCCAGTAACCTGATACCACTCAAGCAACCCTTCTTGAATAGTCCATAATCAACCCGAGCCTCAGCCCAAACCTATACCTGCAATGTGTAAAGAAAATAACAATAAGTAAAAAAAATGTATAAAGATAAATAGTAAAATAAATAAACAATACAGAAAGGATATAATTTCAAAGAACATGATAGCTCAACTAGTTCCCACTAGAAAAAGGGTTCTACGGTGACACCCAGGCCAACCCAACATCCAACGGTCTAAACCGGTCCTTTAAAGAATTACATAGTAGGTGCATACTATAATTTTCAAGGTAGGGTGTTAAATTTTAATTCAACTCAAGTAAGCATAAACCTATAATGCCTATATAAATCTAAAGTACTCGATCCATCAGTGCCTAGAATGTGAGTCTAGCATCTAAAAAAATATCAAGGTTAATGTAAAACGTGGATGCAAACTCTATCCAACACCTAACCATAAACCAAACAATTGATACTAATACAGTACATAAAGTTTAAAAAACCCATCATAAAACATAATTATAGTGCTCGGAGACTGAGTCCATCATCCATATATACATAACATCGATGGTTCCTAGAGCATTAGTCTGGCCAAACCTAAGGAGGGGGAGCATTAGTCTAACATTCTTTTCCACATGGTATACAATCATATACTAGAGCCTCAGGTTGGTGGTTAAACCACATAGTATACTATGAGTGTCCAGAGCCTCATCTTGAAATCTTATCCATAGTATACTACTTTTTCCTGGAGCATCATTCCATCACCTAAACCATATATCAAATCCATCATTCCTATAGAATTAGTCCGACATCTAAACCATATATAAAATATATCATTTTATAACTACCTATTATCAACATCATGACCACACACAAAGTTCAAGGAAGACAAAAAAACCATTTATAATCACTGGTTCGTACTAAGGTCCCTATGAGCCTTCAAAACCAAAACATAACTCAATAAGGCCCAAACCTTTTTCACACACTAGGGAAGAAAAATGAAATACCCCTGTTAAATATTTTAAAACCACACTTTTAAAACATGGTTCTTTCCCTTTAAAATAAAAACAAGGCTTAAGGACTATATTTACATTAAAACCATCACAAGAGACATTAAGATATTCAGACCAAAGATAACACTATTTTCCCATTTAAAATCAACATTTTAAATCTAATTAAAACCCCCTTTTCATAATCCACTTGTAGGTCACACCTCATCTCAAAACATGAATCATTTAAAAACATAGATTTCCCCCCTTTGATACCCAAAACTAATTTAAATACCAATGCACATATTTAATACCATTTCAAAATACCCAATGGAATTTTATAAAACTCACCCCATAAAACACCACACCATATCCCCTTAAGATTCGCAACCATTTATGCCCAAGTTCTACCCATTATTCCTTATCATTATTCAATCAATTCAACAAAAAAAATTAACTAAGTTAAGATCATAACCCAACTAAATTTCTTAAATCAAGGAAGAAAACATGTCACTCATATGAATTAAAGAGGACACCACATACCCATGAAAATTAATTTACAAGACTATGGATAAATATCTTATACCATTGATCATTTCAAAACATAGCTTTTTCCCCTTTGATACCCAAAACTAATTCAAATAATAATGCACATATTTAATAACATTTCAAAAGACCCAAAAGAATTTAATAAAACACAACCCATAAAACACCACACCTTATCCCCTTAAGAGTTGCAACCATTTATGCCCAAGTTCTACCCATAAGCCCTTATCACTATTTAATCAATTTAACAAATGAACTTAACTAAGTTAAGATCATCACCCAAATACATTTATTAAATCAAGGAAGAAAACATGTCACTCATAGGAACTAAGGTGTACACCGCATACCTAGGAAAATTAATTTACAAGACTATGGATAAATATATTATACCACCAACCTCATTAGAGAATCTTTTCAAGACACTTCCAAATCACAGCGGACCCTCCAAGGTCTATCCAAGCACCGTCCAAAACTGAATATAGATATTCTTCTAAATATATTTGATACTTTTCACTTCATGTAAAACTGAATACAAATTTTTATTACCATATAAAATCACTATGTTTGGATTAATTTATACTTAACACCAAGTTATGCTTGCACTACATAAAACACCAACTTGTCTTACATTACACGTAACACTGAGTTTCTGTGAAATAGTACTTTACTATTATAAGTATTTAAATGAGATAGTTTTAACCTAGCCATTAAACATAAAAAAATTAATATTAATATCTAATTTTTTAAAAAAATTTACATAAATAAACCATATTTATAATTAAATGTATAATTTTTGGTAAAATCTTTATATGGTTAGAAATACTATTTTCTTAAAGGAACTTCCTTTTATGTTCTTTTGTGAAAAATAATAAAATTAATTTTGAAAACTCTTAGAAATTTAATTTGGTAAAATAAACATCATTTTTGAATCTGGAATTTCAAAATTAACATAGGGTAAATTTTTAGTATTTTTTTGAGAAGTTTAATTTTTTTGATGAATAGTGAAAAATACTGCATTATTATTAAAAATTGCATTTTTCATTTAAATAATTTTTATATTTAAAATTGATTTTAAAGTCAAAATAGATAAATTATACATGTACTAATCCAATTTTTTTATTGTAATCATGTTAATATTAAAATTATATATAAAAACTTATTGAACTTCTGAATATTCTTTTTACCGCCTTCTCGCTACGTCTGTAGGATTAGCGCTAAACTTAATTTTATCACTTTTGTGAATTGAATTAAAAAAAGATATTTATTATTATAATAATTATGAAATTTAAAGTCTAATAGGATTAACTTAATTTTTTTAATAGTAACTTTAGTATATTTTTTACCACATTTAAGGGTAAATCATGCAATTAAAGGTAAAAATAATATTATAATATTATAAAATTTCCCTAAAACTTGTCCTGATTTCATTGGATGAGTGGGTTTCGGCCAAAATTAACCTAAGGAATAAATTATAACCATTTTAAGCCTCTTTTGTAAGAATATGAAATTTATTATGTTTATTTAACGAGATGTTAAAAATGTCATACTCATAATTTTAAAAAGTAAATAATTTTTAAAACAGAGTTATAAAAAATAAATTAGACTATAAATAGTAATTTTAAATATAATAAATTTATCTTCATAATGATAATTTATTTTTAAATTTTAGATAAAAATAACTTAATTAAAGGCCTGTATAATGATGATGCAATAATTGTTTAATTAATGGAAATATCAAATAAATGATATTAAAAGTATTAAAATAAATATAGTTTGACATAATTGATGACATAAACGAATTTTATAGATAAATTAGATATTTTAGTGATATATTATAAGGGTTTTTTTTCTTCTATTTTATCATATTTTTATGATATTAAAAAAACAAATATTGTATAGTATCAAAATTGACATAAATGATACTTTAAAATAAATAATATTGTATTAAATGATATAAAATTCATAAAAACATAAAATTAATAAAAATAACATTAATAAGGTTAAATATGTCATAAATGATCTATTTGGTGTTCTTTTGGCATTTTATAGTTACTATATTCACCCTAATGTGTAAAATCCAAGTAGTCATGGTAAAAGTTAAACGGTTTAACTAAGGGTTAAATGCAAACGATATGGTTAATATTTTTACCTAAATATGTATAAAAATAATTGGTTGATATGATTTTTACAAATGAGAATCTTGGATTTGAAATAACTAACTTTGGATATATTTTAAATCAAAAATCAATTTATAATAATTTAATATTTTAAAGGATTCCAAGAGTTCCCCTCCCCTCTCTTATAAAAGGCACCTCCTCCTTCACTTCCTAACACCACTTTGAGCCTTCAATATTGACCAAACACAAAAAATTCCATTCTAAACTTCCCTAGTAACATTAAAATGAATCTTTTCTTCTAAAATACTAACTAAAGTTTCCTAAAGAGGAGATCTAGAGGGAGATCGTTGAAGAAGAAATAATCTCCTTACCGACTATTTCAAAATTATTTATTCTTATACATCCACATCATGTATTGATTCCATTATAAAGTGATAAATATCATATAAAATATATTATTATATGTTATTATGATTATTTAACAACCATATTAAAACTTTTATTCATCCTAGAAAAAATGAAAGTACCACATGTGTGTATGTACGACTTACCGTCTCCACGTCATGGTGTAATATGTTTTTCATCACCACTTTAATTAGATGATTATAATGATGAAAATAATAATTATATATGATTTTTATAACATGATATTGAGTCTATAACAAAATATATACCATCCATTTCCTTACCTTTTGACATTTAATGGAATTATATCGCCGCTCATGCGTACGTATGGTGTATCGTCTCCACGATGCAATGAGATTCATCTTCCACATTTAACAATTAAGGAATGATTATAAAAAAATATATAATGAATAAATATGAAATATATGAAATAATAATTATAATAATATATATATATATATATATTTATTTTACCTTCTTCCATTCAGTACAATACGAAAACTAAAACATCTTTCATACGTACGAACGACTTACCGTCTCCATGAATGGTGTATTCCATTTCATATATATAAATATATATTTTATATATATTTATATGATAAATATATATGATATATAAATGATTTTTTACATTATAGAAGTAAGTCAAACATGATCTAAATAATAGTATCAAGAAAAATAAGTCAAAACACATACGATAAACAAAGTGATTATTACTCGAAACGTTTCTTTAACTTGGAATTATTAATAAACGGATAATATAAATTCATAAATGAATCATATATTATATAATAAATATTATTATTATTCTTTTATAAGTTATTAATATGTTTAAAACCACTATACAGAAGTTATGGACATGTACAGAGGGAATCCGACCTAAGGTAAGGATTTTCTCTCTCACCTTTACTTCTATGAGATACATGCCTCAAACACTACTTATTTATTATACGTTGTGTATGTACAAGATATGAATTTAATTTATTATTATTAACCATAAGATTATGGTATTTTCATATCCATATAATTTTCATTCTTTCTTTGGAATTTTTATTTTACTAATTATAATGTTTTAAGTGTTAATTTCACAATCTCATTAATATCTGAGATTGTTTATATGTGAGTATTTACTTGGGATTATTTTTTTTCCATGTCCATGTTTCTTAAAAATGGATTAAAAAATATTTTTTTACTATTATTATAAATTTTTTATAGTTATTTTTAACCATGTATTAATTTTTATTAAACATTTTAAAAGAAGACTTTTTTTGTTTTTCTAATGAGGTACTTTCTGACTTTTTTCGAAAAAAGTATGAGAAGAATGTTTTAAACTAATACAGAATGAAAATATTTTTACACTTTCATGAATCCTTATTTCCTTTAATCTTACCTTACAAGTTTACAAGGTTCTTTTCAAATAAAATTATTTCTTTTAAAATTTTACAAAATTTTAAGAAAATAAAAGAATTTCAATAAAGAAAAGATATTTTACTCAAGAAATGTTTTAAATGGTTTTACATGATTCGTTTATATGTTTTAAAATTATTTTAAAATAAAAGAGTATTTTAAAATGTTTTATGTTTTTCAAAGTGATTTTTAAGGAAAATTCATGTTCTAAGGGGTCTTTTAAATTTCTTCCCCACCTAAAATAACATACTTTGTTATAGTTCAAGAACACCCTTAATATTATTTCTCAAAATGGTTTATGTTTTGATGGCATGATGTTTAAGAAACCTACTTATTTTAATAGGTTATTATTTTAATGAAATTAATATTAAACCTATATATTTTTCATAGGATATGTTATGATTATATTTTTATGACACCCATTCCATTACATTGGTTATGATATGATTCTTTACGATCTTGTGGCACATGTATGTATGATTTAGTTATGAGATGGGTGGGACCAATATCTCCCTCCAATGCATGTGGTAAAGCTTTATGTCTCATGAGATAATTATGAGAATCAAGTCAATGAGCTTGATCCACTATAGGAATATGGGGAAACTTGATCCACTATGGGAATATGGGGAAACCTGATCCACTATGGGAATATGTGGAAACCCAATCGATTTTGGGAAGATGGGGAAACATGATCCACTATGGGAAGATAGGGAAACCCACTCCACTATGGGAAGATGGGGAAATAGATGGTCTTGATCCACTATGGGAAGATGGGGAAACCCGATCCACTATGGGAATGTGGGGAAACCTGATATACTATGGGAGGATGTTGAAATCTGATCCACTATGTGAGGATGATGAAACCTTATCCACTATGGGGGGTGGATAGGAAAACCCAATCCACTATGGAAAGATAGAGAAACCTGATCCACTATGGGAAGATGGGGAAACCAAATCTATTATGGGAATATGGGGAAACCCGATCCACTATGGGTAGATAGGGAAACCCAATCTACTATAGGGAGATGGTGAAACCCGATCCACTATGGCAAGATGTGAAAACCTGGTCCACTATGGGAATATGGGGAAACCCAATCCAATATGGGAAGATGGAAAAACTGATCCCTTATAAGGAAAGGATTATGAATGGGGATGATGGTCTGTCCCACCTGACATGTGTAGTCCCCCTAAAGTTCCCTAATATGTTCTAACAATGTGCCTTGACTTATAGGGAATGATATTACATTTTTATGTGTATTCCACAATTCCTTGTCTTACTTCTATGTTATGATTTCATTGCTGTAAACACCATGAAATGTGTTCCATGCACTTTTCCGTAGAGTGAAGATATGATTCTCACATAGACAACAAATTTCAAGTATAAGTAAAGATGTTTGCACCATGAAGAAAGAAGATGCGGGCTAGATTTCTATCTTCCAAAATACTACCCCACAACCGATTAATAAGTGGAATGATTCCCCCTTCTAGGAGTATGTAGTGGATATCCCGGATCGATGATGAAAAGGTGTTGACACATTAAATTCAATTTTCGAGTTTTTTTTAGAATACATGGTGTATTTACACTCTCAAGAAGTGTATATCTCTTTAAGACCTTTGATTTGACTGGTCGTAGAACCCAAACAGACATACGAATCAAAAGTTATGCCACTCTAAAGACAGATAAATTCAATGAAGGGACCTACACAGAAGAACTATGTGTAGGACCTACGTGGAGGATCTACGCAGAGGACCTATGCAGAAAATGAATTTTCACACCCCTACGCGGAATACCTACGTGAAAGTCCTACGCAGAAGATACGTAGGTAGACCATTTTACAGGAAACGTGAACTTTTTGAATCCAGTCAACGACATTTTCCATTGCGCCCTTTATGCAGCCAAACTTCCAACCTTGGAATACCATGATCTGAGACACTCCATCACACTCAATGAAGTGCCTTGATTGAACTTACTATTCTTGGTTCCTTTAATATGTTATTAGTTTGGATTATCCTTATGAATTCCTCGAGTACCTTGAGTCGATACAATCCTTAAGAAACTCCTCAAACATCCTCTCCTGACTTCTATGCCAGGTTAAACCTCAAATGGGCATCCTCCTTCGGAGTAAGCCCCAAACAACCTCAAATGGGAATCCTCCTTAGGTGTAAGACCTAAACAATCTCAAATGGGAATCCTCCTTAGGAGTAATCCCCTCACCTTCATCCCTTCTTCCTTACATTGGACCCTTGTCTAATGTAAATAGAACACAGGGAAGGCTCATCGCCTCACCCTCTTCCACGGTCGATGTGCCCTCTTCCATCAATGGAGAAGGAAAACTATGAAGTGTCATTATTGAATCTTTCACATCCTCTTGTTTCTCACATTGAGAATGACTCACGTGGGCTTAGAGATACATGATGGTTACAACATGCACACAAACACTCATTGTAATGAACTATGAGAACTCTGATTACTATTTAAAACTAGGATACGTAGGAAGCCTCCTAAAGGCATGGGATCACCGGATATCCTCCTCAGGAATCCGACCCTAATTCCCTTAATCTGGGTATCCTCCCTAAGAATAATCCCCAAATTAAACCCCAGATCATCAAGGCATCCTTTTCAGGAATTAATCCCAAACTCATCTCTCTTAAAGGACCATACTCCCATGTGAGACTTATCAAACTACATGGGCTTTGATTCCTTTCTATATGGGATAGGTTTGAAGCCTCATGGAGGTTCAAACCCAACATTTCAAATCAACCCTATTCTCTTTGGGCCATATTCCCAACAGGGTCTGAAATTACTTGGAAACTCATATCCCTTCCATGTTCCTTGGGTTGCTTTAGCATAAGTCTCACACTAAGTTTCAACTAAGCAGCTTCTGCTTAGAGGTCCTTATCACATGACCTTACATTGTATGATGTGTCCTATTAAGTGACACTAAACTACGAGGGTTCTGATACCTTTCACAAGAATACATAGGTAGCCCATTTTACGGGCACAATCCCAAGATCAAAACAAAACTTCATCTCCCTGGATGACAATAAATTCTAGATTTCCCTACTAAGTGGCTTAAAAACCAGTATCATCACAACAATGATTAAAATAATATCTAATCAGTATATTAGAGGATACCATTGATGTAAAACCTCTAATACATACAGATATTTCCATTAATGAAGAACCTTGAATACATACTGATGATTATAAAGTTTTATACATGTTAATATGTGATTATAAATTCCAAGGGATACTTATACATGGTAAATTAATAAGGATTCATGAAAATATTTTAATTTTACAAAGAGAGTCCCGGAGTAGACAATAATTCCCCCCAAAATGGTGTGATGAGTCTGAACTCCCATACTCTCAAACAATGCACGTTATTAAGTATTGTGAAGTTCAAAACTTAACGAACACCTAGCTTTGGAAAGTAGGTCCTCTTTGGATAAAGAACTATTATAAGTTTCTGGTTCCATGGATAAATCCAATGGAAACCTCCTGGAAATAGTGATTCTTAAATCTAGAACACATGTTTCAAGAAACTACAAAACAATAGCTTATGTTTTCTTCATTTTTATTAATTCCTTTTTAACTTTCAATATTTATTTCATGATAAATATTTAGGATATTTGATATGCAGAGTATGATCTTCTATTTTCATTATTCTGTTCTCATGCCCGTATTCTCATGATCATGGTTACATGTCTCACTTTTTTACCCTTACTGAGCATATTAGCTCATCCTTTTTCTTATGTTTTCTTTTCCCCAGGTTATAAAGAAAGTTTTTTGTTTCAGGTACTAAAGGGGAAGATATTTATGGGATATGTTTAAGATATTTCAAAAAATTATAAGAATGTGTGATAAGTTTCCAAAGGCACTAAACTAATATGGTTTTTGGTTGTGTGTTTGTGTAATGTATTAAGTATTCCAAAAAAGTGATGTAAAATAGGATGAAAAAACATACTAAGACCCCAAGTGATATTTCTAAGGACATTTCTAGGGATGTGTATAAGGATAATTCTATGGAGTCATAGATTTAAAAGTAGGTATCATGATTTATATATCCTATAAGTGAGTTCAATGATTATGTGGTTTTCTATTATGTTAAATGTTTCTTATACTATTCTTATAGGTTTTGGTCATTGTCAATAACTAGAAGGAACTTTTTTAACATTGAATGTTTTAAAATTGTTAAAGTATGGGAAATATAAAAATCAATTTCCTGAGTGGAAATATCTTGAAGAGGATCAAGAAGGTGGAATGAGTATTGGTTATACTGTTGAGGATAAAGAGACTGAAAATGACATGTGAAAGGTATGGGATGTTCTAGAATTATTTTTTACATTAAAACTACGAGGCTTGGTTATATTAAGGTTGAGGTACCTTAAGACATGATTCATAATTTAGGAAAGAATAAGACGATGTATCCTGAGTAATGGTTTAGAATAATGTTGGATGATTGAGGTGTATATATTTTGGAATTTAAATATTATGTTATATGAATCATGAAATATATAAGTATTTTCATTATAAGTTTTTCATTAAGGAATGGAAAGGATATGTTGAATAGTTTTAAAGACCATGAAAAGTTATTAAGGTGGAAAGGTGATATTTTTGGAAAACTCATGATTAAGGGATGGATAACCTTTAATATGTGCATGATGTTAGGATAATTAGATAAAGAGATGTTTTATTATAAATGAGATAGTATTTATGGAATTGGGATTGATAATATGAAAATATGGTTTATGATATCATGGATAGTGTTCATAGAATTATTAGATTTACGGTATGAAGAAATAGTTAATTTTTGAAAGAATGCTTGTTTTCAGTAAGGTTTTATAGTAATTTAGGTTATTACCATGCTTCAAGAGAATACATGATTAAGGTATTCACATGTTTGAAATGTGAAAACCACAGAAAACCTTATGATATATGAGAAATAAATGTTTAGATGATTTAGTGAAACTCTTTCTAAAGTTTTGAATTTTCAACTTTTAGAAGGTTTGTAAGGTTATAAATTTATGGAATTTATAATTTAAACTTTAGAATAAGTTTTTAGATTAAATTATTATCTCACTATATGCGGACTTATGCATATTTGATAACTTGTTTTATAATATTTGTTGTGATAATGATAGATGAAATGAATTATCATTCTATTTATGGATCTTAGGATCTATTAATGATTCAGGAGTGATAAAATCAAATTTATTTCTTGGAATAAGTGGTGAAGTAGAAATTAATCATGGAAAAAAAGAAGGGTGAAGTTGTGTTAAAATAAAGTAAGTATATCTTTTCATGAAAATCCTTCAAGATTAGTAAAAGGGATTGTGATGTAAAATATTATCCTATTATAATCATTTTTGATGATATAGATAACCTCTTTAATGCTTCTTTAGTTTATGGTTTTGTGATTTTTGACTTTCACTGGATCATCCACTTTCTTATGATCAGTGATATTTGTCAATATCTATGATTACTTACGATTTTCCTCCATTCCAAAATCTTTACCTATGTTATCCTACGTAGAGACCTAGTTATGATTTACTCTGGGTAATTATTATTTTACAACTTCTCCTTTTTAAAATAAATTTTTGAAATCTTGTTTTACGATGTGGGTTTCTATGAAAAAAACATTCAAGTATTAAACCATTGATAACCTAGCTTAATTTTCAGAGTTAAATTCATTTTAGTGGGGGTAGAATGTAACACCCTGAGATTTTGTGAATTATATATATTTTTTCCAAATTAATTTAAGCTTTATGATATTTTTTACTTCATGCAACTTTGAATATAGATTTTTATTATTATATTAAATCACAATGTTTGGATTAAATTATATGTAACACCATGTTAAGCTTGCACTACACGAACCCACTTGGCTTGTGTTGCACACAACATAGGGTTTCTGTGAAACAACACTTTACTATTATAATTTTTTAAATGAGATAGTTATAAACTAGCCATTAAAAATAGTAATATTAATAGTAATAACAAATTTTTAAAAGTTTTCACATAAACAAAACATATTTATAATGAAATGTATAATTTTTGGTAAAATATTTATATGGTTAGAAATAATATTTTCTTAAAGAAACTGCTTTTTATGCCCTTTTGTGAAAAATAATAAAATTGACTTTAGAAACTCTTAGAAAATTCATTTGGTAAAATTAACATAATTTTTTAATTTTTAATGTCAAAATTAAATTAGGTAAAATTTTTAGTATTGTTTGAGAGGTTTCATTTTTTTGATGAATAGTGAAAAGTACTATATTGTAGTTAAAATTTTCATTTTTTGTTTAAATAATTATTATATTTTAAATTGATTTTAAATTAAAAATATATTACTAATATATATTAATCAAATTTAGTTCATTGGAATGATTTTTATATTAAAATCAAATATAAAAACTTATTTAACTTTTGAACGTTCTTTTTACCGCCTTCTCGCTATGTCTACGAGATTAGCATTAAAATTAATTTTGTCACTTATATGAATTTAATTTGAAAAAATAACATAAAATATTGTAATAAATATGATATTTAAAATTTAATAAGATCAAATTAATATTTTATGAATTTTCATTTTTAGTTTTTTTAACCATGTTTAATGGAGAATCCTGTATTTAAAGGTAAAAATAATATTATAATATTATAAAATTACCCTAAAACATTCCCTAATTTAATTTCATGAGTGGGTTTCAATAAAAATAAACATCATTCCAAAATTATAACCTTTTTAATTCACTTGGGTAAGAATATGAAATTTATTATATTTTATTTAAAGATTATTTAAAAAGGTCAAACTCATATTCTTATTAAGTAAATCATTTTTAATATAGGGTTATACAAAAGATAAATTTAACTATAAATATTAATTTTAAATATAATAAATTTATATTAATCATGATAATTTATTTTCAATTTTTAGAGAATAAATAATTTAATTAAAGGCTTGCATAATGATGATGTAGTAATTGTTTAATTAATGGAAATATCAAATAAATGATATTAGAAATATTAAAATTAATATAATTTAGAATAATTAATTAAATACTCTAATTTTATAAATAAATTACATGTTATGGATATATTATATGTTCTGTTATGAATTTATCATGTTTCTATAATATTAAAAAAACAAATATTGGATAGTATCAAAATTTACATAAATGACACTTTAAGAAAATAATATTTTATTAAATGATATAAAATTCATAAAAAATATAAAATTCATCCCAATAACTAGAATAAGGTTATATGTTTCATAAATGATCAATTTTGGGTTCTTTTTTTATTTTAGAGTAACTATATTAACCTTAAAGAGTAAAGAGCCAGGCTGTCAGGGTAAAAGTTAAAGGGTTTAACTAAGGGATAATGCCACAAGATAAGGTTAATATTGTAAACAAAACATTCATAAAAATAATTTTTTGAGAGTATTTATACAAAAAATCATATTATATTATAAATAAACCACATTTAAGCTATTTTAAATTGAAAATCAATTTATATTGATTTAATATTTTAGAGGATTCCAAGAGTACCCCTCCGGTCTCTTAAAAAAGGAACCTACTCCGTTAATTACTCACATCACATTGATACATATATATGGACCCAAACCTACCCATTTATATTATAAACTTCCCTAGTAACATTATATAGGTTATGGTATTCTCAAAAGGCCAACTCTAGTGACCCAAATAAGAGATTTAGAGGGAGATCGTCTAGGGAGAGATAATATCCTTACCAACTCTTTCAAAATTGTTTCTTATTATTCTTCCTATTCATGTGTTGATTCCATTATAAATTATTAAATAGAGTATAAAATATAATATGAGATGTTAGTATTTCTATTTAATAACCACATTACCCCTTTTATTCATCCTATGAAAAGTGATAGTACCACACGTGCATATGTACGACTTACCATCTCCACGCCGTGGTGTAATATGTTTTTCATCACCACTTTACTTGGATGAGTATAATGATGAAAATAATAATTATATATGATTATAATAACGTGATATTTATTCTAGAACAAAATATATACTACCAAACTCCATAATTTTTTCACATTTAATGTAATTATATCATCACTCATGTGTATGTACGACCTACCGTCTCCACGACATGATGAGATTCATTTTCTACGTTAACCATTTAAAAAATGATTATAAAAACGTATATAATGAATAAATATAAAATTTATGAAATACTAGTTCTAATATATATATATATATATATATATCATTCATCTTCTTCCATTTAGTACAATAAGAAAATAGAAACATCGTTCATGCGTACGTATGGATTACCATCTCAATGAATGGTGTATCCCATTTAATATATCAATCTTTTATATATATTTATATAATAAATATATATGATATATAAATCCTGTTTTAAATTATGGAATTAATTAAATCATGATCTAAGTAACATGATCAATAATAACAAATCAAAACACGTATGAAAAACAAAGCAATTATCACCTGAAACATTGTTTTAACATGGAATTATTAATAAATGGGTAATATAAAGTCATAAATGAATCATATATGATATAATAAATATTATTATGATTATATTATAAGTTATTAATATGTTTAAAACAAATATAAAGGAGTTCTAGACACGTACAAAGGGAATCATACCTAAGGTAATGGATTTTTGTCTCACCTTTACTTCTATAAGACACATGACTCATACACAACTTGATTATTATATGTGGTGTATGTAGTAAAAATTAATATATTTTATGATTATTAACCATAATATTATGGTATTTTCATATCCATATAATTTTATTTCATTCATGGGGAAAATTATTCTATTGATTATAATGTTGTGAGGATTAATTTCACCATCTTATTATTATATGAGATTATTTATACGTAAGTATTTAAAGGAGAATATTTTTCTTCAATGTCTATGTTTCATAAAAATGTATTAGAAAATATTTTTTAATATTATTCTAAATTTTTTTAATATCATTTTTACCCATGTACAAAGTTTTATTAAATAGTTTTAAAGGAATTTGTTTTCATTTTCATAACGAGGTACTTTTTGACTTCTTTCAGAAAAGTATGAGAAGAATGATTTTTTAAACTTATATAGAATGAATTTTTTTTGATGTTTTCATGATACCATATACACTTAATGATTCAATTACAATATTAAAATGTTATGTTCAAATAAAATATTTTTTTTTAAAATCAACTAGAATTTCATGAAATGAAAACGATTTCAACTAAGAAAGGATATTTTCTTCATGAAATGTTTTAAATGATTTTTCATGATTAATTTATAGGATTTTAAATTGGTTTCAAATAAAAGGGTTTTAATTTTTTTTAATAAGTGATTATTAAAAAATTCACGTTCCAAGTGATCTTTCAAAATTCTTCCCCATCTAGGATGACATAATTTGTTATAGTTCAATAATACCATTCATATTCTTTCTATGAATGGTTTATATTATGATGGAATGATATTTAAGAAACCAAATTTTTTTCATTGGTTATTATTTTGATGAAATTATTATTAAACATGTATCTTTTCCCCATATTATGATATGATTACATGTTTATAACATCCATTCCATTACACAAGTTATTATATTATTGTTTATGATATTATGGGACATGCATGTATAATTTAATTATTAGATGTGTGGAGCTATATCTTCCACTAATTAATTTGGTAAATATTTATGTCTCATGATATAATGATGTTAATCAAGTTGTTGGTATTGATTAACTATAGGAATATGGGGAAACCTGATCCACTATGGGTAGATAGAAAAACTTGATCCACTATAGGAAGAGGGAGAAACATGATCCACTATGAGAAGATAGGGAAACCAGATCCACTATGGGAAGATGGGGAAACCCTATCAACTATGTGAATATGGGGAAATATAATTTACTATGGGAAGATGGTGAAACTCGTTCCACTATGAGAAGAGGGGGAAACTCTATCCACTATGGGAAGATTGGGACACCCGATCTAATATGGGAAGATGGGAAAATTGACACCAGACAAGGAAAGGACTTATAATGGGGATGGTGGTGTGTCATTCCCATCATGTGTAGTCCCTATGAAGTTCCCTGATAAGTTATAGCAATGTGTCTTGAGTTATAGGGAATGATATTACATGTTTATGCGTCTTCCACAAGTCCATGTCTTACTCCTATGTTATGATTTAATGGATTATGTTTTTTCGCATTATGATTCATGCCATGTGAACTAATAATATTTATTCCATGTTATATGTTTAAGATATTTTATATGTATAGTATGATCTTCTATTTTCATGATTATGTTCTCATACACTTATTCTCATGATCATGTTTACATGTATCACTTCTTTACCCGTACTGAGCATCTGAGATCACCATTTTTCTAATTTTTTGTTTTCCCTAGGTGATAAATAAATATTTTAGTTAGGGGTACTAAAGGGGAAGATCTTTATGGGTTATTTGTAAGATCTTTCAACAAATTAGCATAAAGTGTTCCATGTTTCCAAAAGAACTAAACTAATACGTTCTTTGGGATTGTGCTTGTGTAATATATTTAGTATGCCACAGATGTGATGTAATATTAATGTATGAAAATAGAGGGTTTCTATATCTCAAAACATAACCTATATATTCATTATCTCCCAAGATCTTGTCTCACACCAAGAAACCGTATTTAATTAATTATGATAATTATACTTAATTGATTAACCAAAACCCAACTTGGTATAATTTCGAAAAACTCACTGGGTCAATCCACTCTTATCGAAGCTTAATGAAACTTACATTGAGGGTCCACAATAGGATCATGAAAACCATCTCTATAAATAACCTAATAAGTGATACCAAATCATCATCAAAAAAATTGAAATGTTAGAAAAAATCTATGAAAACTATCGATGAACATATACCTTAATGAAATGCCATGAAATGAAGTGTGAAATCTGTCTTAGGATATATTCTAACCAAGATACACAAAAACCCCATCATCCTTGTCTAATTTCATCATGCTTCGGAAGAACATAAATCAAATCATTAAACTCAAAAATCAAAAAATTAAAAGTAACCAAGGGATAAGAGATAGGGATGGAGGATGAAGATAAATTTCACCTTAAATTCCAAAGAAACACAACAAAAAAACCTTCTTAGATAGGGTTGAAGAAGGGGTGAAGGGAGGAGGACTATATTTTGGTTTATACACATGAGGGGAGAATAAAGGGAAAATTTGAATTAAAATCCCATAGGGTAAAATTGTAAAAACATCATTTTAATGAAAAATATGGGCAACTGCATAGTTTGGCTGTTCGATTTTTTAAAATTTGCACCAACTTTGAAGTTGGATCTATCCAAGTCCACCATTAGCATAGTTTGGATTCATTGTTAGTGAATCCATGGGCCATATATGTTTACCCCTACAATCTAACCCCATGACCTGCACATTTAGGTCATAGAGTCTGAAAAAATGTGCACCAACCATGATATCCACACTATCTCCCCTCTGAAACAAGGTGTGTGATTTCTCTGAAACTCTGTGAAGCCCATGTTCCATGCCTCGGGCCCTTCTTATTCTCACATAGTTTCTTGTTTTCACTCACACAATTTACCCCAAACCATTCTAGAACCATGAAATCAAACTATTCTTGGTTCAAAATGAAATAAAACCCCACTGAGCCTCAAGGTGTTGCATGGTTCCTACTAAACCATGCACACCAAACCATGAATCCTTTACAAAAAACCTAAAAACTTATAATAATTTACCCAAGACCTCCAAATCTCAAGTAAACACATTGGATACCTCTCGATCCTCACTCATCATCTAAAAAAGAAAATTTGAGGTATTCCAACTCTCATAATCTAATTATGAGTCTTAATTCAATATTTGACCTGTCCAATAAAGAAAATTCAAATTCCTTCTAAATTTTTTGATCCATACGGACATGGGATATTACAAGCTTCCCACCACAAATCTTCTCATCCTCGATAATCCTCGGTGGTCAACCATCTACACCACTCGACCTATGAAGACCACTATATTTTACCCAATAACCTCATTTTACTTCAAAAATCCTAAAACACTACCAATGAACAACCTCCAACTCAAGCCCCTTAACGAGCCAAAAACCCATGCCAAAAAACTCTACCAAACTAAAACACCATGATAAAGCTTACCCATTCCCACCCAAAGGAAAAATTTATTACAATCTCACTTGAACAACTATCAATCTATGGTTCTCCCACTATAAGGTTTGTCTTATAACCCCCAAAATTCTCTACTTAACACCCATAACATCGGGGAAAACCCAACCATACCTGAACTTATGTTGTGAACATGAACTCAAAATGGCTTCCAACTTACCACACCCCAAAACCCTTGATAATTACAATTATCTTTGGAACCCATCCTATCCTAAAAAAACAACCAAATTGGATGCATACCCACTGCCCATACATGAACTAGAACAACTTAATTTTCTGTGAAAGCCTAACTCAACTCAATACAAACTTGTCATTCCCAAAAGACACACCAGATGTATCTTGAAACCTTCTAAACTCACATTGTGGGCTATCCCTAGTTATACTATCCTCATATAACTCATCCCAAAAATCCTAGCTCCAACTGCTAGTCTGCCACCATCTCACCTAATCAATATGCCCTCATACTCAGAGGCATTCCAAAAACCACTCAAACATATCCACTAGAGTGCATACATAAACTAATTTCTAGAACCACATCTATCCTTAAGTCAATTCTCATATTGGGAATATATTACCACTAATATCCCATTAACATTCCCGAGAAAATTTATGATTGTAGATCTATGGTTATGCACTATAATCATAATGCCACCAAAATTGATCCACAATCATTTTCACTCACCTATGACCCACCCGACACAGGGGTTGTACCTCCGTAATCAACACATCACTCCCCACCATAAAAGTGTCACCATCACCAGATCACCTCAAAAACCTCAACCATGTTGGTCCACACTCCAACCAATATTAATCTAAGAATTAGACATGGAAATATTACAAGCACTTGAGAGATGAAAAAAGGTCCATTATTACCCATCCCCAACATCTGATAATGGAACCCATGGAAACCGCTGACATCTAGTCCATCCCAAGGACCCCACCTAGAAAAATCTTATGGTGAACTTCCCTTCACGTTGCTATAAATACATCACTCCATGAGAATGAACTCCAAGAGGTTCCATGACCAACCAAGGTCATTAGGGTAACTAGACATATAAACATTTTCCTCCTAGCGTACTCAGAACAATTTCAAAGTTCCGGGGCATGATTTTCACTAACCAAGAGTACGCTAAGATTTTATCGATGAATAACACAACCACTATGACATTTTCAATGTCACTTATATCTGTAGGGACATGTAAAATCCATATAAAGGTCCCATGCACCCTTCACATAAGTGTCTCATCAAATCCATTTCAATTATCAACCGACTCACAACTGCCTTCTCTACTAAAGCTCCTCAGACATATGATATCAAAATTCCCAATAAAAAATCCATTAATATAGTGCATCCTAAGATTCATGTCTCCAAGATTAAACTATTATATAACATTACACACTCTTCTATAACCCAACAAAAAAATCAACTTCGAATCTAATGAATTTAATCTCACAAAAATTCGGCTCAGAAGCCTTTACCATGAAACTTGAGCATTTCTTGTGCTCATGATCTAACTCAAATCCACCAAGATCAATTTTTATTCACAACCATTTCCTTGTATAGGCACCCGAACAAACCAAAACACCCCTCAAAACCAACCTCAAATCATAAACACTTGGACATAATTTCACCTTCTCAAAACAAATAGCATCCAAAAATCCTAAAATTCAAATCCAAATGCACCTTAGTGCACCATTTTCATAATTCAGAAACACCCATCTGTTTTACTTACACCCAAAGAACACATACCATGATCTCCCCCTCTCACAGGTCATCCAAAAAATCCACATGATATCAAATCCCAAAATTGGAGTCACGTCATGAAGGTCATTAGGTCCAACCACCCAAGGTCTACACTATATCATAGAAAGAAACAACTCATGAGACAATAAAAATGCACCCATATCATCATTAAATGACATAAACAAGTCAACACACCCTTCTCTAGAGTATCACACCACAATGTTCTTTATACCATCCAACTACTTACAACTAGAGTGTCTATAATCTCTATGCATCTTCACATCAGATCGCTCCCTAGAGGACTCGAACACACTACCAATTCTTAAAAAATCCACCAACAAGGGCCCAAAAATCCATTACTCACATCATACTAACCCACCGTGGTCACTACACCAACCATACACGAGGACCATACTAGTGTCATCCCCACTGAGCGCCTCATCATAAATCCACATAACCTTCAATTAGAATAAAATACATAAAATCACACAATAAAAGGCTTATAACATGTGGATCCTATGTGCCTGTCATGATGCATCATACACCTCTCGCCTTTATAGGGAAATATACAAGACTAAATCATAGGCCTCTTTATAATGGTCTAAGATCCATAAATACATCATAAACAATAAAATCCATACAAAATGTGAATCACTTGGAGAAAAAATCATATAAAACCATAACATCATAAAATAGAACAACAATCCCAGCCCCTGGTAGCCTGGAATTTCTATTGAAACAGGTGTTCATGATGCACCAGCCTGATATCCATCTCAAGATCTGAAAAATTCATATATCCCCAGTTTACCAAACACCAAATAGTAAAATAACATAAAATTAACTATTCTAATAACACTTTTTAATGTCCTGTACTAGGTTCCACTAAACTAGTGCCCCGAGCCAAAGCACCAAAACACCTCAAGTGTACCACCTCATATACTAGAGGCTGTAGAATAGTAATAGGGGTCTAATATGGTATTATGAGGAAATTATAATCCCATATCAGAGTTCCAAAATAAGAGTAAACAATGAAATATCATACACATTAGAGTAAGTGGAAATAATAAATAAACTAAAGCTAAAACATGCTATAATAAGATGAAATTCAATAGGTGCCCAAATGACCATATCTGATATACAAACAACTACCCACTAGGCTAGTTACAATATATAACGAAATATATGAAACTAACATACGATATCTACAACATCAATGAGCCACACCCATCAAATCAACTAACACCACTCAAGAAATCCTGTTTGGCCAATCCATAATCAACCCAAGCCTCAACCCAAACCTATGCCTGTAATAAACACGTGATCACTACTTAGGTACCCAATGCAATGGTGGGCCATGTAGGGTGTGAGTAAAACTCAGTAGGCTGTCACCAATGGTGTCTAAATAAAACACTAGTCAATAAAACAACATATGTAGATAAACTATAAAAATAAATAAATACTGTAGAAAGGATATACATTCAACCCACACAATAGGCTATCTGGTTCCCACTAGACCAAGGGTTCTATGGTGACACCCAGACAACCAAATATGAAATAGTCTAAACCAGTCCTCTAAAGTGTAACATAAGAGGTAAAAATTATAAATTTCAAGGTAGGGTGTTCAGTTTTCATTTAACTTATGTAATCATAAACTTACAACCCTTTAATCAATCCAATATACCCAATCCTTCAGATCCTAGATTGTTAGTCTTGTATCTAAAACAAATATCAAAATCAATGTCAAAGTTGGATGCAACCTCAATCCATAACCTAACCATAAAGCAAACAATCGATACTGAAACTGTATATTGGGTCTGAAAAAAACCATCACAAAATATAATTATGGTTCCCTGAGCCTTAGTCCATAATTCATCATAAATAAAATTAGTGGTTCCAAGAGCATCAATGTAACTCATCCCATGAAGGAGGATCATCATTCCAATATCCTTTTCCACATGGTGTACCATCATCATCTACAGGCTCTATCTGGTGCTTAATCCACTAAGTTTTATATTAGTTTCTAGATCCTTAGTATGCCACTTTATCCTTAGTATACTACTGGTTCATGGAGCTTCAGTCCAAAACCTAAACCATATATCAAATATATCATTCATGTAGAATTATTTTGGCATATAAAATATATATCAAATCCACAATTTAATTACTACATGTGTTTAACTTCATGAACACACAAAACATTGAGGGAAAACACAAAAACCATTTTTAACCACTAGTGCATACTAAGGTTCCTACAAGCCGACAAAACTAAAACATGCCTCAATAAGGTCCAACCCTTTCCACATGTTAATGAAACAAAACAAAACACCCTCATTAATCATTTCAAAACTACAATTTTAAAACAGAAGTCTTTCCCCTTGAAAAACAAATAAGGGTTAATGCATATATTTACATTAAAACCATTATAAGATTTATTAAGAAATTATCACCAAAGACATCACCACATGAAAATTTCTAATCACCATTTAATATACTATTAAATCCCCTTTTTTATAAACCACTTGGAGGTCACATATCATTTGAAAACACATATCATTTCAAAATATAACTTACCCCCTTTGACACCCAAAACCAACTCCAATCCCAATGAACATATTTAAGAACATTTCAAAATCCCCAAAGTCATTTTATAAAACTCATCCCCTAAAACACATCACATTATCCACTTAAGAGTCATAACCCTTCATGCCTAAGTTTTACCCATTATCCCCTACCACTACTTAATAAATTCAACAAACGATCTTAATTAAGTTAAGGTTATCACCCAACTACTTTACTTAATCCAAGGAAAAAACCATTTCACTAAGGGGTATTAATCCACACACCAAATACCAATGAAAATAAATTAACAAAACTATGAGTAAATCTCTTATATCACCCACCTCATTAGAGAAGTTTTCCAAGACAATTTCAAAGAATTATGGACTTTCCAAGGTCTATTAAAGCACTATACAAACCTCTCAGTACCCAACCAAGCTTGACACTATCACCCAATATCTAGTATTAGGCCAATCAAATGAATTTAATTAATTATAAAAATTATAATTAATTAATTAACCAAAAACCAAAATGGAATAATGAAGTAAAACTCACTAGGTCGATAAATTATCAAAACCCCAAGAAACCACTATGAAGGGTCAAAAACATATTCCTGACAACCATCTCAAAAAAAACCTAATAGGTGATACCAAATCATAAAATAAATTAATTAAAACGATCAAAAAAACTAGGAAAATTCTCCATGAACGCACACTTTAATGAAACATCATACAACGAAGTGTAAAATCCATATCGAGATCTCTTCTACACAAGTCGGCCAAAATCCCCATCATCCTTGGATAATTACACTATTCTTTGGCGGAATCAGAATTAAATCCTTAAACTTGCACATCTTAAAATTAGAAGTAACCAAAGAAAGGTTGGGATGGAAGGAGGAGGAAGATAAATATCACCTTAAATGATAAAGAAAGACCCTAAGAAAACCTCCATAGAGAGGCTTGAATAATGAAGGAAATGAAGAGAAGCGTTCTCTGGTTCATGCACATGAGGGGATAAGAAAGGGGAGGGGTGACTTAAAATACTAAAGGGTAAAAATCATAAAAATATCATTTTAATGATAATATAGGTTTCCACATGGTTTTTCTTCATAGTTTTCTAAACCATACGCCAACCGTTTCGTTAGATCAATCTAAGGCAACCACTTTCACAGTTTTTCCACACGGTTGGCCAAACCATGCACCAATCATGTACACCCGTACTACCGAACCCCATGCACCGTAGGATTAGGTCACATGGTTTGACAAACCGTATTACAACTGTACTTTCCACACTATCTCCCTCTCCAGAAAAGTGCACAGTTTATCTAAAACTATGCGCAACTCATCTGTCATGCCTCAATCCCTTCTCAATCTTGCATAGTTTCTCTTTCTGACTCACACAGTTTACATAAAACCATGCTATAATTGTGAAACCCAAATATTCCTAGCTCAAAACGAACTAAATCCCCCCGATAATCAAGGTGTTTCATGGTTCCTCCTCAAATGTGCACACAAAACCATGAAACCTTTTCGTAAAACCTCTAAAACATCCGAAAATTAATCTGAAGCCTCCAAAGCTAAAAAACACCTGATCTTCCTCGAAAGACTCACTCCTCATCTCAAAACACCCTATTGAGCATTCCAAATCTCATAATCTCATTCTGAGTATAAATTCAAGATTCCACCCATCCAATAACTAAAATTCAAATTACATTACAATTTTTTGATCCATACAGACTTGAGTTCTTACAATTAGCACGAATAGAAACTCTTTAGAATAGTTGTGATATTAGATTCTATGAGTAACTTATCATAAAATCATCTAATTTTTTGTCTATGGGAATTTTTAGGACATAATATATTTAAATTATCATTATAAAATTTTCATTCTTATACCATTTTCTACGAAAAAACATCCCACAAGGTTGAAATGATCCTTATAGAGTCTCAGTGTAATGATAAATGATCTTTATGGTTTTGAATTTGTAATATTTCATTCCACGCTCATTTCATAAGGATGGATGATCCTTATAGACTCATTAATAATCCCTACAACAATATAAAACATCCGTATGGGTCTTCAATTAATCCTTTTAGAAACTAAAAATCATCCTTAAAAGATGGAAATGATTGTCATGGAGTCTCCAATGACTCATATAGAGTCTAGAAATCATCTTTGTGGGATGGTTATACCCTTTCAATTTTCTCAATTCCAACATTGAATTTTCAGACTTCTCCATATAAGATCAAAAACACTTTAATTCGACTCAATCCATTCTAAATCCCTTTAGAACAACTCAAAATATCATATAAGGGTTATTATACATTCAATATAGCTTTATTCAATGATCATCACTTCTATAATGATTTATTTGATCTCACACGTACTTTAACTTCATTACAAAATTGTTGTGGATAATACTTTCTCTAAGAAGTTGTCTATCACATAAGTATTAAGTGACCAATCGTTAAACTTAAATTATAACGGAAAAAATAAAACATCATCTACTAGTATGTTCAATATGTTATAAATTACATTTAAATAAAAAATATTTCGTATAAATAATTAATTATATTAATGGTTTTAATATTAATTATATATATAATACTAATAATTAAAAATTATATTTAAATATTTTTAACAATATTTAAATGAATTTATTGATTATAAAAATGAATAAATATTTAATATTATATTAATGTTTACATATATTTAAAATTATTAATAACTATACTTTATTTTATAGATTATTTTCAACATATTGCTAATAAATATTATATTTATTATCAACTATATTTAAAATAATACTAAATTAATATTATTTTGAGAAAACATATAAAAATTACATATATAATAACATAATATTTTTATCAATTACATGAAAAATGTAAATGTATAAATGTTTTTCACAATACATTAATAATTATAAAAATATAAAATTAAAGGAAAAATGTTAATAATTATATATAAATAGATTTATATTTGGTAATATATAGATATATTATAATAATAATTATAATAATAATTTATTTATTTTAAAAAGAAAATAAACTTTATCATTAATAGAAAATTTTTAGATAGGAGGAAATCACTACCATTTTATTAAAAAAAAGAAAATATGGGAATGGATGGGGTCAGGCAGAGGGACCTTCCCTTATCCATATAGATTGATAAAATCAATGATCATAATACATCAAATCATTTCCACATTTATACTCATCGGTAATCTAATAGTCAAAATGTGAGTTACCTTTGTGAATGATACTTGAGTGCTCAGTGTTATCCATCTCATTCTCTTGAGTGAGTATATATTTTTAAGCATTTATAGATGATATGTATAGTGACACAAAATTTTGTAAATGAAATTCCATTTTTGAATGAATAAATACCTTATCAAGTAAAATTTTTATAGAAAACACCTGCACTAATTTGGTTATTTTGGACTGTTACATGGTCTTTCAAAATTAAAAGACCACTAAGAATTACAACCATTGATAATATATCCATAGTAATGTGAAAATTAAGATTATTATATGAAGGGTTATGATAAAGACGATTTATCATAGAAAAAGGAAGCAATGGACTCAACCAGTAGGATCATAGCCTATGAATCCTATTTATTAGTGCTTCTGATTGAGGTAACATCACTGGGATTTTCGATTAACTAAGACCAAACCAATATTCAATAACTAAAGCATGATCGGAACTATTTATTTGAGAAGTTAAATCTCATAAAGATCATAGCCCAAATCATGTTAACCTAAACACCCTATTAAAATATCACCACCACACACCTTACCCATAAGGATTTCACTAGTGTAATAAAGAGATATGTATCTATACTCTAGTAGTAAGAACTTTTTTATTTCCTTTTTAATAAAAATATGATTATATTTTGTCCCTTTTAATATTACTTTTTAAATGATTAACTAACGAGTTTGATAAAAATTATATTTTGATACGGTGAATCACAAATTGTATTTTTGAGAAATATATAGTATTAATCCAAAAAATATTTTTGAAGAAATAAAAATTTGAAATAAATGATATTTTGATAAAATATTATAATTAAAAAATATTTATTAAATATAAATAACAATATAATTATATGAAGTCAAATGTAATTTTTATAATGGTCAAAAAATATTTATAGTAAAAAACCACTATTTTTAAAAAAATGAGGATTCTTGATTTAAAAATGTAAATAATAATATTTAGAGAATTATAATTATTAAATAAATATTATTATTTAAATTAGAATGTCAAAATTATCCAATGAAGAAATTCTATAATTTTCTGAGACAGTTGAATTTTTGGGTAAAAATTAAATACAATATAATTATGATGTTTGTATTATAAAATCATAAAATACAAAAAGTAAGGTAATTAATACTATAAATATTATCCATGACCAAAATTATGTTTCACGATTTAAATAATGTGTTTGATGTTATTTTTTTTAATTTTATAAACCCTTAATGAATCCTCTAAAACATATATTATATTTCAAGGTTTTAAAATCAATTCTTTATAAACATGACTCACTTCCACATCAGCAAGGGCATTATTTTAATGATCTTGGTTATTAAACTAGTAAATAATCAAAACAACATAACTTTAGTCAAAACTGTTAGAGAAATACATGGTAAGGTTTTTGGTATTGATTAATTTATCATATAGAGTCTGAATCCTAGGTTTGAAAATTAATATAAGATTCCCATCTCTTTTTATAACACCCCAAGCTTCCATGGTAAGTTTTCCTTTTAATAATGCAATAGCTTGCATTGTATACAACTTGGAGTTTTAACACACCACGACCAATCGAACAAGCCGTTATGAATAGTAGTACCAAATTTTTGAAATTTTATAAATTTTATTTTTCAAAATGGACTTCATTTTGGGATTTGGAATATCAAAATTAGCTTATGGTGAATTTTTGATATTTTTTCTGAAAACATTCAATTTTTGATGAATAGTGAAAAACATTGCGTTATTGTTTAAAACCGAATTTCTATTTAAATAATTATTTATTTTATTTAAGTTTATTTTAAGTCAAAATAGATACATAATACCTATATTAGTTCCATGCAATTCATTGGAGTCATTTTATAATAAAATTAGATATATAAAATTTTATTGAACTTTTTACCGTCTTTTACCCACCTTCAAGATAGGTTAGCAAATTTGCATAAAATAAAATTTTACTGCTTTTGTGAATTGAATTTCAAAAGTCCGAGAGACATGATCAATATCAGTAAGTAAAATTTGGTTCAATAATATGAAAATAATTTTTTGTGAATAGAAACTTTTGACTTTTATTTACAAAAATTAAAATTAAATAGGGTAATTAAAGGTAAAAATGATATTATTATTACCCTAACGCATTTTATAATTCTATTGAATAAGTTCATTTCGACCGAAAAAACCTTAGGAATAAAATATGATCCTTTTTTTCACTTGGATTAGATTAGGTCATTTATTATTATTTTATTTAAAGAAGAGTTAAAAGTGTTAAATTCAAAGTTTATTAAATAAAACATTTTTAATATAGGGTTATACATAAGATAAATTCAACTATAAATATTGATTAGAAATATAAAAATATTTCCTACATAATGAAATTTTATTTTTAATTGTTCGACATTAAATAATTAAATTTATTTATGACACAATGATGATGCAGAAATTACCTTATTAATGAAAGATTAAAATAATTGATATTATAAATATCCAAATAAACGCAAATTGAGAATTTTGATAAATTACACGAATTTTATAGGTTAATATGACATGTTAGTATTGATTAAATAATTTTTTTGAAGTAATCATGTTGTTATAACTTTAACAAAAATCAAATACTAAATAGTGTCAAAATTGACATAAATGAGTTTAAAAAAAAACTATATTATTAAATGATATAATTGTCCTAAAAATATAAGGTGTATTACCCCCGATTTATGGTATGCAACCCTTTCTTGTTTATTTTAATGGTTATAAAGTTAAGGGTGACTAATGAGAGAGTCAAGAGAACTTGGAATGAGTTTTGGGGAAAAAAGGGAAGTCGCACGGGAGGCGCACGGTTTGTCTAAACCATGCGGCCGAACCATACAGAGTTGGTCTTGGAGGCAGTAGCTTCCGCACTGGTGGCACACAGTTTGTCTAACCGTGTAGACAAACTGTGCGAGAAGGGTGGCCAAGGTAGTAGCTAATGCACGGTTAGCGCACGGTTTGTCAAACCGTGTGAACTAACTGTGTGGCCACTTAAATTAGATCCTTAAATTGTAGATCTAACTCGTTTTGGCCTCTAATTTATTCATTAAAGATCTTAAGTGTCCATAACTCAGTATTACTCTCCCTTGAATGTTGGGAAACTTCTCCCAAGCGTTCCAGAGGTGATCCAAAGGCTTCTCTTGGAGAATCGAAGCTGGATTCTTGAGGTATGTGATCATTCTCCTTTGTTCTTGATCGTTTTCTTAGATCTAGTTCTCCTCATTGATCAGTTTCTTAGATCTACAACCGTTATGGGTAGATCTAAGTGTGTGGATGCCAAACATAATGAGTTTTTGTCTTGGTTGTGTTAGGAGAAGAGATCTAAGGAATATCCTTGGTGAACCGACTCGGGTTTCTTGAGCGTTCTTCGGCCGTTGGTTGGCTTCACCTAATTTGTTGAGGTAGTTGGCTTCACTCTTGATTTCTTTTTCTTAGAACTTGAAGGCTTAGTTAAAATTGATTAAATTTCTTGGTTTTAATTGATAATTGTGATGCAAAGCATGTTATAAATCTTCTTTAGAGATGATTTACGGGTTTTGATGGAATTATGGAAATTGAAAGAATGGTTTGTGAAAAGTGTTTTGGTTTCTTGATTTTAAAATGGTGATTTTAAAATATGGATTTTATGGATTTGGAAAATGGTTTACGGGAAAAATGTTTTCAATAAAGGGCTGTTTTATTGAAATGGTTTTGGGCATGTTTGAATGGTGTGGTTTTTGGGCGTATTGGGAGAGTGCGTTCATATTGAATTTACGAGGCTTGGTTGAAATATGACCATGTGCTCGGTGAAAAAAGTGTAATCGCACATGGGGAATAATTACCTTGTGACGACTTGGTAGATCGACAAGATACCGCTCATGATTATGGAACTGTCATAACAAAGCATGCATGGTTGATTTCACGGGTTGTGAAATGGTTGGTTGTGTGGATTTGTGAAATGAAATGGTTATGCCAAAGTGGAAATGTGAATTTTATTGGAAACTTTTCTTGGTTTCTTTTCTTGAGAAAGATGGTTTTTGTTGGAAAATGGTTTTGACATGGAACTTGTTATATTGTGAATTGTTTTGGAATTGTTTTATATAAATTGTTTTATATAAATGTGCTAACATGTTTTATCCTAGAGGGATGGGTTGGGAAGTCATTGGGGAAAGCCTACTGAGTTTCATTACTCACCCCCTGCTTTGGCACATTGTTTCTCTTGTAGATGTCATATACTGGGATGTTTGAAAAGGTAACGTGTCACATGTTTATAGCACTACTTCATGATATGTGGGCTGGTTCATGATGTTGGAGCTTAGATCTTGTGGAGCATGGAGTTGGGTTGTCATCTTGTAATCTTTTAGTCTGTGTTTCCACTATTTACTCTGATTTAGTGTTGGTTTTTGCTGTGGTACTCTTGGTTGGTTTATGATAAAATAAATGTTTGAGTTGTCTTATATTTTATCATGCATCATTTAGTTTATTAGTTTGGTTATGGTTGTTGGCTCTGTGGTATGTTCAAAAAGGGTAAATCGTCCCCCAATTGTTTTGAAACCCTTTGGCATTTACTGCCAGCCTTTGGAGCCTTGGGGATGTCGCTTAAGGCCAAGTAATGACTTGTTGTATTCTCAAGACAATGAGGATAAGCGGGTCATTACAAATGGTATCAGCTAGTTCGGTCCTTGCCTAACAAGTGGCCATCGATGTTCTTGGTCTTGGAGTTGAAATTCCTTCTTGTCTATTCCTTGGGTGGTCATCTTAGACATGAGTAGGATTATCGGAACTTGAAATGTATAGCATAAAAGGACGTAGCTAACCCATTTATGATAAACTTCAAGTTACCATGGTGTTGGGAACATAATTGTTTTGGATACACTTCTAGAATATTGGAAATATCATTATCATGGGTTTAGCCAATGAGATGAGCATGACATGCATTGTAGAGGAATGAATTCCCACTAGGAGTGCATATATCGTTTTCAGAAATGGATTATGGGTTGATGCAAAAACATGATTTCTGAAAATTTTAAACTTGTTTTCAAATGAAAGATTTTGAAAAGAGAATGGTTGATGTATTTTGAAAATAGATTGATTTTTAAAAGAAAGAAAGGATTTTTTTAGAAATGGGTAAATGTGGAAAAGATTTATGGTTGGAAATCAATGTTGTGATAGTTATGTGATAGAATTTGAAATGCCAAGACTTCATTTTCTATGAAGTGAGACTAACAGCGTGCGTTGTTTGTATAGAAAATGGCTCCTGTTAGGCATTATAGAAACCAAACAGAAGAGGCCGTCGAGAATGTGGTCGCACCTGCGCCACAGGTGAACCAACTGCTTGTCCAAATTATAGTCCAAGAGTTTCAGGCTATGGAAACGGGGAATCAAAGGGATGAGTCGAGGCATGTAGACCATTCCATCCAGTTCCAAAAGAAGAATCCACCCATATTTCAGGGTGATTATGAACTAGAAAGGGCAAAGGTGTGGCTGAGTAGGATGAATCGTATATTCAATTTCATCAGCACATGAGCAGAACTGAAAGTAAAGTTGGCGACGTATATGTTGGAGGATCTTGCACGATAGTGGTGGGAGCTAGTGGTGCAGGATAAGGTGGATCAAGGCCCGAGTTGGGAGGAATTTGGGGAATTGTTTAATAAACAATTCTATCCTCACATGTTCACGATCTAGAGGAAAACAAACTTTTTCAGCCTGAAGTAGGAGAATCTATCTGTCACGAAGTATATGTGTAAATTCCTGAATTTAGTGCACTTTGCATAGGAATTTGCTGCAAGTGCGTCGCTGAAGGCACACATCTTTGAATCAGGGTTACGACAGGAGATTCGCAGGAAGATAGTTGTGCTCTGTATTACAGATTATACGAAGATGGTAAAGAGAGAAACAGTAGCTGAAAGAGACATCTCAAGAGTTATGGGGGGATGAATTATGATGATACCCATGGGAACGGATGGGAACTCTAATGCTGGGAACAAGCGGAATAGAGAAACATACTTCCATGGTGGGAGTGTGAATCAGAATCAGACGGCTGGATCGGTGAATCTTCCTCCACGACCCATGATGAAAGGTGGGTGTTTTCAATGTGGAGCGATTGATCACATGAAATGAGAATGTACATCAACAACGAGAGCATGCCACAATTGCAACAAGATGAGACATCTTCAGCGATATTGTCGCAGTGATCCACGGTCGGGTGTTCGTGACACTTCTCCAGTGTCGTAAGCATCTTATTCTTTGACATGGCGAGGATAGTAAAATCAGTCTCGTCAGCAAAACAGAGCTAGCCCTGGTGATTCTAGGAATACCATGACTCCTTAGGCAGGGAAATCTAAATAAGGAAATAAGGAGCAAAGTGCAGCAACAAAGAAATTGTATGGAGAGGAACGGGTGATTGTGGATGACCAGTCTAGACCGTCTACGGTGAGAGGTAAAATTATTTTGAATTATACCCTCATTAAAGTGTTTTTCAATACTGGTGCATCACATTCTTTTCATTCTTCTCGTATTTTTGATTTGTTGCACATAAAACTTGAAATGATGCCTTCTATGATAAAACATCAAACTCCTCTCGGTGAAAGAACATGTAGAGCCTTCGTATGTAGAGCATGTTCTATAACTATTGATGGAGCTAAGTTGAAATGGGATTTCACTATGCTAGAGATGGATGTATATGATATAATCCTGGGTATGGATTGGTTGATAGAGTTCAGGGCTCACATCGACTGTTATAAAAGAATAGTCAGTTTCGCGATAGAGGATGTCGTCGAGCATCTCTTTAGAGAAGAAAGAGTAGTGAAGGCAGGTGAAATGGGATTGTTGGAACCAGTAGTGGCAATTATCTATTACCAGTTGGCTGCGTTAAACTTGGAATCGATGGATAAGATCCTGAATAACAGTTTTCCAGTAGTCGTGGATCAATTTCCTGATGTTTTTCCTAAAAAATTCTCAGGGTTACCACCTGTGAGAGAAGTGGAGTTTACAATTGATCTTTCTATGGGGAATAGTCCTATCTCACTTCCATATTATAGGATGACACCAATAGAGTTAAGGGAATTGAAAGTGCAGTTCGAAGAATTGGAAATCAAAGGTTTTATTCGGCCAAGCGTGGCTCCGTGGGCAGCACCAGTTTTGTTTGTGAAGAAAGCTGATGAAACTTTGAGGCTATGTGTGGATTATCATAAACTTAAACAAGTTATGATAAATAATAGATATACACTTCCACACATTGATGACCTGTTTGATCAATTGAGTGGATCTAAGTGGTTCTCTAATATTGACTTGCAGTCAGGATATCACCAGTTGCGAGTTTGGAAGGAGGATATTCTGAAGATAGCCTTCAAAAGAAGATATAGCCACTATGAATATGTAGTCAGGCCTTTTGGTCTTACTAATGCACCAGTAGTCTTTATGGATTTGATGAATTGGATATTTCATCCATATCTGGATTCTTTTGTTGTGGTGTTTGTGGACGACATATTGGTGTATTCAAGAACAAGGGCTGAGCATGAGAAACACTTGGAGATAGTGTTGTAAATATTGAGAGACCATCAGGTGTATGCCAAATTATCAAATTGAAATTTTTGGATACAAAAGGTATTCTTTCTGGGCCATGTTTTTTCTGAAAAAGGTGTTTCAGTGGATCCAGAAAAGATAGAAGCTATTCTTTCTTGGCAACCGATGAAGAATGTCTTTTAAATATGAAGTTTTATTGGTCTAGCTGGTTATTAATGACACTTTGTGCATGACTTATCATGACTAGTTTCACCTATGACAGCATTGACAAAGAAGAATAGTGCATTTCAATGGACTGAAGAATGTCAGAGATCTTTTCAAGAGTTGAAACTTCACCTTACATTAGCACCCATCTTTATTTTTCCAGAATCAGGACAGTGGTATGTGGTGTATTGTGACGCATCAGGATCTGGGTTGGGATGTGTTCTCATGCAAGGAGACCATGTTGTTGCTTATGGTTCAAGGCAGTTTAGGGTGAATGAGAAGAAATACCCAACACACGATTTGGAGTTAGCTGCAGTTGTCCATGCCTTGAAGACTTGGTGTCATTATCTCTTTGGTGAGAAATTTACTGTGTTTATGGATCAAAAAATCTTGAAACACATTTTATCTCAACGAGACTTGAATCTGAGGCAAAAGAGATGGATGGAGTATCTCCACATGTTTGAATTTGACTTGATGTATACACCGGGTAAGGGAAATTTGGTGGCTGATGCATTAAGAAGAAAGTCATATGATCAGTTGGCGAAAGAAGCTTCAGACGAATGGAAGTTGATGTCAGTCTTAGCCGACATTCATGTGGAATGTGAAGACTGAGGTGATGTTGAGGTTTTCTTTCTAGTTGTTCTTGTTCCTAATTTGGTGGAGATAATAAAGGAGGAATATTCATCTGATGTAGACTGTATTGCAATGAGTTAAAAACTCTATGGTGGGGAGACCATTGAGGGATGGAAACTAGATGGGAGTTCACTTTTGCAGTTTCGTGATCGAATGTTTGTACCTTTAACTGCTTAGGAACAACTCCTTCATGATTACCACCATTCGAGATGGGCTATACATTTGGGTACACAAAATATGTATAAGGCGTTGAAGGCACAGTTTTGGTGGAGCGGCCTGAAACGGTAGGTAGCTGAATTTGATTCAAGGTGTTTAACATGTCAGCAAGTTAAAGAAGAACATCAGGGGCCAATGGGTATGTTACAGCCTTTACCTATCCCAGTGTGGAAATGGGATCAGATAGAAATGGATTTTGTTACAGGTCTTCCAGGAACGGTCTAGAAACACGATGCCATTTGGGTGATAGTGGATTGTCTAACCAAGTCGGCCAATTTTATCCCTATTCGTGAAACTCATACAGTGGAAGATATTTCAAAAATCTATATCAAAGAAGTGAAAAAGAGAAATGGCATAGCAGTTTCAATCGTCTCACACAGAGATCCAAGGTTCAAATCTCGTTTCTAGCAATCCTTAGAGAAAGCCCTACGAACTCAGTTGAATATGAGTACGGTGTATCATCCTCAGACGGACAGAAAATCTGAAAGGATGATACAGAGGTTGGAAGACATATTGCGGGATTGTGTAATGAATTTTGGTGGCTCATGGTAGAATCATATACCCTTAGTGGAGTTCTCATACAATAACAACTATCAAGCCTCGATACGCATGGATCCATTTGAAGCATTGTATGGACGTCCTTGTCGTTCTCCACTATGCTAGGTGGAAACGAGTGAAACTTCACTAGTCGGGCCAAGCCTTGTCCAAGAGACAACATAGAAGATCCAATTGATTACAAAAGGGATGAAGACGGCTCAGAGTCGTCAGATATCTTATGCAGATCAGCATCGAAGACAGTTGTCGTTCGTTGTGGGTGATCATGTCTTCTTGAGGATATCTCCAAGACTTGGATATCGTTGTTTCGGGAAGCATGGAAAGTTATCTCCTAGATACATTGGCCCTTTTGAGATACTGGAATGGGTTAGAGAGGTGGCATATCGGTTGGCATTACCACCACATTTCAGTTTGGTTTATACTGTGTTCCATGTATCTCAGTTGAAAAAGTATCATCTAGATCCTGACCATGTGATCAGATAGGATCACGTTGACCTAGAGCCGGATGCTTTATTGGTACATATCCCAGTGTGAATTATGGATACGAAGGATAAAGTCTTGCGTGGAAAAATCATTGGTCTAGTGCGGGTTTTTGGCAACATGATCAGATTTAGGAAGATACTTGGGAACACGAGAAAGAAATGAGAGAGTAGTGGCCAGAACTATTTCAGACAAGTGATGGTTTTCTACTTTATGGTGACGGAAAGGCCAATGATGGGGAGAATGTAGTACCCCCGGTTTCTGGTATGTAACCGTTTCTTGTTTCTTTTAATGGTTATAAAGTTAAGGGTGACGAATGGGAGAGTCAGGAGAACTTGGAATGAGTTTTGGGGCAAAAAGGGAAGTTGCACAGGAGGCACACGGTTTGTCTAAACCATGCGGCCAAACCATAAAGAGTTGGTATTGGAGCCAGTAGCTTCCGTATGGGTGGCACACAGTTTCTCTAACTGTGCGGCCAAACTATGCGAGAAGGGTGGCCAAGGTAGTAGCTAATGCACGGTTAGCACACGGTTTGTCAAACCATGCGAACTAACCACACGACCACTTAAATTAGATCTTTAAATTGTAATTGCTTCATTAAAGATCATAAGCAGCCATAACTCGAGATTACTATCCCTTGAAGGTTGGAAAACATCTCTCAAGCGTTCCAGCGGTGATCTAAAGGCTTCTCTTGGCGAGTCGAAGCCAGATTCCTGAGGTATGTGATCCTTATCCTTTCTTCTTGATCGTTTTCTCAGATCTACTTAGATATACTTGTCCTCTTCGATCGGTTTCTTAGATCTATGTCTGTTATGGGTAGATCTAGGTGTGTGGATGCCAAAAATAATGAGTTTTGGTCTCATTTGTGTTAGGAGAAGAGATCTAAGGAGGATCCTTGGTGAATCAACTTGTGTTTCTTGAGCATTCTTTGGCCGTTGGTTGGTTTCGCCTAATTTTTTGAGGTAGGTGGCATCACTCTCGATTCCTCTTTCTTAGAACTTGAAGGATTAGTTCAAATTGAATAAATTGCTTGGTTTTAATTGTGAAATTATGGTGAAAATCATGTTTTAAATCTTCTTTAGTGATGATTTATGGGTTTTGATGTAATAATGGAAAATGAAAGAATGGTTTGTTCAAAGGGTTTTGGTTTCTTGATTTTAAAATGGTGATTTTAAAATATGGATTTTCTAGATTTGGAAAATGGTTTATGGGAAAATGGTTTTCAATAAAGGGCTATTTTATTGAAATGGTTTTGGGCATGTTGGAATGGTGTGGTTTTTGGGCGTACTAGGTGTGTGCATTCATATTTCATTTATAAGGCTTGCTTGAAATATGACCTTGTGCTCGATGCCAAAAGTGTAATGGCACATGGGGAATAATTACCTTGTGACAACTTGGTAGATCTAAGAGAGACTGCTCATGAGTATCGAACTGTCATAACGAAGCATGCATGGTTGATTTCATGGGTTGTGAAATGGTTGGTTGTGTGGATTTGTGAAATGAAATGGTTATGCCAAAGTGGAAATGTGAATTTTATTGGAAACATTGCTTGGTTTCTTTTCTTGAGAAAGGTTGTTTTTGTTCAAAAATAGTTTTGACATGGAACTTATAATATTGTAAACTATTTTGGAATTATTTAATATAAATTATTTTATATAAATGTGCTAACATATTTTATACTAGAGTCATGGGTTAGGAAGTCATTGGGGAAAACCTACTGATATTCATTACTCACCCCCTGCTTTGGCACGTTGGTGCTCTTGCAAATGTCATATACCAGGATGTTGGCAAAGGTAAAGTGTCTCATGTTTATAGCAATACTTCATGATACGTGGTCTTGTTCATGATGTTGGATCTTAGAGCTTGTGGACCCTGGAGTTGGGTTGTCATCTTGTAGTCTTTTAGTTTGTCTTTCCACTGTTTAATCTGATGTAGTGTTGGTTTCTGTTGTGGTACTCTTGGTTTGTTTATGATAAAATAAATGGTTAAGTTGTCTTAGATATTATAATGAATCATTTAGTTGATTAGTTTGGTTATGGTTGTTGGCTTTGTGGTATGTTCAAAAAGGGTAAATTGTCCACCATTTGTTTTGAAACCCTTCGGCATTTATTGCCAGCCTTTGGCACCTTGGGGATGTCGCTTAAGGTCAAGTAATGGCTTATTGTATTCTCATGCCAATGAGGATAAGTGGGACATTACATAAGGTTTGGATAAAGTACTTATATAATAATAAATATGTTATTAATGAACCCCTTGGGGTTCTCTTGGAATTTTATAGTAAGTTTATTAACCATATAATATAAAGATACAAGGAGACATGGTAAATGTTAAACTATTTAACCAGGAGCTAAATCTAAAAGATAAGGTTAATATGGTGCCCTAAACCTGTTTAAAACCTATTGTTTGAGATGTTTTCGACCCCTACCCACCTTATCCTAGAATGAAATTACTTTGGAGACATTATAAACCAAATATTATTGTATAATAAAATAATATTTCACGATTTTTATAAAGTGACCCTCACCTCTCTTATTAAAGGGTACTTCCCCTTCTCTAAACCTCACACCTCCAAAGCCATTTGGATCGGCCAAATCCTGCTCAAATATCCTCCCAAATACCCTCACTTATACCTATAATCCTTAAATTGATCAGAAATCCAACATAAGGATCCTTTTTTATCAACTCAAAAGGAAACACCGGAAGAAGAGGTAATAATTTCACCACCACTTTCAAAGTTCTTTTCTTCTTCCACTTACTCTTTTTTTTGTTTCAATACCAAAATAATAAATCCAGTACCTTATACATACAATGAGGTTATTATAAATATGGTACAACCATATTCATTATTCTATCCATCCTATGAATGAAAAGTCACCATACGTGTGTACGTACGACTTACCGTCTCTACATTGTGGTGTAGTTCGTTATTCTAACACTTCATTATTTGGATGGGTATAATAATGAGTATAACTGATGTAAATAATAAATATAACATGTTAATGATTCTGTATATATGATAAACCATCCAATTACATAACCATTAATAGAATGATATTGTCGCTCGTGTGTACGTACGAATTACCGTCTATAGGAACGCGATGAAATTCATTTCCCATCATAACCATTAAAGAATAATTTTCATTTTATGATTAGAAATAATCTTTAAGAACATAATATCATTATAGATATGAATAAAATACATCTTATCCATAACAAACATGGCTTATGTAACCAAGTATATAAAGGAAAATGAATCATTTAACACCCAAAACAATGACACTACAAAAATATTATTAACAAATCAATATTAGAAAATCATATATGATATCATATTTATGTATGTGGTTATTTTATAATTTAATAAAAATGATTTAACTATTATACACGAGGTTAACTTACCCTATATCATGGAAAATTACAAGGTAAGGTTTAATTTTTACAATCTCTTCATTATCCAAGGTTGTTTATACATGAGTATCTATGGGGAACTCTTTATCATCCACATCCATGTTTCTTAAAAATGTATTTCAAAACATTTTTACTATTTACTAAACTATGTGTTAAATTCATTTATACAGTTTTTTTACTTTTTATATGTTTTTTATAAAGTAATCTTTCCTTTGTTTTCCAAACAAGGTCCTTTACGACCTTTTCGACAAAATTAAGAATAGAATGTATTTTAACTAATACAGCGGGTGCAGTTATTTTTTTCCATTATAACACCTTTGAAGTTTTCCTTACAATATTATAAGAATATTTTCAAAATAAGTGTTTTCTTTTATAATTATGTGACTTTTAAATGATTTCAAAATAGAAAGAGGTATTTCTTTCAAATAATTTTCATTTCATCTATGTTAACATCCTTTGATAGATTTTACACTTTTTTGAAGTTGATTTATTATGATAAAAATATTACATATTATATTGAAGGTTTTTAATATGTTTTGACTATGGATGTGTTATTTTTATACCATTCATTGTTTATGGATAAATTATTGACATTTTATATTCTAATTTTAATATGAATGTTTATGTTAAGTTTAAACCTTTTTATATGAGGAATGAATTGGACTTAGTAAGTGATTGGTGAAGTCCGGTATAGCTCCTCAATGCATCAGTAGGTCTCATGAGACAAAATAGTGTCTTGGAACAAGGCCATGACAAAATCTTATTTATAGTCTTGGCACGAGGCCTTAACTACATGGTTATGATGTCTGGCATTATGCATTCCATCATTATGAAATTGGATATTTGATATTACATGTAATTATTTGACTAGTAGAATATCCATGTGAATAAGTAAATAGAATTATTTAGTTTATCTTTTCCATATTATGCTGAAGATTAAGTTTAAAAGGCTTGTGTTTTAGTCTTATACATTGCCTTAAATGTTTATGCTTATTTAGGAAAGTTTCCGCTATATTGTTATCCTTACTGAGCATCTGATCTCACCCCTTTCTATTTTTTATTTTTTCCAGGATATGAAGAAGTATTTTATGTTTAACCTGCAGGGATAGGCTATGGAATATAAGTGTGTTCAAATGGGAAAAAATGTTGTTGTTGTTTTTATTTCATGATGTAATGTAAAACTTATGTATGTATCCAATACTTCTAAGGATACTAAACTGATTGGTATTTCGAGACATGATTCCTTGTATCATGCCAATGTTATTTAATAATGCATTGACTTTGGGTAAATAGGGTTGGGGCATTACAGTTGGTATCAGAGGAAGTTTAGTACAAACCTTGGAAGCTAGATTTAGAAAAACTCTGATTAGATAACATTACCCTAAGATAGACTTTGAGGATTAGTATAGAAGAACATCCAAGAATTTTGGTAATGTAGAGATTTTAAGTATTTTCCAAGCAATAAATCCCTGTCTGGATATGAACAGGTAGAGGTGGATCTGGAAAATATGTACCTAGGAGTGAAAACTCTGACAGGGAGTTTTGGTCTTGACCCAGGTATCATGTTAACCGACAATAGGCCTTGCTGCACTCTTGGTTATGACACTCCCGGGGGATATGCTTAGGATAATTCAAATTTTATCTAGAAACCATTATGAAGGATTTATGAGTATATACCTCTTTATAGAATACATTTATATGATTATGGATTATATCCATAAACTTTTCAATTTATGTTAAGTGTTTTAGAAGTTTGGAATTATGTATTGCGATTAATAAACTAATCTAGTTTATGCCATTATTTAGAAATTATTCTTAGTGGATGGAATGGAAGCCGTATCAAGAAACATAATCAATTTAGGTATTTTATTTCTACTCAAGATAATTATAGTGGAGCTAGTGATGAAACTGGTGCTGATTAGCTTATCACCATACTGGTACAACTCACTCAGGTTATGAATAATAACCTTACCCATATGGAGTACCCTGATCTGAAATGTGGAGGATCAATGTTAGACTACCTCATGAAAAAAAACACCAACATTCAATGGGACTACAAATACATTTCTAGCTGAGCAATGGATACGTTCCTTAGAGAAAATATTTCATTCTTTGGGGATTAGTGAAAGGGAAAAAGTTTTCATGGAAGTTTATCGCCTCACGGGAGATTCAGATCAATGGTGGTCATTAATTCAAAACACAAAGGAGGATAAAGTAGTATCAAATATGGAATGGAGGGTTTCTAAAGATATTTTCTTAGAAAAATATTTTCCTCATGACCATCAAGCAGATATGAAAAGGCAATTTCTAAGTTTGAGGAAAAAGGGGGATGAGAATGTCACAACATATGAAGCTAAATTTACAATGTTTATAAAGGAATGCAATAGATTATATTTGTAACCCAAGGATTAGGATTGATCGGTTCTTTGATGGGTTAAAAAAATTTCTCCTTTGGTCATCAGTCTCACAATCCTTCTCATCATAAAAATATATTGTCTCATGTGCTATCAAGATAAAAAAAGAATTCTCCTTTTCTTACGAATTTAAAGAAAAGCTAGAGAAGAAGAGATCTTCTAAAAACTTTGGAAATTCAAATAAGGGGAAGAAGGGAAAAGTTTAATATCTATCCTACAGGAAATGTGGGAAGAAACACCCTGGTACTTTCTTGAAGAGAATGAGAGTTTGTTACAAGTGTGGTGAAAATGGGCACCAAGCTCGTGATTTCAAGGGAAAGAAAGAGGCTGTCAATGTTGAATTCTACAATTGTAGATAAAAGGGGAATTATGAAAAAAATGTCCTAAGTTCCTAGGAAAATTACCTCAGAAAAGGCCAAGGGAGCAAGGCCAAGCTTATACAGTCACTACTGCTGAGGTTGAAGCTCTGAAAGACATGGTGAAAGGTAATTTAATGGTTTCCTCAAGTTTATCCAATACTTTATTTGATTCTGGATCATCACATTGTTTCATATCTTCCTAATTTGTTCAGAAAATTAAATATTTCCAATTTGATTTAACAAGAGACTTGTCAGTCAAAACTCCTAAGGGAAGTATCATTGCAACAATGTTTTGTGAATCGGTCCCCATTATAGAATATAAATATTCTTTATTTTCTGATATCATCATCATACCCATTATTGAATTTGATATAATCCTTGGTATTGACTGAATTTCAGACCGTGATGCGAAAATTTATTGCAATAAGAAGGAGGTTAAATTTTTTGATGATGATAAGGAGTACCTTATCTTTAGAGTAGAAACGTCACCACCCGATTCTTATCTATATTCACCCTCAGTAGCTCAACTAAATTCAATTATTGGGGAGTAATTGAATGAAACAACCATGGTTGGGGAAAAGAATGTTCAAATAGAGGATGTACCTATTGTACAAGAATATGTTGCTATGTTTCCAGATTATTTACCTAGACATACTATAGAATGAGAAATTGAGTTTTCTATTGATTTAATTTCTAGTTCAAGGCCTATATCGAAGACCCCTTATAGAATAGACAATGTTGAATTACTGGTACTAATGAAACAACTAGAGTAATTGATTAATAAGGGATTTATTCTCTCTAGTGTTTCTCCATGGGGAGCCCCCGTTCTTTTTGTTAAGAAGAAAGATGGATCTATGAGGTTGCACATTGACTATAGGGAGATCAATGCTATAACAATAAATATAAAGTATCCCCTACCTCGCATTGATGATTTATTTGACCAACTTCACGGAGCTCAATATTTTTCAAAGATTGACCTTCGATCTAGATATAATCAGTTTTATGTGAAGAACGAAGACATTATGAAAATAACATTTTGAATTAGGTATGTGAATTATGAGTTTATAGTAATGCCTTTTGAAATGACTAATGCACCCTCTATTTTCATGGATTTAATGAATAGATTTTTCAATGAATATCTTGATGAATTTTTAGTGGTGTTTATCAATGATATATTGGTTTACTCCAAAATCTATGAAGATCATGAAAATCAGCCGTGCACTATTCTGAAAAACCTCAGATGAAATGAATTATATATGAAGTTTGGGAAGTGTAAATTCTGGCTTCAGGAAATTTCTTTTATTGCCGATATTGTCTCTAAGGATGGAATCTATGTTGATACTTATAAGATAAGAGCAATACAAGAGTGTCCATCACCTATGAGTATAACTGAGGTACACGATTTTATTGGTTTAACAGGTTATTATCAGTGTTTCATCTAGAATTTGTCCTGATTGGAAAACCCATTAACTAAGCTCACACATAAAGGGGTTAAATTTGTTTGGACAAAAGAGTGTGAATAATGTTTTGAAGAACTAAAGAGAAAATTAGTCAATGCTACTATCTTGACTATACCATCAGGGAATGATGGGTTTGTTATTTATAGCGATGCTTCAAAGATAGGACTTGGTTATGTCCTTTTGCAGAATGATAGATTTATTATCTATGCATCATGACAACTAAAAATTCATGAACTAAACTATCCTACTCATGATCTTGAGTTAGAAGCTGTAATATTTTCTTTGAAGATATGGAGACACTATCTTTATAGTGAAAAATGAGAGATATATGCTGATTATAATAGTTTGAAGTATATTTTCTCATAGAAAGAACTCTACATAAGGAAAATATGATGGCTTAAACTACTCAAGGATTATTATTTAACTATACACCAACCACCCAAGGAAGGAAAATAAGGTGGAATATGCTTTGAGTAGAAAGGATCATGGAGTTTTGAACAAGATGAGAGTTGAAAGGGATCCTATGTTCATGGATCTAGAAAATATGATATGGAAATCATCATGGAAGGTGAAAAATCAATACTTTTTCAAATGATTTCCAATCCAACTTTACTATAAAGGATAAAAAGTTATCATACTAATGATGAGAAGTTTCAAAATAAAATTAAAGCTGTGAATGATGGGAGATTGATTTATTTCATATATAAAGATGGAATTTTTAAATTTCGGAATATACTTTGTGTTCCAAATATACATGATCTAAAAAGGTAATTGTTGGATAATGCTTATAGATCCAGTTTAACTATACACCCTGGAAGCACTATGATATATAGAGATTTGAAGGAACATTTTTGGTGGGACAACATGAAGATGGATATTTCAGATTATGTGTCAAGAAGTATGATTTGTCAACAGGTTAAGGCTAGAAGACAACATCCTAGAGGATTCATTCAACCTCTTCCCATACCAGAGTATAAATGAGATGATATTGCGATGGAATTTTTCATGGGGCTACCAAATACTTCTAGATGGAATGATGCAATATGGTTCATTATTGATCATCTTACCAAGTTATCCCATTTTCTTTCTATAAGAGTAGATTTACCACTTGAACGTTTAGTAAGACTATATATTAATGAAGTTGTAAGACTTCATGAAGTACCCCTATCGATTGTTTCAGATCATGATCCTCATTTTACATCAAAATTATAGAAAAGTCCTCAGAAGGCCTTAGATATTGAACTTTGTTTGAGCACTGCCTACCACCCTCAAACTAATGGACAATCCAAATGGAATATTCAAACTTTATAAGACATGTTGAGATCTTTGTCACATGACTTTCAAGGTATGTGGGATCAGTATTTACCTATGGTATAATTTTTCTATAATAATAGATTCCATTCAAGTATTCATATGGTGCTATATGAAGCGTTATATGGAAAGAGATATGGCACGCCAACTTGTTGGGATGATGTAGGTGAAGGAAAACTCGTAGGACTAGAACTTGTTAAGGAAATAATGGAAAATGTGAAGGTTATCCAAACCCACATCAAAGAAGCTCAGAGTAGTAAAAATAGCTATGTTGATAACCAAAGGAAAGATTTGGAATTTCAAGTATGTGATCATGTTTTCTTGAAGGTATCTCCATGGAAGGGTGTTATATTATTCAGTAATAAGGGTAAATTAAGTCCCAAGTACATCAGACCTTTCGAAATTCTAGAAATAATTGGATTTGTAGATTACCATTTGGTAATGACTCTAAGTCTCTCCAAATTTTATGATGTGTTCTGAATATCATTGTTGAGAAAATACATGCCTGAAATAATGCAAGAACTCACCTATGAAAAATAGAACTGGAACCCGATCTATCTAATTGTGAAGAGCCTGTCATGATTCTTGATAGCAAAGAACAAGTGCTGAGAAACCGGATGACTCGTTTGGTAAAAGTTCTATGGAGAAACCATAAGATGGAAGAGGAAACGAGAGAACTTGAGGAACTTATGGTGAAGAACAAACCAAATATTTTTATATAGTAATATTATAGAAATTTTGAGGGTGAAATTATTTGAAGTAGGTAAGAATGAAACACCCCAAGCTTCCATGGTACATTTCCCATTGAATAATGCAACAACTTGCGTTGTACGCAACTTAGAGTTTTAACACACCACGACCAATCAAACTAGCCATTATTAATAGTAATACCCACTTTTTGAAACTTTATAAATTTTATTTTTCAAAATGGAATTCATTTTTGGATACTGAATATCAAAATTATCTTAGGGTGAATTTTTGGTATTTTTCTGAAAACTTTCAATTTTTAATGAATAGTGAAAAACACTACGTTAATGTTTAAAACTGAATTTTTATTTAAAAAATTATTTATTTTATTTAAGTTTATTTTAATTCAAAATAGATACATACAACTTATATTAGTTCAATGCAATTCATTGGAGTCATTTTATCATAAAATTAGATATACAAAATTTTATTGAACTTTTTATCGTCTTTTACCCACCTTCTATGAATGTTAAAAAATTTGCATAACACGTAGTTTTACCACTTATGTGAATTAAATTTCAAAAATATGATAGACAAAATTAATATCAGTATGTAAAATTTGGATCAATAAGATGAAAATAATTTTTGGTGAATAGTAATTGTTGACTTTTATTTACCATAGTTAAAAGTAAATAGGGCAATTGAAGGTAAAAATGATATTATTATTACCCTAACACATTTCCTAATTCTATTGGATAAGAGTATTTCAACCAAAAAAACTTTAGGAATAAAATATGATCCTTTTTTTCCACTTGGATTAGATTAGGACATTTATTATTATTTTATTTAAAGAAGAGTTAAAAGTGTTAAATTTAATGTTTAATAACTAAACCAGTTTTAATATAGGGTTATACATAATATAAATTTGACTGTAAATATTAATTATAAAGCTAAAAATATTTCCTACATAATGATATTTTATTTATAAATTTTTGATATTAAATAATTAAATTTATTTATGACACAATGATGATGTAATAATTACCTTATTAATGAAAGATTAAAATAATTGAAATTATAAATATCCAAATAAATGGAAATTGAGACTTTTGAGGAATTACACGAATTTTTTAGGTTAAAATGACATGTTAGTATTGATTAAATTAATTTTTTTTAATTAATAAATTTGTTAGGACTTTAACAAAAATTAAATACCAAATAGTGTCAAAATTGACATAAATGAGTTTTAAAAAAATACTATATTACTAAATTATATAATAGTCCTAAAAATATAAGGTTCATCCAAAGGACTTATATAATAATATATACGTCATTAATTAACCACTTGGGGTTCTCTTGTAATTTTATAGTATGTTTATTAACCATATTTTATAAAGATACAAGGAGACATGGTAAATGTTAAACTATTTAACCAAGAGTTAAATCTAAAAAATTAGGTTAATATGGCAACCTAAACCTATATAAAACCAATTGTTTGAGAGTTTTTCGACCCATACCCACCTTATATTCTAAATAATTCATTTTGGAGCTATTATAAACCGAATATGATTGTATAATAAAATAATATTTCATGCTTTTTCTAAAGTGACCCTCACCTCTCTTATAAAAGGGTACATCCCCTTCTCTCAAAATCACACTTCCAAAGCCATTTGCCTTGGAAAAAACCTACTCAAATATCGTCCCAACTACCCCTAATTTGAACTAGAAGCATTAATTTTATCATAAATCAAACCTAAGGATCCATTTTGATCAACTCAAAAGGGAACACCCAAAGAAGTGGTAATAATTTCACCACCTCTTTCAAAGTTCATTTCTTCTTCCACTTATTCTTTCTTTGTTGTTTTCATATGAAAATAATAAATCCAGTACCTTATACATACTTTGATGTTATTAGAAATATGGTACAACCATATTCATTATTTTATCCATCCTATGAATGGAAAGTCACTATACGTGCGTAAGTACGGCTTACCGTCTCCACGTCGTGGTGTAGTTTGTTATTCAAACACTTCATTATTTGGATGAGTATAATAATGAGTATACCTGATGTAAATAATAAATATAAAATTTTAATGATTCTATATATATGATATAACATCCAATTACACACTATTTAACCATCAATAGAATGATATTGTCGCTCGTGTGTACGTACAGATTATCATCTCCACGAACGCGATGAAATTCATTCCCCATAAAAACCATTCAAGAATAATTTTCATTTTATGATTAAAAATAATGTTTAAGAACTTAATATAATTCTTTATATTAATAAAATGAATCCTCTATATAACAAACATGCATTATACAACCAAGCATATAAAGAAAAATGAATCAGTTAACACCCGAAACAATGATATTACTGAAATATTATTAACAAATCAATATTAAAAGATCATATATGATATCATATTTATGTATGTGGTTATTGTATAATTTAATAACAATTATTTAACTATTATACATGAGGTTAATGTACCCTTGATCGAGAAAAATTACAATGTAAGTGTAACGCCCCGACCCCAGTTACCCAGAGTCGGTGCATTATTACATGACATTGGCATGATCACAAGAAAGATCAAATCTTGAAAGACCGATTGGTTTAATAGCCTTGGAAACACTAGATATATTCATAAGGTTTACATTATATAATAAAATTAAAACTAAAACAACATAGTCTCCAAAGTCCATACTCTTATCCCCTCACACTATCCCAGCAGGTCATTCATAACTTACTTCTTCACATCCTGGAAAAAATAAAACATAGAAAAGGGGTGAGCTCAAATGCCCAGTAAGGATAACAATATAGCAGAAACTTTCATAAATAAGAATAAAAATTTAAGGCAATGTATAACTAAAACAAAAGCCTTTTAAACTTATAGTATGGAAAAAGTAAAATGAAATAATGCCATTTACTTATTCACATGGATATTATACTAATCGAATAATCACATGCAATATCAATAACCACTTTCATAATGATGGAATGCATAATTCTAGAATATCATAACCACATAGCCAAGGCCTCATGCCAAGACTACAAATAAGATTTTTTCAAGGCCTTGTTCCAAGACACTAGTTTGTCTCATGAGACCTACCGATGAATCGAGGAGCTATAGCAGGCTCCACCCGTCACATATTAAGTCCAATGCATTCCCATATGAAAAGGTTTAAACATAACATAAATATTCGTATTAAAACTAGCATAAGAAATGTAAATAATTCATCCATAAACCATGAAAATAACATATCCATAGTCAAACATATCACAAAACCTTCAATACAATATGGAAGTTTTGTTTCATAATAAATCATCTCCAAATAAGCTTAAAATCCATCAAAGAATGTTGACATAGATGAAATCAAAACTCTTTTTAGAGAAATATCTCTTTTTATTTTGAAATCATTTAAGAGTAATATAAAATGAAACATTTTATTTGAAAGTATTCTTATAAGCTTGTAAGGGAAGCTTCGACAATTTTATAATGGCATAAAATAGCCGCACCCGCCGTATAAGTTAAAAAACATTCTTACCTTAATTCTGTCAAAAGGATAAAAAGCAACTTGTTTAGAAAACAACGAAAAGATTCCTTTATAAACCTCTTATAAAAGTAAAAAAAGGGTATAAATGAATTTAACCCATATTTTTGTAAATGGTAAAAATGTTTTGAAATACATTTTTGAGAGACAAGGATGTGGATGATAAAGAAATCCCAGTAGATTATTACCTATAAACAACCTCAGATAATGAAGAGATTACGAAATAAACCCTTACCTTGTAATTTTACTTCGTTGAGAGTAAGTTAACCTCCTGTATAATGGTTAAATAATTGTTATTAAATTATAAAAGAATCATATATATTAATATGATATCGTATATGATCTTTTAACATTGCATTGTTAATAATATCTTAGTATTATTGTCGTTTCGGGTGTTAACTTACTCGTTTTCCTTTATATGTTTTGTTACGTAAGCAATGTTTGTCATGGATAGGTTGTATCTTAATCATATACATAATTATATCAAGTCCTTAGATACTATTATTAATCATCAAATGAGAATTAGGCTTGAATGGATATGATGGAGAATGAATCTTATCGTGTTCGTGGAGACGGTAGTCTGTACATACGCACGAGCGACAATATCATTCTTTTGATATTAAAATAATATATAATTGGATGGTATAACATATATATAGAATCATTATCATGTTATATTTATTATTTACATGAGTTACACATCATTATTATACCCATCCAAATAATAATTTATTGAATAACAATTACACCACGACGTGGAGATGGTAAGCCGTACGTACACACGTATGGTGACATGTTATTCAAAGGATGGATAGAATACTGAATATGGTTGTACCATATTTATAATAACATAACAGTATATATAATATACTAGAGTTATTATTTTTGAATGGTAATAACAAATAAGGATGAAGTGGAAGAAGAAAGGAACTTGGAAAAGGGTGGTGAAATAATTACCTCTTCTTCGGGTTCTTCCTTTTGATTTGATCAAAAGGGATCTTAGGTTGGATTTATGACTAAAGTAAGGCCTCTAGGATGAAGTGAGGGAAGTTGAGAGAGTATTTGGGCAGAGGTTGGCCGAACCAAAAGGCTTTGAAGGTGTGAAGTAATGATAAGGTGGAGTTCCCTTATATAAGAGGGGTGAGGGGCACCTTTGGAAAAGCTAGAAATATTATTTTATAATAAATTCATATTCGGTTTCTAATGGCTCCAAAGTGGATTATTTACAGGTTAAGGTGGGGCTTGGTCGAAAACCACTCAACCAATAGAATTTAGACAGGTTTGGTTCATTATAGTAACCTTATCATTAAGTATTAACTCTTAGTTAATTAGTTTCACTTTTACAATGTCTCTTGTATTTTTATATTATATGGTTAATAAATTTACTATATACATCTAAGAGACCTCCAAGTAGTCCATTAATGATAAAAATATCATTATATAAGTCTCTTGGACGAACATTATTTTTTTAGGAATTTATTATCAATTAATAATATAATATTTGTTTTAAAAATTCTTTTATGTCAATTTTGACACTATTCAATAATTGATTTTTGTGAACCTTATAACAGAATTATTACTTCACAAAAAGTTACTTAAGTCACTCCTAACATGTCATATTAACCTATAAAATTAGTTTAATTCATTAAAAGTCTGAAATTATATTTATTTTGGTATTTATAATATCAATTATTTTAACTTTTCACTATTATGGTAATTCATTCATCATCATTGTATCATAAATAAATTAAATTATTTAATGTCTAAAAATTATAAATAAAATATCATTATGTAGGAAATCATTTTATATTTATAATGAATATTTACAATCGAATTTATCTTATGTATAACCCTATATTAAAAATGTTTTAGTAAGTAAACTTTGATTTTAACTCTTTTAACTCTTCTTTGAATTAAATAATAATAAATGTCCTAATCTAATCCAAGTGGAACTAAATGATAATATTTTATTCCTAAGTTTGTTTTTGGTCGAGATACACTTGTCCAATAGAATTAGGACATGTGTTAGGGTAATATTAATATCATTTTTACCCTTAATTACCCTATTTACTTTTAACCGTGGTAAATAAAAGTAAAAAGTTACTATTCACCAAAAATTATTTTCATCTCATTGAACCACATTTTACTTCTTGATATTAATCATGCCTCTCAGATTTTCGAAATTCCATTCACAAAAGCGGTAAAATTATGTTTTATGAAAAATTTAGTTTTTTAACTACCACTTAGTAGTTTCACTATTCATTAAAAATTAAAGTTTTTCAGAACAATGCCAAAATTTTACCCTAAGATATAATTGATATTCTGAATTAAAAAATGATTTCTATTTTACAAAATTCCAAATATATAAGTTGCATTAATTAATTTTATAATTAATTCCCGCTGTCACAACAAATAGCGTGTTTTTAAGAAACAATATATACCAAAAGATTGACAATTTTTTATGTCCAATTTCAAAGTGAAATTAATTCTAATGAACAACATTGGATAAAATGGTAAAAATATATTCTAATTATACTTTAAAACCACTAAATAATATAATTTATCACTATATATTATTTTGATTAAAAATGATGTTTTTAAGTATTTTTCACTATTCATAAAAATTGGAAATTCTCAGAAAAATACCAAAAATTCAACTTAGGATAATTTCGATATTCTGAATCCAAAAATGAAGCCCATTTTGAAATATTAGATATATATAATTTCAAAAAGTAGGTATTACTATTCATAAAGGATATTTTGATTGGTTGTGGTGTGTTAGAACTTGATGTTGCGTACAACACACGGTATTACATTATTCAAAGGGAAACGTACCGTAGAAGCTTGAGGTGTTACATTCTCCCCTCATTCAAATAATTTCATCCTAAAAATTTCTATAATACTACCGCATGAAAAGACTCAGGTGGTTCTTCATCATAAGTTCCTCAGGTTCCCACATTGCCTCTTCCATCTTTTGGTTTCTACACAAAACTTTTACCAGACGCATCGTCCGGTTTCTCAGTACTTTTTCTCTCATATCAAGGATATTGATGGGCTCTTCGCAATAAGACAGATCGGGTTCCAGTTCTAATTTCTCATAGGTGAGTACATGCGTTGGGTCAGGCATGTATTTTCTCAATAGAGATATGTGGAATACATCGTGAACTTTGGAGAGACTTGGCGGCATTTCCAATCGGTAAGCTACAGCCCCAATTCGTTCTAGAATTTCGAAAGGTCTGATGTACCTGAGACTCAATTTACCTTTCTTACCGAAACGTATGACTCCCTTCCATGGAGATACCTTCAGGAAAACATGATCACCGACTTGAAATTCCAAATCCTTCCTTCGATTATCGGCATAACTCTTTTGCCTACTTGGAGATGCTTTGATGTGATTTTGTAGTAACTTCACATTTTCGATCGTTTCCTCCACCAATTCTGGACGTACAAGTTTTCTTTCACCAACGTCATCCCAACAGGTTGGTGTGCAACGTCTCTTTCCATATAACGCTTCATATGGTGCCATCTGAATACTTTAATGGAAGCTATTGTTATAGGAAAATTCTACCAAAGGTAAATATTGATCCCACATACCCTGAATGTAAAGTGAACAAGATCTCAGCATGTCTTCTAAGGTTTGAATAGTCTGTTCTGATTGTCCATCTCTCTGAGGGTGGTAGGCAGTGCTCAAATGAAGTTCAGTATCCAGGGATTTCTAAAGACTCTTCCAGAATCTTGAAGTAAAATGGGGATCACGATCAGAAATAATCGATAGGGGTACTCCATGAAGTCTCACAACCACATTAATATATAGTCTTGCTAGACGTTCCAGTCGTAGATCTTCTCTTATAGCAAGAAAATGTTCTGACTTGGTAAGACGATCAACAATAACCCATGTTGCATCGTTCCTTCTAGGAGTCTTTGGTAGTCCCATGACAAAGTCCATCGTAATATTGTCCCATTTCCACCCAGGTACGGGAAGAGGTTGCAATACTCCACCAGGCTGTTGCCTTCCAGCTTCCACTTGTTGACAAACCATACATCTTGACACAAAATCGGCACTCTCCCTCTTCATGTTGTCCCACCAAAAATGTTCCTTCAAATATCTATACATTTTGGTGCTCCTAGGGTATATAGAGAAATTAGAACTATGAGAATCATCCAACAATTCCCTTTTTAGATCAGGTATATCGGGAACACAAAGCCTCTTCCCGAATCTCAAAATTCCTTCTTCATACACAAAGTCTCTCAATCTCCCATCATCCACAGCTTTAATCTTCTTTTGAAATTCTTTATCATCGGTCTGAGAACTCTTAATCCTCTCTAGTAAAGATGGTTTGGAAACCATTTGAAAAATAATTGATGTTTCACCTTCCCTGGTTATTCCCATGTCCATCTTCACTAGATCCATGAAAATTGGATCCCTTTCAATTCTAATATTGTTCAAAAATCCATGATCTTTTCTGCTCAAAGGATCTGCCACCTTGTTTGCTTTCCCCGGGTGGTAGTGTATCGTACAATCATAATCCTGGAGTAATTAAAGCCATCTCCTTTACCTCATGTTGAGTTCTTTTTGTGAGAAAATATACTTCAAACCCTTGTGATCAGTATAAATCTCACATTTTTCACCATATAGGTAGTGCCTCCATATCTTCAAAGAAAAGATCACATCTTCTAACTTGAGATCATGAGTAGGATAGTTTTGTTCATGAATTTTAAACTGTCGTGATGCATAGGCAATAACCCTATCATTCTACATAAGGACACAACCAAGTCCTTTCTTCGATGCATCACTATAAATAACGAACCCATCATTACCCAATGGTAGAGTCAATATAGGAGAATTGAGTAATCTTCTCTTCAGTTCTTCAAAACATTCTTCACACTCTTTTGTCCAAACAAATTTAACCCCTTTACGTGTGAGCTTCGTTAATGGGTTAGCCAATCGGGCAAAATTCTGGACGAAACTTCGATAATAACCTGCTAAACCAATAAAACTATGTACCTCAGTTATATTCGTAGGTTCTGGACATTCTTGTATTGCCTTGGTCTTAGAGGGATCAACAGAGATTCCATCTTTAGATACAATATGGCCAAGAAAAGAAATCTCCTGAAGCCAGAATTCACACTTGCTAAACTTCCCATATAATTCATGTCTTTTCAGAGTCTTCAGGATAATGCGCAAGTGAATTTCATGATACTCATATCTTTTAGAGTATACCAATATATCATCAATAAATACCACCACAAATTCATCGAGATATTCCTTGAAAAATCTATTCATCAGATCCATGAATACAGAGGGTGAATTAGTCAATCCAAAAGGCATTACTATAAACTCATAATGCCCGTACCTGGTTCGAAATGCTGTCTTCAGAATGTATTCCTTCTTCACACACAACTGATGGTATCCAGATCGAAGTTCAATCTTTGAAAAGTATTGATCTCCATGCAATTGGTCAAATAAATCATCAATGCGAGGTAGGGGATACTTGTTCTTTATTATTATAGCATTGATCTCCATGTAGTCGATACATAACCTCATGGATCCATCTTTCTTTTTAACAAAAAGAACAGGGGCTCCCCATGGAGAAACACTAGGGAGAATAAATACTTTATTACTCAATTCCTCTAGTTGTTTCTTTAGTTCGACTAATTCTACAGTGGCCATTCTATAAGGGGTATTCAATATAGGCCTTGATTGAGGAATTAAATCAATGGAAAACTCAACTTCTCATTCGGGAGGATGTCCAGGTAAATCTTCTGGAAATACATCTACATATTATTTCACAATAGGTTCATCCTCTATTTGAACATTCCTTTCCTCACCCACAGTTATTTCATTATCTTCCTCCTCAATAAATGAATTTAGTTGATCTACCGGGGGTGGATCTAGATAAGAATTAGGTGGTGACGATTCTGCTCTAAAGATAAGGTGTTCCTTATCATCATCATCAAGAATCATAACCTCTTTCTTCTTACAATAAATCTTCGCATCATAGTCCGAAAGCCAGTCCATACCGAGGATTATATCAAACTCAATCATAGGTATGACGATGAGATCAGCAGATAAAGAACATTTATGTGCTCTAATGGGGGCTGACTCACAAAACTTTGTTTCAATGATACTTCCCTTAGGAGTTTTAACTGAAAACTCCCTTGTTAAATCAAATTGGAAATATATAATTTTCTTAGCAAATTGGGAAGATATGAAACAATGTGATGATCCAAAATCAAATAATGCATTTTCTAAACTTGAGGAAACCATTAAATTACCTGCCACCATGTCTTTTGGAGCTTCTACCTCAGCAGTAGTGATGGCATAAGCTTGGCCTTGATCCCTTGGCCTTTTTTGAGGTAAGTTCTCCTGACTATTAGGACATTTATTTTCATAATGTCCCATCTCCCTAAAATTGTAGCATTAAACATTGGTAGCTTCCTTCTTCCCTTTGCATTCACGAGCTTGGTGTCCTTTTTCACCACACTTGTAACAGACACCCATTCCCTTCAAGCAAGTACCAGGGTGTTTCTTCCCACATTTACCACAGGATGGATATTCAACCTTTCCCTTCCTCCACTTATTTCCATTCCCAGATTGATCATCAAATCTCTTCTTCTCTTGCTTTGCTTTAAAGTCATAAGACTTAGAGAATTCCTTTTCTGTTTTGATAGCACATGAGACAATGTCTTCGTACGACGAGAAGGATTGTGTGACTAATGCTCGACAGAGAAATGGTTTTAACCCATCAAAGAAATGATCAATATTACTTCTTGGGTTATGTATATAATATCCAGCATACCTTGATAACCTTGTAAAGTTAGCCTCATACTTTGCGACATTATCATCCTCCTTTTGTCTCAGACTCAGAAATTGCATTTCCATATCTGCTCGATGGTCACGAGGAAAGTATTTTTCTAAAAACAGATCTTTGAACTCCCTACATTCCATATTTGATACTTCATCATCTTCCTTCGTGTTTTGAATCAATGACCACCATTGATCAGAATCTCCAGTGAGGTGGTAAACTACCATGATATCTTTTTCCATTTCACTACTCCCTAAAGCCTGAAATATTTTCTCTAGGGAATTTATCCATTTCTCAGCTACTAAGGGATTTGTACTCCCATTGAACGTTGGAGGTTTTTTCCTCATGAATTGATCTAACATTGATCCTCCACACTGCGGATCAGGGTGCTCCATATGGGTAAGGTTATTATTCATAACCTGAGTGAGTTGTACCAGTATGGTTATTAGCTGATTAGCACCAGTTGCATCCCTGGATCCACTATAATTATCTTGAGCAGGAGGGAAATCCCTACATGGAGTGCGTGCATTGATACAGTTTCCATTTCTTCCATTAGGAGACATTTCTAAACAATGGTATAAACTAGATCATTTTATGAATCAAAATGCATAATCCCATACTTACAAAACACTTAACATAAATTGAACTATTTATGGATATAATCCATAATCATAATAATGTTTTCTTTGAGGATGTATATACTCATAAACCCTTCATAATGATTTTTAAAGAAAATGAGAGTTATCCTAAGCATATCCCCTGGGAGTGTCGTAACCAAGAGTGCAGCAAGGCCCGTTGTCGTGCACCAGTTCCCGTTCGAGTCTAGATCAAAGCGGTGTTTTCGGGTTTTACCCCTAGGTACATCTGTGCCAGAGCCGCCTCTACCAGCTCGTATCCATACTGGGATGTATTGCTCAGAAAACTCAAAAAATCTCTATAATACCAAAATTCTAGGAAGTTCTTATATACTAATCCTCAAAGTCCATCTTAAATCTATGTTCTCTAATCAGAGTTTATCTAAATCTAGCTTCCAAGGTTTGTACTAAACTTCCTCTGATACCAACTGTAACGCCCCAACCCCAGTTACCTAGAGTCGGTGCATTATTACATGACATTGGCATGATCACAAGAAAGATCAAATCTCGAAATACTGATTGGTTTAGTAGCCTTGGAAAAACTAGATATATTCATAAGGCATACATTACATCATAAAATGAAAACTACAACAACATAGTCTCCATAGTCTACACTCTTATCCCCTCACACTATCCCTGCAGGTCATTCATAAATTACTTCTTCAAATCCTAGGAAAAATAAAACATAGAAAAGGGGTGAGCTCAAATGCCCAGTAAGGATAACAATATAGCAGAAACTTTCATAAATAAGAATTAACATTTAAGGCAATGTATAATTAAAACAAAATCCTTTTAAACATGAACTTAAACATAGTATGGAAAAAGTAAAATGAAATAATTCCATTTACATATTCACATGGATATTCTACTAATCGAATAATCACATGCAATATCAATAACCACTTTCATAATGATGGAATGCATAATGCCAAACTATCATAACCACATAGAAAAGGCCTCGTGCCAAGACTAAAAATAAGATTTTGTCAAGGCCTTATGCCAAGACACTAGTTTGTCTCATGAGACCTACCGATGCATCGAGGAGCTATAGCGGGCTCCACCCGTCACATATTAAGTCCAATGCATTCCCATATGAAAAAGTTTAAACATAACATAAACATTCGTATTAAAAATAGCATACAAAATGTAAATACTTCATCCATAAACCATGAAAATAACATATCCATATTCAAACATATCACAAAACCTTCAATACAATATGGAAGTTTTGTTTGATAATAAATCATCTCCAAATAAGCTTAAAATCCATCAAAGGATGTTGACATAGATGAAATCAAAACTCTTTTTAGAGAAATATCTCTTTTTATTTTAAAATCATTTAAGAGTCATATAAAATGAAACATTTTCTTTGAAATTATTCTTATAATATTGTAAGGGAAGCTTCGACGATTTTATAACGGCGGAAAATAGTCGCACCCGCCGTATAAGGTAAAAAAACATTCTTACCTCAATTCTGCCAAAAGGTTAAAAAGCAACTTGTTTAGAAAACGACGGAAAGATTCCTTTATAAAGCTCTTATAAAAGTAAAAAAAGGGTATAAATGACTTTAAACCATATTCTTGTAAATGGTAAAAATGTTTTGAAATACATTTTGGAGAAACATGGATGTGGATGATAAATAAATCTCAGTAGATTATTACGTATAAACAACCTTGGATAATGAAGAGATTGCGAAATAAACCCTTACCTTGTACTTTTCCTTGGTTTAGGGTAGGTTAACCTTCTTTATAATGGTGAATTAATTGTTATTAAATTATACAAGAATCATATATATTAATATGATATCATATATGATCTTTTAACATTGCTTTGTTAATAATATATTTGTATTATCGTCGTTTCGGGTGTTAACTTACTCATTTTATTTTATATGTTTTCTTACGTAAGCCATGTTTTTCATGGATAGGTTGTATCTTAATCATATCCAGAATGATATCAAGTCCTTAGATACTATTATTAATCATCAAATGAGAATTAGACTTGAATGGATATGATGGAGAATGAATCTTATCGCGTTCGTGGAGACGGTAGTCCGTACGTACGTACAAGCGACAAAATCATTATTTTGATATTAAAATAATATATAATTGTATGTTATAACATATATAAAGAATCGTTATCATGTTTTATTTATTATTTACATGAGTTACACATCATTATTATACCCATCCAAATAATAATTTATTGAATAACAATTTACACCACGACGTGGAGATAGTAAGCCGTACGTACGCACGTATGGTGACATGTTATTCAAAGGATGGATAGAATACTGAATATGGTTGAACCATATTTATAATAACATCACAGTATATATAAGATACTGGAGTTATTATTTTAGAATGGTAATAACAAAGAAGGAAGAAGTGGAAGAAGAAAGGAACTTGGAAAAGGGTGGTGAAATCATTACCTCTTCTTCGGGTTCTTCCTTTTGATTTGATCAAAAGGGATCTTAGGTTTGCTTTCTGACTAAAGGAAGGCCTCTAGGATGAATTTAGGGAAGTTGGTAGAGTATTTGGGCAGAGGTTGGATGAACCAAAAGGCTTTGAAGGTGTGAAGTGATGAGAAGGTGGAGTTCCCTTTTATAAGAGGGGTGAGGGGCACCTTTGGAAAAGCTAGAAATATTATTTTAGAATAAATTAATATTCGGTTTATAATGGCTCCAAAGTGGATTATTTAAATTTTAAGGTGGTTATAGGTCGAAAACTACTCAACCAATATAATTTAGATAGGTTTGGGTCATTATAGTAACCTTATCATTAAGTATTAACTCTTAGTTAATTAGTTTCACTTTTACAATTTCTCTTATAGTTTTATATTATATGGTTAATAAACGTACTATATACATCTAATCGACCCCAAGTGGTCCATTAATGATAAACCTATCATGATATAAGTCTCTTGGCCGAACCTTAGATTTTTATGAATTTATTATCAATTAATAATATAATATTTGTTTTAAAAAACATTTTATGTCAATTTTGACACTATTCAATAATTGATTTTAGTGAACCTCATAAAAGAATCATTACTTCGAAAACAGTTACTTAAGTCACTCCTCACATGTCATATTAACCTAGAAAATTAGTGTAATTCATTAAAAGGCTCAAATTATATTTATTTGGGTATTTTTAATATCCATTATTTTTACTTTTCACTATTATGGTAATTCATGCATCATCATTGTATCATAAATAAATTAAATTATTTAATGTCTAAAAATTATAAATAAAATATCATTATTTAGGAAATCTTTTTATCTTTCTAATGAATATTTTAAATCGAATTTATCGTATGTATAACACTATATTTAAAAATGTTTTAGTAAGTAAACGTTGATTTTAACTCTTTTAACTCTTCTTTGAATTAAATAATAATAAATGTCCAAATCTAATCCAAGTGGACCTAAATGATAATATTTTATTCCTAAGGTTGTTTTTGGTCAAGATAAACTTGTCCAATAGAATTAGGACATGTGTTAAGGTAATATTAATATCATTTTTACTCTTAATTACCCTATTTACTTTTAACCGTGGTAAATAAAAGTAAAAAGTTACTATTCACCAAAAATTATTTTCATCTCATTGAACCACATTTTACTTTTTGATATTAACCGTGTATCTCAGATTTTTGAAATTTCATTCACAGAAGCGGTAAAATTAAGTTTTATGAAAAATTCAGTTTTTTAACTACCACTTAGTAGTTTCAGTATTCATCAAAAATAGAAGTTTTTCAGAACAATGCCAAAATTTCACCCTAAGGTATAATTGATATTCCGAATTCAAAAATTATGTCTATTTTACAAAATTACAAAAATATAAGTTGCATTAATTAATTTTATAATTAATTCCCATTGTCACAACAAATAGTGTGTTTTTAAGAAATAATATATACCAAAAGATTGACAATTGTTTATGTCCAATTTTAAAGTGAAATTAATTCTAATGAACACCATTGGATAAAATGGTAAAAATATATTCTAATTATAATTTAAAACCACTAAATAATATAATTTATCACTATAAATTATTTTGATTAAAAAAGTTGTTTTTAAGTATTTTTCACTATTCATAAAAATTGGAAATTCTCAGAAAAATACAAAAAATTAAACATAGGATAATTTCGATATTCTGAATCCAAAAAATGAAGTCCATTTTGAAATATAAAATATATATAATTTCAAAAAGTAGGTGTTACTATTCATAACGGCTAGTTTGATTGGTTGTGGTGTGTTAGAACTCGATGTTGCGTACACCACACGCTATTACATTATTCAAAGGGAAATGTACAGTAGAATCTTGGGGTGTTACATTAAGGGTTAATTCTACAATCTCTTCATTATCTGAGGTTGTTTATACATGAGTATCTACTGGGACCTCTTTATCATCCGCATCCATGTTTCTTAAAAATGTATTTCAAAACATTTTTACTATTTACTAAACTATGTTTTAAAGTCATTTATACACTTTTTTGACTTTTTATAAGATTTTTATAAAGGAATATTTCTGTCATTTTCCAAACAAGGTCCTTTATGACCTTTTCGACAAAATTAAGAAAAGAATGTTTTTTAACTTATATGGCAGGTGCGACTATTTTCCACCATTACAACACCTTCAAATCTTTCCTTACAAAATTATAATAATATTTTCAAGATAAAGGATTTCTTTTATAATTATGTGACTTTTAAATGATTTCAAAATAGAAAGAGGTATTTCTTTCAAATAGTTTTCATTTCATCTATGTCAACATCCTTTGATGGATATTACACTTGTTTGAAGTTGATTTGTTATGATAAAAATATTCCATATTGTATTTAAGGTTTTGTGATATGTTGGATTGTGGATGTGTTATTTTTATACCATTCATTGTTTTTGGATAAAGTATTGAAATTTTGTATGCTAGTTTTAATACAAGTGTTTATGTTGTGTTTACAACTTTTCATATGAGGAATGAATTGGACTTAGTATGTGATGGGTGGAGCCCGCTATAGCTCCTCAATGCTTCGGTAAGTCTCATGAGACAAACTAGTGTCTTGGAACAAGGCATTGAAAAAATATTATTTGTAGTCTTGGAACGAGGCCTTGACTATGTGGTTATGAAGTAAGGCATTATGCATTCCATAATTATAAAATTGGATATTTGATATTACATGTGATTATTCGACTAATAGAATATCCATGTGAATAATTAAATAATATTATTTGATTTATCTTTGCCATATTAATCTGAAGTTTAAGTTTAAAAAGATTTTTTTAGGCTTATACATTACCTTAAATGTTTATACTTATTTAAGAATGTTTCTGGTATATTGTTATCCTTACTGAGCATCTGGGCTCACCCATTTCTATGTTTTATTTTTCCGAAGATGTGAAGAAATATTTTATGGTTGACCTGCAGGGATAGGCTAAGTAATATAAGTGTGTTAAAAGGAGAAAAAATGTTGTTGTTGTTTTTATTTCATGATGTAATGTAAAACTTATGTAGGTATCTTGTACTTCCGAGGCTACTAAATTGATCAATCTTTTGATACATTATTCCTTGTATCATGCTAATGTTATGTAATAATGAACCGAATTTGGGTAACTAGGGTCGGGGCCTTACACTTTTTCTATATAAGCTCACACAAAATCCCATTAATAATCACTACAAAACTTTCAAGAATGAAATTACTCTTCCCTTTCCACTCTGTATCCCTCCCAAGGTGATCTCAATATCTTAATAAGGTCATCCCAATCTTTTAGAAGCATCCTCTAAAGGTAAGGGATATTCTCATTCTCCTATTTATTCAAATACATTCTTTGTCCTATGCATTTTAATTTAAAATTTTTCATATTGTATTATGTTATTAAATATCCATTTTACTTTCCTCATGATTTAAAATTGACTATAGACCCATTTTTCTATCATCAATTCCTTTTATGAATCTTTATGTACCACCACTATGCTGCCAAAATCATCCTGTGATTTTTCATGCCAAACATTTTTGTAGTGAATACCCATTCCCATTTCCACTCCAAGTGTATTAACATAGTTTTACCTATCCTTCATTTATTTATGATTTAAATGTATGTAACCCAAAGTAATTAATTTTTAGGTTAAAATTATTGAAATACATTCTTATGTTGAATGATCTGCATGGAACACTTATGCACGTACGTGATATTAAAGTTATGGGTGGGCCCAAAATTATATTTCCCTACACTACATTATCTAATTTTTTAATCTAACCAGATTCTATTTAGGGTGTGTGGTAATTTATCCAAAGGAAATTATGTTATGTTTTCTTGGCGGTTATCCTTGAAATATATTTATGATTTATTGTTTTATTTTATTACCACATTCCTATGTTTTTTATTCTATTATGTTATATCATGACTCATTGTTCATGATTATGATTCTCACCCCTATTATGTTACTTTGGTATGCCTATTGGATTACATGTAATGATTTAACTCATTATATTATTTTATTATTCCTTTAATCATATTTATAGATCACCTCTTTATTATGTACTTTCCCAGGTTATCACATGTAATTTTAGATGAATGTTGGAATTTTAGGATGATGTTAAGGTAGTTTTAGAAAATTTCATTGTATTTTTATTGTATGTTGTTATACCGTGTACCCAATTTCCCAATGAAATTAGGCTTCATGATATTATGGGATTTTATAATTTGTACCTTTATGTAATAAATCATGACTCAATGTGTGTTAAAGATATGGGTATTCATAGTCGGTATTAGAAGAAATTATAGTTATTTTGGGATTAGGATTAGAAAACTCCAGTGAAATACATAGGGATAATAATAAACATAGGAAACACTCCCTAAAATTTGGTAAAGTATAGAGTGAGTGGTTTCTAAACAAATACACCCCTGTATAGATACTACAAGTTTATCTGTCCCTATCAAAAAGGTACCTAGGGGTAATAACTCTTAAAAGTTTTCTTTGATCCAAACTCGATCATTAGTTTGTGCATGAAAATGAGACTTCTTACACACCTAGTTTGAAACTCCCAAGGGATATGCTTTAGTAAATTCAAAATATCATTGTGAACCATTACTATAGGAACCAAATTCCCATAAGATTTTGTATTAGGAAATAGATAATGGATAACTTATATTGGAATATATAAATCCATAGGTTAAAGAATATGTGTCATTTATGAGTTTTTCTCTTAATGTTAATGATTTTCTATTTATGTGTTTAACAGTTTGAAAATTATCATTCTTTAGTCAAGTTTAAATGAATTATAATCATATAGTGAAAGATAAGCTTATAAAACATGGTTCTAAACATTGTTTTATATCATGAAAGTTTATTAAAACTATCTAAACATGACCTAAAAACATGAAAGTTGAGTTATAAGTGAAGATGGTGAATGGTGAAATTATTGAATAATAAGTATATAACTCCTCCTCTATCAAAATTTATGGTCTCAATTTCCCATAAAAAATTATGATACTTCACTTAGTGGAATTTGATGCTATTCTGGTCATGGATTTTCTTTCCTTATATAGATCCAACATAAATTCTTGAGAGAATAAAATCACCCCTTATATCACAAATTACCATCCAATTTTATACAAGTGAAAGAAGGAGAATGAATCTCATTTAGTATCATCATCTCATGCATGGTTATTACTACCCTATGAGCAAGCATATATTTCTAAAATTATTGTGACTATATATAAGACCATATTTGAAGACATTCCCATTGTAAATCAATTTTATGATGTGTTTTTTGAATAATTTTCCTGGTCTTCCTTCTATCCATGAGTTTGATTTATTTTTTGAGATCATACTATGAGATTTACCGATATACAAGATTCCATATAGAATAAACATTGTTGAACTTTATGACATAAAGAAAAAATTAAAAGACATTATAGATAAAGGTTTTATACACCTAGGTGCTTCACTATGGGGTGCGCTGGTCCTATTCATCATGAATAAGGATGGGTCAATGTGCCACTACATCGATTATTATAAACTCAAAAATATCATTATAAGAAACAAGTATCCTCTTCCATATATCGATTAGTTGTTTGATTATATATGGGGATCACAATACCTTTCTAAGTTGGATATTCAGTTATGATATTATCAAGTAAATGTTGTCACGACCCGCCCTCGGGGTCCGTGCCGTGACTACCCCAAGCCCGCCTTCCATAGGCCAGGGGCTGGCGACTAGCACCAAGGCGTAAATCCCAGTAAAAGGGAAGGCATTGCCTTTGTAAAGTAAACAAACACCAAAGAGTAAGCAAGCGGAAAGTAAACACTAAACAAAAGCAGAGTACAACTGAAAGTGCGGAAAAGTAAATGGGCCAGAATACAAACCCAAACTGAAAGTAAAGTACAACTCGAAAAGGGGAAAACATCAACTGAAAGGTAAAGCCGCTACACCGAGCTGTCCACTGGAAATCCCACCTGAAGGGTGGGTACATATAGCTCCTCTGCTCCACGGGTCCCGCCGTCCGCTCCGTGCACGTCCCGCCCAGTGGTCCACCTCCGGGTACCGTCCCGCTCTGTAAGCCTCAGCTAAGGTCAACGCTGTCCGTTGTCTGCAACCAACACAACGTAGTGCGGGCAAGCCCGTGCAGGGGTGAGTATAAGCTACTCAGTAGGGACCCCGAGACCCCTGAAGGTCTCTCAAATCCACAAAGGATAATCCACGAAGAAAAGTAACAATCACGAAGTAACAACTGACACTGCTTAGGTATATTCCCATACATATACCTAAGTCATCAATTTCCGTTCGGCTCCAACACCGAGCCCAAGAACAACCCAATCCACAAAGAAGAGTAAACAGTAAATCCACACAGATTATAACAAGTTTATGAAATCAACGGATAACCATTACCCAGGTATATGCCCATACATATACCTAAGTTATCAAGCGACCCATCTCAATCATGAGGAATCACAAAGATCATTGACTCAGCTCAAACCATGATTTTCATTATCGAAACTGTAAATGTTGAAGAGCCCCAACTCTGAAGTGTACAGTGGTCCTGTCACGTCTCCGAGGTACTGCTCACTAACCTAAGACTGCTGAAGTACTCCTCCTGTCGAGTACCGCGGGTCTGCTGCCAACTACTGGGCGCTCCGTCCGCTGAGGGTCTGCTGCCAAATACCGGGCGCTCACCCAGATAGCCTACTGAGGGACTCCTCCTGTCGAGTACCGCGGGTTTGCCGCCAACTACCAGGCGCTCCGTCCGCCGTGGGTCTGCTGCCAACTACTGGGCGCTCCGTCCACTGGGCTAGTTGACTCACTCCAAGTCGAGTCGGTCAAGCAGTCGTCAGGTCTCAGTCATCTACACGATCTCCGTACTCCGCACGCACGTCTCCACCGTCGCGGGTCTGTCGCTACAACCAAGCGCACACACTCCGTAGAGTATCGCGGGTCCGCCGCTACAACCAAGCGCTCCACCGCCAAGGGTCTGCTACTGCATCCAAGCGCACCACCACTGTCAAGTACCACGGGTCCGCCGCTACACCCAAGCGCTCCACCGCTCAAGGTAAAAAGAAGATTCAGCTCACACAGGTTCGGTAGCACTGTTCCACGTAGGATCGCTGAGTGCTGTAGTCGTCGTCGTCGAAACCACACAGGATCTCTGTACTGCCGTCGTCGCAGTCACAGTAGCTGTCGTAGCAGTAGTAGTAGCAGTCAGTCGCAGCCAGCACTAGGGTTCCCGCACACAGCAAGCTCATTCAGAGGGTCCGCTCCACGAGCCAAGAGGCTGATACATCAACTGTCACAAGGTCCAGAGTTGATGTATCCAAAAGTTCCGTATCGTCAACAGGAACTCAACGCAACAGACGGCGCGTCGATCGGACGCCCGGTCTGAGAGTTATTGGCATTTTCGTCTCCGGGGCCCGGTTGGTTTTTAAGGCAAAACCAACCCGACCGTACTCCACCTGCGTCCAAACCTCGGGCGGAGTATGCCAAAAGATCCGTCTCACTAAGAGGGACACAACGCGACTGACGGCGCGCCAATCGGACGTCCGTAGCTCAAGATATGAGCGTTTCCGCTCCGAAGGCCCGGTTGGTTTCGTGAACGAACCAACCCGGCCGAACTCAAAGTAATCTGAAACCTTGAGTGCGATATACCAAAACGACCGTCTCGATCCAAGGATCGCGTTGCCGTAGACGGTTCGTCAATCGGAGGTCCGAGGCTCAAGATATGGCCAAAAGACCAGAACTGGTTCGAAACGGGGGGGTCCGGGTCCGGGCCGACCCGGCCCGACCCCCCCCTGGGGCGGCGCGGTGGCCGGCGGCGGCGGCCAGCGGCGGCGCGGCGGCACGGGGGCCGCGGCGGCCTGGCGCCGCAAGGGGCCGCACGCGGGGGGCTAAGCCCCCGCTGATTGAATTGTCGGCGCGGCAAAATGCCGCGCGCCTTCTGCAAAACCGCCCCCCCTCACGTGGGGGGCTTGATTGAAGTAAAAACCGGGGGATGCTGCCCCCGGTTTCTTGGAGTGGCGGCGCGGATTAATGCCGCGCCCTTTTGTGGAAAACGGCCCCCCCTTGCGGGGGCCATCTTGATTGAACCGGGGGCCTCCTTCCCCCTCAAGGAAACTGCTCCCCCCTCATAAAGAGGGGGGTTTTTATGTGATGACCGGGGGATTAATTCCCCCGGTTTAAAGTCATCCGGCCGGCCAGCTGGCCGGCCGGTTTTTTCCAACGGGACCAGAAATTCCGGTCCCCCCTTCGGCTTCCGACGCCGGCGGCCCGGCCGCCGGTCTTCTCTTCCGCCGCAGCCCGGAACCGGCCGCGATGTTCGTCATCCGGCGCGGTGCGACGGCACCGCGCTCCTTCGCCGTGCCTTGATTCCTTTCAACGCGGCGCGACGGCGTCGAGTTCTTGAAGATTCTTCCTCGGCGTGGCGCGACGGCGCCGCGCAAAATAATTTCACGATTATCCGCGTGGTGCGACGGCACCACGCCACCTTGCTTCCACCCGCAAGATAAATCAACATGAACGATGGAGGGGGGTTCGGCCGTGTTCATGCGGTCCGCCCCCCCTCACGTTAAATAATAACACAACTTAAAATAATCTAGTGTCTCACGTTAGACATGCTAGATCCACGATCAAGAACTAAATAAATAAATATTGAATCAACAACCCCTACCTCGGGTATAAGATCGAAGATTTGACAACGTCCCGCGGAAGACAACGTCGCGGTGGTCGGGCGTCGCGGTCGTCGTTCGTCAAATCCGTTGACGAAGAGATATGCCCGAAGAGATACGTCGTTGGCGAATCTTAGTATGCCGACGAAGAAGGTCCGAGGAGGAAGCGACGTTCCCTCTCATTGACACGGAGGACGAAGAAGAGAGGCTTCGTTCTTCGTCGGAGCTTGAGCGTTCTTCGTGTTCTTCGTCAGAGCTTGAAGATGAAGAAGAAGCTCTCAAAAGCTCTCAAGGTGGCCAAAGCGTTCTAACCCAACAAAAAGAGAGAAGAGCTTAATTTAATCAAAAACATAACAAAGAATTTCAAAGGATTGAAATTCAAAATGGATAACTCCAAAATTAACTCACTTATTTAATATACATGAGTTGTATAATTAAATAGAAGTTAAGATGTCAAGCCTTTAAGAGGGAGAGAGGGGAGTTAGGGAACTTGAAAAGGTGGGGGTTCGTGTGGGCCCCACCTCCCTCATAAACACACATGGGAAGTTGGGTGGTTGTGGGCCCCACCAACAACTTCCCATGAGAGAGTCTAACCACCACGAATAAAATAAAATTCACACAAAATTTTATTTTTCTTATCTTTTAATCCCCAAAACTAACTTTCAACCTGCAACAAACGCAACTCCCGAAAAGGTCTCTTTAAGCGAATAACGGCGCTGCGAGTTCATCGGTGCCCTCAGATTTCAATTCCGAGTACCAGATCAAAAGTTAAGAATTCCCGCTCGTTCGTTCACTGAACGTACCCGAGCCAAACTTCAGAAATTGATTCCGGGCACACCGGGCCTCGGAATCAGGTGCCGTCTGAAACCGCACTCTTGTAAAATTCTAAGAAAATTAAGAAAAAATTTCCCTTGAATTTTACGGGTCTTTACATTACTCCCACCTCAGGGCTTTACGTCCCCGTAAAGATACATCAAAAACTAGGGAAACAAAAGAGGGTACTTAGCACGCATCTGAGCCTCCCGCTCTCATGTGCTCTCCTGGAGATTCCCGTGCTTCCATCTAATGTGCACAAGAGGAATCGATCGCCCACACAGGACCCGCTCCTGTCGATCCTCTATCTCCACCGGGACCTCTGTAAAAGTCGCCCCATTGTCAACATCAAGCTCCCCATGGTCAAAGATGTGTGTCGGGTCGTGCACGTATCTCCTCAGCTGAGACACGTGGAAGACGTCGTGCACCCGGTGCAACTGAGGTGGTAGAGCCAGGCGATAAGCCACCTCACCAATCCTACTGAGGACCTGGAAGGGTCCGATGAAGCGCGGAGATAACTTGCCGCCTCGGTCAAATCTCCGAATACCACGTCGAGGTGAGACCCGCAAGAAGACGTGGTCACCATCCTCGAACTCTAGTGGCCTTCGCCTCCTGTCAGCGTATGACTTCTACCGGCTCTGTGCTGTCCTCATCCGCTCCTGGATGACCTGGACCTTCTCTGTCGTGGCCTGGACCATCTCCGGTCCCACCAGAGCTGCAAGATTTCTTCATTGCCGAAAAGAGAAATCTGGTCTCATCCCCTGGATGAACCACATTCTTTGCCTAAAACAGTAAATCCTAACATGGATGATACTAATCCATACCAAGGATGATGTCGTAAGGCCTCGACGCTACTACTAAGAGATTCAACCGTTACTCTCACCTCCAAGGGTTGAGTCACACTGTCGGCATCAGTGTGTGGTAACTGGGTCTCCTCCAGTAGATGTCTCACAAGTGAGGGTCAAGTCAACAGTCAAAACTGGAACCTCTTAGTAACATCACGAAAGAGGACAGGAACGAAAATATCACAAAGGTATGCGTCTTTTATTATTGCAGCTCATAATACAAGATGCTACACAAATGCAACAAGGAACCAGAAGTACAAAGGATGTATCCACTAGTTCAGCTCCTGTCCATCGGCTCCCAGAGCTCCATGATCGAAGGCCTCGGCTGCCTGAAGTTGAGATCTCGCATGTTCACCTACTCCCTGTGGTCGGGGTGGACCTCCTGGTGGTGGTGGTGGAAGAGCCTCAAAGCGTCGCCCACCACCGGCTGCTCGTCCAGCTCCTCTGCCTCGTCCGCCTCCTCCCTGCGGACCGCCACGGTCGAACCTCTGCCTCTGCCTGGGAGGTTCTTCACTTAACTGCTGATCATCAGCATGGCGGGTCGGACAGTCACGAGCCATGTGACCAATCCCCCCACAGGAGTAACACTGCCCACTCTCAGCACGCCTGGCTCTGACTCCACCCCGGCTTCCCCGTACAACTGAGCCTGAGTCGTGCAGTCGGCCACCGGTAGGTCCGGTCTGCCTGGAACCCTGAGTCATCCGTCGGCTACCTGCTGCAGATGACTCTGCCACGTGCCGCCCTGCGGTGAGTTGCTGAGCTGGTGTAGACTCAGCAAGGAAACTCTCGATCAGAAGTGCCCGCTCCAGTACTCCTGTCTGAGTCGGTATGCTGAGGGAGATCAGCGATGCCCTGATCTCGTGTCTCAAACCCTGCTCGAAGGTCCGGGCCCGGAAGAAGGGGTCCCGTACCATGTCTGTCGAGTACCGAGAAAGGTCGGTGAACCTCGCCGCGTACTGAGCGACCGTCATGCTGCCCTGCCGCAGCTGTAGAAGCTCCTGGATACGCAACGCACGAAGGGTGGCTGGGACGAACTCCGAGCGGAAGATGCTCTCAAAGTCCGTCCAAAGTAAAGATGCCTCATCGTGCACCTGGAGCATCAAGATCCACCATCGTCCTGCTGCTGCGTGTAGTAGGCTCGCAGCGAGGATCACCATGAGGTCTGCTGGTGTCCTCACTAGCCTAAACACTCGAACTACTGCCTCCAGCCAGTCCTCTGCTGCCTGGGGATCCGTCTCCCCGTGAAACCTGGGCGGTCACTGGCGCTGAAACTCATGCAGTGCGCTGAGGCGACGTGCATCGTCAGCGGCTGCTGCTGGAAGCATCGGGGGCTCGGCGGGTAGAGCTACCGCCGGTGACACTACTGGCAAAGGGCCCTGCACCGAGGCCTCGTCGCTCGGTGGGCTGTCGTCACGCTCAACTCTCGGAACCCTAGCTGGCTGCCGTCGTGGGGCCATCCTGAAAGGAGACAGGTGCGCCACGGTCAAACAGTATACCTGGTGAGCTGACACAAAGAAATCACAAAGAAAACTTTTAAATACACACGCAATCAATGTTTTCGTGCATTAAGTCGGAAATCAGAAGTCAGGGTCCTGGTGTACGGATACGTCGGCCGCCGCACCAACACTGGACTCCCTGGACTGATAACCACACTCAATACGCTAAACATTGTTGCTTCACATAGAAAAGATCAGAGTTCACGGTAGAACCGAACTCCTCTGATACCAATTTGTCACGACCCGCCCTCGGGGTCCGTGCCGTGACTACCCCAAGCCCGCCTTCCATAGGCCAGGGGCTGGCGACTAGCACCAAGGCGTAAATCCCAGTAAAAGGGAAGGCATTGCCTTTGTAAAGTAAACAAACACCACAGAGTAAGCAAGCGGAAAGTAAACACTAAACAAAAGCAGAGTACAACTGAAAGTGCGGAAAAGTAAATGGGCCAGAATACAAACCCAAACTGAAAGTAAAGTACAACTCGAAAAGGGGAAAACAGCAACTGAAAGGTAAAGCCACTACACCGAGCTGTCCACTGGAAATCCCACCTGAAGGGTGGGTACAGATAGCTCCTCTGCTCCACGGGTCCCGCCGTCCGCTCCGTGCACGTCCCGCCCAGTGGTCCACCTCCGGGTACCGTCCCGCTCTGTAAGCCTCAGCTAAGGTCAACGCTATCCGTTGTCTGCAACCAACACAACGTAGTGCGAGCAAGCCCGTGCAGGGGTGAGTATAAGCTACTCAATAGGGACCCTGAGACCCCTGAAGGTTTCTCAAATCCAAAAGGATAATCCACGAAGAAAAGTAACAATCACGAAGTAACAACTGACACTGCTTAGGTATATGCCCATACATATACCTAAGTCATCAATTTCCGTTCGGCTCCAACACCGAGCCCAAGAACAACCCAATCCACAAAGAAGAGTAAACAGTAAATCCACACAGATTATAACAAGTTTATGAAATCAACGGATAACCATTACCCAGGTATATGCCCATACATATACCTAAGTTATCAAGCGACCCATCTCAATCATGAGGAATCACAAAGATCATTGACTCAGCTCAAACCAGGATTTTCATTATCGAAACCGTAAATGTTGAAGAGCCCCAACTCTGAAGTGTACAGTGGTCCTGTCACGTCTCCGAGGTACTGCTCACTAACCTAAGACTGCTGAAGTACTCCTCCTGTCGAGTACCGCGGGTCTGCTACCAACTACTGGGCGCTCCGTCCGCTGAGGGTCTGCTGCCAAATACCGGGCGCTCACCCAGATAGCCTACTGAGGTACTCCTCATGTCGAGTACCGCGGGTTTGCCGCCAACTACCAGGCGCTCCGTCCTCCGTGGGTCTGCTGCCAACTACTGGGCGCTCCGTCCACTGGGCTAGTCGACTCACTCCAAGTCGAGTCGGTCAAGCAGTCGTCAGGTCTCAGTCATCTACACGGTCTCCGTACTCCGCACGCACGTCTCCACCGTCGCGGGTCTGTCGCTACAACCAAGCGCACACACTCCGTAGAGTATCGCGGGTCCGCCGCTACAACCAAGCGCTCCACCGCCAAGGGTCTGCTGCTGCATCCAAGCGCACCACCACTGTCAAGTACCACGGGTCCGCCGCTACACCCAAGCGCTCCACCGCTCAAGGTAAAAAGAAGATTTAGCTCACACAGGTTCGGTAGCACTGTTCCACGTAGGATCGCTGAGTGCTGTAGTCGTCGTCGTCGAAACCACACAGGATCTCTGTACTGCCGTCGTCGCAGTCACAGTAGCTGTCGTAGCAGTAGTAGTAGCAGTCAGTCGCAGCCAGCACTAGGGTTCCCGCACACAGCAAGCTCATTCAGAGGGTCCGCTCCACGAGCCAAGAGGCTGATACATCAACTGTCACAAGTTCCAGAGTTGATGTATCCAAAAGTTCCGTATCGTCAACAGGAACTCAACGCAACAGACGGCGCGTCGATCGGACGCCCGGTCTGAGAGTTATTGGCATTTTCGTCTCCGGGGCCCGGTTGGTTTTTAAGGCAAAACCAACCCGACCGTACTCCACCTGCGTCCAAACCTTGGGCGGAGTATGCCAAAAGATCCGTCTCACTAAGAGGGACACAACGCGACTGACAGCGCGTCAATCGGACGTCCGTAGCTCAAGATATGAGCGTTTCCGCTCCGAAGGCCCGGTTGGTTTCGTGAACGAACCAACCCGGCCGAACTCAAAGTAATCCGAAACCTTGAGTGCGATATACCAAAACGACCGTCTCGATCCAAGGATCGCGTTGCCGTAGACGGTTCGTCAATCGGAGGTACGAGACTCAAGATATGGCCAAAAGACAGGAACTGGTTCGAAACGGGGGGGTCCGGGTCCGGGCCGACCCGGCCCGACCCACCCCTGGGGCGGCGCGGGGGCCGCGGCGGCCTGGCGCCGAAAGGGGCCGCACGCGGGGGGCTAAGCCCCCGCTGATTGAATTGTCGGCGTGGCAAAATGCCGCGCCCCTTCTGCAAAACCGCCCCCCCTCACGTGGGGGGCTTGATTGAAGTAAAAACCGGGGGATGCTGCCCCCGGTTTCTTGGAGTGGCGGCGCGGCTTAATGCCGCTCCCTTTTGTGGAAAACGGCCCCCCCTTGCGGGGGCCAGCTTGATTGAACCGGGGGCCTCCTGCCCCTTCAAGGAAACTGCTCCCCCCTCATAAAGAGGGGGGTTTTTATGTGATGACCGGGGGATTAATTCCCCCGGTTTAAAGTCATCCGGCCGGCCAGCTGGCCGGCCGGTTTTCTCCAACGGGACCGGAAATTCCGGTCCCCCCTTCGGCTTCCGATGCCGGCAGCCCGGCCGCCGGTCTTCTCTTCCGCCGCGGCCCGGAACCGGCCACGGTGTTCATCGTCCGGCGCGGTGCGACGACACCGCGCCCCTTCGCCGTGCCTTGATTCCTTTCAACGCGGCGCGACGGCGTCGCGTTCTTGAAGATTATTCCTCGGCATGGCGCGACGGCGCCGCGCAAAATAATTGCAAGATTATCAGCGTGGTGCGACGGCACCATGCCACCTTGCTTCCACCCGCAAGATAAATCAACATGAACGATGGAGGGGGGTTCGACCGTGTTCATGCGGTCCGGCCCCCCTCACGTTAAATAATAACACAACTTAAAATAATCAAGTGTCTCACGTTAGACATGCTAGATCCACGATCAAGAACGAAATAAATAAATATTGAATCAACAACCCCTACCTCGGGTATAAGATCGAAGATTTGACAACGTCCCGCGGAAGACAACGTCGCGGTGGTCGGGCGTCGCGATCGTCGTTCGTCAAATCCGTTGACGAAGAGATATGCCCGAAGAGATACGTCGTTGGCGAATCTTCGTATGCCGACGAAGAAGGTCCGAGGAGGAAGCGGCGTTCCCTCTCGTTGACACGGAGGACGAAGAAGAGAGGCGTCGTTCTTCGTCGGAGCTTGAGCGTTCTTCGTGTTCTTCGTCAGAGCTTGAAGATGAAGAAGAAGCTCTCAAAAGCTCTCAAGGTGGCCAAAGCGTTCTAACCCAACAAAAAGAGAGAAGAGCTTAATTTCATCAAAAACTTAACAAAGAATTTCAAAGGTTTGAAATTCAAAATGGATAACTCCAAAATTAACTCACTTATTTAATATACATGAGTTGTATAATTAAATAGAAGTTAAGATGTCAAGCCTTTAAGAGGGAGAGAGGGGAGTTAGGGAACTTGAAAAGGTGGGGGTTCGTGTGGGCCCCACCTCCCTCATAACCACACATGGGAAGTTGGGTGGTTGTGGGCCCCACCAACAACTTCCCATGAGAGAGTCTAACCACCACGAATAAAATAAAATTCACACAAAATTTTATTTTTCTTATCTTTTAATCCCCAAAACTAACTTTCAACCTGCAACAAACCCAACTCCCGAAAAGGTCTCTTTAAGCGAATAACGGCGCTGCGAGTTCATCGGTGCCCTCAGATTTCAATTCCGAGTACCAGATCAAAAGTTAAGAATTCCCGCTCGTTCGTTCACTGAACGTACCCGAGCCAAACTTCATAAATTGATTCCGGGCACACCGGGCCTCGGAATCAGGTGCCGTCTGAAACCGCACTCTTGTAAAATTCTAAGAAAATTAAGAAAAAATTTCCCTTGAATTTTACGGGTCTTTACAAATGTGAAGAAAGAGGATATCCGCAAGACTTGTTTTTTTATGAGGCACATTCACTATGTTTTCATAGTGATTCCATTTTTACTCACTAATTATCTATAAATATTCATAAAATTGATGAATAGAGTCTTTATGGATTTCTTCAAAAAAATTATGGTTGTATTTATAGATGATATTCTTATATACTCCAAAAGAAAGGAGGAATATGAGGAGCTTTTTAATGTCATACTGAAGAATTTTTGAAATAAAAATTTATTTTTGAAGTTAAGTAAATATGGGTTATGGATTGAATAAGTAATATTCCTAGGTCATGTTATCACCAAAAAAGGGATATTTTTTGGATCCTTTAAAATTGTGGGAAATGAAGGATGAACAAGACCAATATATGTGATAAAAATCAATAGTTTTCTTGTATTAGATGGTTGTTATTATCAATTTGTGAGAAAATTATCATTATTTTCACACCCAATATCCAATATAACTCATAGGGGTGTCAAGGTTGTTTTTAATGATGAATATAAAGATAGATTTAAAGAGTAAAAAAGAGGGTAATCAATACACCTATGCTCACATTATCCAACCATGGGGTAGGATTTCTGATCTATAATGATACGTAAAAAATGTATTGGGTTGTTTACTCATACAAGATTTAAAAGTGATAGCCTATGAATCCCAAAAATTAAATATCCATGATAAAAACTAACCAACACACCATCTAAAATTGGCTGTCGTGATCTTTGCACTGAAGATTTGGTGACATTATCTTCATGAGGAGAAGTGTGACATATATACAGACCAAAAAATCCTGAAGTATATGATCACACAAAATGATATCCATATTCTCCAATAGATGTGGTTATATATGATCTTAGATTATTATTTTTCAATCGATTACCATCTAGGGAAGGAAAAAAGTGAAATATTCTATGAGTAGAAAGGATCCAAAAACCATATTTGCGATGAGGATTATAAGGGATCCAATCATCATGAACATGAAAAAGATGGAAATAAAAATAATAGCAGGAACATCATCCTAAAAAGCTAAAATAACTACTAAACCATATATTGTTGAGAGGATCAAGGAGGCCCCAAAAGATGATTTGGTGGTACATAAAAAGTTAGAGAATATTTTGACGTTCAAATTTTCAAACGATAGAGTTATAATGTTTAAAACCTTGATATGTTTCCCATAAAAACCAGAACCGATGAGGGAACTTCTGGATTATACACATAGACCATCCTTCTATATTCACCCCAGAATAACTAATATGCATAGATATTTAAAGCAAAACTTTTGGTGGGATGACATAAAGAGGTAGAATATAGAGTTTGTTTCTCAATTATTAGTATGACAAAAAAGCCAAGTGAGAATGATAAAAGTATAAGGGTATGATGAAACTATTTCTCATACTAGTATAGAAATGTAAAATCATAACCCTGTATTTCATCATAAGAATCCCCAGGAAACATAAATAAAATAACACTATTTGAGTGGTAGTCAATAATCTTACAAATTCATTTCATTTCATTGCTATCAAGGTGGATTTATATGTTTAAACAATTTCCAAGATATACATAAGGTATGTTTTAATACTATATAGAGTTCCACTCTCCATAGTATTTGTTCAAGACCCAAGGTTTACCACATGGTGTCAGAGAATAATTCTACAAGAATTAGATATATAACTGAGCTTCAACACTGCTTATCACCCTCAGAAAGATAGTCAGTCTAAAAGAATGATTCAAAATCAAGAGGATATACTGAGATCATGTTCAATGGATTTACAAGGATATTAAAACTGACACCTTCCCCTAGTGGAGTTCTCATATAATAACAAATGCTATTATAACATTTAAATGGAACCATATGAGGATCTGTATGGGAATATTTGTAAGAATCTGACATGCTGGGATAATTTTAGAGTGTGGAAGATGATGTAACCTGATGTTTTATAAAACATTACATAGTAGGTTCAAACCATTTAGTTTCATATGAAATACACACAAAGTCAATATAAAATCTATGTAGAAAATTTTGAATGAGACCTAGAGTTTGAGGTTGAGATAAGGTGTTCCTTCATATATCACCAAGGATGAATTTAATGAGATTTGGGAAGAAGGGAAATATTAGTCCTAGATACATCACCCCCATTGAGATCATTGATCTAATTGGAGTGGTGTCCTATCAACTAGCACTCCCACCTAACCTATCTCAAGTACATGATGTTTTACATGTATCCCTCTTAAGGAAGAACATACCAAACCCCTCACATGTAATCAATATAGGGGTAGTACATTTATATAATGACCTTTCATATGAGGAGTATCTAGTGAAGATCTTAGATTATAGAGATAAAGTTCTATGAAATAAGACAACACACCTAGACAACGTGATGAATTAGGAACCAGAGGGGGAGATGAAATTGAAGTACCTCGAGTTGTTTTAGTGAATGAAATAAAAATTTTAAGGGTGAAATTTATGAAGGGGAGAAGAATGTAATGAAATAAACTTTTATTAGTGAAATTACATTTTTTAATGAATGAATTCCTTATCAAGTAATCTAGTTATATAATACACACAAACAACTTTGGTTATTTTGGATTGTTACATGGTCTATAAAATTTAAAAGACTGTTAAGCATCATAACCATTGATAATATATCAATTTTAAATAAACCATTAAGATTAGTATATTAAGGGTTTTAATAAAGTCTATTTGATAGAGACAAAGAAAGAGATAACCTCAACCAGTAGAATCATACCATATGAAGCCCATTTATTAGATCTTCCAAGGGAGATAACATCACTGGGATTTTCCCTTAACCAATCCCAAGATGAGATTAAATAACTAAAGAATAAGGGAAATAATTTAAGGGATAAGTTCAAGATTATCAATATCATAGCCCAAACCATATTGGCTAAACCATTCTATAAAAATATCACCATCACACACATTACCCTTAGGGAATTCACTAGTGTAATAAAGGATTATGTTTCTAGACCATATTAGTATGAATTTTTGTATTTCATTTTTTTTAAATAATGATTATATATTTTTTTATTTTTCAATATTACTTTTTAAATTATTAAATATTGAATTTGATAAAAATTAGATTTTGATACGATGAAAAAAAAATTATATTTTTTGAGAAGTGTATAATTTAAACCAAGACACTCTTTTTGATGAAATCAATAATTTTTGACATAAATGGTATTTAAAAAAATATATTACTAAATAATATTTATTGAACATAAATGATAATATAATTTTATGAATTAAAATGTATTTTTTATATGGATCAAAAATATGTTATTAGAAAAAATAAATATTTTTTAATAAAAGATAATTTTTTATTTAAAAGTTTAAATTATCATATTTAGAGAATTATTATTATTAATAAAATATTAGTTTTGAAATCATTATGGAAAAATTATCCATTGGTGATTTTTTCATAATTTTCTAATAGAGTTGACTTTTTGGGTAAAAATTAAATATACTATAATTATAGAGTATGTATTATGACATAAAAAATGACTATAAGTGATGTAGTAAATACTATAAATAGTATCCATGAACAAAATTATGTTTACCATTTAAAAAATTGTTTTTGAATTTATTTTATTAATTTTATAAACCCTTAATGAATCCTCCAAAACCTATATTATATTTTGAGGTTTTAAAATCAATTTTTTTATACACATGACTCACTTCCACATCACCATGGGAATTATTTTAATGATCTCTAAAAGCTATGTTGGAAAATTAATAAATATTTATCCTCTATTTTGATATATAAACCCCTCCAAACACCAATTAATATTCACTAAAAACCATTAGATCATGACATTACTCCACCCTTCCCTCTATAGAGTTCTCTCAAGTTTATCCCAAGCTCTTAAGATGCCCATACCAATCTTTTAGAGCCATCCTATCAAAGTAATGGATCCTCTCTTTCTTATATTTATTCAAGAACATTATTTATCTTATACCTTTTGAATTTATAATTGGTCATGTGGGATTATGTTCTTACATATTCTTTTTACAGTACTTATTATTTTTAAGGGATTATAGACCCCTTCCACTCTCATTAATCCCTTTTATGAATCTTTTTATACCACTATTATGCTGTTCAAATTGTCCTCAATTTTCCATGCCAAGAATTTTAAGAGTGAATACCCATTCCCATTTCCTCTCAAAGAGTATTTACCTAGTTATACCTATAATTTATTGATTGGGGATTTAAATATATGTAACCTACATTACATAATAATAGTGTTAAGATTAATTAAATAAATACTTATTTTGTGTGATCTATGTGGCCCACTAATGTATGCTCATGATATGAAAGTGATGGGTGGGACCAGAATTTTATCACCCTCCAATGCATTGGGTAATGTTTTAATATCATGATATTCCATGTATGGTGTGTGGGAGGTTATCCTAAGAATACTAAGTTGTGTAGTCTTGGTGGTTTTTTTGACTTATGTTTATAATGTCATGTTTTATGTTGTCGCCACATTCCTATGTTTCCTTTATTATATCATGTTATATCATGCCTCATTATTTAGGATTATGATTCTCACACATCTTATGTTACCTTTATATGCCTCTTGGATCACATGAACAACTTTACCTCATTCTATTCTATGATTATTCACTTACTCATCTTTATAGATCAACCCTTTTTTATGTTCTTCCCCAGGTTATCCTATGCAGGTTTAGGAGAATGATGAAATTTTAAGAGCATGTTAAGGAATTTTTCAATAATATTGTTGTATTTTAGTTCCCAGTTGTTAATCCATGTAACTAATTTCCCAAAGGCACTAGGATTCATGATTTTTAGGTCCGTATAATGTGTACCTTTATGTAATAAATCATGATATAAAGTGTAATAAATTATGGGATTTCATAATATAGTTGAAAAATTCAGTATGAGACTAGAGTAATCCTTATACATTCTATTTGTTTGGTGGAATTGAAGTGAAGTATTCATTATAAACTAAATTTTCTCACCATTTAATAAAAAATCATTAAAATAAAAGGATCCACCCCTAAAAGTGTCCTTAGGTTCAAGATTTTCATTCCACATATAGACATTCCCCCTTGAGAACTATATCCATTCAATACATACTTTACCCTAGCCCCATAAATAAGAACATTCTGATTCAGATTAGACACAGTGCCAATATTATTTCTAAAATGTTTAACATTCCCTTTCACATATCCCAATCCTAAATCATCACAAATAGGGAATTCAACAACTAAGGACTACAAATCATAGACATCTGCTCTAGCAAGCCGATTATATTTATGAAGACTAGTTTTATTCTTACCTTTATGAGCATCAATTGAATCTGTATGAAACCTACCAACATCAGTATGCCCACATTGTTTTCTATTTATATAAACCTTTATAACCTAAACCCGTATTCCATCCAACAAAAGACAGGTTCACTAGGATTATCCCAGATTTAATAACTATGTTGATCAAAAAGCATCATAACTCAAATCAATTTTTCTCCCGAAAACCCCAACCTAAGAATTAGAATACCCTAAAATAAGATGATCCATCCACCCTTAATAGCCATGTTTCACCTCATCATGTTGTTCTAGGATGGAATGAAAAACCCGCATCAGGGGATTATCCTCAAGTGACCACCTTTAACCCATTTTAGCCATCTCAACAAACCCAAACTTTCAAGTGGGAATAATCCCATATCCAATAGACTAGATATACTCCTAGAAACTAGAAATATATGCAGATCCCACATGAATTAAATGTTTTCCACGACCCCTCCGCATCCCCTCATTTAATTTTAGACTCTATAAAATTGTAATTTCCATAAAATATTATCCTCGATCTCTCTCCTGGGTAAACTAAAAGACAAAACCAATCTTACGATGGGAAATTACAACAGTACAATTTTTCACAGGAGTTAAAGAAAGTTCATACTTATTCAACAATGTTGAATAATGGGGACTTATCATGGTTCTTAGATAATTGAGAAAAATAGGGAACTCACTACCTCATGGTATATTTATTATGGTTATAGATTAACAATGATGAGATTATGAGCCCTCAAACCATGTTAAATTAGTAATACTTCTTCTTTTATGAGGGAAAAGTATATATTATATTCCATGGGATATCTAAATTGAATAAAGTTTCAAATAATTTTCAATACTGTTTAATTGTTATGAAAAAAATACATTGTTTTACATAACTACATCATGGTTTGATATAAAATCTAGACTAATTTTTTTTGGATAATTTGGAAATATTTATTTCATATATAGAAATATAACTTTATTTTTTTACATCTCTCAATCTTATTAAGGGGGATTTAGAGTACTATATTAGATATTATGGATTATATTGAAGGAACTTAAAAAATAATTTGAGTTGTTTTTTAATTTTGAATTCAAAATTAAAATTTAAACTAAAAAAGGATGTTTGATGCTACTTTGTTGTGTGTAGTATTGTGACCTGATAGGATGAGATAAGAGAAAGATATAAATACACCTAATAATAGTGGAAATTATATTTTACTATTCAATATAATAGATTCCTATATGATAAATCCTAAGATAGTAAATATTAAATGTTAATTTTTGAAAAAATGGGTTTCATTGGTTGTAGAGTGTGTTACTGAGTGTTCTCTCATTATTTTATAATATATAACTGATATATTGATTAGTATACCTCTATGGAATAATAATAAAGATATTGGGTTGTCTTAAAGAAGTGTTTGGTTTTTTAATTTCAAATTCTCAATGATTGAGGTGAAGAAGAAGCGGTGATACTATATTAAACATGGATTTAGAGTTTCTTATAAATGATACAATATCCTTATTTTTGAAAAAATTGATGATTCATTTTTTTTGTAAATGGGAGAAAAATATACTTATTAAGAGAAATTTTTAAACACATGAGATGAAAGATATACTCATTATATTATAATTAATTTAGTGATTCTAGTGGATCAAGAGATAATTGAAGATACCATACATTTTCAAGGATTTATCCATTAATTTTGAATAGTGAACCATGTACATATCTATTATGATAACCCAAGTATTTTTAATAAGATATAAATTTCGTAGTATATTAATATCAAGCATCATTAACTTATAAATGTTTTTTAAATAATTATATATGATTAAATATTATCTCAAAAAATATCATATAACCAATTAAATACCCATAATTCATTTAAGACTATTTTGTTTACTTTATCTCATAGGGGATTATTTATTTAACGTTAAAGTAAATATTCTTAAAATTATTTATTATTTTTATTTATTAATATAATTAATTAATTATTATATTTTTATAAATGTATATTTATGTTAATTAATATTATTATTTAGTATGCTAAATAATTTTACCAATGTTTGGGACAACGATATGGTTTTTAAGTTGAAAACAACAAGGTTTTATTTTAAATAAAAAAATTACATAAATTATATGGTTTTATTAAAATTCAATTTTCTAAATTTTAGAATTTTTATTTGGTAAAATGAAAATCATTTTTGGATTCATCATGGAAAAATTATTTTACGGTTATTTTTTAATATTTTTCAAAAATTAAAATTTTCGGGTGAATAGTAAAAAATATAGTTTTTAAAAATACCATTACTTTTATGTCTTCATCGTGATATAAGCATGAAATAAAAATTTATAAAAAATTTGACTTGAAAAAATATGTATTTAAAGAGTACTATAAATAATTTAAAAATAAATTTAAATTTTAAACTTATGATTCATATTTTGGAACCTAAGGGATATTTTATTTAAAGAAATTATTATTGTCATTTTCCTTCAATTAAGTATTCATAATGATCCATTTAGTTTTTGATTTATTTTAAAGTAAAAAGACATTCTTTTTTACCATAAAAAATATATTTCATTGGAATCAATACCATACATGATTCTTGTAAAGATTAATGTTTATTCTAAGAATAGTTATTTTTCAAAAAATTATTCCTGTTGTATTATGCGTAATTTTATTGAAATTAGATTTCATCACCTAAATAAAATTAATATAGTAAAATGGATTTTTATATTTTTAATACGAATTTTTAAATTAATTAATAAATTTTATTTTATTTTTAGTTTTAAAAATAAGTTACCAAGGTAAAGGTTTGTCACCGTAGTAAAGGATAAAGTGGGATAAAAGTGTTAAATCAAGTGTTAAAGAAATAAAATATCACAAAAAACTATCATTAAATAAGATTATAGAGAATTTATATACCTAAATCTTATCCCTTTTCAATTTTTATCGATTTTAGATCAACTTTCCATGAACATGAATTCCATTTTTATTAAGAAACTGATATTTACAAAAAAACACACCCCTCTCCCCTATAAAAGGGTCCCTTCACCAACCCATATCTCCTCACAACTAAAACTTAATATCAAAACCATAGTCTACCAAATACTATCCCCAAAACTATTTCACCCATCCTTGAGGTACTCTTCTCCACAAAATAGAAATATAAAAAGGATTAAAGAAGTACTTAAAGGAGGATGCCCAATGATGAGGTAATTGTTTTAACAGAGTAATTTCAAGTTTGTTTCTACTTAAAAAACTACAAAATATTCTATAAATATCCTAATATAATTTCATAAGTGTCATTATTATTAATTGATTTTATTTATATGAAAAAACTATTATCCAACTCCCTCCAATCTATTTGAAATTGAAGACATATCCCATGTTATATGTAGACTACTAACTCCATGAACAATGTATTTCATTTTTCATCACTTACTTACATGGATTGTTCTAAAAATTAATTTAATAAATAAATATTATCTTTATAACATTATTAAATGTTTTATTGTTAATTTTAGCCATATATTAATAATATTAATAATAAATTTTCAATATAAATTCAACTTCCCAAAATAAGAATATCGAGACACTTTTATTTATTTGAATATATTTTTGAGAACCCATTAAACATTTAAATTTTTTTGAAAATATAATGATAAATAAAATATATTTTCAAATTTTTTATATGATGTATCCATTTTATAATCCCTTTCAACCACATTAAATATATCTAATAAGTTTTGAAATAATTCACCGAATGACCCCAAAATGTCCAATAACGATTTAGTAAATAAATTAAACTAGATAATAAATTAAATAAAAGGGATAATTATAAGATAATAATCTAGAAAAAATTCTTATGAAATCAAATAATTAATAATAATTGTAATTTTTTTAATAATAATCGGGCATAGGATTTATGATATGATTCACAGCTCAACAATAGTGGTTTTATTTAAAAACTTCTCAAGTTTTGAAGTCATTATCTAAAAATATTATCTCACATTTCCATATTCATTATATTTTTTTTCCAAAAGTTTCTTCAATATACTTTTATTATTTTTTAATATCATATTAAACTATATTTTACTTTAAAAAGTTTTAAAAATGAAGATTTTTAAAGTTTCCCATGTGGTTAAAATTTTAATTTCCCTATAAATTTGTGAAAAGAATATATTTTAACATTTACTTCTTAATCACCACATACCACCATCATTTACATTCATTTTTATAAAGAAACCTTTCCATGTTTTCATGGTTTTATAAAGTAAATTCAGTTCCCATTATTATGTGAATATATTTTTTGAAAGAGTTATCAATGAAAAGGATATTTCATCTTATTTTTATGTGACAACTACATGTTTTTATTCTTATTGGTTCGAATGAATGTGTTTATTAGGTTTATTATGAAATTTAAAAGATTATAAATATTTTATTCAATTAGCAGCACATGATAATTGTATATAATTATGGGTGATCTAAATATATATAAATAAAATGTATGGGGTAATGTTTTAGCCTTTAAAAAAACGATGTTGGAATTAGATGGGTATGTTATTCCATTATGGGTTATTGGAAGTAGTTTGTTAAGTTACTCCAAATTTTAGGGTTTTTTTAAAGGTTGGGGTCGAAGCCTCATTTTATTATTAAATAAAATGCCTCTTTTGAATGGGTATAGGGAGACCCATTACATAACCCGAAGGCCCAAGGCCAAGTGGCCTGAATACTAGGCTTGAAAGCCCATTTTAAAGCCCAAAGGACCCTTCGGTGAATAGTATTAATATAGTACCCGGGCTGCTGCAGTACCGTCATCGCTATAGTTCCTACTATAGTGCCGCCACTGCTACAGTTCTACCGCTGCTACACTACTGCTATAGTTCCCTTCTAAAGTAGTCCACTTTTTTGGGTTATTTTTAAGAGTTATAAAAATAAAATTCACTAATATTCCTTCATGGGGTTTCTATGATTGCACTGAGTATTAATGGAAATAATTAGATTTCATGAAATAACAAGATGATTTTATGAGTAAAGTTAAGTTATAATATTTTAAAATTTAGAGGAATATTTTTAAAGAATTTTTTCTGATTTTTTCAAGATTTAATGTTTTTTTATGTTTTCATGTTTATACAAGGAATATTCAATGTCATTATATTTTATATGTTTGATTATAACATTTTGTTACAATACTATGTTGTGTAAAGAGGTTTATTTCATCTTTATAATTCAACAGTTTCGAGTATTTCAATGGACTAATAGTGTTTCATCATTATATTATACCCATTACTTAGGTTTATTCTCATGTCATGTTTTTAAAAAAAAATTCACAAGGCCTTCAGATGAGTAGGATGAATTATGTTGTATAGAATTGAATATGATATGTTGGTCTAACAGAAATGAAGTGAATCATTTAATGAGTTTTTTAAGTGAAATTTTTGTATATACAAGAAAATTATGGGCTTTTTTACAAAAAATACTTCCCAATTATCTAAAATTAAAAATATTAAAAGTTCCGAGGAATTTATTTAATTCAATTTTTTTTATAGATATTGTAATTAAAAAGTATTATGTAGGGGTTATTACTATTGGTATTGGTGTAGGGTGTAGATAAATTTATAGGTTAAGTATTTATCAAGTGGGTATAATTTAAGAGTTATGGATACAATTTTGGGATGATAGGTTTGAGGTTGATCAAAAGTTAAAAGGAATAGATACCCCTTTTAAGGTATTATTTTTATGTGAAAAATTATATTTAGAGACTTTTTTTCAGTCTTAAAAATAATACATGATGGAGGTTTAAAAAACCCTTTGGATTGGTATGTTATTTTATATTGTTAATAGAGTTAATGGAATAACTAATTGTAGGAATATTAGATGTGGAGTATAGATAACCTTGGATATTGAAATGTGATTCTTGGGACTAAGTGATTAAAGTTATTTCCTATGATGTTTACTAAATTTTAGGTAACATCTTATGATTAAGGTATATATAAGAAAACAATGTATAGTATGTGATTTAATATCATGGTGGTTTATATTATTTTAGGTACAAGGACTGAGTTAGTTTTTATAAGTATATATAATTTTATGGTTTTATTTCATGGGGGCATAGGTTATTTTTAGAAAATAGAAATATATATTTAGAGAATATATGATCAGGATATATATATATATATATATTTAGAATGTGACTTTATGAGTGATTAATGTTGTTTGGGGATAATCATGTTTTTTATTTTTTTTATTTTGGGATTTTAAATTTTTCTAGATATATCTTAAAGAGTTTTAAGTTTTAGTTTTTGTGTAATGATTTAATTTGAACATAGAGTGTTATTTTTTATTGAGGTTTTAGACATTATTGTATTACCTTTTTACATGAAGGTTTATCCATAATTCATTAGGGTATTATCATTAATTTTGATTACATTTTTGGTTTTTAGTATGTGTCTAGAAACATAAGGAATACCTTATCCTAAAATCCTTTATATAAAAAATAACTCAATCCATTGGTAGATATCATGATTAGTTAAGAGTTGATTTTCATGCTCTAGGAATTAAAATTCAATTTTCGATATTCATCATTTGGAATGTGAGATGAAATAGAGGCTGAAATTTATTGTAAAAACAACTTGAAGATGATATTGTGCTTGTGAAAATGTAAATAAATCAATTATGTATATTTCCTCATACTCTCTATCACAATATAATTCCTCAAACTCAAGAAAAAATAGGATAAATACATAGAGTCTTATATGTCAAACATCACTCAGTTATCAAGTTTTTCCTTTGGAAATTAATTCCAAAGTAGGAGTCTTATGATAATACATACATGGATCTAGAAAATTTTATTTTAGAAATTATAAGTTTCCTCATATATTAATTTCTTTAGTAAAATATACATTAGGAATTATTCCTATATTAAGGTATGCATTTTATTTTTAATAAAGAATTAATTTTTAAGGAAACAAATTTCATGGTGGGGGGGGATGTTACAACCCATGTATTTTTATTAAGATATAACATTTATGGTATATAGATATTCAAGATCATAAATTATAAATATGATTTAGAAACATATATATGTTTATATCATATCTAAAAAGATTGCATGCTTGGATTTTAATGCTGATAAAGGACTCTCCGTCTGAATATGATGACGTGAAAATTTATTATATGGTTTCTAGAATTTTTTTTGGTTTATGTTAGAGTCTCATATATTAGATGCTATTTTTCTAGGAACATTCTCTGAATTTTGGTTACAGAGATATAAGGTAGTTCGTATGATATTATGAAGTGGATTATAAGGACTCTATATTTGGAGAGTTGGAGTTTCTAAGCAACATACATGGATAACCCGTGTAAAGACTCTTCCTGCACCTTTCTCTTCATCCCTCTACCCTTTTCTTGCTGTATAATATGATGAAGATGGATGAGGACACTAAATAATATGGATGCAGAGAGTTTTTAAATTTACAGCATTCTATATCTGTGTTTTCTCTATCTTTAAAGAATATAAAAGCATCAGGACATACTTAGATGATGATCTCCCTGTTCCGTTTATCCTTGATTATCATTGGGTCTATTCTCATTGTTTTTTTACTTTCAATTAATATTCTACTGGTGCAAGTTATTTGCACCTCTTATAAGAGTTTTAATCCCTTTTTATGTTTTAATATATTCTTTTTAAGTGTGGGATGAGTTTCCATTTCACACTTCAATCTGTTAAAAAAAATATATGGTTTTTTATTTAAAAACAAATAGGTTTTATTTTAAAAAAATAAGTTTTTCCAAATATTATATGGTATTATTTGGAAGTAAATTTACAATATTTTATAATTTTAATTTTATAAAATTAAATTAATTTTTGGATTTAGCATGATAAAATTATATAATGGAAAATTTTATATATTTTTTTCAAAAGGATGACTTTAGTATGAATATAAAAAAATACAGTTTTTACAAACATCATAACATTTTTGAAATCATTATAATATAAGAAAGAATTAAAATTTTTTAAAATATTTTATCTGACCAAATATATATTTAAGGAGTAAAACAAAGAATTTAAAAATATTATTTTTAATTTATAAAACAATTTTTTACATTTTTAAACCTATGTAATATTTTAATCTAATATTTTTTTTATTTTCCTTTAATTAAATATTCATAGTGATATAGTAATTTATGTCTTCATTTAATTGTAACAAAAATATACTTTATTTAAACATAAACCAATAATTATTATTAGATCCAAGACTATAAATGATTTGTTTGTAGATTTATGATGCCCTTCAGATTATTGTCACAAAAAATCCATTTATATCTTTTCTCAAATGATATTATATAATTATTTAGAAACTAATATTACATTTAAGATTTGTGACACCCTATATGGTCCAATATTTATTTTATACAATTGAATCTCATTCATTTATATTTCTTAAGTTAATTTATGTATTGATCTTATATATGAAGATTATGTCATTCATGATGGTTCTTTAAACTCCATTTGGAAAGAGGAAGGAATATGGTTTTAAATTATCATAGCACCAAGTAATGATTGTCAACTTAGAAGTTGTGTGGGACTTTTCAGTTCTTGATCTTTATATCTTTGACCTTATTATCAACATGGATTTGTTGGGCAGTGTTAAGGAATATATCAATTATTATCATCGCTGAGTTTAGTTTCTCTCTCCTGATGGGATCCTCATGCCTTCTAGGGTGAGTGGGACAAAATATTAGGAAAAGTAGGCATTGTTGTTATTTTCTTACAATTATATCATTTTAGTTATCAGATATATTTATTTTTGTCGATGACCAATGTTTGAGTAGTCCACTTCTTATAGTGGTGAGTACATACCCCAAATACATTCCTGATGATTTTTCTATGTTACCACCCTAGAGGGTGGTTGAGATCACTATTGACCTACCCCATAGAATGAGACCCATTTCTATTCCATCATATCATATGGAACCTATTGAGTTAAAAGCTATTAAATTTAAATTTACATATCCTGAGGTAAATGGATTTATTAATCCAAGAATTACTCCTTTGGATTCACCTATTCTTTTTATAAAGAAGGCAGACAAAAGCCTTTGATTTTTTGTTTATTACCAAAAGATTAACCAGGTGACTATTAATAACAAGTATCACTTTCATAGGATGGAATATCTTTTCTATCAAATCATAGAAGCAATATAGGTTTCTAAAATTGAATTCTAGTATAGGTACCATCCATGAGGAGTCCATGAAGAGGATGTACATATGATAAAATTTAAGATATGGTATATGCATGTTGGGTTCTTATTTATGCCATTAAGTTTTACTAATTCTCTCATAGTATTTATGGAACCAATGAATGAAATATTTCGTAAGCCTTGGACTCTTTTTTTCCATTTTATTGATGATATTTTAGTGTATTCCAATTTAATGTAAGAACACAAGGATCATTTGGATATCATCATTAGAATCACGAAAGAAAGTTATCTATATGGAATAATTTCTAAATGTGAAATTTTTGATCTAATAAGTGAAGTTTATAGGCTATGATATATGTAAGAGGTGCATATCAAGGGGTTATAAAACTATTCAAGAAGTGATTTCATGGGAATAAACCAGAAATAAGTTCTAGATTTCAAGATTATTAGGCTTATCTAGTTATTAGAAATGGTTTGTTCTGAATTTCTAGAGTATTTTATATCAAATAATAGAATTAACCTATAAGTGTATAAAGTATGAATGAGATGTTAAAATTTAGTGATATTATGAGTAACTGAATGTGAGGATGAATTCATATCTAATTCTTATTCTCCTAGAATAAGATTCAGAATATGATGTTTTCTGTGATGCCTAAGGTATGATATTAGGGTGTGTATTGATTCAAGGAAATTAGATGGTGCCATATGGCTCTCAAAAATTATCCCCCATGAGAAGAACTATTCTACCCATGAACTTAAGCTTGAATTTGTCATGAACACTCTGAAAACACGAAACAATTATCTCTTTAGATGAGAGATTTATAGTATATTTATATCATAAGAGACTAAAGTATATTTTTTCTCATTAGGATTTGAAATTGTGATAGAGATGATGGGTTGGGTATCTTTGAACATTCAATATTTATATTTCTTATATTCTATGAAAAAGGAATATGGTTTTCAACAGATTGGGAAGGAAGATACTGACTCAATTCTTGAAGGAATTAGTAAATGAGTGGTCTTTGATGAGTTTGTTTGTTTATATTAGATTGGAGCTGGAATAGGTTTTTGGGTAGGCGTTTTAACATTCTATAAAGGATGATTCCTAATTTGATGATCATATTGGGCTCAGAAAAGTAGTGGACACTGATTTATGATGTTTTAATAAAATCCTTAATAGTGAGGATTCCTCGAGTGTTTAGTACCAGAAACCCAAGGGTTGTTTTTGTTTTATATATAGGGTTTTACATTCTTGTATATGAGATATAATTATAAATTCATGGGGTTGAGGTGGATTATTTTAGATGTAATGTCATAATTCCTTACTTGTTATAAGTTTAATATGGAGGACTAGAGACATTCTAGTTTTTCATGACCTTTATATATTCTGATTTGGAAGTAGGATGAGATATCTATAGAATTAATCATTATTTTACTGTAGACTCATAGTGGGAATGACATTATTTGGGTGACCATTTAACTACTTATGAAATAATCTCATTTAAATCTAATTAATGAGACCATGAATGTAGAATATTTTTGGAACCTATATGTTTGAGAGATTTAGAAGCTCTATGGTGTTACTTCTTTGATTGTTTGTGATTGGGACCATCAATTTACATCCATTTTTTGGAATGGGTTGAAAGAGGTGATGAGTACCCATTTGAAATTAATCACGGTGTATTAACCACACATGGGTGAAAGGATTGAGTGAGAAATTAGGATTATTAAGGATATTCTTCGAGCATGAATTATTGGTTTTAGTGGTTTATGGGGAAATCATAAAACTTCAATCAAATTTATGTATGAAAATAGTTATTAGAATTTAATTTAAATGGATCATTTTAAACCAATGTGTGTGTGACTATATAGATCTCTATTTTTTGGGGAAGAGTTGGGAGATCAGTCTTTAGTTGGGGTGAGAATTGTTCATGTGATGAAAGAAAGGGTGTAGTTTATATGAAAGTTATTGGAAATGACTCAGAGTCATCCTAAATACAATTCAAACTATCTTCATCAATTTTTGGATTCTGTGGTCAAGGTTCATGTCATTTCTTAGAGTTTCACCTCAATTTTGACATTGTGTATTGGGAAATAAGGGTAAGTTGGAAACACAGTTTTTTATCACTTTCGAGGTCATTGAATATATTAGAAAGGTGTATTATCAGTTAAAATTTATATCTCACTTGAAATTGATTCATGATGTGTTTAATGTTTCCCAACTAAGGATGTATCAACCAAAATCCTCTCATATGATTGAATATGATGATGTTGATCTTCTCCCTGAAACCTCTATGGTTGAGAAAATGATTAAGATTATGGAACACTAGGAAATGGTTCTATGGAGTAAAATGATTCCCTTGGTTTAGATTCTGTGGTATTTTTGATAGGATAGTCACAATATGTGGTAGCGATAATCATTAATGAGTCATTAGTGGCATTATCTTTATGCAAGTCTGTAATCATGATCACTTTCTAAGGGTAGAAAGATTCACGATGGGGAGAATTATGATGACCTTAATGTCATAAGTATGTTCAATTTTGTGGTTATCTTATCCCAATTTATGTTTTAATGAAGTTTAGGGTATGGGAGATGAAAATTTAGAGTTTTAGAGAAAATATACTAGGAACATAGTCTGCATAGGGTTAGGAGTAACCATGTGGTAACTATTAGAGATGAATCTATTAGTTCCCAAGGAAATTTTCATGGTTTGAGAATGGTTTCTCTAACAATTCAAGTCTCTAAAAAACTATGTGAGTGAATGGGGTTTGGTCCAGAGGTCATCACATGACTAGAGTATAATTTTTATAACCTTGCTTCCATCCCTAGTTAACTGTGCGATGTGGTTTTCTACGGTTTAGTGGTTACTTCATGGTTATCCCACAATTTTCTAAATCCCACAGCGTAAATTTACACCCCATATGGGTTTCTTAAAATTGGAAATTTACCTTAATTCCCTGGTCTTTTTAACATATAATCTCCTCCTAATATATCTATTGGTCGGAGTAGACAACTCAAGAAGGGGTATAATTGAGTTTCCAATTTAAATTTATATTAAAAATGATTTATAACTAAATACCCTAATTTGTTGAAAATTCCTAGTTAACAACGTTAGTGTAAGTATATTATTCATTCATTAAAAAATATTCTCAAAATTTAAATAAATTTGTTGTTAAAACTAGTTTAAAACTATTTAAATTTTTGAAATAGATTTACCTATATCAAAAAATGTTTATAAAACAAAATTTTTTGTTAACTATCAAAATTTTGTTTTTTTATTATAGTTTTGAAAATATATAAAGGTTTATTTTAAAATAGATAAAACTAATTAGAAAATCAAACAATGTAATAAATATTATAGTTCCAATCTCAATCCAAGACCTAGTACTCTCCTATTGGAAATAACTGACAACCAAGAAGTTTATTAAGGAATAAGCTAAACCACAACATGGATTGGGTGTTACAAAAGAAAAATTGCACAAGGCTATCCAAGATACACATATCCCCTTCTATATTTATATGTGGGAATAATAAAATAATAACAAATCTACTCAGGTAGTCTAGGATAGAAAAACTCTCCCATATTTCTATGTGGGATTAATCATGTAAAATAAATAGAATGTATAGTACACTAAAATATAATAAAATAGTTTTTGTTAACAAATTAATAGAGTTTAAAAAAAAACTTTAAATATAAACTAGAACATAAAGATAAAAGGATAGAATGTGTGAAGATTTTATGTAACTCAGTCTTATCAGCTTCAACTGATCAAATTTATTTGAATTTGTTTTCTAATGAGATCATCCTAGTTTTTATTGATAGTTAATAAAAACATAGTTTTGTGGAATATTTATTGTTATTGAATGGAATGATAGTCTATATCCCTAACCCATGTGTATTTTCCCACTATATCATTGTCCATGAAAGGTTCTTCTTTATAAAGATAAACTCCATCTCAAAGTAGATATTATAGGGAATTAATTATAGTCATAAATTTACTAAATATGTAATTAATTCTCCAAAATATAGTCCTTTAGGATTTTATAATACTCCACTACTTATGTTAGACACAATAAATTTTATTCACATAAAGCATGATTATTTTAGCTCATCATTAGTTGGCAGAGATAATTGACATAACTTGATTTTATATTGTGTTCACTTGATCTATTTATATGGTTGGTATGTTACTTCACATGGTAGGTTGAATCCTTTTTATGGTCACTTGAGTTGTTCTTATGGTCAATAAATTATTTTTACAGTTTATATATAACAAACCTTATCTTTATTACACATTAATTTATGATTTATTACAACTAAATACACTTAATACAACCCATATTATAGATAATTTTAGTATATTTGGTAAATTATGTACATTAAATAACATCTTAAAATAGGTGGTACATTGGAATTATTTAAAAATTCATTAACATGCTCATGTTATTCCATCGTTCTTAAAACTGCGTCGGATAACCTGGGGACATACATATGAAAGGGGAGACATATATAGCTTAGTAAGGGAATAAACATGTAATAACATGATGAAAGTATTAAATGTTTGAAAACAACAATTTAAATTGTATATAAAAGGGGTGAGAATCATAAACATGAACAAATAAGCATGATATAACATGATAACATAACATCAACATTGGGAAAGTAGAGATAACTTTAAACATGACATCATAAAAATAGGTCAAGGATAGCCACAAAGAAGTCATAAAATGGTGTAAAAGTCCCATAATGGATTAGGATCACTCTCTAATCCTATAAAATAAATATCATGAGCCTAAAATATTACCTAATTAATTAGAGCACTATATAATTTCGTGCACACCCGTCACTTTCATATCATGTATTTGTATAAGTGTTCCACATAGATCATATAACATTAAGATGTATTTAATAAATTTTAACCGCAATATCAAGGAGAGTGTATTAAATACATATAAGTAAAAAATTAATGAATGATAGGTATATCTAGGTTAATACCCTTGAGTAGAAGTGGGGGTGAATATTCACAACACAATCGTTTAGCAAGAAAAATCACAGTGATATTTAGATAGTATAACTGAAGTAATTAAAGATTCATAAAATGTTTTAATGAGAAAAAATTAGGTCTCTCATAATGTTTTCAATAAAAATGAAATTAATAGTGATGTGAAAAAACATACTCCAACCTTATGAATTTGAAATGAAAGGCATAAAATGTAGAAGATGCTTGAATAAAGAGGAGAAGGAAAGAATCCCTTACTAAATTTCATCATAGTAAGGAATTAGATAAATTATATAATGAGAGGGTATAAATGACCTCTAATTATTATGATCTCAATTGAATAGTATAGTAATATTAATAAAGTCATGAAAATATAACCAATTTAGATTCAAAAGGCTAATTAAAAGAAGGTTCTTGAATAGAAAATAAGAAATAAAGTTACCTTAACTTTAGAGGGTTATTATAAAATCTTTGGAGGATATTATTTTGAGATTTGTTGAGCATTATGAGTAATTTAGAGAGATAATAGAAGATTTAGGATGTTATCCAAGGTTTTTAGTGAATATGAATTAGATATTAGTTTATTTTATATTGAAAAACAATGGGGAGTGCATTATTATTTCTCACACATACGTTTTTGACTCTATATAATAAATTAATGAAAAAATACCTTCCCATTTTTTTTAAAATATGAGTGGATTAATTTATTTTATAATTATAAGGTCGAAAATAATTAAAATATTTCCCTTGGTGAGGTGGAAGTGAATCATGGTCATAATTAAATGATTTCTAAACCTTAAAATTTAACATAGATTTTGAAGTATTCATAAAGGATTTATAAAATTATTAAATAACCTCAAAATCACAATATTTTAAATTTAAAACCTATATTTCTTTTCATTTATACCTTTTATAGAATTTATTACGTCACTTTTGGGTCATTATTATGTCATAATTCACACCCTATATTTATACCATATTTATTTTTTACCCGAATATTTGACTGTCTCCAAAAATTATGAAAAACTCACTATTGTATAATTTAAATGTTATTATTCCAAAAATAATATTTATTTATCAAAATAATATTCTAAATATTTTCATTTTCACTTTTAAAACAAGAATTTACTTTTATAGAGAAATGATGGGTTTTTTTGAAAATAACAGTTTTCGATCCCTTATAAAAATTAAATTTGACTTAATAAAAATTATATTATAGTATATATATTTATTAAAAGCTATATAATTTTTTTTATTTAAATAAATTATGAATTTTTTTAAAAAAAATATTGAATTCATAAAAAAAGGATTACCTTAATTGAAATTTTTATTACAAAAAATAAAAATTGTGTTGTATCGTATCCAAATAAAAATATTTTATAAAGTGATAAAAATAAGAAGTAAATATAATAATTGTTATATTAAACATTAAATATAAACATTTATATTAATTAGGTATTGATACATATTCCATTATTACACTAGAAAATTTCCTAAGCATAAGGTGCACAATGGTGAGATTTTCATGGGGTGGTTCGAGGCACATAGTATAGTCTGTGATCTCAATAAGCTTGAAATTATCCCATTAATGGTTTCAGTAACACTTTAGTTTTTGGATATAGTATTTGGATTTGTCAAGTTAAAATCCCATTTATGACATCTTCCTTGTTATCTTCAATAAATGAGATTCATAGGGTACAATAAAGCTGGATGAAGACATTACATACTTTCTCTATGTCAAATGAATTTATCAAAACCCTATATTTATACTAGTCATATGATCACTATTAAATGACTATATATTAAATGGTTATGATGATTAATAGTATTTTAAATCCAATAGGATATAATAAAACCAAATAAGTGCACATGTTTTCTATAACCATAATATATAATAGGGAATTTAATTCAATCATAAAGGGAATACTATTTTTAAAAGTTTGGGTCATTACAATCTTCACCGCTTCATACATTTCTACTTCAAAATTTTTATTTAACACACTAAAATATTTTAGGGTAATTCTATTTCATCACCTCTTACTGTTTATACATCACTTCTTCAAAGTTTTTGTTTCTCCATAGCACTTTGACATGGTGCGTTGTCTTATTCCGTAGAACTTTGTCTCTACAATCTAAAATATTCACCGACTTATCCTCATATTAAATATCATTATACATTGTTACCACATCTAGATTGAGAACATGTGAGGGGTATGCTAGCTACTTCCTCAATATGGATAAATTAATACATCATTTACTTGATATAGTTTAGGTTGGAGTGCTAGTCGATTGGTCACCAGTTTGATGCAATCAATGATCTCAAAGGGAATGATGTATCTTGGACTAAGCTTTCAATTCATACCAAATCTCATAAATTTATTCCATAGAGATATAGGGAGGAATAATTTATCTCCAACCTTAGAATCTAGGTCTCATCAATGATTTTTAGTATATAAATTCTATTAACTCTGAGTATTCTTAATGTTCTTCTAAATAGTCTTAACATTTTCCACCATTTACTCAACCATTTTCAAGACCCAACAACTTTCATTCACCAACTTAATCCTAGTATTTAGGTGTTAAATACCTATTTATATAAAGGTATTTATATATATCCATTTGGATTCTTGAGTGAAAACTATTGTTTTATGTGAAATTGAATAGAGGAAGATATTGATCGCATCATCCTTTGAAGTCCATCGAGAATACTATCAATATATCATTGAGTATATGGATAGTGTATTAGTATTGGCCATCAGTTTTGGGGTGATAATCCATTATGAAGTTCAACTCAATATTTAGAGAATTTTGGACACTCTTCCAGAATAGAGAGGTATGTCTTGGTGCTTGATCAGATACAATAAATAGTGGTACTCTATGAAGCCTCACCACTTCTATAATGTATATCCTTTCAAGTAGATCATGTGTGAAGTCCAATTATATTGAAATGAAGTGAGAAGTATTTGAAATACAATCCATTACAACCCATATAACATTATTTCCACTTGATATCTTTGGAAGACTAGTAAAAAAATATATGTTTATGTTTTCCTAGTTCAATGAAGGTATGGGTAACTATTGCATCATCCCCTTGGATTTTTTCCTTTTATCCTTCATTTTATAACATAAAAGTTACCTTTATGTATTTTACACAATCTCTTTATTTATATTGTCCCACAAATAGAACTCTTAGAGATCTTGATACATCTTTTTTCTCCCTGTATGGATGGATAAGGTCAATATATGTGCGTCATAAAAATGGATCATTCTTCAACCTATGATTCTATTATATACGTAGTCAAGACCCAAATATCACAACTCCTTCATTTATTTTGAACACCAAGGATTTACCCTTTTTAAAAAATTCAACCTTCTTTTGAATTTATAAATTTTCTTTTGAGTATCCCTTATCTTATCTAGAAGGTTTGTTTGATAAATCATTTTTGAAAGGATTTATGATGTCCCTTCCTTTATAATTAAAATTTATATCTTTTCAATTCTAAGAAGATAAGACCCTTATCAATTCCCATCAATTATAAAATTACCTAATCCTTTTTACTTATCGGGTTTTACATTTTACTCTATTTTATAAAATGGTAGTGGATTGAGTAGTTATAGTCCTTAATTATATCTAACCAACGTTTCTAGTTCATATTCATCTCTTTCTGTAAGAATATATATTTGAGGTTCTTGTGATCCCTATATATTTCACACTTTTTTCTAAATAGGTAATGATGCATAATTTTCAACGATAAGATTACAGAAACAAACTCTAGGTCATGTATTGGGTAATTATATTCATGACCATTCAATTTCCATGAGGCATAAGTGATCACTTTATCATTTTATATTAGTACAAAAACCAAAACTATCTTTAAAGAATCATTATATACCAATAAATGCTCCCCACTTATGGGTAGAATAAGTACAAGTGCAATGAAAAGGCTCCTTTTAAACTCCTTGAATCTCTCTTAACATTCATTATTCTAGAAAAACATGACTCCCTTCCAATTTATCAGGGTTAGGTGGTTTAAAAATCATGATAAATTATATAAAAATTGTCAAAAATACACATCAAATCAATGGAAATTATGAATATCTGTCACATATGTTGGACTCAACCATCCTTAAATTGCTTCTATATTTGATGGTTCTATATATATAAATTTTTGGTGATGAAATTCCCTTATAATGTTATATGGTGTTGGTATAAGTTTGATTGTGAACTCAAACACTCATTTAGGAGGGAGACTAATAAATTCTTTGAGAAATTCATTAACGAATTCCCTTTCAATGGGAATATATTCAATGATGCTATTTCTGTTATTCTAAATCGTTTGATCTAGATATTCTTGATTATAGAGAAATAATATCTATGCTTGAGATGATGATACCATAGAAGATTCATTCTCCTCCTTATAATTGTATATAGTCTGATGATTATTCATGAAACATAGGGTGAATTCCTTCTTCCATCAATTTAAATTGGATTTATAAAAGGAAAACCATTCCATAACTAGGATAAAATCAATTTAAACTAAAGGAAGACTAGTAATATTTTCAAGGAAGAAATTCAAAAAAACATTAACATGTGTTACAATAATGATAAATGTTTTCCCTGACGATATCAAATCATTTCGGGTGGTGACTCGATATTCATAGAAAACTTACAAAATATGTTAATAGGTTATGAATTTAAATACAAAATTATATAAAATACTATGAATTATAGGTTACATGTACTTCAGTCATCATGATCTATCTTAGCATAAGAATTTCCATGTTCCATTGTTATTAGAGATTGTTGGTTCTCACAATGCTTATTATCCCTTGGAATAGAGAATTGTCTTGGATAAAGCCCAAATTCTCCACATTTATGTAGTAAAATAGTATAAGGTACCTTATATTAAAATTTATATATATCCATAATTTTGTTTATTTTTCCATAGAAATTGGAAACTTTATGCCATATCTTTCCACACATAAAAAAATCCCCCAATTCCTTTGTGACATTTCCCTTGGTGCCACTTTCCACATTCTTTCCATAAAGAAAACTGGGTCTTATTTCCCTTATCACCTTTATCAGATGAACTTTCTTGAAATTTATTCCTCCAATTATTTGACGTATTTGAACATTAAACTATGTGTTAGTTGTTATGTGTGATATTTGATAGCTATTTTGGCACAATCAGAAGATATCTTACTTGATCTCCAATCATGTTAAGCATCTCATTTGGACAATCATCACATTTTCCATCACATTGGTTGTTGACTCAGATCATTATATTTATGGACATTCACTAGAATAAAGGTAAAATTAAGGACGAGTAATTTTAAACTATTAAACACCCAAATGGGAATCCAATAACATTAACAAGATGATTTATAAATGACATGTATTTCTTTAACTTATGAATTTATAGTCTTTAATATTTTTTATCCTTGATATATTACTAACATAGATAAATATAATAATTTTCCCTTAATAATGGTTCATAATGATCTTGTGAATTTACCAAATCATATCCTCCAGGAGTGTCAAACAAGGTGTGCATCAAGTCCCAAATTGATGCACCAGTTCCCAATTGAGTCTACCTTAATGTAGTTTTTTTTGGTGTTACCCCTAGGTAAAAGATTGAAATGGTTTGTTGTGAACCATAATTCAATTACATTATTATTATCCTAAGAACTCACTACAATGGCACACCAGGGTCAATCATAAGGTGGCTACTCACAACACACATATTTTTTTACTGTCACTATTTATAATATAACTAATATAAAACTTAGTTAACTAATAGAAATAGGGGGGATTTGATTTTGAAAATTAAATGATATATAAATATAATATATATATATTATTAAAAATAAAAATAAAAAATAAATAAAATGTGAAACACAGAAAGAAGTTATCAGAAGAAAAATGTTGTAGAAGTAATATCTTCCACATAAAAAATAAAGAACATTAAATATACACCCTATTATTTGAATGGTATTATTATACAGAAATACATATTCTTGTAGAAGTAATATCTTCCACATAATTACCTAATTGACACTCCACACTGTTTGAACGATTTAGATGTCAACAAAAAGGAAAATCTGTGAATGATGGGGAAGACAACATTAGTAGAGAAAGTGTGGTGAATGCTCACCATAATCATTTTAACTAACACTAAAATCTTAGAATAAAATATGAGAAATCATGATATCGTAAAAAACTCAAACACAACCACTTCCCCCCTTGAACAACAATGAGGATTTACTCTCCACAATCATGGTGTTCAAAGAAGCACTGTGAGAGAAACAAAAAATTGAAAACAAAAGAAAAGAATATAAGAAGAAGAAGAGATACACTAATATATATTGAAAATACTGAGAACTATTAAATAAACTAAACTATACCTTCACTCCTTGAAATTGGATATCATTTTTTATGGGATGTGACACACGTAATTATAGATAAAATATGTTAAATTTTCACTCCACAATTCAACCTCCCAAAATATGTGCATGGATGGACTAATAAATGGAGAAATTTTGGAATTTCTCCTTAATTTAATTTGTTATAGTTTATCTCCCACGTCCTCCCACCAAATATATGCATAATTGGGCACGTTTTTAGAGAGATATTTATGTTTTACTCTGATACATTTATTTTGTCCATGTGACTCTTCGTATTCAAATTCTTCATTTTACCATGCATTAACATGCTTAAATAAATCATAATCTCGCATGGAATACTTTATGAAATTTGTTAAACAATTTATTTTCTATATCATTGAATAATTTTAGATCAATTTGTAAGTTTAACTTCGAGATATAATCTCATATTTAAAATAATCCAAATCATTGCATTGTTTTTGAGGCCCGACTTGTGAGCTAGTTTTGGGCCTCCAATTGATGGATTGAGATTTGGGTCAAGAAGGATGAAATTAATAAATATATGGAATAAATCCTTAAAAAAATTATTTTTACAATTTTATTCAATGTATTAAAAGTTACGATCAAAATACAGAATAAAAATAAAAGAGTTAAATTCAAAAATTATCCCATTTTTCAATTAAGATCAAAATACTACTAAAACCTAAAAATTTGACAATTCACCATAAGATAAATCTATGATGGTATTTAAAAATTTTAATGGAAGAATAAAATATGTGAAAATTTCAGCTTTATCACTCTCACACGCCTAACCATTTCACTCCTAGATAATCATCATATATTCAAATCAAAATTACCACAATAATCAAAAATGAGAAATATCCATGATCTTATCCAAAATTAAATTCCATCACATATCTTATATGAAAAATAATTACCTATAATTTTCATTCCTCACATTTAAAATTTTTCCAAATCAAAAATTAATACATGATGCAGACACAATCCACCTCATGTTGAATTTTATGTCACTCTTCTCTCAAGAGAAATTGAATATAGAGTTATAAACATACTTGGAAAAAACATGTATCACCATAGGCTTGTGAAATTTATCATTTATCCATAGTATGAAACATGAAAATATTTTAAATCATGATGTGTTTTCATGGTAAATTCTATGGATTAGTGTCATTTGTAAAATGATTGAAAATTTTGATGCTGAAAAGAGGTTGTTTGACTCTTAAGTACAATTCATGAATAATAAATTTATAACATGGGAAATTCCTCACTCAAAACCCCTTAAAATTGTGAAACACAAAACCAAAACCTTTTTATGAAATGTTAAACAAATTAATAAATGATAAAAATGAATAATACCATCCAATATATCTTATTTATTTAGTTCTTTTTTCATTTTTTAATGATCGAGAAAGGAATGACTTTATTTTAATTTTATTATTATTTTAAAGGAGGGTGAGCTAAAAATTGAAGAAAATTAATGAATGACCATCATTCCCTTGATTTTATATATTTAAATGAGTCATAAAATAAAGTAAAATTATAGATTAAATATCATATCCATTTTGTTTCTTATTTATATTTTTTTTATTTTTTTTATTTTTTTAAAGGAGAACCAGAAGAAACAAATAAAGACAAAATAAATGATGAATAAATACTAATTTACTCATTATCTATAGTCCAAAATTATTAAAAACAACTCACACAATCAAAAAAATAAAAACTTCTTATAAAGGCTCAAAGAAGGTTAGGTTGATTGGGTTGATGGTAGTACATAAGCTATAGCAGGGTTCTGAATTACCACACACCTTGAAATAGGTCTGAGATGCTGAACTTCTTGTCTATGAGACAATCCAAAATGGTTAATAGTTTATGTTTATTAGTATAATGATTTTAGGTAATAGGTAATTCAAGAGGTGAAATTATGGTTGTGTTGGATGTGTACAAGTAAGTTTACATAAACCTGGTAAATTCCTTGACTACTATAGAGCCATTTATCCTTGTTTGGACGTAATAATCTTTATTATCCATGGAATCATCTAGAAACGGAGTCAATATTTCTAATTTTCTACCCAAGAATTTAATTCTTGGGTCTAAGGAGGAATTATAAAATCAATATCCAGTGATCCGAACATTAATTTCTGATCTAACTTGATGAAAATATTTTTATACTAGAGTCAATGGATCTCTTGATATTCTATATATCTTTTACATCTTGTTTTACATCCATTATAACCATAACCAATGACTTAGTATCATGTTTTTGGAAAAAATAAAACATAACATCCTTTATTTTATAAAAATCATCACACATAACTCTTAACTAATATATAATGTGTTATATAATTATACCTTCAAAATTAGATGATTAGACAAGAAGAGAAAGAGGCGATTCAGTAGAAGTAGAATCCTAAGGCACTAAATCTAGATACCATTGATATATATTCAGTATCATATCTAAAATTTATTCTTGTAATGATCCTACTTATGATTTCAATTCCTTAATCATAGTTTTTATTAGGTTCATCTTGAGATGAAATTTTGGAAGAATATGTTCCATGACTAATGTTACTACCATGGATATATCATCATCTTTGATTATATCTATATAATTTCCAAAACAAAGAAACAATTCTTTAAATACCCATGTTAGATCTAATTTTGACTCATTCAAATCATCTTTTGTAATATAGGATGTGTATTGAAGAGAAGATGTATTCATAGGTATAGAAGGATATGGATCATAAGCCGACTACCTACTATCATCCTCAATGTCCACTTAAATAGATCTTAAATTAAGATCATGTACCTGATCAGCTATATAAGGCCCCGACCTTAAACCTTAATTAATCATGAATTAAATGAATTATTCACATAGAGGATCTTTTTAGGTTTAGAGTTTTAGAGAATTAGGTCATAAATATTACATCTAAAAAATTACATAGTAGACACTTCTACTAAGTTTCCATAAAATAAAAAAAACTCTTAAAAAGAAACATGTCTAGATCTATGTTTTAGATAGAATGTCTTTCCTTGATCCCATCCTTGAATCTATTCATCTTTAAGTCCTATGAAAAACATTTCAAAAACGTGGGATAAGCATAAAAATCCCAGTAAAGGATACACAGAGAAGTAAAACTATTATTTTTTCAAAACAACAAGTAAACCATGAATACTTTACCAAAGTAATACTTTTCACCCTTATGAAGTAGTAAAAACTCTTCATTGACTAATGGACCATTACTTACCCTTTTGTAACCAAATGATTGCCATAAAACCCATATAAAGAACACATAACATATAAAGGTAACTTGAGACATAAACATACTTAAATGGAATAACCATACGGTCGACTTCCACACATACTTAATGGAATAACCATACGACCGACTTCCATACCCAATGCATTGGAGGTTATAACATAACCACCTATCCTGGTATTCATGGCACCACCCGCCATATGTTTTATCACGTAACCACCCATAAAATGTCCAAGTACCATCATTACACATAAAATATTTAAAATATAAACATTTCAATAACAAAATTTCTGCAATCACAATAAGTAATTCCAAGATATTGAATTAATCAATCCATTTTCAAAAACCATTTAATTTTTTTTGAATCAAAGTGTCCCATAACACTTTGAATATTTTAATGGAATTATAATTTTAAAACATTAATGTCCATATAAATAAATACTGAAAACAATTTTTAAAACATGGACATTAACGATAAAGATTTAGAATAATGAATCTTTAAAATATTTAAATTGTTATTTTTGTTAAAGAGTTTTTAAAAACATGAGAGACTCTGGAATTCAAATAATTGTGGAATAAAATTTAATCTGAGATTTATAATATCATGATAATAAATGGATTAATTATATAATATGTCAAAGGACATTATAAACACCATATAAGAGTGAATTGGTGCATAACAACAATGAAGTCTCAATGGAAATGTAAATTGAGATGAAATCCATTATAAAGATGGTATCCTTAAATTAAGGAAACATCTATCACATAATTATGTGTGAGAAATATAAATACACCCAATATAAGTGGATATTAATTGTTAAACAATCATAGGTCATTCACACATAATCTTTTAAAAACAAAACCAATGACATAGATATTTAACTCAATGAAATGAGATTGATTTATGATTTCCCATACAAGTTCATAAGAATTTATCAATGAGATGATTATGTGTAGAAATAGTATATCTACAAAAAGGTTTTTGGAAATTAAAACATAGATATTCCACACATAATATTTTCATAATACAATCAAGAAGTAGAGGTTTAACCCAAAGAATTGAAAGTGGGTTAGGAAGTTCCCTTAAAGAAATCCGACAGCCTAACAACGTCACTTTAAAATTCAGAAAATGAGTTTATGAGAGAGAAAATGGTATCTCATCACTTAGACATAAAATTTACATAAATAAGGATATATAAGAACATATACCAACATAATAGTATGTGAATTAAAAGACATAACAAAATAAGTCCTTTAAAAAGAGGAGGGTGAAAGGTCCCCTTACTGAGTTGGGAAACTTTCGAAACATACACCCCATGGAAGAAGGGTCATACAATGAAGATGTAAAAACCCATAAATGAAATTATACTACAAAAAGTGTATAATAATAGGCAGTATATACACCACTCAAAGGAATGGTGGAAAACATAGCATAAATGTCACGGGAATAAAAGTGAGATGAAAAATCCCTTACGAAAACTCGACAGCCTAACGGCGCCACTTAAAACATCCAAAAATGGATTTATGAGATAAAATAGGGTCTCTAATAATATGAAAATAAAAATTACAGAATGATTAATATAAAATAAAATCCCCAAACATGAGAAAGATGAGCTTAAAAGAAATAACATAAAAGAGAGTACTTAAAAAGAAAGAGAGAGGTTGGATCCCTTACTTCAAGTCCGACTTGTCTTGTTTGTTTCTTTATATTCCTGAATAATAAAATTTCGTAAATTTATAATTTCTTAAGGAAATATTTTAAATATTATTATTCAGTTCATATAACATATTATAATGTTATAATAATTTGTTAATAATGTGAGTTCATATAAGACATTTTTGTCGATGTTTGGTACATGAGTCAAAAATTGAACTTTTTGGAAAATGATTGTCCATGTGGTTATAAGTAAATCATCTCCAGAATAGTATTGATGATTTAAATATCATATATATCCATTAAATATTCATTTTATACTACTCCATAACATTTGGATATAAAAAGAAATGAAATGCACCGTTCGTGGAGATGGTAGGTCGTACGTACGCATGAACACTACTTTCATTTCATTGTCATATTAATGAAATTAAAAATAATTGAGAGATATATATATTATAATTCCAGTATAATATATATGTTATATAGATCACATATGTTCATTAGTTTCATTCTTTATACATTCCATGTTTTGCATGAACGAGTCACATCACTTGAGGGGGCGGTAGTCCACAATTCCTCGTATGAAATTATCGCATTTTCACAACATGAAAAGCATAAAGGAATGTTTTAAATATAAAATACAGAAGCATATAGAAAACATAAATACCATATATATCATATATAAAATATAGTGAAATCATAATGGCCACCATGAAAGGTGTTAAGAGAAGATTGAACAATCATCGTTTAGTGAGGCAGAAATTCTCCATCCACAGAAACAGTATGTTCTTTAACCATTAGACAAAGGTGTGTGTAAGTGTAGCTCGAATACTTAACATAAAAACATCCTAGTATATTGAATATACTGGTGTTGTTACAAAAGAAAGGAATAAATAGAGTTTAGAGGGTTGGAGAAGCAAAATAAAACATAAGAACACAAGAGAGGACACTACCTTTAAATAGGGTAACTCTCTTTGATTTGAGCTCAAAGGCTTCCTTGGAAAGGATTCTGCCCAAAGTGAGGATTCAATAATGAAGAGAGGGATGTGGAGAGATGAAATGGGCAGTGGTTGGCAGAGACAAAGGCTTGAGAGGTGTGGGTAAGGTGGTAGAGGTGGGGGCCTTTTATAAGAGGAGAGGAGGGGCACTCTTGGAAATTTATAAAATATTACTTTATTATATAATGATTTTCTGATTTTAAAGGTCCCAAAAGGATATATTTCAAGGATAAGGTGATAAGGTTTCTAAATCCAGCCATCAAATTGGTTTTTGACAAGTGTAGGTATTAGATTTTACATTATCTTTTCATTTTATTTAAATCGTTAAATAATGAGGTAATCACTGCATCATCATGGTGTCATAAATAATTTAATTTATTTAATGTATAAAAATTATAATAAAAATATCGTTGTAGGAAATATTTTTATATTTATAATTAATATTTATAGTCAAAAATATGACTTTTATAACCCCATTTAAAAATTGTTTCAGTAAATCAACTCATGTTTGTGACATTTTTATTTTAACTTTAAATAAAAAGTTATTTATATCATTTTCCTACAAAAGTGGCTCCATGGGGTCCCCAAGTTGACCCATGGATTGTCTTGGTCAGCCATGATAGATCCAATGAGGGCAGGACATGTGTCTAGGTCATTTCATATTATTAAAAAATTATTTTTTCCTTAATTTACACTAATTACCTCTAATCGTGATTAATAAACATAAAAGTTACTATTCACCAAAAAATTATTTTAATCCCATTGAACCACATTTTACATCCTAATGACAACCATGTATGTTTTATTTTTGAAAATAAAATCACAGAGGTGGTAAACTTTCATTTAAATGAAAAATCAGTTTTTAAACTATCACTTAGTGGTTTCACTATTCATCTAAAATTGAAGTTTTTCAGAAAATTACCAAATATTCACCACAAGATATATTTGATATTCCGAATTCAAAAATGATGTCCATTTTAAAAAATTCTAAACATATAAGTTGAATTAATAAATTTAATAATCAATTCCCGCTGTCAAAACAAATAGCGTGTTTCTATGAAACAATATCTTTTAAAAGATTGACACTTGATTAAGTCCAATTTCAAAGTGAAATTAATTACAATGACCAATATTGGATTAAATGGTAAAAATATATTCTAATTTCACTTTAAAAAAATTTAAAAGATAATATAATCATATAAATAAATTATATTAAAAAGATGTTTTGAATTAAAATACAACATATTTCACTATTCATTAAAAAATAAACTTTATCAGAAAAATACCAAAAAATTACACAAAGTAAATTTTGATGTCCCGATTCTAAAAAAGAATTTTGATTTGTCAAATATATCACATAAAATTGTCAAAAAGTGGATTTAAAATAGGTTCGCCATCAAAAGGTGGTTAATCGACATTTTAAAGAATATTAGAATATTTACGCTTAAAATTAGATTCATTTGCATTTTTAATCCTCTAACATTTATTGCAAAATGTAAAAAATATTTGAAAAACATATATAATCATTTTTTAGTTAGATCCATTCATTCCCGCCATTACAACGGCTAGGCGTTAGCTACTATTTAAAATAATATTATATTATTATTAGAGTGCAATGCATGATTTCAAAGGAACTCGTTGTCGTATATTGGGTACGCCATTGAGCATAGCGTCCCCTTTAAAGTAATATTAATATTTTTATTCAAAAATATAGGTAAATATAAAAATGTCATATTCTTTATTTACCCGGGGTTTTACATCCTTCCCCCCTTTTGGGAATTGCGTCCTCACAATTTTAAAATTGGGCTCGGAAACTTCATTGAAAGCCCCACATCGGAAAAGGAGTAAATTAAAATATCACTTTAAAAGAAAGAAAGGGAAGTACAAAGGTCACCCGAGTTAACCCATACTAGGATTCCATGTATGAAAACATGGATATGGAAGAAAAAACAAAGGGTTATGTTCTGAGGGAGTGTGATAGAAAACATGTTTAAGAGAAAGTTAACCACAAGAAAATCACAAACTTGTGATGGGTTAAACGGTATTGGATTACCCAGTAGGAAAAGTTAATGGACAACATTTTTGTAAGTTAATTTTCATTGAGGAATTTATTTTTGATCTTAACTAAAACATAAGGAAAGATACTTACTTGTTATGTTGACTTTCAACTTTTACTAGATTTCTTACACGAACTCATATTTTATCCAAAAGATGAGTATTTAGGATGAATTCTTTACATTAAGAGAGCTATAATAAACTTCTAGAGAATAACCTAATCCACAAAAGAGAACTGTATACTTCCCATGTCCTTAGACTTTAACCAAAACTAAAACAAAAAATGTTAGTACAAGATCAGATAATCCAGAAAAGGATAACCCTTTATAAAAAGAAAATCTATTCTTAATCTCCAAAATTTGTCCAACAAAACCCAAAGTTCAACGAAGACCATAAGTAAACCAAACTAAGATTGGAACCCAAATATTTGAAGGATTTAATCACATAGTCTTCCAAGTTAAATTGTAACATTTATCTCCAAACAACATCAGTTGCTCTTAAAGTCTTGTATTGAAAAGTAATTAACCTAATCACATATCCTCCATGATAGTTTAATAAATTCTATAGATAACCCAAAATAAACTTACTCTTAATTCATAAAATAATCTAACTAAAAAGAATTATTCAAACTAACCAGGGACTTCACGTAGTCCAGTGGTAGTCAATAAATACTAGTCACACTTCGGTTGTGGGTTCGATTCCCGCAGTTTTGTCCGACGCGACGGGTTGTCACACGGTCTGCGTGTTATCCTTTTTCCAAACTATATAATTCCCAAATCATTCCCCAAAAAGAGATAAAATCATCAAAAATAATCATAACATATTTTAACCTCAAGTTTATCTCATAAATTTCTTTTTCCATCATATCATAGAGTAACCCATAATTACCTAAAATGTAAGGATCATATAAAACCTAATTGTTCCATTATAATTATTACCTGAACTTCCACATCGACTGGTCATCTCGTACATGATGCATTACAGAACATACCAAGGTTCAAGTGGTTGATCATGACTTCTTGATAGTTGGTTTAGAAAAACCACGATTTTCCTCATTGAATCCCTTATTTCATCCAGTCTCTTAATCAGAGAACCACCACAGTTTCCTTCAAACCAATTGTTACTTTGGTGCATGCTAGATCCATCCATTCACTAAAAACAGAAATGTCAGTGTGAGTATATCAACAAAACCATCATTTAATAATGAGGAAGATAAACACTAAGATATGCATACTCATTCACTTTATCTAAAACTAGGACTCTTTCTGAAATCCTAGCCATTATGGTAATGCCACTTATTCTTAGAGAATACACCAACCTCTAAAGTTATCTAAACCGACCTCTGATACCAACTATAAGGCCCCGACCTTAAACATTAATTAATCATGAATTAAATTCATAATTCACATATATGATCTTTTCAGGTTTAGAGTTTTAGAGAATTAGGTCATAACTATTACATCTCAAAAGATTACAGAGTAGACACTTCTACTAAGTTTCCATAAAATAAAAAAAATGATTAAAAAGAAACATGTCTAGTTCCATGTTTTAGATAGAATTTCTTTCCTTGATCCCATACTTGACCCTATTCATATTTATGTCCTGTGGAAAACATTTAAAAAACTTGGGGTGAGCATAAAAAGCCCAGTAAAGGATACACAGAGAAGGAAAACTGTTATTTTTTCAAAACAACAAGTAAACCATGAATACTTTACCAAAGTAATACTTTTCACCCTTATGAATTAGTAAAAACTCTTCACTGACTAAAGGACCATTACTTACCCTTTTGTAACCAAAATATTAACATAAAACCCATATAATGAACACATAACATATAATGGTAACTTGGGACATAAACATATTTAAATGGAATAACCATACGGTCGACTTCCACATATACTCAATGGAATAGCCATACGCCCGACTTCCATACCCAATGCATTGGAGGTTATAATGTAACCACCTGTCCTGGTATTCACGACACCACCCGTCATATGGTTTATCACATAACCACCCGTAAAATGTCCAAGTACCATCATTACACATAAAATATTTAAAATATAAACATTTCCATAACAACATTTAATTTTCAATCATAATAAGTAATTCCAAGATTTTGAATTAATCAAACCATTTTCAAAAACCATTTAAACGAGATTTTTGAATCAAATTGTCCCATAAAACCTTGAAGATTTTAATGGAATTATAATTTTAAAACATTAATGTCTATATAAATAAATACTTAAAACCATTTTGAAAACATGGACATTAAATATATTGATTTAGAATAATGAATCTATAAAACATTTAAATCGATATTTTTGTTAAAGAGTTATTAACAAAATGAGAGACTCTTGAATAAAAATAATTGCGGAATAACATTTAATCCGAGCTTTATAATATCATGAGAATAAAGGGATTCATGATATAATATGTCAAAGGACAGTATACGCACCATATAAGAGTGAATTGGTGCACAACAACAATGAAGTTTCAATAGAAATGTAAATTTTGATGAAATCCATTATAAAGATGGTATCCTTAAATTAAGGAAAAATCAGTCACATAATTATGTGTGAGAAATATAAATACACCAAATATAAGTGGATATTAATTGTGAAACAATCAGAGGTCATTCACACATAATATTGTAAAAACAAAACCAATGACATAGATATTTAACTCAATGAAATGAGATTGAGTTATGATTTCCCATACAAGTTCAAAAGAATTTAGCAACGAGATGATTATGTGTAGAAATAGTATATCTACACAAAGGTTTGTGTAAATTACAACATAGAGATTCCACACATAATCTTGGAATAATACAATCAAGAAGTATAGGTTCAACCCAATGAATTGAATGTGGGTTAGGAAGCTCCCTTAAAGAAATTTGACAGCCTAACAACGTCACTTTAAAATTCAGAAAATGATTTGATGAGAGAGAAAATGGTATCTAATCACTTGGAAATAAAATTTCCATAAATAAGGATATAGAAGAAAATATCCCAATATAATATTATGTGAATTAAAAGACATAACAAAAGAAGTCTTTTAAAAAGAGGAGGGCGAAAGGCCCCCTTACCGAGTTGGGTAACTTTCGAATCATACACCCCATGGAAGAAGGGTCATACAATGAAGATGTAAAAACCCATAAATGAAATTATACTGCAAAAAGTGTATAATAATGGGCAGTACATACACCACTCAAAGGAAATGGTGGCAAACGTAGCATAAATGTCACGGGAATAAAAGTGAGATGAAAAATCCCTTACGAAAACTCGGCAGCCTAACGGCACCACTTAAAACTTCCAAAAATGGATTTATGAGATCAAATAGGGTCTCTAATAATATGAAAATAAAAAGTACAGTATGAGGAATATAAAATAACATCCCCAAACATGAGAAATATGAGCTTAAAAGAAATTACATAAAAGAGAGTACCTAAAAAGAAAGAGAGAGGTTGGATCCCTTACCTCAAGTCCAACTTGTCTTGTTTGTTTCTTTATATTCCTGAATAATAAAATTTGGTCAATTTATAATTTCTTAAAGACCTCTTTTAAAGATTATTATTCAGTTCATATCACATATTATAATGTTATAATAATTGGTTTATAATGTGAGTTCATATCAGACGTTTTTGTCGATGTTTGGTACTTGAGTCAAAAATGAACTTGTTTGAAAATGATTGTCCATGTAGTTATAAGTAAATCATCTCCAGAATAGTATTCATGATTTAAATATCATATATATCCAGAACATATTCATTTTATACTACTCCATAACATTTGGAGATAAAAAGAAATGAAATGCACCATTCATGGAGACGGTAGGCTGTACGTACGCATGAACGCTACTTTAATTTCTTTGTCATATTAATGGAATTAGAAATAATTGAGAGAGATATATATTATATTTACAGTATAATATATGTTTTATATAGGTCACATATGTTCATTAATTTCATTCTTTATACATTCCATGTATTTCATGACCGAGTCACATCACTTGAGGGGGCGGTAGTCCACACTTCCTCGTATGAAATTATCGCATTTGCACACCATGAAAAGCATAAAGGCATGTTTTAAATATAAAATTCAGAATCATATAGAAAATATAAATACCATATATATCATATATAAAATATAGTGACATCATAATGGCCACCATGAAAGGTGTTAAAAGAATATTGAACAATCATCATTTAGTGAGGCAGAAATTCACCATCCACAGAAACAGTATGTTCTTTAACCATTAGACGAAGGTGTGTGGTAGTGTATCTCGAATCCATCTCATAAAAACATCCTAGTATATTTGATATACTGGTTTTGTTACAAAATAAAGGAATGAAAAGAGTTTATAGGGTTGGAGAAGCAAAATAAAACATAAGAACAAAAGAGAGGACACTACCTTTAAATCGGGTAACTCTCGTTGATTTGAGCTCAAAGGCTTCCTTGGAAAGGATTATGCGCAAAGTGAGGCTTCAATAATGAAGAGAAGGATATGTAGAGATGAAATGGGTAGGGTTTGGCAGAGAAAAATTCTTGAGAGGTGTGGGTAAGGTGGTAGAGGTGGGGGCCTTTTATAAGAGGAGAGGAGGGGCACTCTTGGAAAGTTATAAAATATTACTTTATTATATAATGCTTTTCGGATTTTAAAGGTCCCAAAAGGATATATTTCTAGGATAAGGTGATAAGGTTTCTAAATCCACCCATCCAATAGGTTTTTTACAAGTATAGGTATTATATTTTACATTATCTTTTCATTTTAGTTAAATCTTTAAATAACGAGGTAATCGCTGCATCATAATGGTGTCATAAATAATTTAATTTATTTAATGTCTAAAAATTATAGAACAAATATCATGATGTAGGAAATATTTTTATATTTCTAATTAATATTTATAGTAAAAAATATGACTTGTATAACCCCATTTAAAAAATAGTTTTAGTAAAACAACTCATGTTTGTGACATTTTTATTTTAACTTTAAATAAAAAGTTATTTATGTCATTTTCCTACCAATGTGGCTCCATGGGGTCCCCACGTTTACCCATGGATTGTATTGGTCGGCCATGAAACATCAAATGAGGGTAGGACATGTTTCTAGGTCATTTAATATTATTAAAACATTATTTTTTTCTTAATTTACACTAATTACCTCTAATCGCGATTAATAAACTTAAAAGTTACTATTCACCAAAAAATTATTTTAATCCCATTGAACCAAATTTTACATCCTAATTACAACCATGTATGTTGGATTTTTGAAAATGAAATCACAGAAGTGGTAAACTTTCATTTAAATGAAAAATCAATTTTTAAACTACCACTTAGTGGTTTCACTATTAATCTAAAATTGAAGTTTTTCAGAAAATTACCAAAAATTCACCCTAAGCTATATTTGATATTACAAATTCAAAAATGATTTCCATTTTACAAAATTCTAAACATATAAGTTTCATTAATTAATTTAATAATCAATTTCCGCTGTCAAAACAAATAGCGTGTTTTTAAGAAACAATATCTATTAAAAGATTGACACTAGATTAAGTCCAATTTCAAAGTGAAATTAATTCCAATGACCACTATTGGATTAAATGGTAAAGATATATTCTAATTTCACATTAAAACCAATTCCAAATATTATCTAATCATATAAATAAATTATATTAAAAAGAGGTTTTGAATTAAAATACAACATATTTCACTATTCATTAAAAAAATGAACTTTATCGGAAAAGTACCAAAAAATTACACAAAGTAAATTTTGATGTCCCAATTCAAAAAAAAAAGAATTTAATTTTTTCAAATATATCACATAAAATTGTCAAAATGCGGATTTAAAATAGGTTCTCCATCAAAAGGCGGTTAATCGACCTTTTAAAGAATATTAGAATATTTTCGCTTAAAATTGGATTCATTCGCATTTTTAATCCTCTAAAATTTATTGTAAAAAGTAAAAAATATTTTACAAACATATATAATAATTTTTTAGTTATTTCCATTCATTCCCACCATTAAAACGGCTAGGCGTTAACTACCATTTAAAATAATATTATATTATTATTAGAGTGCAACGCAAGATTTCAAAGGAACTCATTGTCGCGTATTGGGTACGCCATCGAGCATAGCATCCCCTTTAAAGTAATATTAATATTTTTATTCACAAATATGGATAAATATAAAATTGTCATATTCTTTATTTACCTGGGGTGTTACAAGCTACATCCTCATTAGCTTCATGAACAACAATATGGAATGATTCAAAAAGTGTTGTCTTAGTGTTTTTGCTGGTTCTTAAACTATCTTCAAAGGAGTAGGACCAAACATGCCTTCCAAAACTTGATCTACTGATAGTATTTTAGGAGATGCCTCATGTATTTCTTAAGTGGAAAATTTAGCTATCAGAGTTCCTTCTATAACTCTTTTAATTGAATGGATGGTGGGTCCCCCATCCTAAGGTGGACTTCCCCAACCATCATCATCATTCTCAGACTTAGAATAGTTTATACATAACATTTCATACCTAGGGGTCTTACCCCCTTAGAAACATAATCTAGTATCCCTGGAATAGGAGTAATTCATACCACATGAGACTTATCCAAACTGTATTTAATCTCATCGAACTTAGTAGAACCATCCCATTAAAGTTCATCCAAAAAACTACTAAAAGTCACTTTAGTGTCAATAAGGTCCTCATATTACGAAATTTCTTCAAAACAAGGTAAGGGTAGAGAAGAGTTATGTGGTACAAATGACATAGTAGAATAAGGATTCCAATCATACTCATATGCTATCTTGTATTCCTTGTCAAGAATTTATATCTCCATATATTCTTCTCCATATTCCTTTTCTTCCTCAACAACAAAAAAATAATAATCAAATTCAACAAAATAATGTCTAAAAAACTCATTTAGACCTAGACATAGAACCACTGGATCCCTTGGTATAACTAGATATTTTACAGGATCAAACTTCTCAAATTATTTCAATGAATATTTCATCCATTTCCTTTTCTAGGGTTTCTAATTCACTCTCATCCCCTTATAGATTTTTTTGAGTTATGAAAAGGCCATATAAAAAAGTTACATTATCCTCTACCCATGTAACTACACATTATTAGGCCAACAAGGCTGATATGAGTTTCAGATAAGGTAGAGAACTATACTTTGAAGAAGGCTTATATTACTAGTAGATATGTTAGATGACATATCTGCACAGACTGATCTGAAATCTATTTTTCTTTAAGAATAGGATGAAATTATTCTGGTTCTTTACCATACAAAAATCCATTCTCCTAGGATAGATAAAATTATAAATTAATTTAGATAGTAGTCTATAATCAACACTAAGTTATACAATTTTTGGTATTATGGGGTTTCCATTCTTAGTCAGTTCTAACAAATCATTTTGAAATTAAAAATGGGAAAGGTTTTTAGGATAGGAACTCTAAAAGTCTTCATATTCACCCATATATGGAACACATATGATATTTTTCCAATGTTTTCAAGAAAAATCAAAATATTTCTCATTAACCATTTTCATAATGGTATCTCCTTTATCTCAATGGATAAATTAAAATGTGAATATAACTCCTTAACTAGCCTTGGATAGAATAGTTTAACATTTTCATTAAACATATCATTTCATCCTTGAATTTGAATTTCTTTCTATATTATTGACTTTCTCAATTGTATCCACCAATCATAGACATATGTTTCATCACATATTGTCTAGTTGAATAAATTATTGTTGTACAATTTCACTACATCTCTCAAGTTACCTTTCACTTTCTTCGATCTCTTTAAAAAGGGATATTTAGTATGAGGTGAGGTATTTGGACCATGATTTATCCTCTAAATGTTTGATATTTGGTTCAATTGATCATAATTTTCAAGTTCAAGATAGTGGTTTGAAAAAAGGGTTCTAAGAGTATGTACGTATTTCAAAAAATAAAGGGGTTTTAGGGAAATGTTACACATTGATTCACAATATAATTCAAATTTTAGTTCAAAATATTTTGGGATATAAAATAATAATAAATTTAATGAAAATATTACAAAAATGAGTTATGAAAAATTTCAAATAGACTAGACCTGACACAGTAGGTATACTAACTATGGGATCACAGTAAGCATATTGATCACATGATCACACACTCATGATATGTATAGTGACCATGTGAGTTTAGTTTCATTGTAGGTATAATGATCATGTAAGTAAAAGTTCATGGTAGGTATAATGACCACATTACCAACTATTATTGGTTACATAATTGACAATATAGAAAAATTCATAGTCCCTTAACTGAGCATGTGAACTATACTTCATGGTTACATTAATATCAAAAAATAAGTTATGATTTATGAGGAGAATTAAAAAAAATATATTTATAAATAAATAGAAAGATCTAGAAATAATATATCATTCATAATAAATGTTTGATATAATTAATTATTTCAATATTTATAGGCCATACATATATAACGACAAGTTGATGTTCAGTACCAATGAATTCCAGAGCAATAACTCCCTTTTGAAAATTTTCTCTAAGAAGGCGGTGTCTTATATAGATCAGTTTTTTTCTTGAATGTGATACAAGATTTATAGAGATATTTATTTCTCTTATAATATCAAAATTTATTGGGACATGTAAAAATTGATATCTATATTCTTATGATGTGTGTTTCATCTACAAAACCTATTCATAACCACTATTTATAGCTATGTATATAGATTTATAAGTGGATATTACAACATAGTTCTAATTTTTACAACACAATGAAACTTTATACTTACTAAAACATTGACATGTTTCAGAGGTTATTTTTTTATATAAAATACAATAACAAAAATCTATATCTAAATAACTAACTAATCAACCATATAACGAAGACCATTATTTTATAACATCATTATGTTTTTCATTTTCATTATAAAAATGGTTTTTAATTTAATTATTTTTCTATCATATTCTTAATAGATTAAAAAAATTAAGAAAATAGAGAAATGAAAACAAATTGAATTATGGATAATAAGTTATTGATTATGAATCTCTTCAAGTGAGACAAACCTAGTTAGCCCCTATGATGCACTAGGAATATTTTTTAGTCATTTTAATAACATATGAATTGAATGTCAAAACTTAGCTCTGTTACTTGGGATTTGAGTGATTAATCACTAACAATTTATAATTTCTAGTTATAAATAGTTTCATAGATTAATAATAAATAAAATCTAAAAAATATTTTATATGATGAATTCAAATTATGATAATTATACATAGAATAATTACTCACAGGTGATACATTAGAAATAATTGGTTAATAATGATATAAAATAACAATTGAAATGGATTAAATAGAAGATAATGGTGATAAATATCAATAAAGAACAAATATCTCATAAGTATCAAGAGAAAACTGAACCTAATCCATTGGTGGAATAAATCTCCCCACTCATTTTGTAAGTTGAAGAACCTAATGAGTTAAAGAAGGATATACATTAAGATCCATTCCACCTCTCTAAAACATTGAGGGATGTGATATATGAATTAGAGTTTCTTTCTAAGGTATATTTAAAAGATTAATAAGATTTAGATGAGTCCTAGAATGAATATGAAGCGCAACACGATCTACCCATATGTAGAAAATAATAAAATCTAACACTTTTGTTTTTGTATCTTACCTTAGAAGATAAATAAACCACTAATGCGGTGAAATTTGAAGATAATATGGATGAGCTTGATTACCTACCCATATCTAGTAAAATTTAACTACAAGAGACACTTTCCAAAAAAAAAGAATTAAATCCAAACCAAATAATGGAGATTATATTTTATTGAACTCTTACTCATCTAATTTTATTTAAATTTAATTGAGTATCACTCTCCACTATTATGAATATTAAAATTCGAACAACCCTTGTTTTTTTATTTTTACTTGGAGGAAAATAATAAATAGAATGATGAAATTGATAAGTAACACATAGAGATCTATATACATGTTTAACAATTATTAGAGGGAGAGCATGATGATATTCAAGTGGACTTGCTAGAGGAAACTAATACAAAAGATTCTTACATTCATGGGTGATAATTTGATATTGAATATCCATTACTTATTTTTTCAAAAAACTTACATTCTATCATTAACATTGATTATTACATTAAATCAACCTATATTGAGAATGTACTGGATAATGAAGAATATGTTTTTTAAGTGATGACCAAGACGGTGGAGGAATAAAACTTCATCCTACCCCCACTATGAAATATGTAACTAATTGATAAGGGGGTGGATTTGATTTAATATATCCATGGAGTCCCAAAAAACATAGAAGAATATGTGTAGGCTAGAAGGATATAGTATTGGTGGTTCTGGTATAAGAAACCTCAAAACCATCATTCATTGGATAAATTCTAGAATTTCCCATTTGGTGGCTATAAAAATTAATGTCCCGCATGGAGGGTCTTACCAAGAATTATGTTTCATTGATTTTATTTTCTTTATAAGAATTATATTTCAAATTAATTTTTATAAATTAGTTTTATGAATATACTAGGATGTATCCAAATCCCCCTCATTATTTTTGAGATTAATTTAACATGGTCTTTAGACTTTAATGAGTGATTTTATTTTATAGGTAAAAAATGATGGTGGCATAAGAAGCCCAATAACATGTCTAAGAAGAAGGGAGATGACTATAAATTCATTGAAAAGTGATCTAACTTATATGTTTATCTTTTAACTACCTATATAATATTTTTTTAATTTTAGAATCTAATTTTCATGGACACTCATAAACATTTTTTTAATTGAATTATCTAAGAAACATTTTTTTTCACATAAATACCATGCTTCCATATTTTTAGATTTTAATGATAGTGATATTGAATGAGTATGATGAATAATCAAATGATTACAGTGAATCAAAGGTGTTAATTTGATGAATAATAATATTTGGGAATTGGTTGATTTATGTAAATGAAATTTTCCAACCATTTTCATCTTTAGAATTAATTAATTTCATGTGGATTTGTTTGTTATTATTTTCCTTTACATGAGTTATTATAAAATATTTTTTCCTATTAAAGAGAGAATTTATAGACCTAATACTTTCAATTCTATCTTGAGTATATTACTTAAGTTATCTTGGGGCATTCCACCAACTAGAACATGCATTATAACATGTCAAATCTATTACTGAACAGAGTCACAATTAATATGATTGAGGAATTTTAATTTATTTAACACTTATCACTGATACCAACTTTTAAATTAATCATGGTTTAGCCTAATGAAACCAAAAATGAACTTTTTAGGAATGTTCCACATTAAAATCCAATTATATAAATCCATACCCTACACTATTTATATTTTATGATATTTTATATTGTAAGAGTGGGGTTGAGGGATGTCATAGTTAAAGGAATACACTAAATTATAATGAAAATGTGTGGGGTGATATTTGGGAAGTGTGAAAAGACCATGATTCATTCACTAGACATTTTTTTACCCTAAAAAAATAAAAAAAAACAAATGAAAAAATAATATTGGGTTGTGACTTGGGTTGGTTAAAAATCACCTTTACCAGACCAATGATTTTTATCATATGGGTTTATGTGGAGGATGTGATATTTTTTCAAAAATATTGTTTTTTGAAAAGTAAAAAAAATATGAAATGTTAATTTGAGAAATAAAAATAATGTAAAACAATTGGTAAAATTTAATAAGGTATGAATCATTAATTATTATTACATTATTCATAAAATTACATTGACCTTGGGAAGAGGGTGTTCTCATTATAAAAGAAGAGTTTTTCATTGAGATATTACTTTTAATATCATGAATTATGATTTAGAGTTATCCACATATTTCAGACTTAATTATTTAAATATCATTTCCTTATAAACTTAAGACTTAAAGTTATCCCAAAATTAGTTTCTATGTTCCTTGTATTTCAGGAAACATTTTTTTAGAATGTCTGGAATACAAATCCTTTATAAGGTTATGGAAAGGTTCATGTATTCAAGGTATGATCAGAACTATATATAAATTTGTTACCTTGAGTGATGAGATAATAAAAATATTCAATGTGTAGTGGATGAAAACATAGAATTTATAATATTAATAAATTAATAATCTTGAAAAATGGAAAGTGAAGAATCATAATTTTTTAAAAGTGAAAAAAGAAAAACACTTAGGATGATAAGACTATTTGAAAAGTGTGACATTTTATTCATATTTTAGGAGGAAATATAAAGGTTAGTTTAATGTTGATAATTTTTTTTTATTGATTTGAAATTTATATATTGGTTTCATTGGTTCCCTCTAAGATTTAATGTTGAGATTCAATGCTTGAAGAAAAACATAGTTCAAGTATGGGGTATTTGATTCAATTATTTATCATAATTTTTTTTAATATTTTTCTAATTAATTTTAATATCTTTAATCAATTTTCCCATGAATTTATTAATTTATTTAAATGTTGGTTACATTCATACGAATAATTTATTTTGAGTAAAAGGGGTGGAAATTTTGAAATTTAAATCTTGATTCTAAAAATAAATTTTTTTAGACATTTTGTTTTATGCTTATGAATTTCTTAGGTTTATATATGGGTAAAATGATCTATACCCTTATGTAGGAATATTTTTCGCGCTACATAAGAGTAGGTGACACTCTATGTAAGGTTGGAAATCAAATTACGTAAAGGTATGTTCTATGCTAGATGCATTGTGTAAAGGTCACACATGATATGTAAAGGTAGTGAAAGCCACTGCATAAAGTTAACCCATGAATTCAAATGTTGGATAAAGGTAAAGTTGTATATGTAAGGGTAATATTTGTTATATGTAATGGTATCCATTTTATTCTAGATACTACATACAGGTACCTATATACTTTCACTACAGTGAAAGGTTAAGAGGAGGCTACCTAAAGGTAATCTGTTGCTACATAAAGGTAAGATGGGTCACATATGGGTAAAATATCACCTGTATAAGGGTAAACCAAAGAATTTAATGTATAAATATAGGTAAGAACCTTATGCAACAACAATTGTATATGGTTAATAAAGAGGATTACCAAATTTCTACTTCTATTCCATAGGATGTCCATGGAAGTTACTTCCATTCCCAAGCCTCTATTGATAGTCTATAATGGATATTAATGTCCACATGGATTCCATTGTATGTTTGGGAAAATACACTATAATTTTTAAAGAAGATACTAAAACACCTTCTACCGTCGAGCGATCCTACTACCAGGGTGTGATACATCTTCCTGATACCATTAACTATCCATGCTACTATCTTTTTAATATTTTACACCATTGCTCGCTACTTCTACCTTATACTGATTCCTTCTACCATCCATGTTCCACCATCACCTCCATGTGTTACCACCACCATATAATTATAACACCATAATGAGTTAACTCTGCTACATGCAACATAAACCATTCTAATTCCACCATCATCTACCACCACCACTATGATACATCCACTATGCTACCGCTGTCGTCTCTTAACTGCCAATTTGATGATTCTACTTGGATATCTAATTCCATGAGACCATAAGTTAGGGTTTGAAAAAACAAGATGGATATTGGGTTAGGACATTCTCTCCATGCATGTGTATGAAAAACCAAAGCAAGTATAGTGATGATTCATATTCCATGTTAAAGATTTTACTATAGAATAACTATGTAGAGTCTTGTAGAGGAAAAACATAGAAGGAGGAGCTATAACATAGGGTTTCCCTCCATGCCATAGGGTTTTATATATAGGAATATTAAAACACTTAACATCCACATAGATACACATGTGGAACGAGAGATCTATATTAGAAATAAAAATAAGGAATCTTTGATCGAGAAGCTGATATGAGGAAAAATTCATGAAAGATCAAGGATATATAAGTGACTACTCTATGTATAAATATTAGGGAAAGATATTTTGTAAATATCTTGGATTGGGAGCTTTACCAAAGATAGGATACTTCTATTTAGTTTTATTTTTCTATAGTTTTTAGTTTATTTCTCATATATTTCATCTGTGTATGTTTTAATGAAATTTTTTTATATTAAATTCTATTTATCTCTATATCTCACACTTTCTTCCACTATGATCTCTTAAACTCTCAATGATGATTTAATAACCCAAGAATTTTCCATGGGAGAGTTTTTTGGTGTTCTTGAGTTATTTCACATTAATTTATTATTTTTTAACATCTATTTATGCTGAGGGAAAGAGAAGTTATTAAGATGGGTGTGGTGATTATCCACCACTCTTTTTTGAGCCTCTTAAACAATTTATATTCTTTAATTTACATTATTTTACTTCCTTCTGTTGAGAATAACTTTTTATATGATGGATTTGAGTTTATACAATAAATGAAATAATATAAGACGGTGTTAGGTCCTAGAATGTGCCACACTCTCGATTGAGGTGTCTCATTATCCACAAATATAGTAGGAGGTGATGTTTTTTTTACCAAAAAAGCATCTTAGACATGAGAAATTTCATGCTAAAAAAATTAATGGATTTTAATTCTTGAATGAGTTACCAAATAGAATTTAAATAAACAATAATGAATAATGAAGGAACCTGAGTAATCAAACCTAGGACCAAGAGCTTACTTTTCCAAATTCATTCTATAATTTATCTACATGATAAGATAGGTTTTTCATTTTATTTTATTTCTTCCATATTTTTCATATATTCTATAAAATAGGAAAACAAAAAAAGACAATAAAGTAATTAGGGATAATGAGTGATTGACTGTGAAACACCTTATGTGAGATGACCCTGATAAGCTATAATATCGCACCAAGAAAACTTTAATATATTATATACCAACATATAAAAGGAGTGTAAATGTTTTATGTAAACTATTTAGAAATGTATTATATTTATGGAACTTGTTTATTTTAAATCTGTAACTAATGGTTCCATGATGGTATATATTTTATAGAATCATTGTGGCATCTCACTAGGAATTTTCCTCAAATATTTCATATTCATTTGAGCATATGAAGATATAGTTTTGTAGAAAAAGGTAAAGGGAAGGGAATTTTATAGCTTACTACCTTCTCTTAGCTAATTTAATCTTATTTGTGAGTTGTTTTTGTACCTATAGTTTTTCAAAAGGAGACTTGGTTTTGTTCTTGTCAGTTTTGTTTCTAGATTTAGTTATTTAAATTTTCTTTCTATGTCTCCTAGATGTGTACTTTTATACCATGTTGTAATATATTTTTTTTATCTCATTTAAATTAATCTTGAGACATGTTTTGAATTATGTGTTAACCACCATATTGTATCAGGGAATCATGGGTGATGTGTTAGGTTGAAGTGGGTTGTTTCGTTATAAGATTTATTTGTATGATAATGTTTTTTTAAAAACCATTATTATTTCATAAAGAATAATTTTATTTGGAATTAATTTATATTTCCTATAAAATTTTAATATGTTAAAATTATTTATCATATACGGAATAAAATATTTTAAATTAAATAATAATTTAACAATTATGTTTTTTCATAAAAATAAGTTACCAAGGTGAAAGTCAATACGGTGAAGGAAAAAATTGTGTTAATGTATTAAATAATGAGTAAAATACTTACAGTATCAGAAAAACAAATTACACAGTTCGGTGAATATATGCTTCATAAAAATTTACCTTATTTAATTCTTATCCACTTTTCATGAGTATTACTTCCCTTTTTTATATTAAAAAACTATTATTTATAAAAAAATTGTCCCCTCTATCTTATAAAAGCACCCCTTCCCCACCCCACTTATCCTAACACATAAACCTTCTTATATAGGCTAAAATCTACTAAACCACTCTTAAACCTTATTTACCATGTCCTAGAGTGTTTTATCTCCAAAAAATTCCAATTTAATAAGGATTAAGGTGTGACTTAAAAAATATATCCAAGAAAGAAGTAATTGTTTTCACTGGGTTATTTCAAGTGTATTTCTTCTAAAAAATCCTAGAAATATTCTATAACCATTCCAATAAAATTAAATAAGAATAAATAGTATACCAATTATTTTTATTGGGATAGAAAAAATGTTACATACCTTCATCATATCTATGGGAGAATGAAAACATCATCCATGTTACATATAGACTACCATATCTATAAAAAACATATTTCATTTATCATTACCACATCACATTGACGGTACTAAAAATGATTTTATTGAATAAATATGATATTTATATAATTATTAAGGTTTTATAAGTATAATTATTCCATTATATTAACAATATTAATAGAAAATGTTTAAAATAAATTAAATTAACTAATGTGGGCATACCAATACACTTTTCTTTATTTCAATATATTGTTGACAACATATTAAACTTTATAAATTTTATACTAATGTAATAATTAAAAAATTATATATCAACAATTATAGATAAAACAAAACTATTTAACAACCCATGTTCACCATGGTAAATGTGTTGAATATGTTTTGGGATAATTTTCCAAAAAACCCCAAAACGACCAACGTCAATTTAATAACTAAATGTAACAACATAATAATTGAAATAAAAGTGATCATATTAAGATAATATACATTTAAATGGTTCTAAATCATGTGAATAATTAATATAATTTCATTTCTTTTGATGGTAGAGTATTTATGAAATAATTCAGGACTTATGGTAAGAATTTCTCCTTTAAACCTTTAGTTTACAAGTTTTGAAGTCATTATCTCAAAAATTTCAATTCCATGCATATATTATTTATTCTGAATCGATAGTTTTTTATATATAATTTTATATTTGTTTAATCTCATTTTCAAATATATATGAATTAATTTTAAAAGGTTTATAAGGGAAATTTTTTAATGTTTTTTATTTAGGTCATTTTTTACTTTCATAATAAAGGCAAGGAAAGATAATTTTTTATTGTTTTCTATTTGATCACTTTTCCATAAGTCTTTTCTATTATTTTTTCTTAAACTTATTTTAATGTTTTCATGGTTTTAAAAATTAAATTAAATCCCCATTATTCTATTATTTTTTCATTTAAAAGCGTTATTAAATAAAAAAGTATATTTCAATTTATTCTTATGTAAAATTGTAAGTGATTGTGCTTATGGGTTCAAATTAATATGATTTTTATTTTTTTGATGAAAATTTAATGATTCTATTTTTTTTTCATTTTAAAGTACTTCGATTTTGAATATTATGATATATGAGATTGTTATAAATTTATAAAATGCTTTGGGTATTGATTTATTCTCTAGTGAAAATGATATTGGAATTAGACAGTTCTATTATTCAAATACAGGTTATTAAAAGTAGCTGGTTATTTTACTCCAATTGTTTGGGTGATTTTTAAGAATGTTACAAATATAATTCCCCAAGATTCCTTTATGTTTTCTCAATGATTTCAATTATTTTAAATGGAAACCATTAGATTCCATGAATCAAGAAAATTATTTTATGAGTAAAAGGATGTTTTAATATTTTCAATGGAAAATGATTGTTTTTAATGTTCATGATTTTCTATAGATTTGAATTTTTCATAAGTTTTTTTGTTCTCTGAGGAATAATTTTTTTTGGATTTTAAATTATTATTTATGATGTTTCATTATGAAACTATTTTTTAGAAAATAAGCTTATTTCTTGTGTATGAGATCATTTTTCTATTCTTAAGGGGAATATTTTTCAAAGAATTAAAATAATTTTAAAGGCGAAAAATGGGTTTATATTTCTATTAAACCCCATAATGAGTTTTATGCTCATCAAATGTTTTAAAAATATTTTTAATAAGGTTTTAGGATGATTAAGAACAATTATGAAGTGTATAATTAAAAATGATATGTTGATATGGAACAAAAAAAGTGAATCATTTAAATATTTTTTTTAATTGAAAATTGATTTTTAATATATATGAAAATTATGGAATTTTTTATAATAGGCTTCCCAATTATTTAAAATTCTAAAACTAAAATTTAATTGTATTTTTTGTAATTTTTTTCTATAAATATTGTAATTATTGAGTGATTATTTATGTTTTGTTGCATATATATTATATTTGGTTGTGTTGAAGTGTATATTAAACCACATAATTTAATTTATTACCCATATAAATTTCAGTGTTGATGGAGATTATTGGATATTGTTGGGTGATTATTTATCTTGTCCATTGAAAATGGTTAACTAGTAATTTTTTTAAACATTTATATACATTGATTAACCCCGTCTCATCAAATACAAGCGAGGGAACTCACTAAAATTGGTGTCAGTATCATCTATAATTGGTATTAGAGCTATGCTTGAGTTTTGTTAAAATTCATTAATGTTATTTTAAGATGAAGTTTATAATTTCTCTTTGTTTTTACAAATGTTGGATTTGTTTTTTTAAATTGATCATGTACCAAATTTAATATTTCATTTGAAAATGTTTTTAAAAATTTTATAGTATAAATTAATATTTTTAGAAAGAAATAATGACCCTATAATTTTAATCATTTAGTATAAAATTAGTTGATATTTTATCTAACGTTTTTACTGTAGTTGAAAAAGGTGTACAGATAAATTCAATATAATGAAATTATATAGTTATTTGTGGACTTTAAAGTAATACCATCATAGCCTCACTTTTAGAGATATATTCATAAAGTTTTTCAAGATGAAAACAAATGAAATCAGGAGAAGATATGAAAAATTAGTAATGGAAATGTTAAAGTGAATGGGTAAAAATTTAAAATATATTATGCTTAATTTAAAGAAAATCATATGCTTAAAGGAAAAATAATGGATGATTTATCTACTATATATAATTATATTATGAGTTCCATTAGTGGTTTTAAAATCTCTTAAAGATTAAATGATATTTTATTAATTGATTTATATCATTCTACATAGGATTTACGTTAAATTTTATTTTTTTAATATTTTGATCTGAATTCATTTCCATTGTATGACATAAAAACTATATTCAGTACATATAAAATGAGTAAATGAACATTTTTTAAAGAAATTAACTTTTTCTTTCTCAATGTATCTTCATGGTGACATTAATAAACATTCCACTATAATATAGCCATACTGTTCAAAATGATTCAAATCTATATAAATTAATCTTTCATTAGGTATAATAGATAACAATTTTGGAATATAAATGAGATAAAAAAATATAAGAAAAAAAAGTTTTAGTTATTATTTAATACTTTTTAATGAAAAAAATATATTATGTCATACTTACACATGACTATTATAGTTTAAGTGTGTTCTTATCTATTATTTGTCCCTTTTTATTTACATGATCCTCCTTCTATAGCACATAATGTGGGATTGAAATGTATTTAGATTTCAATTCATCAATATGTATATAAAAAAGGGAATAAAAGCATGAAATTATTTCATATCAGATAAAAGTTTTACTATATATTTAAAAGACATTCCATTTATTTATCAATTTAATTATACCCCATCAATTATTTATGGTAACAGTATGTTAGTTTCGATGAAAATATTTTATTTTTTACACTGCTTTATATTTTAAAAAATTAAAATTTTTTAATCAATGTGATTAATACATATAATGAAAATAAAATAGTATGAATGAAAATGTACCTTCAATGTTTTAACCTACTAGTATCCAATAAAATCATCCAAGGTTTCATGGTTTTTAATGTGTGAATATATAGTTGGTTAGTTGGGATTTAATTTCACCATAGCATGTAAATGATGAAGTTTCATAATAAGTTCTTGAAATGATATATTAAACTTTCTTATTACTATTACCATGAATTTTATCTGATAATATTCTAATATAAATGTCATTTACAAGAGATAATTAAGATAAAATAGATATTTCATTATTTTAATTTTTAGTAAAATAAAGAAAATATATCAAAATGTTACCCCAATTTCTTCCCAAATTTATTCAATGCAAGAACTAAATTGCGTCACATGTCTATATCAATCGACATATGAATTATACTAGTAAAACTAATATATATAATAAATATAGCTATATTTGGGTCATTATATTGACCAAATTCATTCTATGCAACCAATAACTTTAACCATTACTTATTTATAATTTTTTAACTTGAACTTTCATGCTACATCACTGTGATATTTTATTCAACTATATATATTCTACTCACTTGATCACCTTTAGGTTGTTTTTCACCTCGAAAATGTTTGTCACCATTTAAAACATTCTCAATTTTAACATCACCACTATGATTTTCTTTAAGATTGGTAGAACCAATAAGCACAAAATTCATTATTTTCACAACTAGTTTAATATTTAATTTAGATAACATACATTTAGTAGCAAAAAACATAATATTACAATGAAAAAAATGAAAGATTAAAAAATCATATTCATATTACATTTTCATTGAACACTTTGTTTCTTGAATGGTTGAAGGGATTTGAACCCTCTATAAATATTTAAATCCCTTACTTGATTCTACTCTGAAAAAAGGTGTTTTCTACATTTATACCACCATGATATGATTGTGGAATTCCAATAAAATGGTTATCCTAAATGGGATATCCATTTAACAATTTAGTTATTTCAGTCAACAAAAAAATAATTATCCCATTTTTTTAGGATCTAGGATATAAAATACATTTTATTCCAGTTATTTCATTGTAAATTGTTCATCTTTATACCCTTCCTTACTAAAATTCACTTTCATAAATATTAATTCAATGATTTTAGCTAAAATCCTATTATAAAATCATTTTCAATGAAAAATAATCACTTGTAGTTTTTTATAATCAAAATAACATATTGTTTTGGTGATTCCAAAGTGTGATATATTTGTATAAATTAGATTTCTATCCTTAGTACAAGATATATGCATCACTTTCACAATAAGAGTAACTCTAAAAGTTTTCATTATACAGTGTTTATATGATTCCTTAATATATAAATTATAACTATTAATTAAAAAAAAAGTTTAATATAATACATATTATAACATACTGGATGAAGAGATATTCTCTTTTTCATTATTAAGAGTGGTGCTTTGGGTTTTGATGAGTGGTTGATATTTTTTTGTAAATTTTTACAGAACTCGAGTTAGATAATTATTGCATGGAACATTTATGCCATAAATGTTATAATTTAAATAAATTTTTATGGATTGTTCCCCACGAAACATTTATGTCATAAACTATAAATTTATGATATTAATGTTCCCTGTAGGAAGTGCCAAGCCTAGGTTCTATAGAATCTTCCAAAAAAATTTTACTCCCCTTGAAACCCAAAGTACCACTCTTACACATAAAAAATGTACCTTTTTATATATGATATTACAAATATATACCATGTTATATAAATAGCCATAAAAGTTATTATTAAACTGAATTTATATTTATAAACAAGTCCTTAAAAATAAAGTCTCAACACCATCCTATAAACTGTTGATTATGTGTATTTAATATCCAATTTTCAACCCGTGATGGAATCAAATACCAAATAAATAATTTTTCAATTTGAAAATATGGATTAACCTATTTACTATTATATAAAGGGTAAAAGTGATACTTCTCCCACTATTTAATTGTATTTTAAATACTATCTCTTCTAGAAATTTCTTTACACATAAGGTTCCCACTATGATGAGATTTGGGGTGACTAATGTTATCCACATAAGATAGGTATTCATTAAATAATTTAGTAACTTACTTAATAATATATCACTCTACAAAAAAATCATTTGGATAACATCAAAATTTGACATAAATTTTCAAAATATTTATATACCATTAAATAGAATACATCCTATTTTAACATATAGTACTATGTAGTCAGATCTCTCTAACTAAGTGAACCATTATATTAAATATTAATAGTGTGAATAACATCCACCATTCACATAATATGGCAAAAATTTCCCTTTTTATATTTTCATACTTTTATAGTCTATAAATTTACTATATATAACATTAAAAAAGAATAAAATATTAATTAATGTGTGTCATAAATTTCTTGGTTGAAAGAAATGTAAATATATAGGAATTAATTTATTCATAAAAACATGAAATTCTTGATATTTTACTTTCTTTAACCTCAAAATAATCATTGGAATAATATTCAAAATATTTCAAGAGTACTCCTTTGGAATGACTATAATATTAAATAATTTAAATAACATAAAAATCTATTTCTTAGAATGAGTTTAAGCCATTAGAGAAAGAAAATTTCATCATTCACCCTTCCATGATGAAAAATATTCCCTTATACATATATAAATCATGTACAACTATCCTTAATGAAATCATTTTATTTGATGGTTGTATTTAGTAATATTCCAATAAAATTATTCAATAAATTTTTTATATTTCTATGAAAATAAAAAAAAACTTGACATAAAAAATTTATAATATGATAATTAAAAAATTAAAATCTTTTCAACCCATTTTTATAAGGTTTTATAAAATGGGTTCACAAAAATCATTGACAATATACTTTGATTTCTCAATATGTTCATCAACTATTAATGGATAATGTTTTGTAACTTCTTCTATATTCACATAAAATTATGTTGTTGATGATAAATATTAAAGTATTCATACTAAAAAATTATGATTTCCTTGAAACACTATAACCAAGGATTTTTGAAACCTATCATAGTTTTTACTTTCTCAAAAAATAGGACACCCTAATATTCTTTTAATTCGATATCTAGAAAATTTTTCATAAGAAATAAATTCATTTATAAACTTGAAAAATATGACTCTCAATGTAAAAATATTTATTTCTATGAGCATTATATAACACAACACATTAATCTAAGATCTATTTTAGATCTTAAATCAATAAAACCAAGAAAAATTTATTATCATTGCCATGTTTTTTTGGTCTTGATATTAGAAGAAATAACATAATATACTTTCATTTCATAAATAACCATGGTTTAATGTTATAATTTAATAAAATAACCATACATGTACCATGATTTATTCTTTATACATCAAAATGATCCATTAAAACATAAGATAAAGTATGATAAAGGATTCTATAGTCATTTCTAAATCTAAGACACTCTTGATAAATTTTATTCTAAGGTGGAGAGTCTGTTGGGTGAAACATTTACCTTATGAAATAATTATTTCTCTATTCCATGTAACATTACTTACAATCACCTCACTTATATATATCCATATAAAACTTGGACTGATTATAAATTACCACAAAGCCTTTGAATACATTTATTCATCTATATTTTGTCTAGTGATAACACAAATAGGGATTTTATTTTATAATTCATGATCCTTCGGGAATAATATATTGTCATTTGGAAATTTATATACTCATCTTGAGAACAAACCACTGAACATAACATTCATTTATCCTCTAATGTTTTAAAATTAATCTAATTATCGTATGGTGATGTTTTATTCAAGAGAGCAAGTTGTTCTATAATATTGTTATTACTCTCTCATTTTCTATTTCTCAAATTATAAATCTTTTGTACAATTGATAGTGTTATATATTTAGTATAACCAATAATCATTGGAATCATTTAATAGTACTTACACTTCTCAAATATATGTGGATAATGATAAATATTATCTTAAACTGCCTATATCATTCCTCAATATGATCTCCACCATCATTTTCGGTTGTACTATTATCAACCAATCCCAAAATCATAGTCTTATTATAGTCACTAGTAAATTTTAGTTGTTCTCCATGTTTATTAAAACATTTAAAAAATTTACCTATTATTTGATAGATCATGTTCTCATCCAACTCATTGGAAAAAATTCATCTTAAAAAAACAACAGTGTAAATTGGGAAAATTATTCTAGAGGGGTTATTTACATTCCCAATTGAAGACTTTATAAACTCTTTAACATCATCATTATAATCCTTTATCTTATGATTGCAATAAAAGAATTTTCAATTCATATTAATTTTATTTGGTTTGAATTTATTTATATTTAATAATAAATAAATTAATACCCCAAATTTATGCATATAATGTATTATTTTTAACATGAATAAATTATATAATGTATAATTTTTTTAAAATGTAATTAATAATTATGATACATACATATGGGGAAGGTGGTGGTTTACCCGAGTGGGACTTCAGGCCATCAAAGGGAGAGTGAAATAAGAATGACATGAAGGTGGTGACACATGCATAATGTAATAATGGCCTTTGAGACATCCAGTGGTGGGCCTACGGGCCATGTAATGGGATTTATTCAAATTGGGCCTTCGATCCATAAATATATAATGTAATAAAGTAGCTGGTTGAGTGAGTTATCACTTTGGGGGGCTATAACCTACCTTTTAGGGATGTGTGTGAATAATACATGTGTGTTTAAATGTAATTGTACCCCAAATAACCTAATATTATATAATACATACATATGGGAGATATTTATAATATCCTAATTAATTAAAAAACATAATGGGATTCAGTTTCCAAATAATATAAAATATTAAATGGGAGATATAAGATTATAAATTTAATATTTGTTCTCTATAAAAGGAGGATTTTTTAAAGGATGAAATTTTTTTTTATTCAATCTTTCACTAGTGTTCTTGGATCAAACTGCTAGAAGGATAAATGACCTTTGGTTTGACATAGATTGGATTATAGGAAACTCTATTATATATAAAATGGATCAAACTATTAATCATATGATAACATATTTGTGTGGTTACTTTATTATATGATTATTAATAAAGGGTGGTTGATAATTGAATTTATTTTAATTTTAATGTTAGTTTTTTTGGTTTATTCATTAAATCATACATCAATATCTGTTATTTCTTTGAAAACCATTATTATTTTCATGTTGATTGAGAATTTTCTATTGAACAAAAAAACTAGTTACATAAATTCATTCATGTCAATGTAATGATATTAAATTTTAATGTTTAAATATGTATTTGTAAAACTATATTATTAAATTAATCAATAAACATGAACATAAGAAAATAAGGGTTTAAAAGTTAGTGAGAAAACACCATTAATAATTATTATTTTTACATTTAATTATAATAAAATCATGATTGTCCATTAAATATTTTTGATGATTCTCTATCACATTCACTTGTATTTAGAAATTTTCAATTCATTTTTAACACACATATTTTATTAAAACTTTATTCAGATTTATTTAGATAATTCAAAATAAATGTTATTTATATTTTTTATTCAAAACTAAAATTTCAAGCACTATAAAAAAAATCTCAATATTCCCATTTAGGAATATTAATCATTGTTAAAAATTTATTTACTTTTTTTGAATGCATGTGAAAATCGAACAAATAATGATTTTTTATTTAATAAAACCTTCTTAAATGTTTTCATTTGAAACAAAACTACCCAAACACCACTCAAGGTGGAATTTCAATTATAAATTCATATGTATACCTCTTTGTGAATAATTTCCTAAGAAAATGAAACAAATACCCAAACCTGAAAACAATTAATAAAATATAGTAAAGTTAAACTTGACATTAAATTAGAAAAGTATCTTGTTCTATCATGAAATTAACTTTGAAAAAATAAATCAACAATCAAAAAATAAAACCCTACTTTAAATAATTACTTTATAAATTAAAAATAATTTATGTAACACATTCAATTTTCTATATCATTGAATGTTTGATGTTTTCAAATATTTTTACTTATTAAAACAAATGAATAAACAAAAATATAAAAACAACCATCTAAAATTCATTTAAAAACTTATAATAAAATTATGGGGAGATAAATAAATAAAATTTTCAGAAATGAATAAATTGTAATATATTTTTAAAATTTATAAATGATAGTAAAATGAGGGTACAACAAAGTTTTAAATTATTTTACATAATGAAAAATAAAAAAAATCATAAAAAAAACACATAACTATTGTAGGATATCACATAACTTTGATTTTTAAAAGTGGAATCCTCCACTAAATAATGTGTGGGGGTGTGAAAAATTACAACTTATACAATAGAAAGGATCAAAACTCTGGTCTATAGTGTATTTATGGTTATTTTATAAATGTGGAAATATTTTTATCAATTATTATTAGAAAGCATTTATTAAAGAGGCTTTTATTAGCATTCATAAATATTATTATATTATTTGTAATTTTAGGGTTTCTAGATTTACCTAAATCAATTCTAATGTTATCTCTGATAAGTACCTCCTTATAAGACTAACTAAAAGCTCCGTAATAATTACTCTATATAAATATTTGGTTTAGTCTTATATTTTTTTTCAATATTAATGCTAACATTAGTGTTGGTATAGGTATATTTATCAGTGAAAATTTTTTCATTGATAAAGGTCCCTATGTATGATTAAACCGAAGCTATGTAAGAATTCATCTTTACACATATTTCATTTAATATTACATAGAGATATTTATCTATAATAATTTTTCACTAATATGGGTAGATTTATCAACACTAAAATTATCACTCATAAAGTCCAATGTGTAATATTATTCCAAAGTTGTGTAAGAAAAACTATGAATATACAATAATTTATATTTAAAATAATACTAAATTATTATTTTTATATGAAAATATATATAAATTACATGTGTAATAATATAATATTTTTTACCAACTACCTGACAAATATATATATAAATGTTCTTTATAATATATTATTAATTAAAAAATTACAAAATTAAATGAAATAATTTTAATAAATATATTTTAATAAATTTAAAATTTTAATATATAATGATATATTTTTATTAGTGAATTATATAGATATATATTGTATTGATTGTATATAAAAATATAATTAATTATAAAAAACATTTAAAAATTATTAATTATAATTAAAAATATAATTATTTATATTATAGAATAAATACTTTTTAAAATATATCAATAATTATATAAATATATAATTATATTAATAAATTATTATATTTATATAATATATATATATATATATATATACAAAAAGTAAAAAATAAGAATATTTTAAAATGGTATATATTATTAATTATATAGAAACATTAATAGCCAATACTTATATTTCAATGCGACTAATTTTATTTTCCAAATATTATTAACTATATAATTGTGTAAATATTTTTTACTATAAATAAATATAAAAATAAATATAAAAATATTATCTTAGGATCACATTAAGGAAGATAGATACTTGGAGGGGGGGTGATTCAATGCTTATAGCTTTTGTCAAAAAAACCCTTTAACTATCATACTTGTTCACCACATGTAACTAACTGACCAAGTTTGAACCAACATGTCACCTATCTTAAAATTCCATAAGTTCCAAAACACATTCATGGTTTTCATGGGCTTTTGAAAAGCACCAATGTATCAACACAAGACAAAAATAGAATGATTTCACCCTCAGAATCCAAAGAATTGACCATGGATTCGTCTAGAAATATGGTATGAAACTTCCTTAAATAGGATTCCATAACCATAATATAAGAATAAAAAACAATATACAAATATAAAAATAGAGCATACACAAAAATAACTAGAAATAGATAATATAATCAAAATCTCTTTACAATTTATAAGCATTACATACACAATATCTATATTTCAGTATAAAGCAAAGTTCAAAATGGGATCAAGGCATCAGAGGCTGATACATAATATCTCATTAATACCAAAAATGATCCAAATGAGTGAATCTTTATGATATAATCATATACACTATCCCAAACCAAACACAAAAAAAGACATCAAGAGAATCCATCAAAAGTCATGGTGCCCTTACCTTTACTTGTAACCAGCAAAACCAAGTATGCATATGACCAGAGGCATATGCAAGGAGTTATAAAAAATCCCAATTATATTCCACCATGAATCTAATTAATGAATATCTTTACGAAGACAAATAAATCAAGTTTTAGAGACAAATTTTTATACAATTTGACTTTAAAAACCTTTCATGAAAAATACATTTGGTTTTACTCAAAACAAACAATGCTTTAAAAGTATAAACACAAAATGATTAATGAATAAACTCACTAAAACAAGGCACAAACATAATCCTAAACAACTTTTTATATTGAAAAGGGGTTTTGGGAATAAACATAATGGCATTCAAATCAAACAAGGAGAAAGAAAAATACAACATGGGCTCTAACAAATAGAGTATAACATGCCTTAGTCTTACACAAGATTACTATTCATATAAGTGAGAATAACAAGATTTGTAGTACCCTCATTCCCCAAACCCCTATATTCCTCCCATGGGCTCTCTTGGTCCACTTGGGAAACATTTCATATCTTTTTCATGACCTATATTAGGGATTCAATTGTCTTATCCACCAACACACCCATGGTCTCCTATGTGCTATTGATTTCCAATCACATAAACCGATATAATTGCTAATTTCATAAATAGAAAATTAACATAAAAAAAAAACAAATTATGTGGTAAAACCTTTTAAAAACAACATTAAGTGTATATTGGAAACAAAAAACACTCTTTGAGGAATTTTATTAGACACAATACATGCATCAAAGACAAATCTATTAGAAAAAGCATCTAAAACCATTAAATTGGAATAAAATTTGAATAATAAAATTTGACATGGATAAATGATCATTATGAACCAAATTTATTGGAATTTAACGAATAAAAATCAATGGAAATCAAGAACTAAACGTGATCCATGGAAAAGAACCCCTGGGTAGAGACACCTACCTTGAAACTATATTAAAACTCAATACCTTCATTGAAAATCATAAGAACTGAAAATTAAGAGTTCCCAAGCACCAAAATCACCTATAAATCACATTAATAATCCACCCTAAACCCTATATTTTTTCCCATGTCATTATAGGGTTCCAACACTCCATAGAAATGGAAGAGTATGGAAAAATAAGGATGGAGGAAGGATAAATAAAGGAGAAATGAAGATTAACACAAGGAAAATATCCCAACACCAATTGAAATCCACCAATTAATTAAGGGTAGAATAGATCCTTACCCAGGGGGAAGTTATCACATGATGTGGGAGGAAAAATTGATGGTTATGTTTTAAAATCCATAAGGGAGTTTAGGTAAATTCAATGTTTTAAGAAAACTCTATGGGCCACAAACTTTTGTAAACCCAATTACAAGCTTATAGGATCCATTGAATTCCCAATAAAATACAACTCATTTTCATTGAATAAACTACATGGATTGAAGAACTATGTGGATACTATGAAGAACCACACTATCCCCAAATACACATCTTGCATGATTAGCGATATATTTAGTACTAATCATATTCTAAATATGTTCCTATACCTATTTCTATAAAATTTAACATTTTAAATCTCGTATTCTTAGTAACTCCATTAATAAATAAATGAATAAATAAAACTCAAAATAATAAATATCAGTGACTTGAAATGTGTCACATTTCTCCCCACCATCCCACTTCCCCTAGAAAATCCTTAAGGATACACATTAAAAAAAAGTGAGGCCACTACTCCCTCACCAAATATTTATTTTCCCACTTCTTGTGGATATCACCACAACAATAACAAATCACATGAACTAATATGATAAATTTACAAAGGAGTATCATTTTCTGATAATGCATGTTATGAATATGGTTCACAATAATTTGTATATTAGGTTCTGAATATAAATCTTCGCACTCTGTCAGATGAGATGGGTCTGGATGGTTCTTCCTCAACTAGGATACATAAAATATTTTTTGAATCAAGGTTAGATATGGTGGAAAGTAAAAATAATAGGATAATTTCTCAAGATTCTCTATAATCTAAAATAACCCAACATAACATGACTCTAATTTCCCATAATTTCCCAACAAATTATGTACAATTTAATTGACACCCAAAGAAATACCTAATCACTACACTAAAACTATAAATGGAAAAAAAAATCAAGGTATGATTTTGGAGACTTTTATTAGTTTATTATCTTTTATTAATCAACTTAACTTTCTCAGTTATCTATTGGATAAGGCTCAGTCCCACTCACCCAACATAGCCCAGAAAAATGGGGATCGGTATGGACATCTACACAAAACTTCAAAAGGATAAATCCTAATGGAGGATTGGTAAATGTTGTTGTATAAAAACTCAACTAACAATATATTTCTTTCCAATAAATCCTTGAATTCAAACAAGAAATCTTAAATAATATCCTCAATAATTTGTACGAACCAATTAGTCTGACCATCCATACATGGGTGATATTTTATGCTCAATTTCAATAAGGTTTACATGGATTAATTGATACCCTTGTAAATACAAGAAGTAAAATGGTAATCTAGTAAAAAATTATGGATGAGGACACTCCATGAATTTTAATGATCTCTCAAACAAACGTGAACCTAATATCTTCCACGCACATCGACTCTTTAATGGAAAGATAATATGATGATTTAGTTAACCAATTCATAATAAATAAAACAAAATTCTCTGAAAAAAAATTTGGAGGATAAAAAATCATGAAATCCATGGAAATATCATCCCACTTTTGAAATAGGAATGGTATAGGTTGTGACAACCCAACAGATATCTCATTCTCAGCTTTGATACTTTGATAGGTAAAACATTGGGAGACTAAATCATTAACTACCCATCCCATCCAAGGCTACCGATAATAGGTTCTATGATTAAAAAAACATTTTACATCCCCATGTTTAATTAACTAAGTAGAATAATGGATCTTATGCATCACATCCTTCCAAAATGTAAAATAAACTACCGTACTCTTGATGAAGAAGAATAAGTTACCAAAGGGATATCGAGACCAATTTACAAGGTATTCCCACTATTTAAAACTCAACTAATCTGTTGGACATCATGGTTGAATTTATACTCACACTGAACCTGATCATCAAGATATGGTGTTATGTTGACACTGGTTAAGAACACATATTGTACTTCCTCTTACACTTCCAAAATCAGATTAGAAAACAAACTCATCAAACTCCAGTCATCCATTGATTCATTCACTCTATGGATTGATAATTTCCTACTCAAGGAATTAATGACCACATTACCCTTCTTAGGGGTATAAGATATATCTAAATCAATGTTTGGAAGATACTATACCTAGAATATTTTTATGAGGTCCATGATCCTATGGTTAAAAATACACTTCTAAAAATTATTATCCAAATAAATTATAAACCTCTCTTTGAATTGGTAATGTAATCGAGTCTTAAATACATACATTATAATCACTAATTCCTTATCATGGGTGGGGTAATTCCTTTCATATGGGTGTAGTTGATGGGATCCCTAGACCACCACATGATCATCCTGCATCATCACACACCATAGACCTATACCTGAGGCATCAAAACAAACTTTATAACCCTTACTCAGATTTAGAAGAATTAAAACTAGAGATGATTTCAACTATATTAGTAAATCCTTAAAAGACTTCAAGAAGTTCAAAATCCACTCAAACTTCACAACTTTCTAAGTCAATGATATTAAGGGATAATTAATCTTGGAGAAGTCCTGATCAAAATGATGTAATATTTGACAAAACCCAAAAAATCTTCTGACTCTAAACACATTCTTGGGTCTCTCACAAGACATCACAACTTAGATTTTCTCCAGATCAATTGAAACCCATTTATATGAAATCCCAGGGACCAATATCTTCACCTCCAATATCTAAATATATCATTTAGATATCTTAACATACATGTGATTCTATTTCAAGGTTCATAGAATAATTTTTAGATGTTTTCTATTTTCCTCTATTTTGGAGTACACCAAAATATCATAAATTGACACAACCACTATGGAGTCTAAAAATTGACGAGATATCTAATTCATAAAATCAATAAAGGTCATAGGAGAATTGGTAAGGTCAAATGACCCGATTATAAAAACAAATATCGATAATAACTTATGAAAGAAGTCTTAGTGATATCCTCTTCCAAACCCTCAACTAGAGATACCTTGACCTCAAGAATTTTTTTAAAAACCTCTGGTCTCCCTTGAATTTTAAAATAAGACCATATAACTATGATAGATGGGATTTATTTTTAATGGTCACATGATTAAACTTGTAATTAAAAATTAAAATTCAAGGACTTCTATTTTCTTTCTTTGAAAAAATAACTGGATATTCCCATAATGACATAGTTAGAAAAATAAATCCCTTTCTTTCAAGATCATACAACAAAAATTTCAATTGTTTTAAATTGTAAGAATCTATATGGTATGATACTAAATAAATGGGGTTCGTCTAAAGGAGATATTTGATAGTAAAATTAACATATCATTAGGGAAAAAACCAAGAAAAATCATCTAGAAACACCTTAGTGTACTGATCCACTACAACAGAAATATGACTATTTTCATTCTACTTTAAAGCATCAAAGAACAATATTGATATTCAGAACACAATCTATCCTACATTTGGGATAATGAGTCATGAACTCCCTGACCTTGGTTCCCACTTAACCTAGAAGATTTAGGTGTACCATTCAATAGATAGAAACTAAACCCTATAGTGAAAATAGTCAATATGGTATTTAAAACTTATCATACAATCCTTATTAAGGATAAGATCAAAAAAATCCAGGTCTAAAAGATGGAATACCCAAAAAAATTGCATGTCAACAATTAAAATAAAAAAACTGAAGTACTTAGAACTTGGATCCTTCTTCCTTCCCAATGTGGTAGATAGATCCATCATAAATCGAATCACCTCATCTCACATATACAAAACAATAATAAAATTTAACAATACAAAGGAATGGTAAGAACCTATATAAAAAAATAAAACGCCATATAATAATCAATAAACACCATTGATCTCACAGTGAATGGACAATAATTAGATCCCTCATGTGATATTTATGTTGTATAAAAATATCCTGAATGAGACCCACTCTAAGTCCACTTAGCTTGAAGAGAATCCATTTTAGACTAGGGAAGAGATCCTACACCCTTGGAAGAATCATATCAAACCTGGGAACCCTTTGGAAACAAAGAACCAACTCCACTCCCCTATGAGGGAGTCTAGGAGAAGTGTTGAATATGACCTAGATGCCCACACTAGCGACATGTCATCATATCCTCTAGAAAATTAGGCACAATATAGATATAATTTACACACTAAAAATATTTCATAGAATTATACCATTAGAATCCACTTGTGGTATAACCTGATTTTTGTTGAGAACAACCAAAACTATATCAATGAGGATCATTATAATTATTATTTTATATATAGTAAGATCTCTGGTTACACCTACTACTGAATTAAAACCACCGAGGCATGTCTTCCTATATAAGTCTGCCTCAATAATAACAAATTTATCCAACACATCATTATAATTCTAGGGGAAAACAAGAAAAAAAATCATTTAATATGAGACTTCAAGACCATTTCAAAATGGTGAAACCTGAGATAGTCATTCATGAAAAAATTCATATAAAATTGATCTAACATGGAAATCTGAGTAGCATATTGCATTACTGAATTGTCTCCTTGATCCATGGTGATGACATCATGGGCCTTATCGACCCACAATGTTTCAAGATATAATTGTTGACTGAATTCCTTATTAAAAGTAGTCCAAGTGACATGATCATGAAATTTATATTTCACTATGGATTACCACAACTTCCTACTTTTTTTATTTAAACTTTTAAATGGAAAATATAACTTTAATGGCATTAGGGGTATTTATTTAAAGAAATATGCACTTGATAATTTCAATCCATCCCTTGGTTTCCTAGGTTCCTTTATCACCATGGAGGACTGGTGGATTCTCCTCAGTAAAATCCCAAGCATATTCCACTATCCATGCATATTCTCTTCCACCCTCTTGGACCAATGATTAAATATTTTAGATCATCGATTCAAAAAAAGTATGGTTAATTGGAGGGTATTTATATGGATCATGCTCCCCAACTCCCTCTCTTCTATTAGATGAGTATTTTTAAGAGGAATTGTCTATAAATCACAATACAAAAAACCTAATCAATACATAATTAAATATTAATGAAATTAATTAAATCATAATAATCCATTACAACAATCCCTAAAAAAACCATCATTAACATTTATAACATTTACAAAGGAAGCATAGGTTATGAAATCAAAAAAATTGATATTTACCCACTATCTAGGGTATGATTGCATGGTTTGTAAAACCATGCACCAGTTGTGAAGAGTTCCATTAAAGGGATTGTATACCAAATTATGCATGTTCTGCATAGTTTTCTATGTTATGATCCCTAACTATGAGCCTATGGTTTCCCTCCCTAATTTACCCCAAAACAAAAAATTTCTCAAAATAACTCATAATTATACCTTGAAAATCATAAAAAGTTGGAAAGCACACAAAATACTATGAAAATACATCCATATAAAACCCAATTTCACTATGAAATATTGATGTTTGACATGAAAGAGTAATGTATCAGAACTCATTAACCCATACCTCTTGAGCCTCGATGGTCATATATATATTTAATAACACTAAAACCAAATAACAAGAGGGAATAGATGCAATTTTTCAATTAAATTACATGGATTAACCCAAACTAGCTATTTAGAGGGCTCAAAGAATGTTCTCGATTTCTACAGGATAGAGGAAAGCTCTATAGTATTGAAATGAGTCCAAATGGGACCAGTTACACCCTCAGAATCCAAATAATAAACCACATATTCCTCCAAAAAATCCAAAATGACCTTCCAATAACTAAGAAATTCATGCCATTTAATAAGAAGTATCCAAAATATATAAATATCAAAAACAGAGAATACAAATCAATAACCATAAAAAATAAACATTAACAAAAAAACATGACAATTTAAAATAAATATATAAAAAATATCTATAAGCCACATAATCAAAATATTAAAATGATATCAAGGCCGTTGAGGTTAGTAAATAACATCCCAATAATCCTAAAATGATTCACATAAGCTAAACTCAATGATACCATCATATCCACCATCAAAAACCAGACACATTCAAGTTCATTAAGAGGAGCCACCAATGATCCAGTTACCATACCTTTACTTGTGTCCTCCAAAACCATGTCTACACAAACCCATATGAATATGTAGGTAGTAAGGGAAAAACTAGTTATATTCCAACATAAATATATATATGAAATTTTTCCATAAAAATAATCTAGTTTGAAATAAAATTTTAATACTATTTTACTTTGAAACATTTATTTATAAATCCATTTGGTTTTTCTCAAATAAAACTATTCTTCAAAAGTATAAATTCACCTGGCTCAATGAATCAAATAACCAAAAAATGGTATAAGTGTAAGAATAAACATCATCCTATAACCTAGAAGGAGTCTTTTTCATAAACATAAGGGAGCCAAAAAAAACAAGGCATAATAAGCAAGCAAAATGGGCTCTAACTAATAGGTTCTTGAAAGTATTAGTCTAATAAAAGTTCACTAGTTTCCTAGGTGAGAATAATATGATTAAGAGCTCCCTAAGTCTCCCTCAAGAAAAAAATTCCTCTCATGGGCCCTATTTATCCATGTGAGTAATATTTCCTAGCTAGTTAATAACCTAGACTAGTTTATCAATTATCTAATCCACCCACACATTTAATGTCTCCCATGTGATATAGATTATCATTCCAATAAACAATTATAATGGCCAATTTTATAAAAAACATTCTCATAACAAACCCAACATCATTCACATAGAAAATCATTTTTCAAAACACCATTATAAGTCCATTTGAAACTAAAAACCCTCTTTGAGGAATTTTATTAATAACTTATCATGTATAAAATACAATTATTTTGGAAAAATAATTTAAAACCAATAAATTTCCGTCACATTTCAAGAATCAAATTAAACAAGGAAAACGATCAGTATTATCTCAATTTAAAGGAAATTTAATGAATAAAAAACAAAACAAATCAAGAAATAAATCCAATCCATTAAAAATAACCAATAGACAGAGACACCTAACTACAAAAAAAATATAAACATGTCGACTTTGATGAAAACTATGAGGACCGATAAGAAATATTACTTATAAACCAAAATCACCAGTAAATCCCACTAAGAATCCACCCTAAACCCTAGGATAATTAGCCATGGTATTCATGGTTTCCAACACTCTATGTAAATATAATAATTAAGGAAAGGAAGGGTGGGGGAAGGATAAATCAAAGATAAATCAAGAATACTTCAATAGAAATCACCCAACTATAAAGAAAATCAACCAACAAATGAATAGGAGAAGAGATCCCCACCCAAGAGGGAGTCTATCACATGAATATGGAGTAAAATGGGAGTTTTTTTATTTTAAATACATATAATAATTTTGGTAAATTACATGTTTTAATAATATTTCATGGGGTATATGGTTTTGATTTATGGTTTGGTAAACCGTTTGTTAACAAAAAAAGTTCAACTAACTTCTCAAAACAATACTACATAGTTTTGTTGAAACTACTGAAAGGATTTACAGACTGTATGGAGACCGTGAAAAACTATAATTTACCCCAAACACCCCTCCTTTATGGTTAGACATATGGTTAGTACTAACCAAACACCATAGCCTATTTCTCTAAAATTTAATATTTTCAACTTCCAAATCTTGGGAACTCCATGAATGAATAAATAAATAAAACTCAAAATAAGGCATACTAGGTACTTGAAAAGCATCATAGAACCATTATCTCAATGATCAGAACAATAAAATAAATAAATGGGAACATGCCATTTGTTGTTGAGTATTGCCTCCAAAAAAAATAAATATATCCCAATTGTATCAAATTTTTTGTCCATGCACACTGCTCTCCACTAATTATGAATAAGAACTCAAGAAAGTGTAAGGCCTTTGCACATGAGCCTTAGCCAGGTTGGTAAGAACTCTGTAAGTGCATCCTGGAGACCTGGGATCAAATCCAGGTGGAGACATTATTTCTGGGGTACTGTATCAGTACTATAGAGGATTGTGCAGTACTGTAGCAGGTACTATAGAGGGAACTGTAGCAGGTACTGTTTGGCACTGCATTAGCTGGGGATATGCCCCCATTTGGGCCTTCGGGCCACCGTTTTGGTCCCTAAGTCCTTTAAAGCCTTTGGGCAACCCAGGCCTTCGGGTCAGTAAGGCCTTTAGGCCACCTCAAGGCTTTTGGGCCACCTTAAGTGCAGATGGAAACCAGACGACCTACAAAGAAGAAGCTCTACATGGAGGATGAGAAAGGAGCTTTCACCGCAGCAGAAGCTAAATGGATTTCAAGAATGAGAGGGCATGGAACCTGCCATCCAGATAAGCCTGTGCATGCACGAGAATTACTAGCCGAACAGCCATGTGAAGGTGGAGAGTTTATTTCACGATGAAGATGCTGGGGAGGAGCCGTTCCAAGTAGTTAGTCTGGGTTGTATGTAATGTTTGAATCCTAAGGCCAAAATTAATTCCTCTACGGTCTACGTGACACGTAATACTTACACCTAAGGGCCTTGTAAGGGTTCCACCTCACCCCTTGAAAGGTGGATTATCAAAAATAAATAAAAAATAAAGGCCTTTGGGTCATTGGATGGAAGTAAGGCCTTCTATCCATTATAATGGTTGGACAAAATAAGTTTAAAATTTATATTAATCTAATAATACAACTCCTTTTACTGAATGATAACTGATGAATAATAGATCCTATATATGGGATTTATAGATAGTGATATTCTTCCATCTGTTTTCACAATAGTCTTATTTGGATATTATTAATACTCAATAAAAACATTTTATCATCTATATCTTCTCATTTCTTATTTTATACTCATAACATCCTAAGATAAAATTATTTCAACAAGATATGAACCTTCCAAATTTTTTTTTCATCAATTTGAATTCATATTAGTAATAAATAATTTCTCATGAAGACCTAGATTTTAATTCCATATAATAATTATAAAATTCTTGGTCACTTTTTCATTTATATCTTATTTTAGAATCTAAAAAATACTTATTCATTTATTTATGAGTCTTGATATTTTGTTCACAACACATTTCAATTACCATGTATTATTTTACTCTAAAAAATATATGGCCTTAATATCATTCCACATTATCATGCATAAAAAACATTAAATTCTAGAAAAATCCCTTGTAGTATGGAAAAATGTATTCTCTGAGTCAGGTTGCGCTTGATCCCCAATTATCAGCTTAAAAAAAAAATCAATAGAATAATTTTTATATTAGATTCCAGGAAGAATAAATCACAACCTTGTTTGATTTATTATCAATGAGAATTTTTAGGCCAACATATACTAAAATGGTCCTTATAATCTTTTCCTTTTTTTTACCATTTTTATCTCTAAAATATTTCATAAGGTTGAATGATCCTTACAAAGTATCATCACAAGGATAAATGATTTTCATGGTTTTTCCATTTTCACATTTTATTCAAAACTCATTTCATTAGGATAGATATTCCTTATTGTTTAAAAAATTGTCCTTATGAAAACTATAACCATACTCATAATTTTCAAATGAACCGTATAGAAATAAAAAATCAACATTGTGGTAAGGAAATGAATTTTATAGGGTAACCAATAAGTCTTATAGAGTATATAAATAATCTATATGGGGTGGCCATTCCTTCTCCTTTTTCCTAATTCCAACACTGAATTTTTGGACTTCTCTATCTCTTATCAGAACCACTTGGATTTGGATCACGGTTCTCTCAAAACAATTTAGATCAACTCAAATCATCATTAAAATATTATTATATATATGATATTCTATCCCTAAATTATCAACACTTATATGATGATTTTTCCAATATTTTATTTAGTTTAACTTAATTATATAATTGTTATAGATAATACATCCTCCAATAACTTGTCTACCAATTAAAGATAATCTTATCAATTTCCAAACATAAACTTGTATCGAAAAAATACAACATCATCCACTAGTGGGTTCGACAATGTATAATTTTTTATTTTTTTTCAATACCATTAGTCACTCCTACCTTTTTTTATGCTAAAACCAAAGGAAATAATGATTGAATAAAATCAATTTCTCTAGTGTACTGAGTCATGAATCAACCAAATATAAATTATATATGATCTACCTCAATGGTGAAAACAAGAGTGGTTTATTCTAAAAAAAATAACATACATAAACTACTCATACCAAAAAGACTCTCAAAATCAGGTTAGAAAGCATGAGATATCAAATTCATTTAAGATATTTCCTACACTCACTCAACAAACACATTAAAATAGCTTATAAAAAAGAGAAATATTTTTATATCCCTAAAGATTACATCTACTATTTAAAAAAATATTTAAACACAATTAAATAGTTGATAAAACTCCAGTAATAACATACCTAAATGGTGGTAAGTGGACTACACTCCAATTTTCAAACATAGTTTCTCAAAATATTGAATTATAATAGGACTTATAAGTATATTCTAAATTTGTTCCTTAGATGGAACGAATTCCTGCAATAGAATTCAATCACCAACATTTTATTTTAAAAATGGTACTTTATGTAAAAAATTTTAGATTTATAATACTATAATATATTTTTGGGAAAATTAATTGCATTATAATGATCATATCCTATGACCAGTGGGTATTTAGTTTCAACATTAAAATCCTTTACCTATTTTTTTATCTAAATAATTTGAGTAATAACTTGTGATAAATCCATATATTCAGCCTCTATAAAACTAAAGGTGAATGATGTTTCATTTTTTGAATGCTATGAAACACACCTTTTACTAATTAAAAACACTTTAAAATATATAAAATTTATTTCAACTACATCATTTTCTTGGTCAGAATTTATAAACATTACCAATTTAACTCACCATTCATTTTATACTTCAACAAATAATTTCATGTGTTTGAAATGTATATCAAAATAGTCTTTGATTACAAAATATGTGGTTATATATTATTATATTTATATATAGAACAAAAGGGGAAATATAAACAATATGAGGCCTGATTGTTGTTAAGTACATGACATAATTAGTTAAGCTTTTGAACTACTTATAATTAGAAGCTTTTCTATAATCACCCTTGCTTATTTTTTCCTACATGAATTTCCAGGAACACTACTTTAGATTTATGCACTTCAAAACTCTTCAAAATCACCTTAGAATATTTTTATTGTGTGATAAAATCATAACAAACTATATTCCATGTTCATTGAGAATTATTCCCACAAACTTTACTCATTGATATAAAATATAATATCATTAACATACACAACTATAAATAGTGATGTAGCATTGGTCTTATTTTCATATAATATTTTATCCACCTTCCATTCATAAATATCTTGTTTTTAGGAAATATAAATATATTATAACATATCTTATTAGAGGTTTCTACAAACTGTATAGAGACTTGTTCAATTTAAACACCTTTATACTATATGATTATTGCATAAAACACTTATGTTTCTATATTTACAATTATTTATCAAGATAACCATTCTGAACGATTGATTTAAAATCTATTTGTAACTCAATAAAGAATCCATGGGCAACAATATCTAAAAAAACCTTAATAGATTCAATTCTTGAAACTAGAGAAATATCTCATCAAAGTCCACCCCTTAAAGTTTTTAATACCATTTGTATACCATAAAAATATTTTTTCTAGTTACTGTATCATTTTAATTTTACTAGTTCTTTAAAAATTATTTTCCCCAATACAAATTTTCTCATTTGTTCATAGAAAAATCTCACAAGTTCCATTATTCTCAATTTGGAAAAATTATTCATTAATAGAATAACCCCACTCATTATGTTCAAGTGATTATTCACCTATTAGAGGTTTATTTTTTTTATAAAAAAAGTGTTATTAAAAGTTTCCATTATCTATATTATTTTATGAACACTTTGAATTTATTTTCCAATAATATTCTCAACATCAAAATATTTTTTCGTCTTAGAATTTACTCTTTTAGAATTATAAAATTCATCATCATCATTGTAGTAAGTATAATCTACATATTTAGTATATATCTTTATATTATATATAGTTTTTCAAATATGTGAAAAAATAACAACATCATACTCATCATTTATAGTGATTGGTATTTGATCTTTTCTTCATTTTCACAAAATTTGATATAATCACATTGAATAAATATCACAAATTTATCATTATAAAATTTTTATAAAAATTAAATTTTGTTTATATCCAAGGAATGTTATATATTTTACCTTTCCATGAAATTTTCCACCCCTTATGTGTTTATTCTTCATTAAGCTGTGACTCCCAAACACCAAAAATTGTTTATCATTGGGTTATTCTTAAACCACATATCGTAGGGAGTTATATTTGATTTTGACCACATAATACATCTTTTATGAATAATTATAGTTATGTTTATTAACAATAGCTAGTAAAATTATATTTATCATGCTTAGTAAGCATTTTTCTATCAATATCCACAAAACTTGTATTCTTTCTTCCAGTCACCAATTTCGTTGAGGTGTATGTAGAGCATTAAACTGAATCATGATTCCATGTTTATCAAGATACATATAGAACCACTGGTTGGTATTCTTAGTTCTATTATCATATCTCAATAACTATGAGGACATTACTTTCTATTTTTCTTATAATATTCTAAATATTTTGAATCTATCCAAGTCTTTATACTTATGTGACATTAATATGATACATATCATCCTTGTGAATTCATAAATGAAAGTAAAGTATTATTTTTTTTCTTAAAATTGATAATATAATTATTATATGTCCACAAAAACTAGAATAGATTATAATTAAAGGTTTTTTAGGTTTTAATAACAGATCCATTGTGATTTTTGTTTACAATTTTCTATTTTGAAATGTCTTTCAAATAATAACTATTCCATCCTTCAAAATAGTAATATTACTCATTACCTCTTTCTTGATGAGTTACTCATATTATTTTAGCCAAGATGGTTAAGTTTTATATTTGAAAAATTATTTTATGTTTTTTTATCTCAAACAGAAGTCTATTCTGACTTCCCCCTTGAAACAGATTACAAAGAGTTGTCAACCCTTTTTTTTAAAACTTACCTAATCATTTCATATATTTACTAGGAAGAAATTTTACCTAAAGATAACTTAATTTATAGTATCACAGATATGTGATACAGTCAATAAATTATACTTTAGTCTATAAAAAATAGGACACTCTCTTGAATAATATGATTTTTTTCAATAATGATAGTTCCAACTCGTTTGATGTTCAGTGATATATCATTTTCCAAAAGTGACAGTTCCCTTATTATATTTTTCAATATTTTTTAGATTATTTAAATCAATAGTAATTTTATAGGAATAACCATTTTCCATGATCTAATGATTTTTATATTTTCATGTTTCAAATGATACTTTCACCAAATTTTACTTTTGGATAATATGGCCTTTAATTTGAACATTTCAAAATTTTTGACATATATTTAACTAATCTAGAATAAATGAAATGCACTCATCAGAGGTGAGTCATTTATGATCAAAATTTATCACACCTCTAATATAATACTAAATATTTTCTCATTTTAACCTTATTCTTAAGTTGATGAGGTTTCTAGAATGTTCTCATTCATGGTTGTTCTCTCCCCATTGATTCTTTATCCCCTAGAAGACCTGTTAATGACATGGCGTACCAAAAATTATTGCCCTTATGGATACAAAACTATATTAAAATTATCATCCCTAAAACATTATTCATTAAAAGAAATAATTATACTGATCAGGTTATTGAATAGATTTGTTTCAATTTCTCACTTGTGTTTGTATCATCAAGTACTTCTATAGAAGACTTTCTTAGATTCTTGAGATTGACTTGGATCGGTTTCTTGAATCCTATTTCCATATATAAAATGATTTTTAATTTTAATCTTATTTATTGAATAATTAAAATTTTTTTCTTATAATATATTATTTTGATATAATGTATATCATTTTATATGGTACTGCAATGATTTTTTCTTCAAAATGTATTATTTTATAGAAAAAATTAGTGTGTGAATATTTTTACATGGAATAATCAACTTTTTCTTCAACATATTTATTTTAGTAAGATTTTATTTTTTATTTCTACTTCTCAGTTGGAATAATATTCTTTATTAGCTTCAAAAATTATTTATTTCCAAGAAAAATAACATAATTCATTTTTCTAATGATTCATCATTTTACAAAAACTTCAAGATTTGTATTTTCATGTTCATTAACCTAATATTATTATTAAAGTTTAGTGGACTCTTATTATATGATTTTTTATTTGAATATTGTCGTCTCTAAGCCACCCTATTTCCTTATAATTAATTTTGATTTTCCTTTTAATAGTGAATTATTTTTCCATTTCTCTTTATTCTACATCATAATCACTATTAGTTTGTGTGTCTTCCTCTAATAAGCCACTTATTCCTCTTCTTATGCCATGACCACCCTTTGAGAGGCATCACTTGGATCTTACTCATTATTATCACGTTATTCAACATTTGATTACAAATATTTGACTAAAATAATGCTAGTTATAAAGAATTATGTGAAATTTTATTCATTCCATTTGACTAACATGTATTTACATAAACCCTCATATTTGTTGTCTTCTTGGTAGCTTTATCATCTTAATTATATCCTTTAGTTTTCTTGGAAAAAATTGGTAGATAAATGGTCTAATATTCAATATTTAAAAAAATTATAAATAATTTTACCTATTTACTTAACTCTTATATGTGTGAATCTTCTTGACATCAAAGAAAGAATTTCCAAAAAATCATTCATTCTTTATTTTTCATCAGAATACCCCTTCCACTCTTATACATTCAAGTCATTGAATGTTTTAAAATAAATTTCCTTATCCTTACCATTAATTTTAAGTTATTATTCTCTTATCACATCATAATTGAAGAGAGTGTTGTGAAGTTCATCAATGGTGAAATCATCAATATATTTGTCTTTAAGAGTTAGGATCTCAACATCAAAATTGATTGGTAAAATTCTTACAAGATTCCTCAATATAATTGAATCATTAAGAGTATCTCCAAACCATCAAACCTTGATATAAACTAGATTAACCCTTATAAATAATTCATTATCTATTTCATCTTATTTCATTCTATTGTCTTGAAACTACTCTATACTATTACTTATTTCTCATTCCTTTACCTTTTTTCCTTCTTAAATGCAAAAAAGTTTCACCTAAATGGAAATAGTAGTTATACAACCCATAAATTTTGTTATATCATTATATTAAAAATCGGAAAATAATGCATTCGTAGATTTTACATCATTTTTAATGGTTTTATAATTAGTAAAATATGATGTTGTGGTCTCATTTTTCAAGTGAAATAATATTGGATAGAATAAAGTACATCGATCCCCTTAGAGAGAAGATATGGGTCCATTCGATCTTTCTAAATATGAATCATTTTTTACATTGAAGGTAGGAATTATTTTTTTATAAAATGAGTTTATTTATATATTATATATAATGTAGGGAAATAATATAGAGTAGACCTTATTTGATTCAAATTTTTACAATCACATGAAGGGTGATAAGCATCGAGAGGGAGGGTTAGTCAGTGCATACAATTTTTTTCAAAGAACCCTCTAACTCTCATGATTATTCAAAATCACCCTAAAAATGATCATAATGATGAATAAAAGAAATGTACATAGGTCATATGTTAATAAGGTCTACCTTTTGAAAGGATAACTATATCTTTGGTGTGTCAAGGTTTTTATCCCATCCACATAAATGTCCTCTTATTATTAAGAAGAACTCAAGTAAGGGTATGAACTTGGACACATTAAAATGGTTAGATTCAACTATTTACAAACTTATTTAATCATAATCAAACATCTCATTATAAATAATTATCACCAATGAATAATAGACACCTTATATGGTTTTCACATATTTTAATCTTCTTCAGCTACCCACAATACTCAAAAAATAATCATCATCTCTTTATTCTTATCATTTATTCTTTTATAATCATTGCATCACAAGTATAAATATTTACAGAAAAATTTCACCTCCCACCATTTTCAACCATCAATTTGAATTCACATTAGTCATCAATAATTTCTCTTAAAGACTCATCTTTTAATTCCTTATGATAATTAGAATTATCATGGTCTTCTTTATCATTTAGGTACAATTCAACAATCTTGAGTATATTTATCATTTAAATCTCCACAAGTCTCAGGAATTACTTCACATGATATTTAGTTTATCATGGAATTATTTCTCCAAAAAATCTACTGCAATAACTTTATTCCACATCAACATTCATAAAAAACTTTGTGACATGAAAAATTCCCTTATAGTGGTGTAAATTATTCAAAAAATCAGATTCCTATTGATTTACAATTCTTATAATGAATGGAAACTTTTTATAATAGTTTTGAAATTATTCTCCATGAGGAACTTATCATAGCATCACCTAATTTAATGTCCACAAGAATTTTCCAGAAATATTCCATTTTTATAAGAAGAAACCATCTCATATGGCTTAAATGATCTTTATGGAGTCTCATCATAATGAAAAACGAACTTTATGGTTTTGAATTTGTTATATTTCATTATTCACTAATTTCATAATGATGGGCGATACTTACAAACTTGTAAATGATCCTTACAGAAGCTTAAATAATCCTTATGTTTTTGTAATTGATCCTTACAAAAACTAGAAATCACCATGAAAGGATGGAAATGATTGTTATAGAGTCTCCAATGACTCTTATAGAGTTTGGAAGTTGTCTTTGTAAGATGGTTATGCGTTTTCAATTTTCTCAATTCCAATATCGATTTTTTAGAATTCTCTATATCAGATCAACAACACTTCAATTTCAATCAATCCATTCTCAATCCCTTTAAGACAACTCAAAATATCATCCAAATGTTACTATACATTTAATATAGATTTCTTCAATGCTCATCACTTCTCTAATTATTTATTTAATCATTCAACTTGTTTAACTTCATTCCAAAACTATTGCAGATAGTACAACCATTAACAAAATTTCTATCACATAAGTATTAACTCACCAATTATTAAATATAAACTAGTATTGAAAAAAAACACCACCATCCACTAGTGGGTTCAACATATTATAAATTATAATTAAATAATTCTTTTACCATAAATAAAAAATTATATAAATGATTGTAATATTAATTATATATATAATTCTAATAATTACTAATTGTATTTTAAATATTTTTAACAATATTTATATGAATTATTTAATTAAATAAATGAATAAATATTAAAATATTATAATAATATATACATATATTTAAAAATATTAATAACTATGTTTCAATTTATAGAATATTTTCAATATATTTCTAATAAATATTAGATTTATTATAATATATTTAAAAAAATACTAAATTATTATTATTTTTTGAAAAAATATATAAATTACATATATAATAATAGAATATTTTTTTATCAATTACCTCAAAAATGTAAACGTATAAATATTTTTTACAATATATTATTAATTATAAATTTTTAAAATGAGAAGTAAAAATGTTAATAATTATATTTAAATAGATTTATAATTTATAATATATAGATATATTATATTAATAATTGTATATATAATGTATTGATTTTATAAATAAAATGTAAATTATTATTAACATAAATGGTTTAGATAAGGGAAAATCACAACAATTTTATTAAAAAAAGAAAATATGGGAATGGAAGGGGTCAGACAGATGGACTTTCTGTTATCCAAATAGAAGGAGAAAATTAGTGATCATAATACATCAAAAAATTTCTATATTCATACTCATCAGTCATCTACCATTCAAATTGTGAGTTACCCTAGGGAATGATCCTTAAGGACTCAACATTCACTATTGAAAAAATGGCTTGTTGCGACATATTATTTGAGACGGTACATGGGGTCCCGTCACAAAAAGTTACGCGTGGTTTGCGCGCCATACCGCACAGAAGGGTATTTGCGACCGCGAGGCACCTCCTGTTACAAATACCGGGAGGTGGTAAATACTATTTGCGATGAGGGAATTCCCCGTCACAAATACCAGGCAGTGGTAAATACTATTTACGACGGGATGTTGTCCCACTGCAAATAGTGTGTCGGCAGGTCCCTTTTTGCAACGAGACCTGTCACAAATACTCTTTTAATCGCCAACAATAATTAATGCAGCCAAAGGTATTTGAGACGGGTCCCGTCGTAAAAAGTACTATTTGCGATGGGTATCCCGTCACATATATTCTCGTCGCCACTAATCTGACCTATATATAACCCCATTCATTTTTCCTTTCTTCCTCTCAATTTCTACATTCTCTGTCTCTCCAAACACTAATTTTAGAGTGAAAATTTTTCTGAGTTAGTTTTATTTACGAAAAAGCTGTAAAGCCGTCTACAATTATAAGAGATCAAGTTTAAAGGTATTTATATTTTATTTAATTTTGTATTTATTTCATTTTTTTATGTTAATTTTAATTATTGTTGATTAGTCATAATTAAATAAGATTTAAATTATTTTGTCATCAGTATTTATTAGTAATAATAAATTGAGATTATTAGTACTAATTCTTAGTAATTAGTAATAATTAATAATTATTAACGGTAATTAGTAATGTATATAAATAATTTGCAGTAATTAGTAATTAGTAGCTGTAATTTACAGAAATTAAAAGTAATTAACGCTAATTAGTAACAATTAGGAAAATATAGTAATAATATGGAAAAAATAGTAATAAATATTTAAAATTAGTAATAAATACAAATAATTAGTAATAAAAAGTAATAATTAGTAATAAATAGTAATAATTAGTAATAAATAGTAATAAATAGTAATAAATAATAATAAATAGCAATAAATAGGAATAAATAATAATAAATAGTAATACTTACTAATAAATAGTAATAAACAGTAATAAATAGTAATAAATAGTCATAAATAGTCATAAATAGTAAAAACTAGTAAAAAATAGTAATAATTAGTAATTATTAGTAATAATGAAGAATTATTAGTAATAATTAGTAATAATTAGTAATAATTAGTAGTAAATAGTAATAAATAGTAATAAATAGTACTAAATAGTAATAAATAGTAATAAATAGCAATAATTAGTAATAATTAGTAATAAATAGTAAAAAACAGTAAAAAGTAGTAAAAATTATTAAATAATTGTAATAAATAGAAATAAATAGAAATAATTAGCAATAATTAGTTGTAATTAGTAATAATTAGTAATAATTAGTAATAAATAGTAGTAAATAGTAATAAATAGTAATAAATACTAATAAATACTAATAAATAGAAATAAATAGAAATAAATAGTGATAAATAGTAATAATTTGTATCAACTAGTAATAATCACTAATAATTAGTTATAAATAGTAAGAAATAGTAATAAATTGTAATAAATAGTAATAAATAGTAATAAATAGTAACAAATAGTAAAAATTATAATAAATAGTAAAAACTAGAAAAATATAGTAATAAATAGTAATAAAGAGTAATAAATATTAATAATTAGTAATAATTAGTCATAAATAGTAAAAAATAGTAAAAAATAGTAATAAATAGTAATAAATAGTGATAATTAGTAATAAATAGTAATAAATAGTAATAAATACTAATAATTAGTAATAAATAGTAATAATTAGTAATAATTAGTATTAATTAGTATTAAATAGTAATAAATAGTAATAAATTGTAATAAATAGTAATAATTTGTAATAATTAGTAATAGTTAGTAATAAATAAAAATAAATAGTAATAAAAAGTATCAAATAGTAACAAAGAGTAATAAAGAGTAATAATTAGTAATAATTAGTAATAATAAGTAATAATTAGTAATAAATTGTAATAAATAATAACAAATAGTAAACATTAGTTATAATTAGCAACAAATAGTAATAAATAGTAATAAATAGTTATAAATAGTAATAATTAGTAATAAATAGTAATAATTAGTAATAATTAGTAATAATTAGTAATAATTCATAATAATTAGTAACAAATAGTAATAATTATTAATAATTATTAATAAATAGCAATAAATAGTAATAAATAGTAATAAATAGTAATAATTAGTAATAAATAGTAATAAATAGTAATAAATAGTAATAAGTATTAATAAATAGTAATAAGTTGTAATAATTAGTTATTATTAGTAATAATTAGTAATTATTAGTAATAATTAGTAATAATTGGCTGTAATTAGCAACAATTAGGGGTAATTAGTAATAATCAGTGGAAATTAGTATTAATTAGCGATAAATAGTAATAATTAGCGATAAATAGTAATAATTAGCTATAAATAGTAATAAATAGCGATAATAAATAGTAATAAAAAGCGGTAAGAAATAGTAATAATTAGCGATAACAAATAATAATAATTAGGGATAATAATTAGTAATAATTAGTAATAAATACTTATAATTAATAATAATTTGGAATAATTAGTAATAATTAGGAATAATTTGGAATAATTTGGAATAATTAGAAATAATTAAGAAAAATTATGAATACTTAAGAATAAAATCAATTGTAATAAATTGTAATAACTTGGCATAATTTCAAGTGGATTGGCAGCACTCCTTTTTCTCGATGACACATCTCCTTTCAACTCTCACCGACTCAAATAATTATGAAAAATATGCTTCTACGTATGCATATTCAATCTCGTATACAAGAGTTTGGATATGAATTCATAGGACCAAATTTTTTTCATAATGTTTTCAAGTGGTGAGAGTCGCAAGAAGATGATTCTTTAATCAAAAGGGGGCTCTTTTGTTTGACGGTTCATTTACTTGTATCTTTATCACACTGAAATCACAATGAAGAATCTTCTGGGAGGTAGTCATATCCATTCTCGTATGCACGAGAATGGATATGCGTAACTCTGAGAAGATTCTTCATTCTGATTTGAGTGTGAGAAAGTTGCAAGTAAATGAGTTATCAGACAAAAGAGTAGCCATCAATCCATTGAAAATTGTGTCGCTCATAATTAATGGTAATTACTAAGAAGTAGTTGTAATTATTTATCTTTTTTTTGGATAGTGTTTTTATAATTTCAAATTATTCAAAAATAACAATGATTTTATATTTTGTAGAAAAAAATGGAACAAGGAAGTCGACAATAGTCATTATAATATGATCGTACTTGGATAAATCAACGTAGAAATCCAAACGGTTCTAGTTTAAGTTCTATATATATTGAGGGTGTTGATGTTTTCTTATCATTTGCATCATCAAAATCATAATATGTTTCATAAGTCACAATTAAGTGTCCTTTTAAAAAAAGTGCTCTGAGAACGCTTGACACATTTGACATGGTTGGGGGACATCTCTTACATTTTTGTTTTCAACCAGATTATGTTTTTTGGTATCAACACAGTGAACCTAGTTTCAGAAAAGATACTAATAACTTGATTCCAGATCCATAACTGTTTTAAAATTTAGTACATGATGTTGCAGGTCCATCTGTTCAACAAACTTAAACTCAGAATGATTTTGATTTAACTTCTGAGTTGACACCATCTGAATTTTATGAGTTGTGGTAGTTTGATGAGGATGAATTATATCTTGGTTTCAAGATAAGAAAATTAGAAGCTGTTGCAAATTTATGGCTATTAAATCAGATAATTCAATGTCAAGAAACTATTTTGATCAGATATTTTCTCTGGTTAAAATAGTGTTACCTGAAGGAAATGTGTTGCTTAAAAATTACTATGAGAGAAAGAGGCTGGTTTGTAATCTAGGCCTTAGTTATCAGAATATTCATGTATGTAAAAATGATTGCATCTTCTATTCTGGTGAAAATGTGTCATTGGATAGTTGTCCCACATGTGGACAATAGAGGTATAAAGAAGGTCAACCAGGGAAGTCTGGATCGATTCTTGTAAAACAGTTGAGATATTTACCACTTAAACCTAGGTTGAATCATTTATTTATGTCTCAGAACACAGTGTCAATGTTGTTAAGGCACAAAACCATGATTTCAACCAGTAAAAGATTGAATCATCTTTCTGATGGTGATTCATGGAAACATTTTGACCGATTGCATCCGTCTTCTGATTTAGAATCCTGAAACGTGCGATTGGGTCTTTCTATTAACGGTATATGTCTGTTTGGTTCTTATGGTAGCTAGTATTCATGTTGGCCTTTCATTATAACTCCATACAGTTTACCTCCATGGATGATGATGAAGGATCCCTATATCTTTTTGACCTTAGAAATCCTAGGACAACTAAAAAATTATTTATGTTTATTTTAAACCATTGATTGATGAGTTAAATTCATTATGGACTAATGGTGTTAGTATATATGATGTTGTTGTGAAACAAAATTTCAAATTAAAAGCTACATTGATATGTAAAATTAGTGACTTCCCGACATATGGCATGTTATTCGTCTAAAGTACACATGGACCAAAATCATGTCCTTACTATATGAAAGACAAAAAATAATTTATGCTAGTTAGTGGAAAAAAAACCTTGCTATTTTGACTATCATTGCAGATTTATTCCAATCGATCATCCTTTTCGGAGGAACAAATCTCATTTCAGAAAAGGAACAATTGAAAGGGATGAACCTCCAAAAGTGATCTGAGTTACGAAGTTAAAATGATTTGTATTTTTATTACCTCCCATCACATTTGGGTCAATATTAAACCAATGGAAAATTCATGGCTTTGGGAAAGAACACAATTGGATAAAACAGAGAATTTTTTGGAATCTACCATATTGTTCTGATTTGTTGGTCCGCCACATGTTGGATGTCATGAAAACTGAGAGAAACTATTTATATAATTTATTTCATACAGTTTTGGATACACCAGTTAATACCAAAGATAATGTAAAAGCACGATTAGATCTTGCCCAAATTTTCAGGCAACTGGAACTTGAACTGTTTCGAAATTTCAGATCATAGAGATTAATGAATCCAAAAGCAGCTTTTACACTGTCCAAAGAGAATCACATATTATAATGGAAGGACTTCTGCCGATTTAATTCATAGGTTTGTTGAATTATAGGATTTGTGATTTGATAACAGACATATCGTATTTATTTTGAGATAATTATGTGGTGACAACAGACTACGATACACTAATAAAACTAGAAGAAGATTTTTTTATAATTATATGTAAACTGGAAAATTTTTTCCAGCCAGCTTTCTGTGACTCAATGGAACATCTGATATTACATTTTCCACATGAAGCTAAATGCAGAGGTCTGTTATAGTTTTGATGGATGTACCCACTTGAAAGATGAATTCAAAAATTGATGAAAAAATTACATAACTAAGCTTCAGTTGAAGGCTCAATTGATGAATCTTATTTGTAAGAGGATATTTCTTTTTTATCCTCTCATTATTTTGAATCATATATCCCTGAAAACACAACTGCATGGGACTGAATGAGGATAATGTTGATGATGAAATGAAAAATAAATTATCAGTTTTTAATCATCCATAGCTAGGCTTTAGTGGAGTTCATGAATGTTAGATTTCAGATGATGAACATCACATAACTCATACATATGTTCTTTTCAAATGTGAAGAAATGACATAATTTGTACAATGAGTGATTATATCACATATTCTATAATTTATGTTATAGTAAGTAAAATTATTTTATTTTTAGGTTATATGATAATCATATCAGGAAACAACTTCAACAAATTACAACAGCTTCTCTAGAAGAACGCCTCCAATCATTTTCTCAATAGTTTCAAAAATTGGTAACATAAATTATTGATGTTTTAACATATCAATTTAGTTTATTATTTATTATTTTGATAATTGTTTTAAAAAATTTCAGGTGTCTCAACATGTTAATAAAATTGATAAGACACTGTGTATATTGAGTAACCCACTATCAAAAATAGTTAAATCATATAATTCATATGTGGTGAATGGTTTTCAATTTCATACACGTGTATAAAGGAAATAAAAAAAATGAACAACAGAGTTTGTATCACCCTAAACACTTCATGGTATGTTTCTCTTTAATGAATTCTAGTTATAGCCTATATTTCATGAATCACATGGCCTATATGGAAAAAAACATGGTTACTTATAAGAGATATCCATAACCTAGCCATTTTCCAACTCTGCGATTTGAATTTTAAAATCTGACATACACGGTTGTGTTCAAGATGATATTTAGAGTCCGATAGGATTAAATTAATTTTTGGTGAATGTTAACATACTGTTATGAATAGTAACCCACCCTTATGATTAGTAACATACCATTATGAATAGTATTATGACTCTTATAAATGATATCTATACCATTGAGTGTGTAAATGAATTTAGGCACCTTAAAAATGAAGATGAAAATTTTAGGTGTTTATATTTTTTGATTAAATAATGATTTTAATTAAATATTTAATTACTCACATTTATAAAATTATTTTTAAAAAATGGACCTCATTTTTGGATTCTACACGTCGAAAATTGGTTAGGGTGAATTTTTATGATTTTTCTAAAATACTTGAATTTTTTATGAATAGTAAAATCCAAAATTCTCAATAAATGATAAATAATGGATTAACTGAGTCATTGATGATGATTTTATAATTTAAGACCAATTGGTTCTAATTCACATGCATATCTTACTGTTCTTGGTTATGGAATTCTCACTATTGGTTTTCTTGAGAGGAAATAATAAATAATTGATTATAATATTAAAAAAACTAATCTCCCCACCATTATATAAACCACACCTCACCCCCTCTTCCTCCCACACCATTAAAGCATTAATTCTTGCCTAAATTATTCCAAATAATCTTCCAAAGACCTCTCCCCACGTCCAAGACTTTCTGGTCTCACTAAAGTCCAAAAACAAAGGCCTTAAGGTGATTCTCAAGGAGGAGTACTCAAGAGGAGAACCTTCCTTCTCTTTTATTTCAATTTCTTTTACAAAGTTCCATTATTTTGTTCTTTCTTCTCACCTACCCTCATCCAAATTCCATGATAATTCCATTACCTTAAATGTATTATATTTTTATTGTTCTAATGGGATATTTTATCATAATCTCTATTTCCCCCTCCTTTTTTACAATAAATGAAAACACCGTCCGAGATGTGTAAATTTGTCACACTCAAGGAAGACGGGGTTTCAATTTAAATTACTATCTTCAATACTGGTCAATGGTTGAACCAGTTCATAATATATGTATTTTATTTTTATTAATGTTCTGGAATCTTTACATGTTTATAATATGGAATAATAATACAAAACAAGTTTATTATGCACAAAACTGCCAAGCCAAATCCTAGCGTTTATTTTAACTCATCGAATGAGTCATTCTCATGGTATATAACCAGAATTATTATAAGATAATTTATAACTCTTTAATGTCACTAATAATTTATATTAATAATTCTGTATTTTTAACCAAATTTCAAATGAACTTCTATTCATGAATACAAGTAAACAAATCATGAAATCAAGTAAGAAAATGCTTCCAAAACAATAAAATTGAATCTATTAAACCCATCAAAAAGGAAATTAATGAACATAACAATTTTATAACATATCAATTACATGTTTATTTTGTTCTGTAATTATTAATTAATGAAGCTAAATTTCATTATTCAGGTCATTAAGAACAAACAAGAACACCATCGAGCGTTTGGTAAGGGATTACTTAACTCAATTTTCATTCTTTGAGTTAAACACTTATTTCATTGGTTACATTGCTCCAAGAAAACATGTGAATGAACTATTATCTTTTTATAATGTATATCCACTTATATTTTGTGTATTTTAATTTTTCACACATAAATATTTCATTGATTTATTGTCACTCTAATGACAAAATCTTTGTAAGGGATCCTCTCTCTCAATTTTGATCAAGAATATCCCCTATATTGCGTCCTTTTATTTTCAATTCCTAATGATGTGGTATGTTTTCACACATCTCCCATAATTCCCTTGTGACATATAAATAATGTAATACCCATTTACCTCTCATTAATCCCTCGCAATAACCCTCGTTACCATGCTGAAATGTTTGTAAGGGGTTTCTTATCTCACTTTCATTTCTCTGAGATTTTCATTTTTTTACACTTATTTATTGTATGTTCTATATGTATACTACTATTTGATATATAATAACATTATTCTCCTTATATTCATGTATTTCAATGATTCATTTGAGGGTTATTAAGTTCTGGTCATATGATTCGACCGACTACATTGCGGTAGGAGACTTTGTCTCAACTACTATTTTATTGTGACTAACATTGCATTGTGCACCTTATAATACTTATGTGGTGTACTTACTTCCCATTTGAGATAAAATTTCATTTTAAATTATACTTATATTAAATATCCATAATCTCATATGATGGATATTTTTTTGTCTAAACCGTGTACCATTTTACATACGGTGTTTATTTGGAAAGTTATTTTAATTATGGAAATATTGATGAATCCGTATACTATACTCTATAAAGATATTGAAAAGGCATATTTCTCTTATATTTAATCAATGTATAAAGAATTATTTGGACATTTATTGGCGGGTGGTTCCTGCTATATCCCATCGATGCATCAGTAGGTCTCATGAGATTAATCAGTTGGAGACAAACCCTTCGAGTTTGTTTCCAAAAATCAGACGGGTTTCTACCCAAAGAAATAAACCGTTTCTACAGTATTATGGTTTCATGTTCTAGATACATGAAGTACAATTAATAATCATTATATTTATCTATTATCTGTTATTATTATTATCCATGAGGTTTTCACTATGATAAAATCTATGGATGCAGTTTCATTCTTAGTTTATTAATGGCATTAGTTTTTCATTTATTTACTATGCCATATTGATTATGTCAGATTTATTATGATTAACTTATTATTGTACTCATTATTCCACTATTTGTAACCCTTATAGAGCATTTGATCTCACCCATTTCATTTTTTACCTTCAACATGTGACAAAGAGGAGATTATTTATTGAGTTCTTCTGGATGCAGTTTTACGTTTTCATTATGTATTGTATTTTGTAAAATTTTCCAATGTAATTTGAGTAACATCTATGTATATAGTTTCTTCAAGACTACTAAACTGATCATCCCTTTATGATTTTCATTCCTTATAACCATGCCAATATCAAAAGTAATGCACCAAATCCAGCATAGAGGGGTTGTGGTGTTATAGTTGGTATTAGAGGAAGTTTAATAGAAAACTTGGAAAATAGAGTAAGAAATGTATAGTAGGGAACATCTCCCTGAGGTATTATTTGAGGATAAATGTACAATAACAACTTGGTATTTTGGTATGGAATATATTATCTATATCTTTTAAGAAATACGTCCTTATCTGGATACGAGTAGGTAAAAGCGGTTCTGGCACAGATTTATCTATGGGTAAAACCAAAAAAGACCACTTCAAGCTAGACTCAAATGAGAACTGGTGCATGAAAATGGGCCTTGCTTCCCTCTTTGTTGTGACACTCTTAGGGGATATGATTTGGATAATTCACATTTTCTTTACAATCCATTATAATGGAGTTTAATGTTAAATTTTCTTAGAGAAACCATGTTTATAAGATTAGATATGCCTAGAGTTTCAATCTATGTTGAGAGATTTTCTATTTGAGATTCATAAACTAATATAATGTATCCCTTTATTTAGAAATGGATTCTAATGGAAGAAGGGTAATCAATACTCATGGGAAAGGTAGGGATCTCCCTACTAAGCAAGTCTACACACTCAATGTTGGAGTAGATCAGATCATGACCATGTTAGGAAAACTTACTCAGGTTGTAATAAATAACCATTCCACACCTGTGTTGGATCATTTCATGTGGTATAATCCCCCATATTTCTTCAGGACTACTAACCCAGTGGTTTCTGAGCAATGGATCAAGTCCCTTGAAAAGATATTCATGGCATTAAGATGCAATGAAAATGAAAAGGTAGTACTAGCAGTATATTGTATCAAGGGTGACGCTGATCAATGGTGGTCCTTGATTCAGAATACCATAGCGGAAGAAGAAATAGAGGATATGGAATGGAGGAATTTTAAAGAAATATTCTTAAAAAAATATTCCCCTCGTGAGCAATGAAATGAAATGAAGAGAAAATTACTTAGCTTAAAACAAAGGGAATAAGATAGTGGTGCAGAGTATAAGGCTACTTTCACAAGGTTGGCTAGGTATTCCGTATATTATAAACATGACTCAGAAGACAAGATTGATTATTTCATTGAAGGTATTAAGACAATTCTTCGAAGGGCATTGGCTTCTCAATCATTTTCATCATATGATGAAATTGTATTAAGTGCCATCAAAATAGAGAAAGAATTTTATAGATCAAATCTTTTCAAAGGAAACCAAGATAAGAAGCGGTAATCTGATAACAAAGGAAATTGAGAAGCACCAAATAAGAGAAAGGTAACAAAGCTATTCCCATTACGTGAGAACTATGAAAAGAATAATCTCTGGAAATGATTAAAAGGCATGGAAGTCTTCTATAACAACGGCGAAAAGGGTCACCGATCAGATGAATTCAAGGGGAAGAAACAATTCAATGATATTCAATGATACAATTTCAGAGATCTGGGAAACTATGAAAATGAGTGTCCAAAGCTCTAAGGAAACACGCCTCAGAAAAAGACAAGAGAACAAAGGAAATCCTATGTGATTACAAGCACGAAGGTTGAAGTTCCTAATGTCGTGGTGGAAGGTACTTTAATTGTTTCCCTGAACTTAGCCAATACTTTATTTGATTCTGGATCATCGCATTAATTTTTATCTTCCCAGATTTCTAATAAAATTATATATGTCCAATTTGATTTAATAAAGTTGTTATCAGTCAAAACTCCCGGGGGATGTATCATTGCAATAAAGGCATGTCGACTAGTCCCCCTCTGGACACCAAAACGTGCTTTAGTTTCTAACCTTATCATCATACCAATGATTTAATTTGATATAATTATTAGTATGTATTGGATATAAAATTATGATGTAAAGATTTACTATAAGAATAAGGAAGTTGCAATTTTTGAAAATAGAGTAGAATCCCTTGTCTTTAGGGAAGAAACTTCACCACTTGATTCATATCTAGAACCACCCCCATTAGCTCTACTGAATGAAATACTTAGAGAGGAAGATAAACCAATATCTATGGGTGAGGAAATAAATCTTTAAATTTAAGATGTGCACATAGTACAAGAGTACATTTATATATTTCTAGAGGATTTACCTGGACATACACCGGAGTGGTAAGTTGAGTTATCTATTGATTTAATTCATGATGCAAGACCTATATCAAAGACTCCCTATAAAATTGCCGCTATGGAATTAGTATATCTAAATAAACGACTAGAGTATTTGAGTGAAAAAGGATTTATTTGACCTAGTGCTTCTCCATGGGGAGCTTCTGTACTCTTTGTCAAGAAGAAAGATGGATCCATGAGGCTTTTCATCGATTATAGGGGAATCAATGCTATTAAAATAAAGAATAAGTATCCTCTGCCCCAGATTGATGATTTATTTGATCCACTTCATGGAGCTCAATAATTTCTGAATATCGACCTTCGATCCGAATATCATCAGTTGCGTGTGATGAAGGAAGATATTATTAAAAAAACACTTCGGACCAGGTATGGGAATTACGAGTTTATAGTGATGCCTTTTGGACTGACAAATGCACCCTCTGTTTTCATGGATTTAATGAATAGAGTTTTCAAAGAATATGTTGATATCTTTTTTGTGGTATTAATCGATGATATTCTCATATACTCAAAAATCTATGAAGACCATGGGATTACTTGTGGGTTATTCTGAGAACTCTTAGAGGAAATAAATTTAATGGGATGTTTAGAAAGTGTGAATTCTTGCTTCAATCAGTTTCTTTTCTAGGCCATATTGTCTCTAAGGATGAAATCCTTGTTGATCCTACGAAGACAAAGGAAATACAAGATGGGCCCACGCAACAAACATAATTGAGGGACACAGTTTTATTGGCTTAGCATGTTATTATCTGCATTTTGTTCATAATTTTACCCGACTAGATAACCGGCTAACCAAGCTCACACGTAATGAAGATAAGTTTGTGTGGAAAAAATAATGTACATAATTATTCGAAGAATTGAAATGAATATTGGTCAATACTCCAATTTTAACTCTTCCATCGGGAAGTGATGGATTTGTAATATACATCGATGCATCAAAGAATGGACTGGGTTGCATCCTTATGAAAAATGATAAAGTTATTATTTATGGATCAAGAATTTTGAAGCCACATGAGAAAAATTATCCAACTCATGATCTTGAGTTAGCAGCCGTAATCTTTTCCATGAAAATATGGAGGCATTATATCTACGGAGAGAGATGCGAGATTTATACGGACTATAAGAGTTTGAAATAAATTTTCACACAAAAATAAATCAACATGAGGAAAAGAAGATGGCTCGAGTTACTCAAAGATTATGATTGTTCAATACAGTACCACCCAGGAAAGGCGAATAAGGTGGCAGATGCATTAAGCAAGAAATATCATATCCTTCTAACTCAAATGAGGATTGAAAGAGATCCTATATTCATGGATCTACTGAAGATGGATATGGAATTATTAAGGAAGGGGAAAAATTGCTCCTCTTTCAAATGATTACTAAACCATCTTTACTAGAGAAGATAAAAATCTCTCAATATGATGATGAGAATCTGCCCAACAAAATTAATGCAGTTAAGGATGGGAGACTAGCTGGATTTGTGTTTGAAGAAGGTGTTCTGAAATTTAGGAAGGGGTTATACATTCCATTAGTACCTGAGCTAAAAAGGGAACTATTAAATGATGAACATAGCTCAAATTTCTCTATACACTCAGGTAACACCAAGATGTAAAGAGATCTGAAGGAATTTTTTTGGTGGGATAATATGAAGCGTGAAATTGCTGACTACGTGTCAAGATGTATAGTTTGTCAAAAAGTAAAGGTAAAAATACAACATCCCAAAGGAGTGATGAAACCTCTACCTATTCCTATGTGAAAGTGGGATAAAATTATGATGTATTTTGTCACTGGAATACAAAGGAAAACTATAAGGAATGATGCAATATGGGTAATTTTTGATCGGCTCACAAAATCAGCACATTTCCTTCATATAAGAGAGGATTTTCAACATGAAATCTTGTCTAGACTATATATTAATGAAGTTTTAAGACTTCAAGGTGAACCTCTATCAATTATGTCTGACCGAGATCCCTGATTCACATCAAAATTCTAGAAAAGTCTCCAGAAGGCTTTGAAAACTGAGCTTCACATGAGTACTGCTTATCAACCCCAAACTGATGGACAGTCTGAAAAGACTATTCAAACTCTAGAATACATGCTGAGGTCATGATCTCTTGACTTCCAAGGTATGTGGGATAAATACTTGCCTTTGGTGGAATTTTCTTACAACAATAGTTTTCATTATAGTATTCAAATGGCTCCATATGAAGCATTATATGGAAAGAGATGTCAAAATCCCACTTATTGGGATGAAGTTGGTTAGAGGAAACTTGTAGGCCCATAACTTGTTGAAGAGACCATGATAAAGGTGAAGAAAATTCAATCCCATATTAAAGTTTCCCAAATTAGGCAGAAGAGTTATGCTAAAAACGGGGGAAAGGATTTGGAATTCCAAGTTGGAGATCATGTATTTTTGAAAGTATCTCAATGGAAGGGTGTCTTAAGGTTTGGTAAGAAAGGGAAATTGAGCCCTAGGTACATCAGAATTATTTGAAATTCAGGAAAGAATCAGTGTCGTAGCATACCTTTTAGCAATGCCACCAAATCTCTCCAAAGTCCATGATGTGTTCCATGAGACATTGTTGAAGAAATACAAGCCAGACCCAATGCATGTACTCACCTATGAAGAAATTGAACTAGAACCTAATTTGTCATACTGTGAAAAGCCTATTATGGTTCTTGACACAAGGGAGAAGGTATTGAGAAATCAAAAAACTCGTCTAGTAAAGGTTTTTTTACAGGAACTAGAATATGGAGGAAGAAACATGGGAACCATATTATTTCATGAAAAATAACCACCCACATCTTTTTGGGGGGCATCATACATAAAATTTCTAGGATGAAATTTCTGATGGAGAGAATAATGTAGCACCCCAAACACTTCATGGTATGTTTCTCTTAAATACATTCAAGTTATAGCCTATATTTCATGAATCACTGAGCCTATATGGAACAAAACATGGTTATTATAGGATATATCCATAACCTATCCATTTTCCAACTTTTCGATTTGAATTTTAAAAATCTGATATACATGGTTGTGTTCAGGATGATATTTAGAGTCTGATAGGATTAACATAATTTTTGGTGAATAGTAACCTACCCTTATGAATAGTAACCTGCCCTTATGAATAGTAACTTACCCTTATGAATATTAATATGACTCTTATGAATGGTATCTATACCATTGATTGTGTAAATGAATTTAGGAACCTTTAAAATGAAGTTGATAATTTTAGGTGTTTATATTTTTCGATTAAATAATGATTTTAATTAAATATTTATTTAATCATATTAAGAAAATTATTTTTGAAAAATGGACTTCATTTTTGGATTCTATATTTCGAAAAATGGTTAGGGTGAGTTTTTGGGATTTTTCTGAAATACATGAATTTTATGAATAGTAAAAGCCGATAATTCACAATAAATGCTAAATAATGGATTAATTGAGTAATTGATGATGATATGATGATGTAAGCCCAATTGGTTCGAATTAACATGCATATATTACTGTTATTGGTCATGGAATACTCACTATTTGTTGTCTTGAGAGGAAATAATAAATTAATGGTTATAATATTAAGAAAACTCCTCTCCCCTCCACTATATAAACCACCCCTCACCCCTCTTCCTCCCACACCACTCAAGATTTAAGCCTTGCCTAAATTATTCCAAATACTCTTCCCAAGCCCTCTTCCCATGCCCATGACCTTCTGGTCTCACCAAAATTCCAATAACAAAGGCCTTAAAGAGATTCTCAAGGAGGAGTACTCAAGAGGTGAACCTTCCTTCTCTTTTCTTTCAATTTCTTTTACAAAGTTCCATTATTTTGTTCTCTCTTCTCACGTCCCCTCATCCAAATGACATGATAATTCCATTACCATACATGTACTTTATTTTCATTGTGATAATGGAATATTTCATCATAATCTCTCTCTTTTCCCCTCCTTTTGTACAATAAATGCAAACACCGTCCGAGATGTGTAAATTTATCACACTCAAGGAAGACGAGTTTTAAATTTAAATTACTATCTTCAATACTGTTCAATGGTTGAACCAGGTCATAATATAAGTATTTTATCTTGATTAATGTTTTGGAATCTTTACACATTCATAATATGGAATAATAATACAAAACATGTTTATTGTGCACAAAACTGCCAAGTCAAATCCAGGCATTTATTTTAACTCATTGAATGAGTCATCCTCATGGTATATAAGCAGAATCATTATAAGATAATTTATAACTATTTAATTTCACTAATAATTTATATTAACAGTTCTGGATGTTTAACCACATTTCAAATGAACTTCTTTTCATGAATAAAAGTAAACAAATCATGAAATCAAGTAAGAAAATGCTTCCAAAACAATAAAATTGAATATCTTAAACTCATAAAAAAACAAATTAATGAACTTAATAATGTTATACCATATCAGTTACATGTTTATGAGGTTTTTTAATTATTAATTAATGAATCTATATTTTATTATTCTGGTTGTTAAGAACAAACCAGAACACCATCGAGCGTAAGGTAAGGGATTGCCTAACTCAATTTTCATTCTTTGAGTTAAACATCAATTTCATTGGTTACATTTCTCCAAGAATAAGTGTGAATGACCTATTATGTTTTTATACTATATATAAATTTATATTTTTTGGTTTTTTAGTTGTCACAAATAAATATTTTATTGATTATCGTCACTCTAATGACACAATCATTGTAAGGGATCTTCTCTCTCACTTTTGTTCAAGAATCTCCCCTATGTTGCGCCATTTTATTTTTAAGTACTAATGATGAGGTATGTTTTAAAAAATCTACCATAATTCCTTTGTGACATATAAATAATGGAATACCCCTTTACCTCTCATTAATCCCTCGCAATAACACTCGTTACCATGCTGGAATGTTTGTAAGAGGTTTCTCATCTCACTTTCATTTCTGTGAGATTTTCACTATCCGCCACTTATTTGTTGTATGTGGTATATGTATACTTAATTTGATATATAATAACATGATTATATTTATATTCATGTTATTGAATGATTAATTTGAGGGTTATTAAGTTCTGGTCATATGATTCGACCGACTACATTGTGGTAAGAGACTTTGTCTCAACTACAATTTTAGTGTGACTAACATTGTATTGTGCACCTAATAATCCTTATATTGTGTACATACTGACCATTTGAGATAAAATTTCATTTGAAATTATATTTATATTAAATATCCTTAATCTCATATGATGGATTTTTTTTTTCTAAACCGTGTACCATTTTACATACAGTGTTTATTTGGAAAGTTATTTTAATTATGGAAATATTGATGAATCTGTATACTCTACTCTATACGGATATTGAAAAGACATATTTCTCTTGTATTGAATCAATTTATAAATAATTATTTGGACACGCAGTGGGGGGTGGGGACTAATATAGCCCCTCTATGCATCGATAGGTCTCATGAGACAAATTAGTTGGCAACAAACCCTTCGAGTTTGTTTCCAAAAATATGACGAGTTTCTACCCATAGAAGTAAACCATTTTACTGTATTATGGTTTGATGTGCTAGATAAATGACATCCAATTAATTAGAATTCGATTTATTCATTATCAGTTATTATTATTCTCCATGAGGTTTTCACTATGATAAAATCTATGGATGCAGTTTCATTCTCAGTGTATTAATGGCATTAGTTTTTCATTTATTCACTATGCCATGTTGATTATGTCAGATTTATTGTGATTCAATTATTATTGTACTCATTATTACACTATTTGTAACCCTTACTAATAGTTTTATCTCTCCCCTTTCATTGATTACTTTCAACATGTGACAAAGAAGAGATTATTTATTCAGTTCTTCTGGATGCAGTTTTAAGTTTTCATTATTTATTGTATTTTGTAAACTTTTCCAATGTAATTTGAGTAAAATATATGTATCTAGTTTCTTCTAGACTACTAAATTGATCGTTCCGTTAGGATTTTCATTCTTCTAACCATTCCAATATCACAAGTAATGCACCGGCTCTAGCCTAGAGGGGTCGGGGTGTTACAGAGTTTTCTTGAGAGGATCTCATCATAGAGAAACTAAAGTTGAATTTTATGGCATGATGGATAAAATTATTGAACTATGTTATCTTGGAAAAAATTACATAGTGATGTTTAAATGTTGGTGGCTGAATACTGAGAGAGGCTTGCGTGTTCATCCAATTCAGGGAATCATTGATATTAAATATAAAAGTATTCTTATAGTAAATGAACTGGTTTTACTAGCTCAATAGGAAAATAAAATATATTATGAAAAGTATTATGATACTTCAAGAGACCTGAGTGATTGGTGGAGCATGAAAAAGTTGAAATATTGGAAAAATTAGTTTACTCAAACTGAATGTGGTTCCGCTGAAGTGCAAGGAATTGAAAATTTTCAAGAGACTACTCAAAATCCATCTTTTTCACAAAGAGACATCAATATTGATGATGACACCCCACAATTAAGGGTTGATAGAGACGATGATGTTAATAATGTTACAAATGAATTATAAATGGAAAGATATGATGAAACTGAAACTCATATAGATATTGATGATACCGTTGATGAATATGAAGACATTAACATCTTCATATTTGAATATGACGATGGAGTTGAACATTGACATAGTTAAATGATGGTTATAATCATAATTAATATACATTTATATGTAATATTTATTTTCAACTATCTGCTAAAAAAATCATTTTGTGTTTCAGATGGACCCTAATCTACTTCATCAGTTGCAGGAGGCTGAGAAACCTTTGGATGAAGAGGATTTGGGAACATCTAACCTTCAGCCTACTAGCATTTCAGGGTGTATGCAGAGGGGGCACGATCTTACATGGACGATGATTTATGACCCTATCCCCAAGCAACGTCCATGTCCTGGCTTCGATCCACGCACACTGAGGTATGGTAACCTATGCATTTTAGTTATCTTTAATCAATTTATTTATATACTAATTGTTTGATTATTTATTTATTTTTTCACAGTTTTGTGCATGTAGTTGTTGGACATGGGAGCACTATCTTGTGCAATTATTTTTCTCAACCATGGATCACATAAGAATAGATTCCCATTGATATGAATCTTGGAATGTTCAATCATTAGACGGTATGTAAATAAATAATATTTATTTTCTAATTTATTTCATTAATAACTCTATATTATAAATTATTTTTAGGGTTTATGGTGTCCCATCGATGATAGAATGCGTGGAGCTATCCACGTGGCATGGGAGGTGTCTATGCATTAGTGTTTCTATTTTTTTTGAACAATTTGAGAAGGAAAACTACTAAGGATGTAGGAGTGACAATATTTGATAAGCTGTGTAGAGACCACCGACCAGAGTGCATTTCATCTCACATTTGGGATGGATTATGTTCACACTGGTTGAGTGGTGGATTTCAGAGGAGATCTTTATTGGGCCGGCAAAACTGGGGGAGACAAGAGGTGCCACATCGAGCTGGTAGCTGTACATTCAGTATGCATAGTGTCATGACCAGTCCCCCAAGTCCCATCTCATGAATACCCTAATCTCACCTTCCATAGGCCTGAGGTTGGAGACTAGCACCGAAAGGCATATCCCTAAAACTGGAACGCATTTCCTTTAAACCGGTACAAAAAAAAAACAAACCAAGAACACAACACGAAGAAATCATGAAGTAAACTGCTGTAGTAAAAAGTGTATTAAAATTAAAGGGGCTGGAATATAGAACCAAATGAAAGGTACAAATATAATTGAAAAGATAAAACATATCCTAGATCATCCACCAAGGATCCTACCTGAAGGGTAGGTACAACTCCTCTCCACAACTCTCCACGAAAGCTGGTCACCTCCGTATACCACCTAGTCCCAGCTCCCTCAAGTCTCATCCCAACTGCTCATCATCTGCACAAGAAACAACAAGGTGCAGATGAATCCCATGTAGGGGTGAATATTACAATACCTGGTAGGGGACCATGAGACCCACGAAGGTCTCTCAGTAATCTATAAAGCAAAAAAATAAAAAGATATATCTCAAAGTTAACATCATAAACATGACCTAAATCATGAAGCACAAAGCAATAAAGACAGCTCACACTAAAGGTATAACTTCAATGTTACTAGGATAGGGATGACTAGTCGTACATCCAAATCATCCTATCTGTAGTAACTCTACTGCTGACTCGTATTGGTTGCTGGAGTAGACCCGCATTGGTCCCTGGTTCATACCCATATTGGTCACTATTGCAAACTCGTATTGGTCGCTCGTGCAGACTTGTATTGGTCATTGGTGCAGACCCGTATTGGTCACTCTTCATCTTCATGTCACAGATAGACACTAGATTCCTGCTCATAACACGCTTAATTCTGGGAGAACCCTCCTCTAGCCATCAGTCATATTTCAACTCTTATGAAGTCTAAAAAATATTATATCCAAGGGACCGTCGAGTCCTAGGGTTCCCAACGTGACAGATGGCGCATCGATCAGATGCACGATCTGTGAGGTATGTGCACTTTTGTAAAAAGGGCCCAATTGGATTCAAGTATGATCTAACCCAGTTCGCATGTAAAACTATATCAAAACTAACTTAGAGTAACTCCAAAGTACTGCCTTGCCACAAGGGTCCTTATGCTAGGTATGGCACGTCGATTGAATGCTTAGTATGTTAGTTACACCCCTTTCTGTGAAATGGGGGTGATCACACCTCGGTCCGGCCCAACTGGGTCGGGCCCGCCAAAATATGTGAATGGGACCGCTTCCCAAAAGGGGCCCCAATGCCACTAATGGAACGTCGATCAGATACTCGGTTCGTGAATTACATGCATTTCTTTATTCAGGTACTAGTTGGCTCTGAGCCCGGTTTTACTCAGTCAGACTGACCCAACACAATGAGTCTCATGGTCTACCGAACCCCATTGAGGTCTGGCCTACTAGGGGTCGGCCCGATTCACTGGGTTTAGCCCGTCGGGTTTAGCCCGACTTATTTGCAGGCCCGGGCCACGGTTGGCCCGACCCGTCAGGTGGGGCTCAACCCACCCGCACTGGCCCTCTGGGCCGTAGGTCCTACCCATTGGGATGTGGGTCTTGCTCGGTTTGCCCGAAGGCGGACCTTTGTGTCATTCTGGCCCCACAGTTGTGGAGCTGTTTCGCCAGCCGGTGGGGTGATATCCCACCGCATGAACGGTAAGCCGTTTTGGCTGGCTGAGTTCCACCAATGCCTCATGGCGCGGGGCTGTGCTGATCCTTCCTACTGTGGCTACTCTACGCCACCCCCTTCTACCACGTCCCGTTGACCACAGTTTCTTGACGATGCCGGCAGTGCCTACGGGCACTGCGGCGCGTTGTCGCGCACCGCCTTCCAGCGCCCATGGCCGATTGTCGTGGGTCTCCTCTGGCCACCTTCGACATGGTGCACCAACGATTTCTCTCACAGGCTACTGGACGTGTTCTAGTGGTCTGTTCTTGGTGTCGTCTATGCCTAGGACTCTCCCACGTTGCCACCTTCATAGCGTTACACGCTATTTTGCGTTTCCTTCAATCTAAGGAAACCATCCCCAAAGAGCGGAACATGAAAAAATTGACGGAGGGTCTGGGACTTGTTTGTTTGGCTCATGCTCTTCGTGTTAATTTGATAGAAAGGGGGAGAAAGGTAAATCATCAAAGATAACTTTTAAACAAACCCCTTACCTGGATAAGATGTCTGCTGATAATGATCTATGAACCTCCTTCGTTATTGTCATCAGTTCGCGATTTGGTGGTGTTTTTCACCGCTCACTGAATCTAGCCTCATCCCCCAGGTGGTTAGTATCGTGGTACTTTTCCAGAGCTTCGTCACATGGTGATTCCATGCGAACACCCCTCCCCAAGCTCCATATAAATAGGATAGGAGGAAAAGTGTGTCCCGAATGAAGAATTGACGAGGTTAATTTAATTAATTAACCTCCCAAATTCCCAATTCTATGGTTACAAACAAGGGGAGTCAATTCATTAATGGCTTGACATGTCATCAGTCCCACCACCACCGCTCATCCATTGTAGAAAAGAAAAAGAAAAATAAATAACATAACACAACATTTTGTTTTATTAATCTTTCAAAAGTCCAAAAAAATAACTTTTTCACCTGACCTATTGTGGTCGATGTGAAGCCTCCCTTAAGCGAATACTGGCACTACAAATTCAATGATTCCCTTGGATTTTTAATCAGATCACCGGTTCAAAATATAGAAAACTCTACCCACACATTTACTAAACATACCTTAAAAAATTCAAAAAAATTATTAACATTCACCATCGACCCACAGAGGTCGAGGTAAGGCTTCACCTAAGGGGAACACGCCCTAATAAACTCAATGGTACTCTCATATTTTTAATCCAAGTTACCGTTTAGAAGTTATGGATTTTAAAAATAAAATAATTGTTAATTATTTAATTTACAGCTGAAAACTAACTTCCATTACTAGCCCATGCCAGTCAATGTTAGGGTTTTTCTAAGTACAGAATACCCTCACGAGTTCAGCGGTGGTCTCATATTTTTAATACGAGTCACCATTCGTGAGTTATAAGCAATTGAAAAATAAAATTACTTTATTTAATTATTTTATTTATGGTTACACCATTATTGGGTTTTCTCACCGGAGGCCTATGCCGACTAAACTTAAGTCTAAGTTAGGGTAAACCCGCTATCCTGAATGCAACATTGCCCCCAGAATTTTGATTTGGACACCTATTTAAGAGTTATTCCACTTTTTTAGGAAAAACACTCATGCACATTATTTTAAACTTAACATTTTTCGACAGATCATTCTGGGAACTCCTGGCCTCGGAATCACACGATGTCCGATTTTGCAGTCTCGAAATAATTCTATATATTTAAAATAAATATAAGGAAATTGAGGGACATTATATTCTCCCACACCTTAGGTATTTACGTCCCTGAAACCCAAAACAAAGGAAAATCAAACAAATAAGGGTACTAAGAACGAATATGAGCCTCCCTCTCCCATGTGATCTCTTGGAGGTTCTCGTGCTACCACCAAACTCGCACTAGAGGGATTGACCATCCATAAAGGACTTGGTCCTGTCGATCCTCTATCTCCACCGGGAACTCTGTAAAAGTCACCCCATCATCAAAGTCCAACTCACCCTAGTCGATAATGTGCGATGGATCATGAATTCATCTTCTCAACTGTGACACATAGAAAAAATTATACTCCCAGTGCATCTTTGGGGAAAGAGATAGATGGTAAGCCACCTCGCCCACTCCAATTATAATTTATAAATGTCTAATGAACCTCAAAGATAGCTTTTCGCCCTAGCCAAACCTTCGCAATCCTTTCCAGGGTGAGAACCGTAGGAAGATATGGTCTCCCTCCTTGGACTCCAAGGGTCTCCTTCTTCTGTCAGTATAAGACTTCTACCAGCTCTATGCAGTCTTCATTTGTTGACAAGTGAGGCATTGTGATACAAACTCTTCCACTGCTTCCATCATCCCTGGCCACCAGTACTGACCTCAGAGGTCCTGATTCATTTTTTCCACTCCAGGATGTACAGTTAAAGGGGATGTATGGAACTCCCTCAAAACCACCTCCTGAAGTATCACTGGTACAATGGTGCATCCTCTAAAGAGAACAACATGCTCCCCACCTTTAGAAAATATTTCAGGAGACCATCCTGAAAATATCTGAGCACGTCGGGCCTCACAGTCAACATCCCCAAGCTGCACCTCCCAAACTCACTGAAGAATTGGGCGAGTGATAGTCATAGATTGGAGTTAAGCTACTCTATGATTATCCATGAAGAATATCCGCAGCGTGAAGAGCTACTATGATGCCTCACTCAGCAGCTGTAGACCGAACCTCCTGCTGAGTGCGTCTGCTATTGCGTTCCCCTTTCCAGGAGTATAGAATATCTCAAAGTCATAGTCCTGGAGGAACTATAGCCATCATCATTGTCTTAGGTTCCAGTCCTTTTGTTGGAAGATATCCTTGAGACTCTTGTGATTAGAGTAAATAGTACACTATTCACCCATCAAGTAGTGTCGCCACATCTTCAGCGTAAAGACCATTACTTCTAACTCCAGGTTATGAGTAGCGTAGTTTTTTTCATGCTATCTCAACTGCCATGAGCCGTAGGAGATCACTGCCTGCTCCTGCATCAGGAAACAACCTAGTCTGGTCACTGATTTGTTGTAGTAGACTACATACCCAACACCCTCTTCTGGTAGCCTCAAGATGGGGGAACTCGTCAGTCTCTGTCTCAGCTCCGTAAAGCTCTACTGACACTTCCCCATCCACAAGAAAGGATCCCCCATATTTGTGAAAGCTGACAAGGGTGCTGCTACCCTGGAGAAGTCAGATACAAATATTTGATAGTACCCAACCAAAGTATAATTCTCTCTCCCTTAAAAGAGGTAATCCTAGAAACATCTTTTGAAAAGGTGTCCCCACACTCTTACAATAATCTTGGGAACTAAAAAAATCAAAACTCTTGCTACCACAAGTGTAAGGCTGGCCAACTCAAGAGTGATCGGCTACACACTCCTATGAATGATTTTATCCTGTGCTACCTGGGGTTCCTTTTTCGTTTATAAAGTAAAACCCCATTCTAATAATGTAGATATACTACATCCTTTTTTCCTAAAACAATCAATCTGAGTATGAACTGTGAATGTACACTCTATACCCAAACTGACGTCGTAAGGACTCGACGCTGCCACCAAGAAGTTCCAATCGAAACTCTTGCCTCATGGTTCAGATCACACTATTGGTATAACTGTGATTATTGAGTCTCCTCCCAAAGTTATCTCCATACGTAAGGGTCAATCATTTTTTTAATCGAAAACTCTAGTTCTTGAACAAGAATCACGATAATAAGGAATGATTGGTACCTATGTCTATTAATACGACAGCTAGTAGTAGACATAAACCGTACCTCGAATAATTCCTAAAGACCTTGGGTTACACTCCTAGATCGCATGTATCTACTCCCTTCTCCTATCCTCCAGATCCCTGATCCTAGCGAGAACCACATTGGGATGGTGGTTATAACATGTAGAAAAGCATACCACCGCATGCTGCTCTCCTAGCTCCAGTTCCATGTCTGATTCCCTACAGATTCATCTATCCCTATCACTTTCTATTCTCCAAACATTTTACATGCCCAAGTCCTTGAGACTGGAGTTAGTTTATTTCTTTTTCCACTACTAATATCCATTATATGTATCCACTCATCCAATGAACATTCAACCACAAAGGTTCTCTCTAGCACCCTAACATAAGTTATAATGCATAGAGGAATATTTATAGCTCAGATTTCCCTAAACACACCTCTCTTGGAGGTCTGAGCACGAAATCACTAACCGTACTATATTTATCGAGCACCTGGGATGGTCGGTATGCCTTGATGAATACTCAGCTACTGACATGTCATCATGCTGAAGTTGTAGAAGCTCTAGGGAACACTAACCCCTTAGCCTTTTTATGGAATGAGACCCCCTTATCTGAAGAAGGTTCTCTAGATTAACCACAGAAAAGTCACCTCTTCACAGGATCAGGGTAATCAAAATATGTCATCGTCCTGTTAATCCATGTAGAAGGCTCTCTACCAGGACCACCATCTGATCGAATGGTGCCCTGGCTAGATGGAAACTCAACCACCTCCTCATGCTAGTCGTTATCCGCCTATGAGTCGGGCTCATCTCAAAAACTGAGGGGTATCTGATGCTGAAACACATGTAAGTAACTAATCCTACATGTGTCCTATACCGGTACTAGTTGTTGTAACTGTTAACCAATAGGCATTGATATAGCTGTAACACTACCTGAAGGTACCATATCGGGCAATGATCCACGTACTGAAGCCTCATTAACTAGAAGACCATCCTCATGGACATGAACTAATAAAGACTAGAAGCTAGGATCACCATCGGATATGATGGTGTCCCACCTAGGAGGAAAACTCTAGCTACAACCTCCATCTAGTCCTCAGCTGTCTGGGAATCTATCTCGCCTCGAAACTTCGAAGGCCTCTACCACTAGAACTCATGTAACACGCTTAGTCAGTGTTCATGGTTCACTTGTAGCATCTGTTACTGATCCACATAGGATCACTCGGTGCTGATACACATAAAGATCGCTCGGTACTAATCCCAGCAACACCCACACAGAATCTGACCCACATAGGATCAGTATGTCAATGATCCATGATTGGACGATCTATGGTGGGTACTCATTGGTTCATGCACTGAAAATCCACACAAGATCACTAGAATGGTGATCCACACAGGGTCTCTAGAATTATGATCCACATAGGGTCGTAGAATTCTGATCCACACAGGGTCGCTAAAATGTTGATCCACATTGGATCACTTAGTGGGTCGTCATCATGTACTCTCTCAAGAATCCTAGCTGGGTGTCTATGCTGCAGGGTCACTAGAATACTGATCCACATAAGATCACTCAGTAAGTCGTCATCGTGTACTCTCTCAAGAATCCTAGGTGGCTGTATATGCAGCAGCATCATGATAAAGAATAGGTGCACCACATTCATTAGGTTATACATTGTGAGATGAATCTAAAGAAACCAAGTAAATTTTTTTCCAAAACACACACAATTAGTGTGTCTGTACACTGAGTCGAAAATCAGAATTCAGCATCCTGGTGTATGGATACATCAGCCACCACACCAACAATGGACTCCCCAAAATGAAAACCACACTCAAATCACTTAAAACTATTTATCCATTGAAAAGATCAGAGTCCAAGTTCTTCGGTAGAACCAACTCCTCCGATACCACTTTTTCATGACCCGTCACCCAGGGCCCATGCTGTGACTACACAAATCTCACCTTCCATAGGCCAGGGATTGGCGATTAGCACCAAAAAGATGTATCTCTAAAATGGAAAGGCATTGACTTTAAACCTGTACAAACACACAAACCAAGAACAAAACAAGAAGCAACCACGAAGTAAAATGCTGTAGTAAAAAGTGTGCTAAAAGTAAAGGGTCCGGAATACAATCCCAACTGAAAGGTGCAAGCACAAATAAAAAGAGAAAATAGCTCTTGAATCATCCACTGAGGATCATACCTGAAGGGTAGGAACAATTCGTCTCCCCAACTCTCCATGTCAGCCTGTCACCTACATGTACCACCCAGTCCAGGCTCCCTCAAGTCTCTGCCCAACTGCTCTTCATCTGCACAAGAAAAAAAATGGTATAGACAAATCCTGTGCATGGGTGAGCATAACAATACCCAGTAGGGGACCCCGAGACCCCCGGAGGTCTCTCTATAATACACAAAGAAAAACATCACAAGTTATACCTCAAAGGTAATATCACAAACATTATATAAATCATGAAGCATAAAGAAAAATAGATAGCTCACTCTAACAGTATAACTTCAAGGATACTGGGATAGGAATTACTAGTCATACAACCAGATCATTCTATCCATAAAAACACTACTTACAACATGTATTGGTTGTTGGTGTAGACCGGTATTGGTCACTGGTGTAGACCTGTATTGGTCACTTGTGTAGACCCGTGTTGATCATTGGTGGAGATCCATATTGGTCGCTGGTGCAGACCAATATTGGTCGCTGGTGGAGACCCATATTGGTCTCTATTCATATTTATGTCATAGCCATCCATTGGATTCCCTCTCATAGCATGCCTAATTCAGGGAGAACCACTTCTTAAGCCATCAGTAATATTTCAACTAGTACTAAGTCTCACAAAAAGTATACCCAAGGGACCACCCCGTCATAGGGGTCCCAACATGACAGACAGAGCGTCGATCGTACGCCTAGTCTGTGAGATATGGGAACTTTTGTAAAAAGGAACTGGTTGGATTCAAGTCTGATCCAACCCATGCCATACATCAAAATCTAACAAAAATCACTTATAATAACTCTAATGGACCTCCTTGTCACAAGGGTACTTCTGCCACAGACAACGCGTCGATCAAATGCTCGTTCTGTTAGTTACACCTCTTTCTGTTAAACAAGGGTGATCACATCTCAGTCCGGCCAGGCTCGGTTAGGTCCATCAAAAAATACCAAAGGGACCGATTCCCAAAAGGGGTCCCAATGCCACTAACAACGCATCGATCAGACATCTGATTCGTCAGTTATAGGTGTTTCTTTATTCGGGTACCGGTTGGGTCTCTGCCCGGTCCGACTCAGTCAGACTGGCCCGACGCAATAACTCCCATGGTCTACCAAACCCCGCTCTGGTTGGAACCACTTGGTTTCAGACCAATTAACTAGGTCCAGCCTATCAGGGTCCACCCAACTTGTTCGTGGGCCAGGGCTGCGGTTGGCTCGGAGCACCCGCACTGGCCCTCTGGGCCGCATGTCCTGTCCGTTGGATGGGTCCGGCCCCCTTGGCCAGCCCATCTTCGGCTTGGTCCACCCAAAGGTGGACCGTTGTGTCCCGCTGGCCACGTGGTTGCACGACCATTTCACCAGCTGATGGGGCGCTGCCCCACTACATGGACGGTCATCCATTTTGGTCAACCAGTTTCTTATAAGGGGGAATCACACGGGGCCGCACCGCTCCTTCCTACAATGGCCTTTTGGCCGCAGCTACTTTGCACCACCCCCTTCTATCATGGCCCACTGGCCGCAGCTTCTTTACCCTGTTGGTAGCGTCTCCAGGCATCGCCCTTGTCTCGTGAAACAGGCTCGGGCTGACCGCCATCGATCACTACGGTGTGCCGTCACGCACCAACTTCCATCACCTATGGCCGGTTTCCACGTGTCTCTTCCAGCCACAGCCGGCTGCCGCTGACATGGCATACCAATAGTTTCTCCCACGGTCCACCAGAAATACTCCAATGGTCCATTCTTGGTGCCGGATTTGCCTACGGCTCTCCTGCACTACCACTATCATAGCGTGAATCGCTATTTCTCATTGCTGTCAATATGAGGAAACTATCCCTGAAGAACAGAACATGAGAGAAGCGGCGGAGGGTCTGGGCCTTGTTCATTTGGCCCATTCCCTCCATATTAATCTGATAACAAGAGGGATAAAGGTAAATAATCAAAGATAACTTTTAATCAATCCCACTACCTAGATACGATATTCGTTGATGATGATCGACAGAACCTCCTTCATCGTGGCAGTCGGTTCGCAATTTGATGCCGCTTGTTACTACTGGCTGAATCTAGCCTCGTCCTCTCGGTGGTTAACGTCACAATATATTTCCAAAGCTTCATTGCTAGGTGAAGCCATGCCAACACCCTTCCCCGAGATCCATATAAATAGGAGAGGAAGAAGAGTGTGTCTCACATGAAGAATTAATGAGTTTCATTTTGTTAATGAACCTCCCAAATTCCCAACGCTGCGGTTACAAACAAGGGCGAGTCAAGTCATTAATGGCTTGACATATCGTCGGTCCCGCCACCACCACTCATCCATTAGGGAAAATAAAAAGAAATAAAATAACATTAAATGTTTTTTTATTAATCTTTCAAAATTATGAAAAAAATAACTTTTTCACTCGACCTACTACAGTCAAAGTGAATCCGTTATTAAGAGAATCCCAGCGCTACAAATTCCATGGTTCCTTCAGATTTTTAATCCGAGAACTTTCTCAAAAGATAGAAAATGCCACCTGCACGTTTATGGAACATACCTTAAAAAAAGTTTAAAAATATTATTAACATTCACCCTCAACCCGCACCGGTTGTGGTTAGGCTCTTCTTAAGAGGTACACACCCCACCGAACATAACGATACTCTCAGATTTTTAATTTGAGTTACCATTTAGAAGTTATGGATTTTAACAATAAAATAATTGTTACTTAATTGTTTTATTTTTTACCAAAAACTAACTTCCACTATTGGCACAGACTGTTCAATGTTAGGGTCTGCCTAAAGAAAGAATACCCTCATGAGTTCAACAGTGGTATCATATTGTTAATCCGAGTCACCGTTCGTGAGTTATAAGGATTTTAAAAAATAAAATAACTTTATTTAATTATTTTATTTATGGCTATACCATTTTGAGGATTTATCACCAGAGGCCTATGTCGACTAAACTTATGTCTTTCCTAGGGTAAACCTGCTATCCTGAATGCAACGATGCTCTCAGACTTCTGATTTGGGAACCCTTTTAAGAGTTATTCCACTTTTTCAGAAAAACCACTCACATACATTATTTTAAACTTAAACATTTTCGATGAATCATTCTGGGCACTCTGGGGCTCAGAATCATGTGCCATCAAATTTTACAGTCTCAAAATAATTCCATATAATTAAAAAAATTATATAGAAATTCCGGGACATTACACATAGAGAGAATCTAGTAAGTATCTTTTTTCAATATTTTATATAACATTAAATATAAATAGTTTATTTTATATTAATTTAGGCAGTTGAGCAGCCCAATATTATAGAGTATGAAATTTATTGGAGGATGTACAGTGATCCAGGCATTGGAGAGATTAAAGGTGACCCCCAGCGTTAGATTGTGGACAATATTATTTCCTTTTCAATTTGAAAACTAAATGCATAACATATTTTCACTATTTTAATTTGAAATTGGAACTGAAGGAGTCATATGAGGCCATGACCTCTCATACACAGGATGAGAGTCCGGCCGAGACGGCTGATCAAACTAGTTCCCACCATTTCGATGAGGCAGCATGGGTGAAGGAGACCGAGTATGACTTTGAGAAGGGATGAGTAGTTGGTATAAACTCTCATTTGACTATGGAGACCTATTATGGCACTAATGCGATGTCAGATTCCAACTCGAGAGGAGCTCGTAGAGTGGAATCATCTTATGGATCACAATACCAGGAGCAGTTACGAGCTCAGAATGAGATTATAGAGAGTTTGCATATGCAGCTAGAAGAGATGCGCTAGCAGCATCAGCAGTAGTACAAGGAGAATATGCGTCAATGGCAACAACAATAGTAGAAACATGAGGAGGAGATACATCAATGGCAGCAACAACAACATGAGAAAATGGAGTACATGCTCCATCTGACTCATAGTATAGAAATGGAGTTTCCTCCACCATCTCCTCCAGCTCATCCACCTCCTCTAGAAGACTATCCCCCAGTGATTTTTTTGTTATGTTAAAAAAATTTGAATTCAAAATTTGTTGTAATATGAACTATTTACAGTTTTTTCCTTTTATATTAGTCCATATATTGCATAATTTATTTATATTTATAATTTTTTTATAATTTCTAATATTTTATTAGTTATTATTAGTAATATATATTTTAATGTTTGTTTATTTTACTATTCCTAATAATAATAATAACAATATTTTATTATTTTTTAATATATTTTTTCAAATTTTTTCAAATTTTAATATTTTTTAATTTTTTTATTATTTTAATAATGTTAATACTTTTTTCATTAGTCATAATTTTATTAAATATATATTTTTAATTTTATTCAGTATTTGAGATGGGAGATTTTGCGACTAGGTCCCGTCGCAAATATTATATATAAATATTTTAAAAAGGTATTTTCCATGGTAAAATGACCTATCACAAATACTTTTTTGTGATGGGTCCATCACAAAAGGTTTAGGTATATATAACATATATAAACAGAAGAACTATTTGTGACAGGATGACATGCCCATCGAAAAAAAGTATTTTCAATGGGATTTCCAATATATATATATATATATATATAATGTATATAATCAGAGATCTATTTTCGACGGGCCCATCGAAAAAAATACTAGTTGTGATGCTATTTTCTGTAATAAACTATTTGTGATGGGACCCCATCACAAAAGCTTATTTGTGACTGGAACCTATCACAAATAGCCTGTTGAAAATACTTCAAATTCCAGTAGAGATTATCCCACTCCTCCACTTGAGTATGTATAGGTTTTGAATTATTCCTGGATGATATGTGTAGTGAGAGAATATTTTATAAATGAAATACCATTTTTGAATGAATAAATTCCTTATCAAGTAATATAGTTATAGACAACACATGCACTACATTGGTTATTTATTAACATTACATGGTATTTCTAATTTAAAAGGATATTAATAATTTAATCCATTGATAATATAGACATTTTATAATTACCATTAACATTATCATATTAAGGGTTATGATAAAGTCCATTGAAAAAAACATAGTGATGGCCTCGACCAGTAGGATCATACCTTATAAAGCCCATTTTTCAGAGAATCTGATGAAGATAACATAAATAAAATTTCCAATCATTAATCCAAACCCAATTTTCAACAAATAAATCTTGATTAGAATTTTTTATTGGAGAAGTTCAATCTCATCGAGATCATAGGCTAATCTATGTTCACTGAAACACCATATAAAAATATCACCATTTCACACCTTACCCTTAGGTCATTTGATAGTTTAACAAAGGGATATGTATCTATAATCAAGTAGCATGAGTTTTTGTATATCATTTTTAATGAAATAATTATTATATTTATTCCCTTTTTAATAATACTATTTAAGTGACTAAATAATGAATTTGAAAAATATTAGATTTTGATATGGTGAAACACAAATTGTATTTTTGAGAAATATATAGTTTCAAACAAGACACTATTTTTGATAAAATCAGGAATTCTAGAAATAAATTATATTTTAATAAAATATTTTTATTAAATAATATTTATTAAATATAAATTATAATGTAATTTTACGAATTCAAATGTAATTTTTATAAGGTCCAGAAAGCTGTTATTGTAAAAAAGTATTTTTTAGTAAATGGGGATTCTTGATTTAAAAGTATAAATTCGCATATTTAGAGAATTATTATGATTAAAGATATATTAATTTTGAAATCAATAAGTGAAAATTATCTAATATTTTATTTTTCATTATTTTTTGCGGCAATAAATTTTTTGGCTAACAATTTCATACAATACAATTAAAGTATATGTATTATGAAAAAATTAAATCCAAAAAGTAATTAAATAAATACTATAAATATTATCCATGACCATAATTATGTTTAAAATTTTAAATAATTTGTTTTTGATGTTATTTTTTAATTTTATAAACCCTTAACGAGTCCTCCAAAAACTTTATTATATTTTAAGGTTTTAAAGTCAATTATTTATAAACATGACTCACTTCCACATTATCAAGTGTACTATTTTAATGAGATCAGTTCTTAAATTTTTAAAACAATTAAAAACATTTCACTTTGGTAGAGACCATTGGAAAAAAGAATGCGAGGGTTTATGGTTTTGGTTAATTTATCATATAGAGTCTGAAACCAATTTTTGAAAATTGATGAAGAATTCACATCTCTTCTGCTATATACGCCCATAAAAAATCCAATTCCCCTTCACAAAAAACCTTTTGCGATTAAAATTACCCAACACATAACAATTTAGATTCCTCCCGAGTTTCTCCCAAGCTATAAATAAGTTCCTCCTAAGCTTTTAGTAGTGTCCTCTCAAGGTAAGGGATCATCTCATTCTTTTTATTAATGAACCTTATTTTTCTTATGAATTTTAGTTTCCAATTCATCATATTTTATTATCTTTTTTACATATCCCTAATACCTTTATCATGATTTAAAATTGATCAGAGGCCCATTTCTCTCCCATTAATCCATTTTTATGAATCATTGTGTACCATTGTTATGTTGTAGAAATTGTTCTGTGATTTTCCATGCCATTTTTTATGTGAATACCCATTCCCATTTCCACTCAAACAATATTAAACTAGTTTTACTTATCCTTAATTGAATGATGATTTACATTTATCTAACCTGAACTCCTTAATTTAAATGTTATAATTGTTGAAATGAATCTTTATGTTGAATGATTTATGTGGCACAATTATTCATGTAAATAATATGAAAGTGATGGGTGGGACGGAAATTATATAGCTCTAAAATGAATATTTTAATATTTTAATGTAATCATATTACATGTATAGTGTATGAGATGTTATATTAATAACACCATGTCATGTTTTCTTGGTAGTTATCCTTGAATTATGTTTATGATTTATGTCATTTATACATTCATTTGTTTCCTTTATTCTTATAAAATGCCTCACTATTCTATATTATGATTATCACCCTCTTATGTTAACTTGATATGCCTATTGGATCACATGTAAAAATTTACCTCAGGCTACTGTTTAATTATTCTTTATTTGGACCACCACTTTCTTATATAACTCCCTAGGTTATCTTGTGTAGTTTTAGATAAATGTTGGAATTTTTGGATCATGTTAAATAAGTTTTAAATAATTTCCATGTATTTTGATTCTTATTTGCTATTAGATATCCCAAATTTCCCAAAGACACATGGATTCATAATATTTTTGGATTGTATAATGTGTACTTTTATGTAATATATCATGAATCAAGGTGCATGAAAGATATGGGTAGTCATAGAAAGTATCAGTGGAAAGCCTTGTTATTTTTGGAATTAGGATTAAAAACTATAGTGAAATCCTTATGGATAATAATAAACATAGGGAAACGTCCCTAAATTTTAGTAAATTATAGAGTAAGTGGTTTCAATGAAATAAATCCCTCTCTAGATACTACAACTGGATGTGGCTCTAGCACATAGGTACGTAGGGGTAATAACACCTAAAAAGGTGCTTTTAGCTAAAGTTGATCATCACATAGTGCATGAAAACGGGCATCGTTGCACACCTAGTTTGACACTCATGGGGTATATTCTTTAGTAAATTCATAATCTCATTGTGACCTATTATTAAGGGAAATAATTCCTATAATATTTTATTTTAGAAAATAGATCATGGATAAATTAGACTAAAACCTAGAAATAAATAGGCTAAAGAATTAATGTCATTTATGAGTTATCCATTTAATTTTCACATTTTCTTATTTATATGTTTAATGGTTTTAAAATTATCATCCTTAAGTCAAGTTTGGATGAAGTAAATTTTTAGAACAAAAATCAAAAATTAAAAGGTAATCTTATCATCCATAGTTCTACACATTCTTCCTATCATGAATGTTTATTTGAACCATTCAAACACCACCACAAGATGTGGAAGTTGAGTTATCATTGAAGATAGTGATTGGGAAAATTATTACATCCCAAGTATATAAGTTCTCCCCTATAAATATTTATGGTCTGAATTTGTCATCAATCCTTGTGATACTCCCCTTATTAGAATTTAATTCTATTCCGAGCATGGATTGGATTTCCTTATATATATCCAACATAAATTAATGAGAGAAAAAATCACCATCCATTTCAAAAATCACCATATAATTATATATCAGTAGAAACAGGAGAATTAATTTCGTTTAGTATCATAATCGCAATCATGGATATTTCTACCCTATGAGCAAGCATATCTTTATCAAGTCATTGAGGCTATGGAGAATACCATCAGTAAATAAATTCCCATTGTAAGGTAATTTTTTGATGTGTTTCATGAAGAAATCCCTGGTCTTCCTCCTATCCATGAGGTTGATTACTTCATCAAGATTATTCTGGATCTTTACTGATATCCACAAATCAATATAGAATAAACATTTTTGAACTTTATGATCTAAATAAATAATTAAAAGAGAATTTGGACCAAGTTCTTCACTACAGGGTGCACAAGTCCTACTCACCAATAATACGAATGCTTTAATGTGCCTATACGTTTATTATTGTGAGATAAATAAGACCATGATAATGTAAAAGTATCCTCTACCATATATTAATGAATTATTTGATCAGCTACGTGGATCACAATACCTCTCTAATGGTAGATCTTTAGTTCAAATAATATCCTGTAAAGGTGTAGAAGGAGGATATCCTGAAGAATACTTTTTGTTTGTGGTACAGGCACTATGAGTTTATTGTGATGCCATTTATACTCACTATTTATCTAGAAATATTCATAGACTTTATGAGAAGTCTTTAGGGATTACCTCAACAAATTATTGGTTTTACTTATATATGATATTATCATCTACTCTAAAATAAAGTAGGAATATGAGGAGCATTTGAATTTAATACTAAAGATTTGTGAAATGAAAATTTATTTGTAAATTTTAGTAAATGATAGTTCTAGATGAAGAATGTAATATTAAAAGTTAATGTTATTACTAGAAAAGGGATATTTATGGATCCTACAAAAATAGAAGCAATTTAAGGACGAACAATACCAACATATATGATGAAAATCTGTAGTTTCTATGGATTAGTTGGGTAATATTATCGATTTTTGAGAAACTTCTCATGATTGTCAATACCACTAACCTAGATAACTAAGAATAGTTTCAATCTTGTTTGGAATGATGAATGTGAAGAGAGATAAAAAAAAGTTAAATAAAATACTAATAATTAAACCTATGATCATATTACCCACTAGTGGGAAAGGATTTTTGATCTATAGGGATACATCTAAAAATGGATTGGGTTGTGTACTCATAAAAGATAATAAAGTGATAGAATATGCCTTCATCCAATTAAGGATCCATGATAAATGATACCCAAGAAATGATCTTTAATTGTTCATAGTGATGTTTGCACTGAAACTTTTGTGATATTATTGATATGTTTATTTCATGAAGGTATTTTATCATATTTTAATGTAATGATTGATTGATTTAATTAATAAATATTTCCAAATTTTGAATGATTTAACTTTTATCGTGATTTTTACTAGTATACCATGGATATTTGCAAAATTAATAAAAAGTGATGAATCATGGAGGCATGAAACAAATTTTTTGAAGGCAGAGCAGGACATAAAACCTGAAAAATACCATTTACACATCATGTATTCCATTAAAAATTATGAGATTTTGGAGAATCCACTACCACTCAGGATAAGTTGTGAAGTTATTACACATTTTGAAAGTCAATTACACTTAGTGTACAATATACATGATGTAAAATTTTAATTCAAATAAAGATACAGAAAATCCTTTTCTAACATGGATTATATGCCATGTGATTTTACAAATTTTGTAAGTTTGGATAAACAGAAAAATAAATATCACATTTACAATGGTTTGATGAGAGGGGTAAAAAATACCCCCTCAGCCACATAGCAAGGGGAATATAGAACTAAGAGGATCCAGTAGACTGCTTCCATACAATGCGCACACCACCAGATTCCTACTCCACCATCGTACTTCACCGCTAATCATTTTCAGTCATCCATACTTCTCATTATCATTATGCCTAGCCTGAGAGAGTAGTTTTATTTGAGACGAGTGATGTAATTTTAGTGGAAATTTCTGTTAGGAATTATTTTTACCTTTTATTCTTGTTTTGGATTGCTGAAAATCGGTTTATAAATTCTAATTCATCTTCCTTTTGTATTGCATGACCATTTTGTGCAATTTGAGGTGTTTCATTTTATTGCATCAATTAATTTCCCTATTTTGTGTATAACTAATTGTTACTCTAGGTTAGTTATGTTAAAATAAGATTTTAGGTACCATATTTTTTTTATTGAACCAAGTAGACGACCATTCCAATGGTGCAATCACAAGATTAATGTAGGTTACCCAAACCAAGGATCCATTTTGACCCAATTCATTCACCAAATAAGAATAAACCCAAAATCAATTGAATTCCTAGCACCTGAACATGAAAATAACTGAACCTATAATTTGACTCATATTGATTTAAAATTGAATCCTTTCTGAATTTTCAAACATTCTTCAATCAATACATCAATTGAAATTTCAATTTCTTTAATTAATTTTGAAAATATAAATCGTCCTTGTGTGATGGACACTCATAATTTTCAAGCACCACACTTTTGTGGTTAGTTTGTTTGAGTTCATTATTTTATTAAATTTGTGTAGCCCTATAGGATTTATTGATTCCATTTAATATTTCAATTATATATATTAGGAGAAGTGTGACATATATACATAACAAAAAATCATCAGCTATATGATCACATAAAAGGAGACCGATATGTGCCAACAGAGGTGGTTATATTTTATCAAGGATTATGATTGTTCAATCCATTACCATGGTGAGAAATAAAAAAAAGTTAAATAATATCATGGTAGAAAGGATACCACAACCCTATCCATGGTGAGAATTGTATGGGATCCAATATACATAGACATTGAAAGGATGTACATGTAAATAATAAAAGGAAATTCATCCCACCTTGCTCAAACCATCTATTCTTGAGAGGATCAAGGAGGCCCATAAAAATAATTTGGTGGTACTGAAATTGGTTGGAATATTCATATGTTTAACTCTTCTAAAGATGGAGTAACAAGGATTAACACCTAGATATGTGTCCCATAAAAACCATAATTGATGAGGGAACTTATGAATGATTCATATAGCTCATCCTTCTCTATTCATCATAGAAGAACTAATATTTATAGATAATTTAAGTAATACTTTTAGTGGGATGAAATAAAGATATAGATATTAGTTTTTCTATCTCAATGCTTAGTATGCCAAAACAGTCCTGTTATAATGATAGAAGTCTAAGGGCATGATGAAACCATTTCACATACTATTATGGGAATGAAAAAACATAACAACAGATTTCATCGTAGGACTCCCCAGGACACCTTAAGGAAATAAATCCTTATGGGTGGTTGTCAATCTTCTTACCAATTCATTTAATTTCACTAGTATTGAGGAATATTTCTACCTTGACCAAATTTCAAAGATACACATAAGAGAAGTGTTAAGACTTCATGTAGTTACAATATATATTGTATTTGATCGAGATATGAGGTTTACCTCGAGGTTTTGGAGAATCTTTCTGTAATAATTGGATATAGAACTAACCTTTAACACTTATTATCACCCTCATATAGATAATAATCCTGAAATAACTATTAAATATATTTAGGACATTATGAGATCATTTTAAATGGTTTTCCAAGAATGTTAGGACCAACAACTTCCCATAGAGGAGTTATCATATAACTGTAGTTTCCATTGTAGCATTAAAATTGCACCTTATGAGGTTGTTTATGGGAAGAGGTGTCAAAATCTAACATGCTAGGATATTTTTGGAGAGTGGAAGCTGATGGGACATAATATTTTCTAAGATATGACATATAATGTTTAAACCATTCATTGTCATATGAAATCCACACAAATATTAGTGAAAATATATAAATTAAATCATTGATGAGATCTAGATTTTGAGGTTGGAGATAAGGTGTTCCATCATGTATCACCAATGAATAAAGTAATAATATTTTTTAAGAATATAAAGCTCATTCCTAGATTCATCGACCCCTCTAAGATCCATGATATCATCGAAATGATGACCAATTGACTAGAACTCCCACCCAACCTATCTCAAGTACATGATGTGTTCTATGTATCTCTATTAAGGGAAAACATACTAGACCCCACACATTTAATTAATCCAGGGGTGGTACTATTGTAGAATGAACATTCATATGGGGATTATCCAGTGGATATATTAGAACCTTGAGATAATGTTCCACGAAACAAGACAACACAACTAGTAAAAGTGTTGTGGTGTAACCACATGTTTAACAAAGCGACTTAGGAACTAGAAGGGGAGATGAAATACAAGTACAATCTCATGTTTTAGTGTATGAAATTAATATTTTATGGTGAAATTTATAAATGGGGTAGAATGTAAGAAAAATGAAATTCTATAAATGAATTTTGAATTTTGAATGAATAAATTCCATATCAAGTAATCTATTTATAGGAAAAAACATGCAGTAATTTGGTTATTTTGGACTATTACATGGTATACAAAATTTAAAATACCATTAAGCATCATAATAATTGATAATATATAAATTATAAAGTGAACACTAAGATTAATATATTATGTTTTATAATAAATTTTATTTACTAGAGATAAAGGGTATGATAGCCTCGACCAGTAGGATCATACACTATGAAGTATTTTATCAGAGATTCTAAGGCAGATAACATCTCCAGTATTTTACCTTGACTAATACAAATATGAGATTCAATAACTAAAGAATGAGGGAAACCACTTAAGGGATAAGTTCAATCTCATTCTGATCATATCCAAAACCATGTTCACTGAATCGCTGCCTAATAATATCAACATTGACAACATTACCATTAGGGTATTCACTAGTGTAATAAAGGGATATGTATCTAGAACTTATTAGTATAAATTTTTGTATTTACTGTTTTATAAAATGGTGATTATAATTATTCCAAATTTAATATTATTTTTTAAATTATTAAATAAAGGGTTTGATAGAAATTAAATTTTTATATGATGAAACACAAATTATATTTTTGAGAAATATAGTCTCAATCAAGACATTGTTTTTGAATAAATCAATAATATTTGAAATAAATTATATTTTAATAAAATATTATTATTGAATAATATTTAATAAAAAAATTATAATATAATTTTATGATGTCAAATGTAATTTTAATATGGGTGAGAATTATATTATTGGAAAAAACTTGTATTTTTTAATAAATGGAAATTTTCAAATTAAAAGTAAATTTTTTTATATTTATAGAATAATTAGCACTAAATAATTATTATTTTTTCAATTACATTGTGAAAATTATCCAATGGTTAATTTTTCATAATTTTCTAAGGGATTATATTGTTTGGGTAACAATTAAATAAAATATAATTATAGATTAGGTATTATGAAATAAACAATTCCGAAAAGTGATGTAGTAAATAATATAAAGAGTTTTCATGAAAAAAATTATGTTTTCACTTTAAAATAATGTATTTTTTATATAATTTTATTAATTTTATAACCCTTATAAATCCTCAAAAACCTATATTATATTTTAATGTTTTAAAATAAATTCATTTACACATGACTCACTTCTACATCACCAAGGTTATAATTTTAATGATCTGAGTTATTAAACTTGTAAAATAGTCAAAACTACTTCACTTTTACAGAAATCATGGAAAAAAACCATGGGAAGGTTTATGGATTTTATTAATTTATCATATAGTGTCCAAAACCTAAGTTTTAAAATTAATAAAGAATTATCCTCTATTTTTATATACAACCCCACCAAATCCAATAAATATTTACTCAATACCCTTCTATAATGGAATTAGTCCACCCTTACCTCTATATAGTCATCCAAAGGTGCTAACAAGATCTTAATAAGCTCATACTAAGCTTTTAGAAGCATCCTCTCAAAGCAAGGGATCATCTCCTTGTCCTCTTTACTCAAGAAACTTATTCACCTTATGCCTTTTGATTTCAAATATTTCATATTGAACTATGTTCATAAATATAACTATTAATTTACACATGATTTAAAAGTGTTGATATACCCCTTTCACTCTAATTAACCCCTTTTATGAATTTTTATATACCACTATTATGTTATCAAAATTTTCCTCTATTTTCCATGACAAACATTTTTGTAGTGAATACCTATTCCCATTTTAAATGAATGAGTATTTAACTAGTTGTACCTATCCTTAATTGATTTGGTATTTACATTTATTTAATGGTTAAAATTGATTAAATACATCCTTATATTGTATGATCTATGTGGAAGACTAAGGCACGCACATGATATGAAAGTGACATGTGGGACCGGAATTATATCCCCCTACAATGAATTGGGTTATGTTTTAATCTCCTGAGATTCCATGTATGGTGAATGGGAGGTTATCTTAAACACACTATGTCATGTTTTATTCATGGTTATCCTTGACGCATATTTTTGATGTCATGTTTTATTCTGTTTCTATATTTCTATATTTACTTTATTCTTATTATGTTATATCATGCCTCATTATTCAATAATATTGTTATCACCCATATCATGTTACCTTGATATGCCTATTGTATCACATTTATAGCTTTAAATCATCATATTATTTGATTATTCTCATAATAGTCTTTATATATCATCATATTCTTATATACGCCCCTAGGTTATCTAATGAATTTTAGGAGAGTTATGGAATTTTAAGAGAATGTGAAGGAAGTTTTCAATAATATAAATTAATTTTATTTTAAAGTTGTTATTCCATATAACCAATTTCCAAAATAAATTAGGATTCCTAATTTTTTGGTCCTTTATAATCAATAATTTATGTAATAAATCATTATATAAGTTGTAATAAATTATGGGATGCCATAATATGGTATAATAATTCCATGAGAGACTGGATTAATCCTGACACATTCTATATTTTGGCGGTATTGAAAAGAATAATTCACTATAGAATACTTTTATATAACCTTTTGATAAAAAACACTTGAAAGAGGAGAAGCCACAACTAACAGTGGACTTGGGGATCAAGATTACATTCCATATATAGTCATTCATCATTCATCACAAGATCCATTCAATAAATCCTTCACCATAGCCTCATTAATAATTTTTTTTTGATTCAGATAACACACAATGCCCACATTATTTCTATAAAGATTAAAATTACCTTTCAATGTTCCCAAACCTAAATCATCACCATTAGGGAATTAAAAAATAAATACTACAAATCTTAGATATCAACTCCAATAAGTCGATTTAGTTTATGAAGAACAATTTTAGTCCTACCTTTATAAACATCAATGAAATATGCATAAAACCTTCCAACATCATTAGAACCACATTTATTTCCATTTCAATATAACTATACACCTGAAACATATATATTATATAGTAAAAAAGTGGTTCCCTAGGCTGATCCATGATTTAGTAACTATGCTTATCATGAAACATCATAACTCAAATCAAATTCCCTTTAGAAAACCGCAACCTAATAATTAAGAGGCCTTGAAATTAGATGACCCATCCAAACGTAATTTCCAAGATTCACCTCACCAAGTTTATCTAAGAAGGAATGAACAAATTGAATCAGGGTATTGGCCCCATGTAACCCCTTTTGAAATATCTTAGCCTGCTCAGCAATCCCAATCATTCCAAAGGAAATAATCCCATATCCAAAAGTCTGGAACTGGTCTTGGAAACTAGAAATTGACATTGATACCATCTAAATTACATGTTTTCCATGAACTATACCTATCCCCTCATTGAATTTTAGAACTTGGAAAATATTAATTTCCATTAAATTTTATCCTTGATACCTAAGCTAACCAGAGTGCAAGATAGAACTAATCATATGATGGAAAATTTCAACAGTCCTATTTTTCACAGGAGTGACAAAAATTCCAAAATTCTATCCTTGATTCCCATCATTCACAACATGATCACCCACTTACCTAGTAGCTCTAGAAATATTCAAAAATATTTATCACTTTTATAAAACTTCTATAAATTCGTATATATACTATAAACCACACAAAGAAATAAAAGATGATAGGAAATTATGGAATAAACCACCACTTTATATTCTAAATGGAAATGAGGAATTCATTCATACTCAATATGGATATTTGTATTATTATTATGAGTTAAAAGAATAAAATATTCTACAAGAGTAGCACTTAGATCAATTTTCATAAGGACTCTTGGAAATTTTCTATACTTGAGAATCTATGTCTCATTATCAAAATGTATAGAAACACCCAATGAAGAATCTATATCATGAAGAATCCCCAGATTCCAAAGAACCCAACTAATACTATAAATTTATATTAAAATCCATTAAAATGGGTTCTTAAAATTATATTGATTAAATTCTAAATTCTATTCATGGATATTAAATTGAAAACGATTCCAATAAATAGAATTGTCACACCATGCCCACTGTTTATAAATCTCAAAGGGAAATAAAATGTGATAAATTCAAAAAAATATTTAGAAGAATTTCTATTCCTTAAAATCAATAATCTAAGTGTATATAAATACTATATCTCCATAAATCCAAGAAATATAGCCGTTAGATAGAAAAATTATTTTGAAGAATGAATTTTTTCACATTGAAAATATTTTCGAAAAAATGTCTACCTTCACCTCAATATGAGTTCGTGATCCTATCTTAGTAATCTTATTAATGATTGAATATTACAAATAGGTAAAGGATAAAGATCCATCATCAATTTCATCCTTCGGATACAAATTTAAAGTCCCATCCATCATAATATGGCAGTCATGTGACCTAAAAATAGACGGAGTATTGTCATCCCGTATGATACCTACCTGGATCTTCTTCATATCAAATATATAATCCTTTAGAAATAATATCAATGGAATTATGGGTTATTATAGAAATCAGGGTTTGAATAAATTCTAGGATCATCTCAGCCTGTAACACCCCAAGCTTCCTCAGTATGTTTCCTTTCGAATAATGCAATGGCGTGCATTGTACGCAACTTCGAGATTTTAACACACCATAACCAATCAAACTAGCCGTTATGAATAGTAATACCTACTTTTTGAAATTTTATAAATTCTATCTCTCAAAATGGACTTTATTTTTGGATTGGGAATATCGAAATTATCGTAGGGTGAAATTTTGGTACTTTTCGGATAACTTTCATATTTTGATGAATAGTGAAAATTACTAAATTTTAATTAAAAAGAACTTTTTTAATGAAAATAATTAATAGTGATAAATTATGAATTTGAGTGGTTTTAAAGTATATTTAGAATAGATTTTTACCATGTAATACAATGCGGGTCATTGAACATAATTTCACATTTAAACCAGACATAAACAAGTGACAATCTTTTGATAGTTATTATCTCTAAAAAAACACGCTTTTTGTTTTAACAACAGGAATTAATTTTAAATTAATTTCTGCCACTTCTGTGTTTTGAATTTGGAAAAATGGATTCCATATTTGTAATCAGGATGTTCAAATTGTGTAAATAGGTAACTTTTATTTTTAAACATTTTGGATAATTACTTCGGTAAATATTTTATTTACCATGGTTAAAGGGTAAATCCGGTAAACAAGGGTTAAACAATAATATTATAATAATACTAAATTACCCTAAAATGTGTCTTAACCCTATTGGTTGATACATGGTCGAAACGGGGCATCTTTGGGTCGATTTTGGGACCCCATGGATCCACTTGTAAGTGATAATGACACTTTATTTTAATTAAGTTAAAATAAATACAAAAATGACACAAGCATATATCTTTTAAGAAAAAAATTGTTACAGAGGTTTATATATGTTGTATTTTAGATTATAAATACTCATTAGAAATAAAACAAGATTTACTACATAATTATATTTTATTTATAATTTTTATACATTAAATAATTTAATTTATCTATGACACAATGATGATGAATTAATTACTTTAATAGTGAAAAATTAAAATAATTGATATTATAAATACCCAAATAAATATAATATGAAACTTTTAATGAATTAAAATACTTTTCTAGGATAATAATATATATTAGGATTGATTTAATTGACTTTGTTCGAAGTAATAAATCTGTTATGAGTTTCACAAAAATCAACTATTGAATAGTGTCAAAATTGACATAAAAGAGTTCTTAAAACAAATATTATATTATAAATTGATATTAAATTCCTAAAAATCTAAGGTTAGGAAAAGATACTTATATCATGATATTTTCATCATTAATGGACCACTTGGGGGTCGCTTGGATGTATATAGTAAGTTTGTTAACCATATAATATAAAAATACAAAGAGACATTGTAAAAGTGAAACTAATTAACTAAGAGTTAATACTTAAAGATAAGGTTAATATAATGACCCAAACCTATCTAAATTCAATTGGTTGAGTTGTTTTTGACCCATCACAATCTTAACATTTAAATAATAAACTTTGGAGCCATTATAAGCCGAATATTAATTTATTATAAATTAATATTTCTAGCTTTTCCAAAGGTGCCCCTCACCCCTCTTATAAAAGGGCACTCCTCCTTCTCATTTCTTCACACCTTCAAATCCCTTTGGTTTGGCCAAAACCTGACCAAATACTATCTCAACTTCCCTCACTACAACCCAGAGGCATTAATTTGATCATAAAGCCAACCTAAAGAGCCCTTTTGATCAAATCAAAAGGAAGAACCCTAAGAAGAGGTAATGTTTTCACCACCCCTTTTCAAGTTCCTTTCTTCTTCCACTTCCTCTTTATTTGTTATTACCATTATAAAATAATAAATCCAGTATAATATATATACTGTGATGTTATTATAAATATGGTACAACCATATTCAGTATTCTATCCATCCTTTGAATAACATGTCACCATACGTGCGTACGTACGGCTTACCGTCTCCACGTCGTGGTGTAATTGTTATTCAATATATTATTATTTGGATGGGTATAATAATGATGTGTAAATCATGTAAATAATAAATATAACATGATAATGATTCTGTATATATGATATAACATCCAATTATATATTATTTTAATATCAAAAAAAATGATATTGTCGCTCGTGCGTATGTACGGACTACCGTCTCCACGAACGTGATGAGATTCATTCTCCATCATATCAATTCAAGTATAATTATAATTTGATGATTTAAAAATATTATCTAAGGACTTGATATAATTCTGGATATGAATAATATACATCCCATTAATAAAAAATATGGCCCACATAACAAAGAATATAAAGTAAAATGAACCCGTTAACACCCGAAATGACGATAATTCTAAGATATTATTAACAAATAAATGTTAAAAGATCATATATGATATCATATTAAAGTAAATTATTATTTTATAATTCAATAACAATTATTTCACCATTATACAGGAGGTAAACCTACCGTCGACCAAGGAAAAAGTACAAAGTAAGGGATTTTCTTATCTCACTTTCAATTCCGTGAGATTTCCATTGTTCGCCACTAAATTATTGAAAGTGGTGTATTGTGTACTACCATTTGATATATATTATCATGATTCTATTTATATTCATGTTATTATGTAAATCATTTGGTGGTTATTAACTTTTGGCCATATGACTCAGTTGATTAATGTGGTAAGGAGTTTCTTATCTCACTCTTAATTTGGAGAGAATTCCATTGTTCACCACTTAATTATTACATGTGGTGTATGTGTACTGCCCACGATTGTATTCATTGTGTAATATACTTTAATTTATGGGTATTTACATAGTCATGGTATGATCCTTATTTCATGGTTTTTTGTTTCGTAAGTTACCAAATCGATAAGGGAATTTGAGATTTCAATTTCCACTCATTCGGCTTTACGCATATTTCATTGATTATATTACTCCAAGATTATGTGTGGAATCACTATTCATTTGATTATGTCATAATTTCCACTCCCCTTCCTGTGGATATACTTTTGATACACATAATCACTCCATTGACAATTCTCAATTCATTGATATGAATTTGATAAGAGTAATTTTAACTCTTTCACCATTTGTTGAGTTAAACATCCAATTCGTTGGTGTTGTTTCTACAAGAATATGTGTGAATATCCTTTGATTGTTTTACACTGAATATCCAATCATATTTAGTGTATTTATATTTGTCACACATAATTATGTCGTTGATTTATCCTTAACCTAAGGATACGGCCTTTATGAGAGATTTCATCTCAACTTACATTCCATTGAGAATTCTTTGTTAATATACACCAAATCACATTTATGTGGTGTATATAATGTACTTTGACATAGTATATCATGAATCCCTTTATTCTCATGATATTACAAAGTTTTGATTACCTAAATTATTTTTATTCAAGTGTCTCTCTTTTGGTTAGAATCTCTAACCAAAATACCATTTTAAAATGTTTTAAAGATTTATTCTTCTAAATCTTGCTCATTAATGTCCATGTTTTAAAAATGGTTTTAAGGATTTATTTATATGGACATTAAAGTTTTAAAATTAAAACTCCTTTTAAAAGTTTCAAAGTGGTATGGGACACTTTGATTCAAAAATCTATTTTTAAATGGCTTCTTGAAAAATAGTGTGACTTTTAAATAATTTCAAGAAAAAGGGGGATATTTCTCTCAAATAGTTTTGATGATTATTTTAATCTATGTCAAAATCCTTCATTATTCTTGATTGAGGTTATTGTGATACAATACAATCTTCCATATTGTATCGAATGAGTTATGTTTGAATTTGTATGTGTTATTTTTATACCATTCATGGTTTGTGGTTAAAGTATTGACATTTCGTAAGCTAGTTTTAATACGAATGTTTATGTTATGTTTGAACCTGTTCATATGAGGAATGCATTGGACTTAATAAGTGACGGGTGGAGCCTTCTATAGCTCCCCGATGCATCGGTAGGTCTCATGAGACAAACTAGTGTCTTGGCACAAGACCTTGACAAAATCTTATTTGTAGTCTTGGCACGAGGCCTTGGCTATGTGGTTATGATAGTTTGGAATTATGAATTCCATCATTATGAAAGTGGTTATTGATAATGCATGGGATTGTTCGACTAGTAGAATATCCATGTGATTAAGTAAATGACATTATTTTATTTTATCTTTTCCATTTTATGCTGAAGTTCAAGTTTAAAAGGCTTTTGTTTTAGTTATAAACTGCCTTAAGTGTTTATGCTTATTTATGAAAGATTCTGCTATAATGTTATCCTTACTGAGCATCTGAGCTCACCCCTTTTAATGTTTTATTTTTCCCAGGATTATGAAGAAGTAATTTATAAATGACCTGCAGGGATAATATGAGGGGATATGAAGACAAGATGTTTTTTTATGATGTAATGTAAAAATTTATGGATGTATCTAGTTATTCCAAGGCTACTAAACTAATCGGTCTTTCGAGACTTGATCTCTCTCGTGATCATGCCAATGATATGTAATAATGTACCGAATCTAGGTAACTAGGGTCGGGGAGTTACAGTTGGTATCAGATGAAGTTTAGTACAAACCTTGGAAGCTAGATTTAGATAAACTCTGATTAGAGCATGTAGACCTAAGATGAACTTTGAGGATTAATATAAAAGAACTTCCAATAATTTTGGTATTGTAGAAATTTTGTGAGTTTTCCGAGCAATACATCCCTGTCTGGATACGAGCAGGTAGAGGCGGCTCTGGCACAAATGTACATAGGGGTAAAACCCGAAAACACCGCTTTGAGCTAGACTCGAATGGGAACTGGTGCACGACAACGGGCCTTGCTGCACTCTTGGTTACGACACTCCCTGGGGATATGCTTAGGATAATTTACATTTTCTTTACAAACCGATTTAAGTAATATATATATAAGATGAGAGTAAATGACCTTGGTTAATCCTAATATGTTTCAAATTGAGAATATGGTGACATTTTAATCTCTAAATGATTTTACGACTACTGTTACTCACATAATGCTTTCTGGTTTTAGTCAATAGCTGGATTCCAAGGAAGTCATAGTGACTTTGAGAATGATGTACAAGGTGGGAACGGTGGTGGAAATGAGCAACAAAATGGAATGTTGATAGGCATAAAAGATATTGTCTTTATGCCAAATCAGTTTTCCAAAAATATGATCAACAACATATATATTAACCAACTCCCAGACTCAACAAGGAAGAGAAAAGTGATAAATGATAAGAGCTCCAGCAATGGAGACCATGGAGAAAAGAACCCTCAATTTTCATCATGCAGGAAATGTGGAAAGAGACACCCAGGAAAGTGTCTCAATGGGACAACGAAATGTTTTACGTGCGGGAAGGAAGGACATAAAGTGAAGAATTGGCGAAGAAAAATGAAGAGTACTATGGAAGAAGATAAAAATGGTCCCAAGAGTCCATTTACAGTCATTTGCCGTAAATATAGGGGACCTGGCCATTACCCGAGTGAATGTCCTATTCTATAGGATATTTTCTTGGTCAAAGAAGAAGATATGTGGAAATAAATGGTTGGAGAAAAATTTAAAAAGTATTTGCACTCCTTGTTGATGGGTTTACATTGAAATAATTTTCTCTTGTATTTGTAACCCCATAGTTTGCCATGTGAGAATGATATTTGAGGAAGAATTGTCTATTCTCTTGTGGATATAGGTATAAATAACCATTTGGTTTTATATGATCACTGGGGTTTGAGAAAATTATAAGTTATTATAATTTGGGATGAAAATGCAAGGTATGATATAAAATTTGTGGTTAAATTATGTTATTTTGAGGAATTTATCTCATTTTGGCAATATTATAAAATATAGTTTTTGAAAAAGGAAAACACGTAGACGGTGTGACAACCCGTCGCGTCGGACAAAGCTGTGGGAATCGAACCCACAACCAAAGTGCGATTGGGATTTATCTCCTACAACTGGACTACGTGAAGTTCCTGGTTAGTGTGACTATTTTTTTTGTTAAATTATTTTATTGATCAATAATAAGATGATTTGGGTTCTTATGTCTTATCAAATGAATACCCTTGGTATAGGAAAATGATTTGGTGATTAAGTGATAAATGTTATTTTGGAAGATGTTCGCTTTGTTGGGAACACTATATGCCCAAGGAAAATAGAATACAATGGGGTTTCATTTGTAGAGTAATGGTGGATTTTTATCTACATTTTTATTGTGGATTTATAGTGATATGGGTTATTTATGGAAATGATTAACCTATAACAGAGAATATGTGATGATGTTAATTACTTTTAATTATGTGACTTTAAGAGTATTTGATGTCATTTGGAGATACAATTTAACATGGGAGACTACATAATCAAATTATTCTATGTTTTGGGTTTCAATATTAGTTTGGATTATATTGAAGGATTTTAAGGACAATTGATTATTGAATGGTATTTATTTAACTTTGGGGTATTGTTGTTTTAATTTTAGAAATTAAGATTAGTGCATATTTATCTCAAGGAATATCCTTTTGGGGGATCATTAGATCATTCACTAACCATTTTGGTTTTGATTAATCTTCAAAGACAGTGTAAATATATAGTTTATCCTGCATAGATCATGTGATTCTATAGAAGTTTATTATAGCTCTTCCAGTGTGACCAAGTCTTCTTGAATACTCATCGTTTTAAAAAAATTGAGTTAGTGGTGGAAATTTATTAAAGAATGAAACTCTACTTAAAATATAAGTATATATCTTAATGTTCTTAGTCAATATCATAAATGAATTCCTCATCCTTATGTAATGTAACTTAAAAAAATGTTGTCCGTTTACTTTCCTACTAGGAGACTAATGGTCGTTTGTCCCAACACAAGTTTGTGGTTTTCTTATTGTTAACTTTCTCCTGATCATGATTTCTATCCCTCTCCATCAGAACTTGAAACTTATATCATCCATATCCATGTTTTCCTACATGGAATCCTAGTATGGGTTATCTTGGATGACCCTTATACCTCTCTTTATTTCTTTTAAAGTTATAGTTTTATTGACTCTTTTTCCGATGTGGGACTTTCCATTATATTCCCAAGAAAAATTTTATAAATTGCGAGGACGCAATTTATTGAAGGAGGGGATACTGTAACACCCCAAGCTTCCTCAGTATGTTTCCTTTCAAATAATGCAATGGTGTGCATTGTACACAACTTCGAGATTTTAACACACCATAACCAATCAAACTAGCCGTTATGAATAGTAATACATACTTTTTGAAATTTTATAAATTATATCTCTCAAAATGGACTTCATTTTTGGATTCGGAATATCGAAATTAGCCTAGGGTGAAATTTTGGTACTTTTCGGATAACTTTCATATTTTGATGAATAGTGAAAATTACTAAATTTTAATTAAAAACAAACTTTTTAATCAAAATAATTAATAGTGATAAATTATTAATTTGAGTGGTTTTAAAGTATATTTAGAATATATTTTTACCATGTAATACAATTTGGGTCATTGAACATAATTTCACATTTAAACCAGACATAAACAAGTGACAATCTTTTGATAGTTATTATCTCTAAAAAACACGCTTTTTGTTTTAACAACGGGAATTAATTTTAAATTAATTTCTTCCACTTTTGTGTTTTGAATTTGGAAAAATCGATTCCATATTTGGAATCAGGATGTTCAAATTGTGTAAATAGGTAACTTTTATTTTTAAACATTTTGGATAATTACTTCGGTAAATATTTTATTTACCATGGTTAAAGGGTAAATCCGGTAAACAAGGGTTAAAAAATAATATTATAATAATACTAAATTACCCTAAAATGTGTCTTAACCCTATTGGTTGATACATGGTCGACCATGGGCATCTTTGGGTCGATTTTGGGACCCCATGGATCCACTTGTAAGTGATAATGACACTTTATTTTAATTAAGTTCAAATAAATACACAAATGACACAAGCATATATCTTTTAACAAAACAATTTTTACAGAGGGTTATATATGTTGGATTTTAGATTATAAATATTCATTAGAAATATAAAAATATTTCCTACATAATGATATTTTATTTATAATTTTTAGACATCAAATAATTTAATTTATTTATGACACAATGATGATGAATTAATTACTTTAATAGTGAAAAATTAAAATAATTGATATTATAAATACCCAAATAAATATAATATGAAACTTTTAATGAATTAAAATAACTTTTTAGGATAAGATGATATATTAGGATTGATTTAATTTACTTTGTTCGAAGTAATCAATCTGTTATCAGTTTCACAAAAATCAACTATTGAATAGTGTCAAAATTGACATAAAAGAGTTCTTAAAAAATATATTATATTATTAATTGATATTAAATTCCTAAAAATCTAAGGTAGGCCAAGAGACTTATATCATGATAGTTTCATCATTAATGGACCACTTTGGTGTAGCTTTGATATATATAGTATGTTTATTAACCATATAATATAAAAATACAAAGAGACATTGTAAAAGTGAAACTAATTAACTAAGAGTTAATACTTAAAGATAAGGTTAATATAATGACCCAAACCTGTCTAAATTCTATTGGTTGATTTGTTTTGGACCCATACCCACCTTAAAATTTAAATAATAAACTTTGGAGCCATTATAAACCGAATATTAATTTATTATAAATTAATATTTCTAGCTTTTCCAAAGGTGCCCCTCACCCCTCTTATAAAAGGGCACTCCTCCTTCTCATTTCATCACACCTTCAAAGCCCTTTGGTTCGGCCAACCCCAGAAAACATACTATCTCAACTTTCCTCACTACAACCTAGAGGCATTATTTTGATCATAAAGCTAACCTAAGGATCCCTTTTGATCAAATCAAAAGGAAGAACCCGAAGAAGAGGTAATGTTTTCACCACCCCTTTTCAAGTTCCTTTCTTCTTCCACTTCCTCTTTCATTGTTATTACCATTATAAAATAATAACTCCAATATCATATATATACTGTGATGTTATTATAAATATGGTACAACCATATTCAGTATTCTATCCATCCTTTGAATAACATGTCACCATACGTGCGTTCGTACGGCTTACCGTCTCCACGTCATGGTGTAATTGTTATTCAATATATTATTATTTGGATGGGTATAATAATGATGTGTAACTCCTGTAAATAATAAATATAACATGATAATTATTCTGTATATATGATATAACATCCAATTATATATTATTTTAACATCAAAAGAATGATATTGTCGCTCGTGCGTATGTACGGACTACCGTCTCCACGAACGTGATGAGATTCATTCTCCATCATATCCATTCAAGTATAATTATAATTTGATGATTTAAAAATCGTATCTAAGGACATGATATAATTCTGGATATGAATAATATACATCCCATTAATAACAAATATGGATCACATAACAAAGAATATAAAGTAAAATGAACCCGTTAACACCCGAAATGACGATAATTCTAAGATATTATTAACAAATCAATGTTAAAAGATCATATATGATATCATATTAAAGTAAATTATTCTTGTATAATTCAATAAAAATTATTTCACCATTATAAAGGAGGTAAAACTACCGTCGACCAAGGAAAAAGTACAAAGTAAGGGATTTTCTTATCTCACTTTAAATTCCGTGATATTTCCATTGTTCGCCACTAAATTATTGAAAGCGGTGTATTTTGTACTTCCATTTGATATATATTATCATGATTCTCTTTATATTAATGTTATTCTGTAAATAATTTGGTGGTTATTAACTTTTGGCCATACAACTCAGTTGATTAACGTGGTAAGGAGTTTCTCATCTCACTCTTAATTTTGTGAGAATTCCATTGTTCACCACTTAATTATTACATGTGGTGTATGTGTACTTCCCATGATTGTATTCATTGTGTAATATACTTTAATTTATGGGTATTTAAATAGTCATGGTATGATCCTTATTTCATGGTTGTTTGTTTCATAAGTTACCAAATCTATAAGGGAATTTGAGATTTCCATTTCCACTCATTCGGCTTTACGCATATTTCATTGATTATATTACTCCAAGATTATGTGTGGAATCACTATTCATTTGATTATGTCATAATTTCCACTCTCCTTCCTATGGATATACTTTTGATACACATAATCACTGCATTGATAATTCTCAAGTCATTGATATGAATTTGATAAGAGTAATTCTAACTCTTTCACCATTTGTTGAGTTAAACATCCAATTCGTTGGTGTTGTTTCTACAAGAATATGTGTGAATATCCTTTGACTGTTTTACACTGAATATCCAATCATATTTAGTGTATTTATATTTTTCACACATAATTATGTCGTTGATTTATCCTTAACCTAAGGATACGACCTTTATGAGAGATTTCATCTCAACTTACATTCCATTGAGACTTCTTTCTTGATATACACCAAATCACTTTTATGTGGTGTATATAATGTACTTTGACATAGTATATCATGAATCCCTTTATTATCATGATATTATAAAGTTTTGATTACCTCAATTATTTTTATTCAAGTGTCTCTCTTTTGGTTAGAATCTCTAACCAAAATACCATTTTAAAATGTTTTAAAGACTTATTCTTCTAAATGTTGCTCATTAATGTCCATGTTTTAAAAATGGTTTTAAGGATTTATTTATATGGACATTAAAGTTTTAAAATTAAAACTCCTTTTAAAAGTTTTAAAGTGGTATGGGACACTTTGATTCAAAAATCTATTTTTAAATGGCTTCTTGACAAATAGTGTGACTTTTAAATGATTTCAAGAAAAAGGGGGATATTTCTCTCAAATAGTTTTGATGATTATTTTCATCTATGTCAAAATCCTTCATTATTCTTGATTGAGGTTATTGTGATACAATACAATCTTCCATATTGTATCAAATGAGTTATGTTTGAATTTGTATGTGCTATTTTTATACCATTCATGGTTTTTGGTTAAAGTATTGACATTTCGTATGCTAGTTTTAATACGAATGTTTATGTTATGTTTAAAACTGCTCATATGAGGAATGAATTGGACTTAATAAGTGACGGGTGGATCCCGCTATATCTCTTTGATGCATCGGTAGGTCTCATGAGACAAACTAGTGTCTTGGCACAAGGCCTTGGCAAAATCTTATTTGTAGTCTTGGCACGAGGCCTTGGCTATGTGGTTATGATAGTCTGGAAATATGCATTCCATCATTATGAAAGTGGTTATTGATAATGCATGAGATTGTTCAACTAGTATAATATCCATGTGAGTAAGTAAATGGCATTATTTTATTTTATCTTTGCCATTTTATGCTGAAGTTCAAGTTTAAAAGGCTTTTCTTTTAGTTATAAACTGCCTTAAGTGTTTATTCTTATTTATGAAAGCTTCTGCTATAATGTTATCCTCACTGAATATCTGAGCTCACCCCTTTCAATGTTTTATTTTTCCCAGGATTATGAAGAATTAATTTATGAATGACCTGCAGGGATAGTATGAGGGGATATGAAGACAAGATGTTTTTTTATTATGTAATGTAAAAATTTATGGATGTATCTAGTTATTCCAAGGCTACTAAACTAATCGGTCTTTCGAGACTATATCTTTCTCATGATCAGGCCAATTTTATGTAATAATGCACCGACTCTAGGTAACTAGGGCGGGGCGTTACACAGCCGAACCACATACTTCCTCCACAAATTCTAAAATATATCAACCTATTGGGTCTTGATATGGTTGAACACAATGACCAATTTCTCCAAAAGATTTAAAATAAATATCAATTACTGGTTATTTAAATACAAATATTCAGTAATATTTTTTTATTATAAAAATATAGATTTTTTAATTATAAAATTACTAAAATATTAAATATAAGTTCATTTTATAAATTCATACAAGTATTCTAAGTGTTTCATTTTTTAATATTTATTTACACATATGGTCATATTTTAACATATAAATATGTGTTTGTGCACATGTGTTTGTCTAAAGAACCCAAGGGCACGTGTGTGTTAGTGAACCCAACACACATGTGTGTATATCAAACTATATATACAACGCAAATAAAATTTATTTTGATATAGTTTATATATAAAATAAACTAAAATTAATAACTATATATACATGGAACATATATATTTTATTACAAATATATACAATTTTTAATATAAAAAAATATTTTTTAAAAAATATTTTAAATTTATTAATTCAATTAAAAATTAAATTTACCAAAAATTAATTTCAATAAACATCTATAAATATTTTAACATAAATAAATATATAAATATTTTATAATTGATATTATGAGTACAGATAAATGTTACATTTATCGATGATAAATAAAAAATGGTAATTGGATAATATTTATCAATGCTAAAAAAAGTGCTGATAAAAGTAATATTTTATGAGATAATTCTATAAGCTTTGATAATGGTAAATGTTTAAAAGTATCTAATATATAATAGTGAAAATAAATAGAAAATTTCATATCTTAGTGTCAAAATCAACTATTAATTTATATTCTAAATTAGAAGTTAAATTTCATGGAGATTCTTCAAAAATTAAATTTATTTTTCAAATTTATAATCTAAAATTTCATTAAAATTTGAAGAGACAAATTAAATACCATAATATTAATCTATCTATAGAACATTTTTAGTTATAAAAAATTTTCTAGGATCATTTATGATATGGTTCAACTTGATTTTCGTATTGTAAATTTGGGATATTTTCAAATCTAATTTTTAAAGAATACATAGAGAGGGGGGCAGTAGTTTATTTTTTTAATGTTTTAAAATATATATTTTAACTTATTTTATTTTTTATAATTAAATGAATGTATTTTGTTTCTTATAAAAGAAGTATTATGATTATATAAAGATCATAGAGGAATAATTTATTTGGAGAGAGATATAAAATCATTAATTAGGATCTATGTATTTAGTGATAAGGCATGAAAAATAGGATTCAAGGTGATCATTTTTATTAGAGTGCTATCAAATAGGGGTACATAATGACATGGAGATATACTACTTCTAAAATAATGTAGTGATAATTTTTCTTGAAATGGAGACTTCAAAACATGAAATTCACAAAGAGTATAAGTTATTGAAGTGTGTCACAATGAGGAAGATCATGATCAGATCAAGAGAGATTTTAGAGGTCTGTCATGGTGTTTTTTTCACATATTGTTTTTTCACTATCTTTATAATTTACATTTTATTATAAATTTGAAATATTTACTCTATTTTTAATGAATTTTATATAGTTTTACATAGATTTTATATTCACCATATTTTATTGTTTTCAAAATTAATTTAAATTTCTAATTATTTTATTTTAATGTAAAATTATATTACATATATTTTTCATTTAATTTTCTTGTAACTATTTTTAAAATAATTTTTCTCTTGGGAAAGGATCAATCTAAGAACTATTAGCAAGGCGGCCGATATAGTGTTGTAATATTTTCAAGGGAATTATATAATTATATTTTCTATTTTATGATCTTACTGAATGGTTTGAATTATCACATATAGAGTGGTAAAATAGAGGATCATTTGTATATCAAGAAATTTTATAAATTTATGATTTATATAAAGAAATATTAAATCTGATGAGACTGATATTTGTATCATTGATATGTATTAAAATATATCAAAAAATGGATTTATGATAATGCTCAGAATCATATTGAAGTGGAGATTCATGGTCAAACACTTTGAATCATTTTTGTCTTGTTGTACACTTTTAATGTAGGGTGTAATAATTTTGGATCCTCAAAGGGATATTTCTATTCTTCCCTATTGTACTCATAAAACTACCTCATCTAGGGACCTCACACTCAAGATCAATGATGGTGATTTATTATTCTCCATAATGATTTGATGGGTTTTTTATAGATCCTTATTTCTTGCCAAATCGCGAGTTTAATTTTGGTGTGAGTACTCTCGTTTGATGGATTCTCTCCCCCTTTCCATTTTTTTCAATTACCTCATGTTCGTGTTTCTAATGGGATATGTTTTTTTCCATGTGATTTTGATCTCTTGAATGAACTGACTTTGTATTCGAGTTTTATTATAGATCCTGAGGAAATCATGTTGTGGTGGCATCTATTATCAATCTTATAAAGTGGTGTTTCAAGTGGCATTTTGCATTTTGAGATATATAATTTAACGAACATATTAGTGCTAGTTCATCCCTCTTTCTTAGATGATTATCAAATGAATTTGTTTTATCATAAATTCATTGGGAAAATGTGAGTGTGAGTTATTTGGGTATCATGAATTTGTATCTTGGTGGTGTTCATATGAGTTTTATCTTATTTTCAATGGTTGTTTGATGGAAGATTATAGTGTCTTTCCACTATCATTGGTGTCCCTTATAAAGTCTTTGATGGTTGTATTGATCTTGGGTTGTCTCGACCTCAGTTTGTTGATGGTTTTCTACTTATTTTCATTGATGGTGGTTATAATATCCTCCAGATAGTGGATTAATTCATTGAGTTTGTTAACTCGGTTTTGTTTTTTTATGTTTATTCATGGTGGTGGTGATCAAGTTTCTTGGTTGTTCTAATTTTTTGTGATGTCCTATTTGGGGTAAAAACTATCTGACTTGTGAGTTTTGTGATATTACTATTAGAATGATATAGGTGATGTGTATAAGGGTGTGGAACTTAAATATTCTTGTTTTATTGGACCAAGGTAGTGATGGGTGTTTTGTTTGATTTTGAATTTTTATGTCTTGGTATTTAGTTTGAATTTTGAATTAGAAGTTTTATTTTTTTGGCGTTTTCTATAATATTATGGTTCCCACATAAAAAATTGTTTTTATTTAAAAATTAAAAAATATATTCAGAATAAGTAGGTAACGATAAGATATACCTACTTAATAAATTTATGCATTTTATATATGAGGACAAGAATCCTCCAGTAGATAACTTGAATATATTTTAGGGAATTTTAAACTTGTTAGTTGAAATGGGTATCTTATTTAATGATGAGGTACATGACTTATTCCTTCTAAGTGCTTTTTCAGACTCTAAGGAAACATTTATAAAGGCATTATAAAATTTATCACCCAATGGATTCATTATGATAATATTTCTAAAAGTGGGATTCTTGATTAAGATATGATAAAAAGATAATATTTTTACACTTCTAAATCCTCGATTCTTCTTCCGGAGAAAATAAGAAGACGTTAATAAGGAGATTCATAAGAGAATATTGATCATATATGTCAATTAGAGGAAAGATAAAATCATGTTATTCTATTACCACTAGGAGGGTCATGTAAACCAATATTATGATGATTGAAAAAGGAAACATAATGATGAATAGGAATAGCATAAATCAAAATTCAAAATATAAAATAAATTAATACCTAAAAAATATTCAAAAATAAAAAAGAACCGAATGAGGCTCTAACACCACACTATTGGGAGAAGGTTCACTGGTAGTAGAATGTTTCGACAAACTTAAAAGGACTAAATTGTTGATTTTTTTTAAAATAATACAATCAAACTGAAAATAAAATTTCAAAATGAAAGAAACTAACAATGCAGTAAAGAATAAAGAAAGGATTTAACATGATTTTGTTTTTGTTTAGACTTAATTCCATGAAAAGAAAACCACCCATATAGATGATTTATTAAGCTAAAAAATTAAGATTTATATTATACATGCTCATCCACCAAATAAAAAATAATAGAATATTTAAATAACTAATGCTACAAAAATGATAATAATGATCGTAAATCTTAAAACACTAGATACTTGGGTCTGACTATCATATTCTATTAAAGATGTCATTGGGATGAAAATATAGATATTTTTTGTGCCATCAAAATTCTAAGGAATCACTTTATCTAGAAGTCAAATGTTCTTCAATCAAGAACTCGACCACACATCTTTATCAATGAAGGTCACCAATAGAACTCTACCAGATAAAGCAGACTAGTGGTGTATTCAGGAGAACCTCAGGCATATAAATTGATCTATCAGAAAATTAAACACCACAAAAATAGTGTTTTTATAACCAGATCAAGATTAAAATGAATAACATAGAAAGACAAGAGTGAACCGAAGGGATGGGCGGTCCGGGTGATCAATCCCCCAAACACCACATGCACCTCAAAATGTCTTACACAACTAGGAAGTTCCATGAAACCAAACCAATCTAAAATTAAATAGAATACATGGGTGAGGATAGATAGATGATGTATAGAGATAGAAATGGTGATATCATGATCTATGTCAAGGAAATAATTACAAACAAATTAGTCACTAATAAATTGTGGGATGACATGGGTCAAAGGAAAAAAATAAGCAACCCAAGATAATGATCCATATAAATAAACAACGTATAAGTTGAGTAGCCCAAAAAACTAGAAATATGAAACATATTAATATGATCATATAAAATAATTCATCTAATTTTCATGCATGTAAAAAAAATTATAGATTGATAATCATGGTAATTAAATATGAAAATATAATGAAACACCTAATTTCACACTCTATGCAATGGGAGTATGGATCTATGTGGATATAGATAGGACTATACCCATCCCCCATGATATATTACTAATATAGGGGTCAATAAGATCCAGTTATAAATATGTTTTTTTATCTTAATTAAGTTGATGTTTTTCTTTCATTTCCATCTATTGGTTCAAATTATTCATGTATATTAGAAGATAATTTCTGGTAAGGTAGTGCCTTGCGCTACTGGGGATGTTATGTAGGATCATGAATCTATGGTTGAGATTGCCTGGATGGGACCATTATTTACATCACCACCTTCTTATTTAGACACAAGAGTCATGTTTTAGGTGGTGGTTCCCCCTTTCGGTGATCTCGTCTCTAGACCCATAGGTACTGTCAAGGGAGGACCTACCAGAACCTTCCTACTGGTGCCTCAAGATTCCTATTATTAAGCTACATATTATTCGAGGATTTTCTTATTTAGGGAAGGTGTTTTTATCCTAGTTTATAGTGATAGGGACCCTATATTTTAGGTTTCCCATTATCAGGTTCCCCACCTATTTTCATAGATTTTTTCTACAACTTCACTAATTCTTCTAGTTAGGCATTACCTTTCCCAATCTTGGCCTAATTGTGATACCCCAATCTCTCTCACTCTATGATCTTATTTAGATATCATTGGTAGTGATGATCATACCCCTACTAGAGGGGATATTGAGGTTTTTTATTCTAGGTACCCCTCTTTATAGGTCTCACCTATATAAGGTGATTTGAGGGGTCTATATGTAATTTTTCCCCATCTATTATATCATTATTCTTCCAACTAGTTTGAAATTCTAGATGTCATTAATGAATACTACCAAGATATCTCACTCGTAAAGAGTCATTAGTGATATAAGAATAATGAACCCTTTTTCTCTAGGGATATGGCGACTATATTTCCACATCTCATGTAAATGACACAACTCTCCCTGACATTCCTTGATAATGAAGCCACTATAAATTCATAATCTATATCTCAATGAGCTTAGTCATCATCTGGAATGATGATGGTCCTAAAACTTGGGATATGTGTGAGTTTCTATATAATGAGTTTAGGTTCAACTATATCTCTCTCATTTTTATGGAGAATATTAAATAAAAAGGTTTTATTTATCAGTTTGCAGCAAAGCATCATGGGGAACACAATATTAATGTTAGTATATTGAATATCATTGTCAAGAATTTATGATAAAACAACATATAGGTCAAAATTATTAAATATTATGATCAACCATAAAATGGTGGAGTTTATCTTCTCCTCTATCAAGATTTACCTATATGTTGTTTTTTCTAAATCTGATATCACCAAAATGTTGAGCCTTTGTCAATTCATATCATACATAAACCCAATTTACTGTGTCTATTTCGTGGGTGGTGAATTCATGAGGATATTTAAAAAATGTATATAAGAAAAGAGGGGATACATATTCTTTATTGGAAATGAGTGGATTTAGTTCTTTTCTATCTAATAATATCTTTATATACCTTATGTATATAAGAGTACACATAACCTGATATATAAACTAGAGAGGCTCTTAGTAGAACATGAGCAGAATCGATAGTCCATTATCCAACTTATTTGAGATCTCTTTTCCCCCATATATCCATCACTAATATGGAAAATTTCCCATAATATCTCTCTCCATTGTTGATTAAGCTTCACAATCATGTATAGAGGTTTCATCATTACACATTATAAAATTTTTGGACCCAAAAAAATAAGTTCCTATTGATGGAACAATTGTCATGGATCACACCCTTACATAGACATTCATGTTCTATTCTATAAAATAAATTGATATAATTAAAATATAATATAATATAGTGGTTAAATATTTTGATGAACTTCAATTAATACCTCAATGGTATGTTTCCATAAGTAAACCATCATGAATATAATTAGTATGAAAGATGAGATAAAAAAGTTTATTCAGAGTTATACAACAATAAAATTATTTTATAAGAGAAGTTGATAGAATAAAAAAATGTCACATGAAATAAATACATTATTCATTGGATCAAATAGGGAGATATAAATACTACATACATTAGTTCTTTAACCAAAGAATAACAATTCATTGGGAATATCAGCATGAAGATAGAATATGGATCCCACACCAGTGATGTTAATGTTACTAGACCTTTAGTAATGTCCCATTTACCATATTTTTTCTTAGGTATGTGGCTATAATAAAATATAGTATACCATAGAAATATGTTTTCTCTAAGGGTAGGAGTATGCATTGTGATTCTATTTGAAACAAGAGATAATAAAAAAATCTCAATAAAAAGTTACCGATACTAACATCTTGGTAAAAACTTATATAAAAAAGGAGTATGATGGACTAGAGTAGAACATTATTTTAATGGTTATGAGGTGATGTGGTTTTTAAGAGTGGGTCTAAAATATGTTCATTCATAGAAAATATTCACTTTATTTATTAATTACATTGATGGATGAATGTTTTTTTTCAAGTCATCTTATAGCCTCCACTAATCATATCCTTTTCTCCCTATCTATTTATCTAGTATCTATACTTACTCAGTATGAATATCAAAAAAGATATTTTCAATGGGCAGGTACATTCCCTCAAATAGAGTTATGGTCTCAGAGGTATCTCACATTTTTTTCCAGATGACGTATTATTGTTTCTCAATGGTGGGTATTATTTTATCCAATGTTTCATCATAATTCGGAACACTTATTGTTTATAAAGTGGGAAAGATATCAAGAGTGATAATGGTAGTGTGTTTATTTCTAGAAGACCCCCATATATACTCTCATATCATTAAGAATTATATTGGACTCACTAGATCAAAATTTGTCAATGATCTATCATGAAGCTTCACTAGCTACTAAGAAGATTTTTCTCAACCACATTGATGATTTGGTGTGGAGGATCATAGTGAGTATCACTTATTATAAATTTAGGGTTTTATATTTTTGATGGAAGGTTAATATCACTACAATTATTTCATATTTCATGCCTATGAATGTGATAATAGTCAGTAGAGTTCCTCAAATTGTCTTCTTTAATATCAAAGAAATCTAAATGGATTCCCTAGGTACTCCCACCAAGTGGGTGGTTACAACTGGGGGAGCTAGCCTCTACTGGAAAACCCATTGAATATGTAGGTATCAAAATTCATTGGATAGAAGAATTTATGATTAGTATTCATTCATACTATCAATAATACAATGATTACACACACCTAACTCAAGTAAAATATGGAATATTACCTATTGGATTCTAAAGCTAATTCTATTCTGTTAACACACATTAACTATTATTTAGTGCATGATATCTCTCTATAGATTGTAACAACATTATCCCAAGGGATTACCATAAGATACACCATATCAGACCTTCATGAACCTAAGTGGTATTTTCCTCTTAATAAATTTTTAGGTTTTATATATTGTATCCCATAACTAGTACTCCACTGGACAAAACAAAAGAAAGACTTACTATAAAAAACATTTTCCTTTTTAGAGATTCTACATTAGACTTATGGTGGAATAAAATGCTATAGAAAGATACATACGATCTCCAAGAGGGTTGGTTGGAGTTCAAAAGATTCCATAAACACTAATTTTCTATAAAAATGATTTATAATCTTAAAATACATATTAAACAATATGATAAAAAAATAATGCATGTGTTATAATTAAAATAAAATATATATTGTAAGATCAATTACAAAAAAAATTATTTTTTTATGATCAGAAAAGAACAATAAAAAATGAAAAAGTATTAAAATTCAATTGAATAAATTTCACAAGGATGTATAATATATAATATTAATTCATTTCAATGTGTCAAATTTTACTAGGATATAATCAGAAAATTTTCATGATCCTCTCAAAAAATAAAAGATTTATAAGAATATCATTTGAAATTAATTTAGATGATTTGGATTTCCTTGAAAGGATATAAATATAATTAATTAAATCAAATAAATTAGAATTTAGGAATTATATAATAAAATATTTATATGTTATAAAATTATAAATAAAAAATAACTAAAAATAACAATATAATTAAACTTAATCACAATGGCATTCATCAAGGAAAATATAATTTCAATATATTATTTAAATTCAAAAGTAATGTTAGTATAAAATTACTAGATTTTATTTGGGAAAACCACATCATTAAATAGATTTTTAAAAAATAATCTTCACACATGGAATGAAATGATGTGCTGGATCAAAATCCATGTTTTATTAATAAAATGAATATATATGGTGTGACCTATGAAAATAAATTTCTCATGCCAAATATTATCAATTTTTGGTTAATAAAGGTTATAGAAATTGTTTTCCATACTTTACCTTTCCCTGAAATGACTAACATAGATCTACATTGAATAAAGTATATTTCTAAAATAGAGTTTGAATTTATGAATTATGCTATCTTAAAACCCATGAGGAAAATAGAGAAATTATGAAAATAAATTATTATGTTATGATGTTTTATTATTCATCTTACCCAAATCTAGAATATTCTGAAAGATTGGAGACTCACATGAATTGATAATGGAGGATATATGGTGTATATTTGGTTAAGAGTAAGAGGATAATAAAATAAAGTGAAGAAATTGAAACTCCTTTGATTTAAATGGTCCTCGATCTTATAACTGGAAATTTTTTTAACGGGTACCAAAACATCACTGGTAGAGATACTATCTAGTGCTACTTCATGGACCATCAAAACTTTGGGTGGTAAATACTAGATCTATGGAGCACATTCAACCACTAGATCAATGTTTTTACCTTATCAAAATGTATCCAAAATTACTAATGGGACACAAACATTAATAGATAAAATTTATAAAATCATCAAAAAAAATAAAACCCCAAAATTTATTTTGTTTTATATATTATAACATTTAATTATATTATATAATTTTTTTAATAATATTAAAATCTTTAAAAAAATAAATATTTCAACAAAAACATATTAAAAAAATTAATTTATGATCTATGTTATATTTTTCTAAACTGATAAATTAGAATCCAATACCAAGAATTATTATGTTTATAAATTAAAAAACCAATAAAAAATACATCATCAAATCAGCTTTTACATTTTTTGGAAAATAATCTTGGATGATATTTTATAAATATTTAGGAATACAATTTAAATTTGAAAATAAACTAAATAATTATTTTAATTTATCATGTCTATGATAGAGTGAAATGTATTTCATTCCTAACCCCTGTTAATAAAATATATTCATTCCTATGGAAGGGGTTTAGTTAAAATATCTGTAAACTGATTATTCATGCTAATAAATTGAAGTTTGTTAGATATATTTCGTCATTGATCCATTAATATGTGATGTATAATTTGAATATACAAAATTCATGAGTTATGAATATGATTACTTGAAATTAAAAATGAACTCTTTTAGTCACACATAAGGGAAAAGTAATCATAAATTAGATAATAATCCAAAATAATATTATCATCTAAACAACCAAGGTGAAATATTTTTCTAATGAATATATATTTCAATTTGTATATTCAATTAGAAACTAAAATTCTATTATTAATTCACTAAGAAACTAAGGACTATCTATAAAAAAATATACATCATTTTTTACATATTCTATCCAAGATGAAGACCAAAATAAACATTTGAATAACTATAAAGTTAAAATGTGGTTCCATTTATACAAAACAAACATATCATTATGCGATGTTTTATTATATCTAGGCTTTCATACATACCTCAATAAAAAATATTTTCAACAATTTTATAGGATTCATTTAATTTTAGGTTGCATGTACTCAGTATGAAACTAGTTACCCTAATAAGATCCTTTCAAAAAACATAGATTTTTTTATTTTTATAAAAAATATCATCCTTATTTTGTGGAATTTTAAAACAATTATTTTTTAAATTATCACATATAGAACATTTTAAACTAATTTATCAATAAAAAATAATATTCCTTAAAATAAGATTATTTATTATAAAATGAAATTTGATAATATATATAAATTTTAATAATTAAAATATACTTTAAAAAATGTTTCAAAAACAAACAGAAAAATTATTTTTTCCATTATAAATTTATTTTATGAAAGATATCTATTTAAACATTCATGTCAAGATCAAGGTATTTTTGAGGAACAATGTGGTTTAATTAACTATATAACATATTTTATAATTATAATCATTCAAAAACTATATTTTTTTCTAAAAATAAATTCTCAGAAATAAAATCATTTAAAAATAAACTTTTGACATCTAATTATAAAATTTAAAAAATTAAATATGTGGTCAATGGAAATAGTATTCCAATTGATTAAATTAATGTAATAGGCATGAATTTTTCACCATAAAAAATAATTTCTTATTTATTATAATAATTTACTAAATGTTTAGAATTATTTCAAATAATACTCTATTTTTTTCCTTTAATTTATTCAATAAAATCCATTTTGGAGCCTATAATGAGATGATAATTAGGCCCTTTTGAAGGAGTGGAAACACTATTTTAGGTGAATTGGATAAAAAATTATTTCCATATATGTACCCAATTTTATTTATTAATTCTATTACATATATTTTGGGATTCGTGTTTTAAGATAAAATATTCATGATCAATATTATTTGAGACACCCATTGCAGTTTGAGTATTGGCTTGTGAATCGATAATGGTATTTACAAAAGGACGGTATTTAGATTTAACCCACACCATAAGCAATGGAATACAAGATATTTTTCCATCAAAATTATATTTTTATAAGGATAATGATCATTTATGGTTATTTTTTTAAGTCATTATTCAAAAAAATCTTATTTCAGTATTGTTTTTGGTGAATTCTCATTAAATTTAACATAAAAAATACATTTATTACATTATTAAACTTATTAATTATTTAGTAAGCATCACTTTTATTGTATTATATATAAAAAATACCATCCTTTTATCTATGTCCATTCATTCTAAAATTTTATATGGTATTGAGAATATAAAGATTATACACAAACACATTAAACATGACATCATAAACATAGGTGATGATAACCAATAAGAAATAATATCATGGTAGAAAAAGTACCATAACAGGTTAGATTTACCCCTAATCACATAAATGTTTTATCATAAGACTAAAACATTACCCAATGCATTGGATCACTATATAATCATGGGCACACTCAACACTTTCATATCATGTACATGAATAAGTGTTCTACATAGGTTTTCAAAAATAAGGATTTATATTTTCAATTTTAACACTAAGATCAAGGAGTGAAGTTTCTATAAATCCATGTACCAAATAAATTAGCTATTAGTATATCTAGGTAAATAACCGTGAGTGTAAATTAGGGTGTATATTCACAATGTAATCATCTGACATAAAAAATCATAGTGAAATTTCTATATCATAACAATAGTACTTAAGGGTTCATAAAATGTTTTAATGAGAGTGAAAGGGGTCTCCCATAATTTTGATATCAATTGTACTATAATAGGGATATTAAAAAATATACCCCAAAATTAAAAATTGTAAATAAAAGGCATAAAATGAAGAATATTCTTTAATAAATAGGAGAAGAAAATGATCCCTTTTAAATTATGGCATAGTAACAGCTTAGGTAAATGATATATTGAGAGAGGATGAATGATATATCATTATTATGAAATAAATTGGATATTATATATATATTTATAAATTCATGACAACATAAAAAATTGAGTCTAGAAAGGCTAATTAAAATAAGGTTCTTGAATGAAAAATAAGAGAGAGAGAGGTCCCTTACCCAGAGAGGGTGATTCCAAAAGCATTGGATGAGCTTATTGGGAGCTTTTGGGAATCACAGGAGGACTCTATAGAGTGGAAGGAAGAATAATTACGTGATAAAAGTTTTCTAAGTGAATAGTAATAGAATTTTAGGTATGGTTTTATAGGAAAAGATAGTGATACATTTTTATTATATCTCAAAAATAGTTTTTGGAATCAATATAATAATGTAATCAAAACAACAAACCTTAACATGGGTTTTTCACATGGTTTCTAAAAAATAAGAGTGGTTTCATTTAATTTATAAGGCCAAGGGATTAATTAATTAAAATACTACCCTTGGTGATGTGTAAGTGAGTCACTTTGATAAAAAAATTAATTTTAAATCTTGAAATATAATATAGGTTTTGGAGGATTCATGAAGGCTTTATATAATCAATAAAATAACCCCATAATTACATTATTATAAATGGAAAACTTATTTTTGGTAAGGGATACCTTTTATATCACTTATTACTTAACTTTTGGTTAATTATGATTTCATAGTACACATCGTATATTTATCCTGTATTTAATTATTCTCGAAAAATTTGTTGTCCCAGCAAATTATAAAAAATTAACTGTTTGAAAATTTTGAATTATTTATTAAAAAATATATATTTATTTTATCAAAATAATATTCTAAATATTTTAAATTTTAATTTTAAATATTAATTTCCATTTATTGTGAAATGATGTGTTTTTTTGTCAATAATAGTTTTAAAACCCCTATCAAAATTATATTTGACTTCATAAACATTAAGTTATCATTTATATTTAATATTTTTTTTTAATTTTATTATTTTATTAAATTATAATTTATTTTTATAATTCAAGAATTCATCAAAAGAAATGTCCTAATTGAAATTTTATGTAACATAAAAATACAATTAGTGTTTTATCTTATCAATATAAAAGTCATTTATAAAATAATAAACATAATATATAAAAATAATATTTATTCTGTTAAACATATAATATAAATATTTTTATTATTAGCGTCCTAATAAACAACACATTATTACACCAGAAAACTCACAAAGGGAATGGTTAGTGATAGTGAGATTTTCATGTGGTGGTTCGTCATACACGATTTTTGGCCCTGATCTTGATGAGATTGAACTTATCCCATAAACAGTTTCACTCATGATTTACTTGTTGGATATAAACTTGGTATTATCCAATGGAAAATCCTAGTGATGCAATCTCTTTGAAAATTTTAGATGAATGGGCTTTATAGGGTACCATCATAGTGGTTGAGGCCATCAATTTCTTTTCCTATTCCGATTATATTTATCAAAACCCTATTTTTATACTAATCAGATAATCACTATTCAATGAATATATTATAAATTCTTAATGTTCTTTTAAATATGATAGGATATAATAAAACTAAATAAGTGCATGTGTTTTCTATAACTCTAATACATAAAATGGAATTTAATTCAATAAAAAAGAAAACATTATTTATAAAATTTTGGGTTTTTTACTCAGTACATTGTTCTTGAAGTTGGTATTTTGTTCTTGAAAATAGTAATTTGTTCTTACAATAAGAATTTTTTCATGAAGTCACTATATTATAGAAACATGGTTAGTTTAAGACTTAATAAAAATTATAATTTTCTGTTTCATGGTAACTTGGTTGTTCATCGAGTAGATTTAATAAAAATTAAACCACTTGAACTTCAACTCATGATCTCTTTATTACATAAATTTTTTTTTCTCATTAGATGAATTGTTAGATAATTTTATATGTTGTCCGTTAGAGTACAATGTCACGACCCGTCCTCGGGGCCCATGTCGTGACTACTCCAAGCCCGCCTTCCATAGGCCAGGGGCTGGCGACTAGCACCAGAGGCATAAATCCCGATAAAAAGGGAAGGCATTGCCTTTATAAAGTAAAAAAACACCACAGAGTATGCATGATGATGTAAACACTAATTAAACTGAGTACAAAAGTAAGTGCTGGAAAGTAAATGGTCCAGAATACAAACCCAACTGAATGTAAAGTACAACTGAAAAGAAATTACAACAACATAAAAGTAAAGAAGAAACTCTGAGCCGTCCTCTAGAAATCCCACCTGAAGGGTGGGTACAGATAGTCTCCTCAGCTCATCGGGTCCAGCCGTCCGCTCCGTGTACATCTCATCCAGTGATCCACCTCTAGGTACCGTCCAGCACTACGAGCCTCCACCTCGATTAGCGTTGTCCGTCGTCTGCATCTAACACAATGTAGTGCGGGCATAGCCCATGAAGGTTTGAGTATACAATACTCAGTAGGGACCCCGAGACCCCTGATGGTCTCCCATAATCGACAAAGGATAAACCAAAAAGGAAAGAAACAATCACAAAGTATCAACCAACTCTTATTAGATATATTCCCATACATATACCTAAGTCATCAATTCCAGTTCTGCTCCAACTCACGAGCCAAAGTTCAACCCAGTCCACACAGGAAAGTACAATCCAATTCACACAGCAAAGCACTACCTAATCCACACAGGATAGAAAGTCGATCATATCAAAGATAATGATTGAAATTAAAGACTCAACTCACACAGGTATACTACTTCCGAAGAGGGGTGGAGATGATTAGATGTAGCCTCTGAATCGCCTCCTCTGCCGAACCCACGTAAGATCCAAGAACAATAGTCATCGCTACCGAACCCACGTAGGATCCAAGTATAGTAACCATCACGGTCGAACCCACATAGGACCCAAGTACAGTAACCATCGCTGACAAACCCACAGAGGATCCAAGTACAGTCGTTCTCGCTACCGAACCCACGTAGGATCCAATTACAGTCGTCGTCGTCGTCGTAGCCAGCTCTAGGGTTCCCGCACACAACACGCTCGATTCCGGGAGGGTCTGCTCCATGATCCAAGGGATCAATACATAAACTGTCACAAGGTACAAATTTGATGTATCCCAAATTTTCGTCTCGTAAATAGGAACTCAACGCGACAGACGGTGAATCAATCGGACGCCTAGTCTGAGAGTTATTGGCTTTTTCGTCCTAGGGGCCCGGTTGGTTTTTAATCAAAAACCAACCCGACTGTACTCCAGCCACATCCAAACCTCGGTCGGAGTAAGCCAAAATAACCGTCTCACTAAGAGGAATCCAACAAAGTTGACGGCACGTCAATCGGATGTTCGGAGCTCATGTTATAAGCGTTTCCGCTCCGAGGCCCCGGTTGGTTTTATGCTCGAACCAACCTGGCCATAACCAAAGTTCACCGAATCATTGAGTGTAATAAAACTAAATTCTTGTCTCGATCCAAGGATCCCTACTCATCTGACAGTGCATTGGTCAGAGGTTCTTAGCCCATGTTATGGGCGTTTGAACGAAACTACCCGAAAATTGGGGGTTCGGGTCCGGTCCGACCCGAACCGGGTCGACCCGTCCCGGGTCCAAGTCTGGCCCACTTGGGCACGGCCCGACCCGGTGCTGGTGACCCGGCCCGGTGCGGGTAGTTTGGCTCGGCGCGGTCGGTCCGGCCCGACAAAGGCTGTCCGGCCCGGTGCGGGCTGTCCGGCACAGCGCGGGCGGCTCGGCGCTGGCCGAGCAGGGTGGATCAGCACTAGCCAAGAGGGGTGCAAAGGGGGCACTGCCCCCTGTTTGCAGAAATAGCCGGCCGAAATGGCCGGCCTTTGTTGGGACCACGGGACCCCTGCGGGTCCCGCCTTCAGGTTTTGGCGGCGGCTGGCTCGGCCGGCCGCCCCTTTGAGAAGCCGCCGCAGCCTTAGGCCGCAGATTCTATCTGACCGGTGCCGCGCGACGGTGCCGTGCCCCTCCCCCGCGGCCCCTAAGTGCTCCGGCGCCGTGCAGCGGCGCCGCGCCCCTCCGCTACGGCCCGCTCCTAGCCGCAGCTTCCTTTTGTCTCACTAGCGCGGCACGATGGTGCCATGAACCTCCACCGCGGCTCGCTCCAGCCACGGTCCTTTTTCATTCTAGCATGGTGCAATGACACTGCGCCGGCTTCACTGCAAGTTCAACAAGAATCAAAAAATTAAAGGGAAGGAGGATCAGCCATGTTTGTGCGGTCCGATCTCCTCCCGTTATGTCGATAAGAAGCATCTAATTTATTTAACGAAGAACCTTCAATTAATCATGAACAAAAATAACCCCTATCTCAACACAAGTTGTCGAATGAGGAGTGTCGCGGAATAACGGCATCGTGGGGTGGGGTTCCGTAAATGTTGACAGAGAGCGTCCGAGGAGGAAGCGACATCTCCCTTCCTTTTTCACAGAGAGAAGATTGTATGGCGACATCGATGGCGAGTTTCCATATCGGTGCCTCCTCCTTGGTCACCGAGGAAGAAGATGACGGAAAAAACCGAGTTGCCGAGTCGATGCTCTCCCTCGGAGAAATAGCGTTCTTCGTTGAAGTGGGGACGTTTTCACCGAAGAAGATGAAGTTATTCCAGGGGAAAAGTGCTCCCCCTCACCGAATATCCTCACACAACTAGCCAACCTAATAAAATAAGGCCTCCCCATTATTTTATTATGTTTTCCATGCCTTTTGAAAAACTGAAATTTCAAAAACTAAACCATTTATTTAAATGATCTTGAGTTGTCAAATTAAATGGGGTGTTATGTTGGGAATATTAATGTGGAAGAAGAGAAACCACATAATTAAAAACCAGGGAGGTTTAAAGGGAGTTTAAGGGGTTATGGGGAATGTGAAAAGATGGGGGGTCATGTGGGCCCCACCTCTCTTTTAACCTCTCAAGAGAAGTTAGAAACCTAGTGGGTCCCATCCCAACTTCCACACATAGGTTATAACCTCTTAGAAAAGAAATAAAAATGTAACACAAATTTTATTTCCCTCTTCAATTAAACCACATTTTCTTTAAAACTCTTCTCAAGAAAACACACTTTTGGAAAAGGTACTCTTAATAAAAAACTGGTGCTGAGGTTTCATCGGTGCCCTCAGATTTCAATTCCAATCCCCAGATCAAAAGTTAGAAAAACCCGCTCGTTCGTTCACTGAACGTACCTGAGCTAAACTTTGGAAAATTATTCCGGGCATACCGGGCCTCAGAATCAGTTGTCGTCAAAAACTGCATACTCGTAAAATCCCAAAGAATTTTTAAAAAAAATTTCCTTGAAATTTAAGGGTCTTTGCATTACTCCCACCTCAGGGATTTACGTCCTCGTAAAGCTACATCATAAACTAGGGAATCAAATGGGGATACTGTGCACGCATCTGAGCCTCCCGCTTCAATGTGCTCTCCTAGAGGTTTTCGTGCTGCCATCTGATGCACATTAGAGGAATCGACCATCCACATAGGACCCACTCATATCGATCCTTGATCTCCACCGGAACCTCCACAAACGTAGTCCCATCATCAATGTCTATCTCCCCATTATCGATGATATGCGTCGGGTCATGCACGTACCTCCGCAGCTAAGATACGTGGAAGATGTCATGCACCTGGTGCAACTGAGGTGGAAGAGCCAGGTGATAAGCCACATCACCTATCTTGATGAGAACCTAGAATGGTCCGATGAAGCGTGGAGATAACTTGCAGCCCCGACCAAATATCCATAATCCATGCCGAGGTGAGACCCATAAGAAGACGTGGTAACCATCCTTGAACTCCAGTGGTCTACCCCTCCTATCAGCATAGGACTTCTGTCAGCGCTGTACAGTCCTCATCCGCTCCTGGATGATATGCACCTTCTCTGTCATGGACTGGACCATCTCTGGTCCTACAAGTGCTGACTCCCCACGGTCTATCTAGCACATGGGTGATCTGCAAGGTCGACTATACAATTCCTCGTATGGTGCCATCCCGATGGTGGAGTGGTAACTGTTGTAGTACGCAAACTCCACCAAGGGTAGGTGATCCTCCCAACTCCGACCAAATTCGAGGACACATGCTCAGAGCATGTCCTCGAGAGTCTGGATGGTCCTCTCCATATGGCCATCTGTCTGAGGGTGAAAGGCAATGCTTAGGCATAGCTGTGTCCCAAAAACCTCCTGCAACCCCTTCCAAAGCCAGGATGTAAAGAGAGCGTCTCAATCAGAGATGATAGACGATGGAAAACCATGAAGCCATACGATCTCTTGAACGTAGAGGTGTCCCAAGCTCTCCACTGAGCCCTGATCTCTGATAGGTAAGAATGGTCCGACTTGGTGCGTCGGTCAACAATCACCCAGATGGAGTTGTGTCCTCTGGAAGTACGTGGAAGTCCCGTCACAAAATCCATAGATATCCCATCCCACTTCCACTCTGGGACCTCTAAGGGCTGTACCAAACCTGCCGGTACCTGGTGCTCCGCCTTCACTTGATGGCAGGCGAGGCATCATGAAATGAACTCCGCTACAGCCTTCTTCATGCCCATCCACCAGTGCTATTGTCTGAGATCCTTGTACATATTCGCTACTTCTGTATGTACCACCGGAGGGGAAGTGTGAAACTATCCTAGAACCTCCTCCTGTAATGCAACTGGTACCATGGTATGTCCCCTGAAGAGGATGACGTGCTCTCATCCAATAGAAAATCCATCAGGTGCCTGTCCTGAGGATGAATGTGCACATCGCATCTCACAGTCAATGTACCCACGCTGTGCCTCTCTGACCCACTGAAGTAGTGGAGGAGTGACTGTGAGCGACTGTAGAAAGGCTGCCCCATCTCTATCCACGTAGGATATCTGCAAAGAGGCTAACTACTCTGTCGCCTCCCCAAGTAGCTGAATATCCGTCCTCTTGCTGAGAGCAATAGCTACCATGTTCACCTTCCCAGGAGTATAGACTATCTCAAATTCAATGTCCTAGAGGATCTCGAGCCATCACCGATGTCTCATGTTTAGGTCCTTTTGCGAGAATATGTACCTGAGACTCTGGTGGTCAGAGTAGATAGTAAAGCGCTCGCCAATCAGATAGTGCCACCACATCTTCAAGGCGAAGACGACTACTACTAACTCCAGGTCATGGGTAGCATAGTTTTACTCATGCTGCCTCAACTATCGTGATCCATAGGAGATCACTGCCCACTCCTGCATCAGTTTACACCCGAGTCCGATCCCTGATGCATCGTAGTAAACTACGTATCCTACGCCCTCCTCTAGTAGCCTCATGATGGGTGCACCGGTCAATATCTGTCTCAGCTCCTGGAAGATCTGATGACATCTATCCGACCACACGAAGGGTTTCCCCTTCTTTTTCAAAGCTGAGAGTTGTGCTGCAACTCTAGAGAAGTCTGGCACAAATATCCGATAGTACCCTGCCAAACCTAGAAAACTATGCACCTCTGTTATGCTCCTGGGTGGCTCCCAAGCTAGCACTGCCTCGATCTTCACAGGATCCACCGCAACTCCAGCCTTAGAGATAACGTTCCCCAAGAAGTGGACCTATCGAATCCAGAACTTTCACATCAAGAGTTTACCATAAAGCTGGTTGTCTCAGAGTGTATCCAGTACAACCTGTAAGTGGTAGGCGTGCTTCTCATAAGTAGTCGAGTAAATCAATATGTCATCGATGAAGACTACGAAAAATCGATCGAGGTAAGGCTGGAAGATCCTTTTCATGAGACTCATGAACACTGCTAGAGTGTTGGTTATGCTGAAAGGCATAACCAAGAACTCATAGTGGCCATACCGACACATGAAGGCCGTCTTATGCACATCCTCATCTCGAACTTTGAGCTGATGATTGCCAGACCTGAGGTCTATCTTCGAGAAACATCGTGCTCTTTTGATCTGATCGAAGAGGTCATAATTCCTCGGAAGTGGATACTTGTTCTACACGGTCACCTGGTTCAGGCGATGGTAATCGACACACAGTCGCAAGATCCCGTCCACCTTTTTGGCGAACAATATCGGGGAAGCCCAAGGTGAAACACTGGGTCGGATAAATCTCTTGCCCTACAAGTCCTCCATCTGTACCCATAGCTCTCGAAGCTCAGTAGGATCCATCCAATATGATGGAGTAGATATCAGGGCTGTCCTGGGGTACAGGTCTATATATAAGTCTACCTGTCTGTGATGTGGTAGTCGAGGAACGTCGTCAGGAAAAAAGTCCGCATACTGATCCACCACAATAGGAAAACTCGGACCCCTCACATCAACTGCACTTAGGATGAGACTAGCCAACTGATGGGTGATCGACTATCCTCTCCTCTGCGTGAGTCCATCCTGTGCTTCAAAGGCTCCCTTCTCGCTGGTGAAGGTGAACCTGCTCCCATTGGTGCGAACACATCACACCTTGCACCTAATACAGTCGATCTAAGCATGGACCGTAGATAACCAATCCATGCCCAAGATGACGTCATAAGGCCTCGACGCCGCTACAAGAAGATCCTAGCCGAAGCTCTCACCTCCTAGAGTAAGCTCACACTGCTGGCACTTGTGTGTAATCGTCGAGTCTGCTCCCGTAGGAGTCTCTAGCCGTAAGGATTGAGCCAACGGCTCCGTCGGAATCTCCGAGCTCCGAACAAGGGCAGCGGAAATGAAAGAATGACTCGCTCTTGTGTATATAATAACTGCAGAAAGGGTGGTGTAGACACAGTTGGTACCTCGAATCATCTCAGGTGCACCGAGGTCGTAGGCCTCCACTTCCTGAAGCCAAGCTTGCCTCTGTCTGTAAATCCCGATAAAAAGGGAAGGCATTGCCTTTATAAAGTAAACAAACACCACACAGTACTCAAGATGAAGTAAACACTATGTAAACTGAGTAAAAAAGTAAGTGATGGAAAGTAATTAGGCCAGAATACAAACCCAACTAAAAGTAAAGTACAACTAAAAAGAAAGTACATCAGCAGAAAAGTAAAGCAGCAACTCCGAGCCGTCCTTTGGAAATCCCACCTAAAGGGTGGATACAGATAGTCTCCTCAGCTCCTCGGGTCCAGCCGTCCGTTCCGTGTACGTCCCATCCAATGATCCACCTCCAGGTACCGTCCAGCTTCATGAGCCTCCAACTCGATCAGCGTTGTCCGTTGTCTACATCCAATACAATGTAGTGCGGGCATAGCCCTTGCAGGGGGTGAGTATACGATACTCAGTAGGGACCCCGAGACCCCCGAAGGTCTCCTAGAATCCACCAAGGATAAACCACAAAGGAAAGATACAATCATGAAGTATCAACCAACTCTGCTTAGGTATATGCCCATACATATACCTAAGTCATCCATTCTAGTTCTGCTCCAACTCACGAGCCCAAGTTCAACCCAGTCCACACATGAATGTACAACCCAATTCACACAATAAAGCACAACCCAATCCACATAGGATAACAAGTCAATCATATCGAAGACAGTGATTGAAAGTCAAGACTCAGCTCACACAGGTATACTACTTCCGAAGAGGGGTGGATATGATTAGATGTAGCCTCTGAATAGTCTCCTCTGCCGAACCCACGTAGGATCCAAGAATAGTAGTCGTCACTGCCGAACCCACATAGGATCCCAGTATAGTAAACATTGCTGCCGAACCCACGTAGGATCCAAGTATAGTCGCCATCGCTACAGAATCCATGGAGGATCCAAGTACAGTCGTCCTCGCTGCCGAACCCATGTAGGATCCAAGTACAGTCATCGTCGTCGTTGCAGTCAGCTCTAGGGTTCTCGCTCACAGCACGCTCGATTCTGGGAGGGTCCGCTCCACGAGCCAAGGGATCGATACATCAACTGTCATGAAGTCCCAAGTTGATGTATCCCGAAGTTTCTCCTCGTCAATAGGAACTCAACGCGATAGACGGCGCGTCAATCAGACGCCTAGTCTGAGAGTTATTGGCTTTTCCGTCCCAGGGGCCCGGTTGGGTTTTAAGCTAAAACCAACCCAACCGTACTCCAGTTGCGTCCAAACCTCAAGTGGAGTAATCCAAAAGAACCATCTCACTAAGAGGAATCCAACAAAGTCTACGAAACGTCAATCGGACGTCTGGATCTTATGTTATAAGTGTTTCCGCTCTGAGGTCCCGATTGGTTTTGTGTTCTAACCAACCTGGTCGTACCCAAAGTTCACTGAAACCTTGTGTGTAATAAATTGAAATGACCGTCTCGATTCAAGGATAACTACGCATCTGACGGTGTGTCGATCAGAGGTTAGTAACCTAATTTATGTGCATTTGAACGAAATTGCCCGAAAATAGGGGGTTCGGGCCCGGTCCGACCCGGCCCCATACCCCCTAGGTCAGCCCGAACCAAATCGAACCATCCCGGGTCAGGTTCCGGGCCGCTTGGGGGTGGCCCGAACCGGTGCCGGTGGCCCAGCCCGGCGCCGGTGGCCCAGCCCGGCATGGGCGGTCCGGCCCGGTGCAGGCGGTCCGGCCCCGCGCGGGTGGCTCGGTGCTGGCCGAGCGGGGCGGCTCGGCACTGGCCGAGTGGGGTGGCTCGGTTCTGGCCGAGCGGGGCCCAAAGGGGGTGCCGCCCCCTGTTTGCGGAAATGGCCATCTCAAATGGCCGACCTTTGTGGGGACTGCGGGACCCCCGCGGGTCCCGCCTTCAGGTGGCGCCAGCGGCCAGCCGCTGCGCCCTTAGGCCACAACTTCTTTCTGACCAGCGCGGCGGGACTGCGCCATGCCCCTCCACCATGGCCCGCCCCCTCCACGACCCCTTGGTGCTCCGGTGCGGCGCGGCAACTCTTCGCCCCTCCGCCGTGGCCCGCTCTTCGTCGCGTCTTCCTTTGGTCTCACCGGCGCGGCGCGACGGCGCCGCACACCTCCACAACAACCCGCTCCGGCTGTGGTCCTTTTTCGTTCTCGCGCGGTGCAACGACGCCGCGCCGCCTTCGCCGTAAGTTCAAAAAGGATCAAAAAATTAAAGGGGAGGAGGATCAGCCTTGTTTTTGCGGTCTGATCTCCTCCCGTTATGTCGATAACAAGTGGCCAATTTATTTAACAAAGAACATTAAATTAATCATGAAAAAAATAACCCCTACCTCTACACAAGTTTTCGAACGAAGAGTGTCACGGAATAATGATGTCGTGGGGTGGGGTTCCGTAAATGTCGACGGAGAGCGTCCGAGGAGGAAGCGGCATCTCCCTTCCTTTTTCACGGAGAGAAGATTGTATGGCGACGTCGATGGCGAGTTTCCGTGTCGGTGCGTCCTCCTTGGTCGTAGAGGAAGAAGATGATGGAAGAAACTGAGTCTCCGAGTCAATGCTCTCCCTCGGAGAAATAGCATTCTTCGTTGAAGTGGGGACGTTCTTCGTCGAAGAAGATGAAGTTCTTCAAAGGGACAAGAGCTCTCCCTCACCCAATATCCCCACACTACTAGCCAACCTAATAAACTAAGGCCTCCCCCTTATTTTATTATGTTTTCCATGACTTTTCAAAAAATCAAATTTCAAAAACTAAACCATTTAATTAAATGAGTTTGAATTGTCAAATTAAATGGGGTGTTATGTTGGCAATATTAATGTGGAAGAGGAGAATCCACATAATTAAAAACAAGGGAGGTTTAAAGGGAGTTTAAGTGGATATTGGGAATGTGAAAATATGGGGGCTCTTGTGGGCCCCACCTTTCCTTTAACCTCCCAAGAGAATTTAGCAACCTAGTGGGTCCCATCCCAACTTCCACACATAGGATATAACCACTTAGAAAAGAAATAAAAATGTAACACAAATTTTATTTCACTCTTCAATTAAACCACATTTTCTTTAAAAACTCCTCCCGAGAAAATGCACTTTTGGAAGAGGTCCTCTTAAGCAAAAATAGGCGCTGTGGTTTCATCGGTGCCCTCAGATTTCAATTCTGAGCACCAGATTAAAAGTTATAAAAACCCGCTCGTTCGTTCACTGAACGTACCTGAGCTAAACTTTGTAAAATTATTCCAGGAACACCGGGCCTCGAAATCAGGTGCCATCAGAAACAACGTACATGTAAAATCCGAAATAATTTTAGAAAAAATATTCCTTGAAATTTACTGGTCTTTAAATACAATGTATGGTAGGTTCCACCTAGTCACTAGACCACCATAGTTAGTTTAAATTATTGACAAGTTAGGTACATTAAACATGAAATTGGTAGTCACGATAAGTTCAAGACTTAGCCATTTTTTATCCAGTTGGACAAAAAATAGTTGAATATCATAAAACATGATATTTCATAGAAATATAATAAACATTATTTGAGATCATTAAAATATTGATGTTCTAGAATAAGTTAATAATATATCCCCTTTTTGATGATCACAAATCACGACATATAAAATGAAATGAATTGAGTACATTAAAAGCATAAAGAATGAAAACTTATTTAATATTGGGTTATCTTGACCAAGATTAAACAATACTTTTCAATTACCATATCATGTATACAATGTGTTATGAATGATTTCATCTTACCATAAAAATATTGATATTTCTATGTCGACTATTTACATGGTAATTTTAATAGATTATTTTTCATATCAAAAGGTTATATCAGTACTTAGGATATAATGAGAACCTCAAGATACTATTATATTATTCTTAAGCATGTCCTATGGTATAGATAAATCATAATATTTGGATAGATATAATTTATAACTATTAAGTTGTGGGGGCTCATTAGTATTGAGACTTATTCAAATGAAGATAACCCAAGGTGATGTTAGACAGACGAGTTCAGAAAGATTGAACCGCCAATAAGAATACATCATGTTTAAGATGACATTGGTAGTTCCTATCTAAAAACATGTGTAATGGTATCCTTAATTGAGAATATTATCAGTGTATAATATTTGATCAAGTACGTTGATACAAGGAAAAATTGTCATTGATGTTTTAGCGAGTTAGATTTCATTGGGTGCATCATTAGTTTTGTGGTATTAATTGAATAATGAAGATAAAATTTTTCTATTCTGAGAGGATGTGATATCTAAGGCCTAATTGATCAGAATGGGGCTACCCTTACTATATCCATGGAAATGGTATAACATTCTAATTCTCTCCAGTTAGATCAATGAAAAATAACATAAGAAAGGATTATTATATGAAGTTTGAATACTACTTTATTAGATATCATGAAAAAAAAGAGATTATATTACATGGTATGTGTTCATAGGATATGTTTTCATTGAAATGAAAATACCATATCTCTTTAGGGGCCTTGATAGGTTTCTAGAATCCAATTTGAGCCTATGAATAATATTCAGTACTATCAAGATAAGTTCCTAGAGTTTCACACACTAAATATATTCAAAAGTCTAGACTATTATGGTGAATACAAATTTTGGAACCAGTGGGCCCCACCATGTGGTCTAGGATATTTCTAAGACATATGATCACCAATGAATAAAAAAATTCCTATGATTATGGTTTATAATAATTAGTATTTAATTTATTTAATAAAAATATTTACAAACATTAAATTAAAAACATGGAAAATACTATACCAATGAATAATATATTAATATTCAAGGATCGTTTAATATTTATGGGAACATCGATCCAAGTTAATGGCTTGGTTATATTAGGTAATATAATTATTATTTTACATGAAAGTGATAAAAATATAAATAAAATTCATAATCTATTCATATGGTAATAATATGCTGTGTATTATTTATTTAGCAGGTAATTAATATAAAGGGCATGGAGAGGAATTTTAAGGTAATCTACAACTAAAAATATCAAGAGGAGGAGGATCTCATGGGAGGGACTATTCATCCTATGATTTTGAGAGCACATATATCCTCTCTTTCACTTTATAGAGAGATAATATCCCAATCCAAGTATTGATCAATGTTTTTATTCACGAACAATGGATCAAAGACGTTGAATCTTTTATCAAATATCTATAATAGAACTAAAAATTCAATGGTTGATGCTACTATAGATTCCAAAAGACTATATTGATGAATTGGAGTAATATATTTTTGGTACCTTCAAGCTATGGTCATCAGTGATGGGTGGTTAAAGAATGCGTCTTCAGGTCAAACAAAAGAGGTAATATTCAATTTTCTTTTTTCCGAAATAAATTACTGTAGGATCCTTATGGATTCAAACTAGGATATGATTTTATAGTGATGGAATAATTACATCGATCACTAGTAAAATATTTTAAATCCCTGACCCATCTCCTACTGCTGCACACTCTGATTATTTCAATTGGCATATGTGTGATTACATGATGTTTTGGGCTAATAAAAATTAAATCAACATTAAATAAATGAAGATGGAAACATTATAGCCCCAATGGAATAGATGGAAATCCATTCCAATATAGAACGGCCAAGATATGTCCATGCAAGTATCAAAAGTCATATTGGTATCATATTTTCTGTTTTATAAAATGAAGAAAATTTGTGTGTGTATATATATATTTATATGAATAAACTATTATCTAATAGGCTAGAATGTTTTACCTGAAAAGATCTATCCAGAATCTGGTGGAAAGAATATTTCCCATGGGTGTGTTTATTTGCAAAAAATGCGGATTGGTTTTTACAAAAAAATAGCCACTTTTTTGTATTTATTTTGTAAAACCTATCATTATTCTAATAAATAAAAAATGGGGGAATAATTGGTTTTGTGGTAGTCAAAAAAGGGAAATGGTATATTTTTAAAAAATAAAATTCTTGTTATGGTGGGACACAACCTGTTTTGAAAAAAGAAAACCTATTGAAAAAGTGAAAAAAAGATGTTTCCTAACCTACCTCTCCACCATCACAATACACATCAATTCCATCATTCTTTAACCACAACCCTTAGATAAGGCCTCTGTAACACCCGAGACTTTTATGTTATATAAATCATCAAAGGAATCTTTTTCTATACAACACTTGCTTGGCTTGCTTTACACGCAATCGCGACCTTCCTCGATAGCTTGCGTCGTACGCAATACCGAGTTTCACAAAAAAACAAAATGCTATTAAAACTAGCCGTTATGAATAGTAATAACCACTTTTTGAAATTTTATAAATTTTATTTTTCAAAATGGACTTCATTTTTGGACTCAGAATATTGAAATTAGCCTAGGGTGAAATTTTGGTATTTTTCTGAAAACTTTCAATTTTTGATGAATAGTGAAACCACTAAGTGGTAGGTTAAAAACTGAATTTTGCATAAAACTTAATTTTACCGCTTCTGTGAATGGAATTTCGAAAATCCGACAGACACAGTTGATATCAGTAAGTAAAATGTGGTTCAATGAGATAAAAATAATTTTTTGGTGAATAGTAACTTTTTACTTTTTTTACCGCGGTTAATAGTAAATAGGGTATCTAAGGGTAAATATGATATTAATATTACCCTAACACATGTCCTAATTCTATTGGACAAGTTTAATTCGACCAAAAACAAACTTAGGAATAAAATATGACCATTTAGGCCCACTTGGATTAGATTAGGACATTTATTATTAATTTATTTGAAGAAGGGTTAAAATAGTTAAAATCAAAGTTTAATAAGTAAATCATTTTTAATATGGGGTTATACATAAGATAAATTCGACTATAAATATTCATTAGAAAGAGAAAAAGATTTCCTACATCATGGTATTTTATTTATAATTTTTAGACATTAAATAATATAATTTATTTATGACACAATGATGATGCAGTTATTATCTTATTAATGAAATATTGACCTAATTGATGTTATAAACACCGAAATAAATGTAATTTAAGACTTTTTATGAATTCCACTAATTTTCTAGGTTACTATGATATATTAGTGTTGATTTAATTAACTTGGTTTGAACATATAATTCTGTTATGACTTTCACAAAAATCATATATCAAATAGTGTCAAAATTGACACAAAATAGTTTTTAAATCAAATATTATATTACTAATTGTTATTTTATTCCTAAAAATATAAGGTTCGGCCAAATGACTTATATAAGGATATATATATTAATAATAAACAATTTGGGGTTCGTTTGGCATGTTATAGTAAGTGTATTAACCATATAGTGAAAGAAAACAAAAAGACACGGTAAAAGTTAAATTAATTAACTTAGAGTTAAATCTAATTGATAAGGTTAAAATAATACCCTAAACTTGTCTAAATCCTATTGGTTGATAGGCTTTCGACCCATCCCCACTTTATCTTCGAAATAAGACCCTTTGGAACCATTATAAACCGATTTTGACTTTAATATAAAATAATATTTTGAGATATTCCTAAGGTGCCCCTCTCCTCCCTTATAAAAGGGCACCTCCTCCCCCTCCTCCTCACACCAAATTGAGCACTCAAGCTCGGCCAACCCCTGCCATTTTCTCCTCTACACTTCGCTAGAATAATCCTAGAGGTCCTGGTCTTCTTCAAAGACCAATCTTAGTTCCCTAAGTGGAGGATTCAAAGAGGCGTTCCAAAGAAGAGGTAATATCCATTACCGATCTTTTCAATTTCTTTCGTCTTCAACTTCATCTTCTTTAGTTGTTTCATGACAAAGTAATAACATCAGTATTAATTACATACTGATATGTTATTATAAATATGAAACAACCCTAATTCACCTTCTATCCATCCTACGGAAAAATGGAATCACCGCGCGTGCGTACGTACGGAATACCGTCTCCACGCCGTGGTGTAATCTATTTTCCACCATCACTTTACAAGGATGGGTATAATGGTGTAATGAGTAACTATATATGATTATTATGAAGTAATATTGATACTGAAATAATATATATATACTCCAATACAATTCCACGATCATAGGAACGATATCATCACTCGTGCGTACGTACGGAATACCGTCTCCACGATGTGATGCGACTCGTTCTACATGATCTTCATTTCATAATGATTATATAAATGAATTGAATGAATGAATATGGTATATAATACACTAATACCATTCTGGAAATGAAGTATCTATAACCTAAAGATAAGAATAAGAATTTATTCGACAAAACACGCATAAGAACAAAAAGTTATAAAGACCCGAGTAACAAGTAACAATGAAATATTACTAAAAAGAAGCTAATAATATGACCATATATGATATCATATCAATATGTATGATTCTGGAATAAGTCAATAACATTATTTAAACCATTATACAGGAGCTTCGGACACGTACAAAGCAAATCGGATCTAAGGTAAGGGAAATATCACAATCTCATTTTTATCCGAGATTGTTTATTCGTAAGTATTTACTGGGGTGTATTTTATCATCCACATCCATGTTCCTTCAATATATAATATTGTTTCCATCCACTTACAATATATTAAATCCAACTTTACCCTTCGGTAAGTTTTTAGTAAAAGATATGAAAGGAATCTTTTGTCGTTTTTCATACGAGGTACTTTTTTGACTTTTCCGACAAAAGTACGGGAAGAATGTTTTTTTAACTTATACGGCATGAATGGATTTTTAAAACATTATTTCCAAGAAGCTTCCTTTACAAGTTTTCAAGTTTATTTTTAATCAACTTCTTTTAGTTTATAATTGTATGACATGTTAAGAAAAGAAAAGTGTTTTTGAAGAAGAAAGGATATTTTCCTCAAGAATGGAGTTCAAGTGTTTTATCAAAATTATTTTCCATCTAAGATAATAAAGGGTTCTGTTTTTATCCCTATTATTACATTGATTTGATCATGTTGTGATGGAATTATTTTTATGAATTCCTTTATCTTATATGAATTTATTTATGATGTCATGATGTTTCAAGAATCCCATTTTTGTTACATGTGTTATGCGATGATGTATGTTTTATGATTATGTGGCACACATAAGAAAGGATTAATTATAAGATGGGTGGGACCTATATTTCCCTCCAATGCATTGGGTAAAGATTTTATATCTCATGAGATAGACATGGCTGGAACGGAAGGTTATTTCGATTCAGTGATACAGGACTGAAACGAGGAGTGAACTCGGTTCAGAAAGGGACTTTGTCCACTAAGATAGTCTTGGCAATGAGTCATGACTAACAAGAAATGATTTTCCATGATTATGTGTGCATGCCACAAAGTTTCAAGTTTTATGTTATGATTATGTGGATCTCATTTTCACTTCTATGATTTATTCCATGTTAAGATATTATGATCTCTTTTGCAGGTTTTGATTTTCAAAAAGATATGATATGATTTTTATCTCCTTTATTTGCCCTTGCTGAGAATTTGAGCTCACCCTTTTATGTTTTCTTTTCCCCAGGTCAGGAAGATGGATATTAAGTAGAATATGCTAAAAGGGACCCTAGATATGATGAAATAAATGGGAGACACTGTAGAAGATTTATGAACCAGTTGTTTATGTTTCCCAGTTTCTAAAGACACTATACCTATACGGTCCTTTTTGGTTTTGTTATATGTTGTAATAAGTGTGCTTCAATTTTGAAGTATTAACAATTTATGTAAAGTATGGGTCGTTATAGTTGGTATCAGAGGAAAGGTATAGTCAACCTTTGGAAACTAGGATGTGAAAGCCTTAGTAAGAACCCTAAGGATAAGTCTAAGCATAGAACACAATCTTAGTGTTTTAGAAATGGCCTTGAATAACCTAGGATAAGACCTTAAGCATGAAAATTTTATTCTTGAATTATGTGGTTTTCCTATTATAATTAGTGTTGCTCACACTATTCTTCTTGGTTTTAGTCAATGGCTGGAACCCGAAGGAACCGTGTTAATGCGGAATGCATTGGGCAATGCAATGATTGTCCCCCTGAGCAACCAAACGATATGGGAGCTGGAATGCAAAATCTTGTAGCCATGCTCACACAACTTTCTCAAGCTATGAATCATGCGGGACATCCAAACGAGCAAAGGAAGGAGCAACATTCTGTTGAATCCTTCATGAGGCAGCGTCCACCTTCTTTCAGCGGGTCTACTGATCCATTAGTTGCTGAACAATGGATTAGTACTTCTGAAAAGATATTTTCAGTTCTTCAATGTTCTGAGCATGATAAAGTCATCCTAGCAGTGTATCGTTTGGAAGGAGATGCTGATCAATGGTGGAATCTTATTAAGAATACGAGGCAAAGGGATGAAATTGAGTCTATGGAATGGGACGAGTTCAAGAACTTATTTTTCAATAAGTACTTCCCTCGTATTCTCCGAACAAAGATGGAGAAAGAGTTCCTTGAACTGAAGAAAAGGGATGATGAATCTGTTGGTACCTATGAAGCAAATTTTACAAGACTTGCAAGGTACGCTTCTGGTATTATTATCCAACCTGAGAGTAAGATCGATCGATTCTTTAGTGGCTTAAAACCAAGTCTTCGAAGGGCGTTAGCCATAAGGGACTTCAATAGCTACGAGGAAATCGTTCGATGTGCTCTCAAAGTTGAGATGGAGATTGGAGTAACCCATCAGTCACATGGGTTTGATAAGAAGAGGAAGATGGAATTCAAAGAAAAATCTAAAGAGCACACGGAAAAGAAGATGAGCTTTTCCTTATGCTCAAAGTGAGGAAAGAAACATGGAGGGAGTTGTCTTAAAGGGACAAGTAAATGTTTTAAATGTGGAAAGGAAGGTCATCGGGCATTTGAATGCCGTGATAATGGGAAGAAGATGTCTAATGACGCAAACAAAGGAAGGGATACACAGAATGAACCTACTACACTTCAATGTTTCAAGTGCAAGGAGATGGGGCATTATGCCAATCAATGCCCAAATCCAAGGGTTGATGATGATGGTCAACGTCAACAAAATCTTAAGGCTAAAGACAAAGGAAAGTCACATGCAATTTCTATCAGCGATGTGGAGTATGATAACGAAGTGGTGAAAGGTACACTTACCGTCCACTCTAAAGTAGCAAATGTTTTATTTGATTCTGGATCCACCCACTCTTTTATTTCTAAAGAATTTTCTAAGGGTATCACCGTATTACCTCAACAATTAGATGTTGAGTTAGTTGTGACAACACCTAATGGCACAACAGTCGCATCAAAAGTTTATAATTCTTCTCCGATCGAAGTTTGTGGGAAAGTGCTTCCTGCAAATCTTGTGATACTTCCTTTAGTGGAATTTGATGTGATTCTTGGCATGGATTGGCTTTCTCTACATGGAGCTCAAATCAATTGCCAAAGAAGGGAAGTCACATTTCATATTCCAGATCAATCTACGATCATCTATCAATGCAAGGATGAACATAACCTTCCAGTGGAAATTTCTTCCATCTTATGGGTATTTATTCCACTAAATGAAGGTTATTTATCTCAAATGGTTGGTGAGAAACTCACGATTAAGAATATGCCCATTGTACGGGAGTTTGATGATATCTTTCCGGAGGAATTACCGGGTCTTCCACCAAATCGTGAAGTTGAGTTTTCAATAGAACTCGTACCGGGTGCTTTGCCTATTTCAAAGACACCTTATAGAATGGCCCCAATTGAGTTGCAGGAATTGAAGAAGCAACTCCAAGAGAATCTTGATAAGGGATTCATATGCCCTAGTGCGTCACCTTGGGTAGCACCTGTTCTATTTGTTAAGAAGAAAGATGGATCAATGAGACTCTGCATTGATTATCGAGAACTTAACAAGATCACTATCAAGAACAAATATCCTCTCCCACGCATTGATGACTTATTTGACCAACTACGCGGAGCTCAATACTTTTCTAAGATTGATCTTCGTTCAGGGTATCATCAATTAAGGGTCAAAAGGGAGGATATACCAAAGACGGCTTTCCGTACAAGGTATGGACACTATGAATTTATAGTGATGCCATTTGGTCTTACTAATGCCCCTGCTATCTTCATGGATCTAATGAATAGAGTCTTTAGAGACTATCTTGATCAATTTGTGGTTGTTTTTATAGATGATATTCTTGTCTATTCAAAGAGCAAGGAAGAGCATGAAGATCACTTGAGAATTATATTGAAGACCCTGAGAAAGGAGAAGCTTTATACCAAATTTACCAAGTGTGAATTTTGGCTTCAAAAAGTTGCATTTTTGGGTCATATAATCTCAAAAGAGGGGATATCTGTGGATCCAGCAAAAACAGAGGTTATCGAAAGATGGTCAAGACCAACAACAGTAACTGAGATCCGAAGTTTTCTTGGTTTGGCTGGATATTATCGACGTTTTGTAAAAGATTTTTCACGACTATCTAATCCACTCACCAAGTTGACTCGGAAAGGAGTTAAGTTTGTCTGGACAGAGGAATGTGAAGAGAATTTCAAGGATTTGAAAAGAAGGCTATCCAGTGCACCTGTGCTCACACTACCTTGTAGTGGAGAAAGGTTTGTGATCTACAGTGATGCATCCAAGAAGGGATTGGGGTGTGTTCTTATGCAAAATGATATGGTAATAGCTTATGCCTCACGACAGTTGAAAATCCATGAGCTAAATTACCCAACACATGATTTGGAGTTGGCTACGGTAATCTTTGCATTAAAGATTTGGAGGCATTACCTTTATGGTGAAAGGTGTGATATTTATACTGATCATAAAAGTTTAAAGTATATTTTCACACAAAAGGAGCTGAATATGCGTCAAAGAAGATGGTTGGAGCTAATTAAGGATTATGACTGCTCAATCCATTACCACCCTGGGAAAGCAAACAAGGTGGCAGATGGATTAAGTCGACAAGACCATGCTAGTTTATCCATGATGAGGATCACAAAAGATCCAATATTTATGGATTTACAAAGGATGGATCTTGGAATTATAATGGAAGGGGAAAAATCTTATCTTTATCAAATGAATGTTCAACCATCTATACATGCGAAGATTAAGGAGGAACAGAAAGAAGATGTCGAGTTACAAAAGAAGGTGAGAAATGTTCCTAAATTCAACCTTGATTGTGATGGGATAATAAAGTTCAGGAATCGGGTTTGTGTTCCTCCCATCCCCGAATTAAAGAAGGAGCTGCTGGATGAGGCTCATAGTTCTTCATTCTATATTCATCCTGGAAGCACGAAGATGTATAGGGACCTGAAAGAGTACTTCTGGTGGGATGGCATGAAAAAAGATGTTGCTGAATATGTCTCTCGATGCTTGGTTTGTCAACAAGTTAAAGCTGAGAGACAAAAGTCTAAGGGGATGTTACAACCATTACCCATACTCGAATGGAAATGGGAAAACATCACTATGGACTTTGTCACAGGACTTCCTAAAACATCCAAAGGCAATAATGCTATTTGGGTCATAGTTGATCGTCTTACAAAGTCTGCACACTTCATTGCTATTAGAGAGGATTTCTCTCTAGATCAGCTTGCCATGATATATGTAAAGGAAGTGGTAAGATTACATGGAGTACCACTTTCTATTATATCTGATCGGGATCCGAGATTTACCTTGAAGTTCTGGCGAAGTCTTCAGCATACTCTGGATACAGAGTTGAGTTTCAGCACTGCTTATCATCCCCAGACAGACGGTCAGTCTGAGAGAACAATTCAAACCCTAGAAGATATGTTGAGAGCTTGCTCTATGGATTTCAAAGGAGGTTGGGATCAACACCTACCTTTGGTGGAATTTTCTTATAATAATAGCTTTCACTCCAGTATTCAGATGGCTCCTTATGAAGCTCTCTATGGAAAGAAATGCAGGACTCTAACTTGCTGGGATGAAGTTGGGGAAAGAAAGCTATTAGGACCTGATCTCGTTGATGAAATGGCAGAGAAGGTCAGATCTATTCAACAACATATAAGAGCAGCTCAGAGTCGACAGAAAAGTTATGCCGACAACCGAAGAAAAGACCTAGAGTTTGAAGTGGGTGATAAAGTGTTCTTACGAATATCTCCCTGGAAGAGGGTTATGAGATTTGGAAAGAAGGGGAAGTTGATCCCTAGATATATCGGTCCTTTCGAAATACTGGATCGTGTTGGGAAGGTAGCTTACCGATTGGCGCTTCCACCGAATCTCTCTCAAGTTCACGATGTGTTCCATGTATCTCTCCTGAGAAAGTACATACCAGATCCTTCACATGTACTCAGCTCAGAAGTTGTACCGCTGGAGCAAGATCTTTCTTATGAAGAACAACCGATAGAGATTCTGGATCATAGCGAAAAAGTCCTACGAAACAAGACCACTCGCTTGGTGAAAGTTTTATGGAGGAACCACCAACTTGAAGAAGCTACATGGGAGCTTGAGGATATGATGAAGGAGAAGTATCCTCATCTGTTTGTTACAAAGTGACGAATTTCGAGGGCGAAATTCTTTTTAAGGGGGGTAGAATGTAACACCCGAGACTTTTATGTTATATAAATCATCAAAGGAATCTTTTTCTATACAACACTTGCTTGGCTTGCTTTACACGCAATCACGACCTTCCTCGATAGCTTGCGTCGTACACAATACCGAGTTTCACAAAAAAACAAAATGCTATTAAAACTAGCCGTTATGAATAGTAATAACCACTTTTTGAAATTTTATAAATTTTATTTTTCAAAATGGACTTCATTTTTGGACTCAGAAAATCGAAATTAGCCTAGGGTGAAATTTTGGTATTTTTCTGAAAACTTTCAATTTTTGATGAATAGTGAAACCACTAAGTGGTAGGTTAAAAACTGAATTTTGCATAAAACTTAATTTTACCGCTTCTGTGAATGGAATTTCGAAAATCCGACAGACACGGTTGATATCAGTAAGTAAAATGTAATTCAATGAGATAAAAATAATTTTTTGGTGAATAGTAACTTTTTAGTTTTTTTACCGCGGTTAATAGTAAATAGGGTAACTAAGGGTAAATATGATATTAATATTACCCTAACACATGTCCTAATTCTATTGGACAAGTGTAATTAGACCAAAAACAAACTTAGGAATAAAATATGACCATTTAGGCCCACTTGGATTAGATTAGGACATTTATTATTAATTTATTTAAAGAAGGGTTAAAATAGTTAAAATCAAAGTTTAATAAGTAAATCATTTTTAATATGGGGTTATACATAAGATAAATTCGACTATAAATATTCATTAGAAATCTAAAAAGATTTCCTACATCATGGTATTTTATTTATAATTTTTAGACATTAAATAATTTAATTTATTTATGACACAATGATGATGCAGTAATTATCTTATTAATGAAATATTGACCTAATTGATGTTATAAACACCGAAATAAATGTAATTTAAGACTTTTTATGAATTACAATAATTTTATAGGTTACTATGATATATTAGTGTTGATTTAATTAACTTGGTTCTAACATATAATTCTGTTATGACTTTCACAAAAATCATATATCAAATAGTGTCAAAATTGACACAAAATAGTTTTTAAATCAAATATTATATTACTAATTGTTATTTTATTCCTAAAAATCTATGGTTCGGCCAAATGACTTAGATAAGGATATATATATTAATAATAAACAATTTGGGGTTCGTTTGGCATGTTATAGTAAGTTTATTAACCATATAGTGAAAGAAAACAAAAAGACACGGTAAAAGTTAAATTAATTAACTTAGAGTTAAATCTAATTGATAAGGTTACAATAATACCCTAAACTTGTCTAAATCCTATTGGTTGATAGGATTTTGACCCATCCCCACTTTATCTTCGAAATAAGACCCTTTGGAACCATTATAAACCGATTTTGACTTTAATATAAAATAATATTTTGAGATATTCCTAAGGTGCCCCTCTCCTCCCTTATAAAAGGGCACCTCCTCCCCCTCCTCCTCACACCAAATTGAGCACTCAAGCTCGGACAACCCCTACCATTTTCTCCTCTCCACTTCCCTAGAATAATCCTAGAGGTCCTGTTCTTCTTCAAAGACCAATCTTAGTTCCCTAAGTGGAGGATTCAAAGAGGCGTTCCAAAGAAGAGGTAATATCCATTACCGATCTTTTCAATTTCTTTCGTCTTCAACTTCTTCTTCTTTAGTTGTTTCATGACAAAGTAATAACATAAGTATTACTTACATACTGATATGTTATTATAAATATGAAACAACCCTAATTCACCTTCTATCCATCCTACGGAAAAATGAAATCACCGCGCGTGCGTACGTACGGAATACCGTCTCCACGCCGTGGTGTAATCTATTTTCCACCATCACTTTACAAGGATGGGTATAATGGTGTAATGAGTAACTATATATGATTATTATGAAGTAATATTGATACTGAAATAATATATATATACTCCAATACAATTCCACGATCATAGGAACGATATCATCACTCGTGCGTACGTACGGAATACCGTCTCCACGATGTGATGCGACTCGTTCTACATGATCTTCATTTCATAATGATTATATAAATGAATTGAATGAATGAATATGGTATATAATACAATAATACCATTCTGGAAATTAAGTATCTATAAACTAAAGATAAGAATAAGAATTTATTCGACAAAACACGCATAAGAACAAAAAGTTATAAAGACCCGAGTAACAAGTAACAATGAAATATTACTAACAAGAAGCTAATAATATGACCATATATGATATCATATCAATATGTATGATTCTGGAATAAGTCAATAACATTATTTAAACCATTATACAGGATCTTCGGACATGTACAAAGCAAATCGGACATAAGGTAAGGGAAATATCACAATCTCATTTTTATCCGAGATTGTTTATTCGTAAGTATTTACTTGGGTGTATTTTATCATCCACATCCATGTTCCTTCAATATATAATATTGTTTCCATCCACTTACAATATTTTAAATCCAACTTTACCCTTCGGTAAGTTTTTAGTAAAAGATATGAAAGGAATCTTTTGTCGTTTTTCATACGAGGTACTTTTTTGACTTTTCCGACAAAAGTACGGGAAGAATGTTTTTTTAACTTATACGGCATGAATGGATTTTTAAAACATTATTTCCAAGAAGCTTCCTTTACAAGTTTTCAAGTTTATTTTTAATCAATTTATTTTAGTTTATAATTGTATGACATGTTAAGAAAAGAAAAGTGTTTTTGAAGAAGAAAGGATATTTTCCTCAAGAATGGAGTTCAAGTGTTTTATCAAAATTATTTTCCATCTAAGATAATAAAGGGTTCTGTTTTTATCCCTATTATTACATTGATTTGATCATGTTGTGATGGAATTATTTTTATGAATTCCTTTATCTTATATGAATTTATTTATGATTTCATGATGTTTCAAGAATCCCATTTTTGTTACATGTGTTATGCGATGATGTATGTTTTATGATTATGTGGCACACATAAGAAAGGATTCATTATAAGATGGGTGGGACCTATATCTCCCTCCAATGCATTGGGTAAAGATTTTATATCTCATGAGATAGACATGGCTGGAACGGAAGGTTATTTCGGTTCAGTGATACAGGACTGAAACGAGGAATGAACTCGGTTCAGAAAGGGACTTTGTCCACTAAGATAGTCTTGGCAATGAGTCATGACTAACAAGAAATGATTTTACATGATTATGTGTGCATGCCACAAAGTTTCAAGTTTTATGTTATGATTATGGGGATCTCATTTTCACTTCTATGATTTATTCCATGTTAAGATATTATGATCTCTTTTGCAGGTTTTGATTTTCAAAAAGATATGATATGATTTTTATCTCCTTTATTTTCCCTTGCTGAGCATTTGAGCTCACCCTTTTATGTTTTCTTTTCCCCAGGTCAGGAAGATGGATATTAAGTAGAATATGCTAAAAGGGACCCTAGATATGATGAAATAAATGGGAGACACTGTAGAAGATTTATGAACCAGTTGTTTATGTTTCCCAGTTTCTAAAGACACTATACCTATACGGTACTTTGTGGTTTTGTTATATGTTGTAATAAGTGTGCTTCAATTTTGAAGTATTAACAATGTATGTAAAGTATGGGTCGTTATAGCCTCCCTTATCCATACCATCATGGACATGCTACCTCCCACCATAGGCCAGACCCACACCCACTATCATGCCTTTTCATCAACCACCTATTTTCATCTGAGTACCCATTACACTCCACCTCCATCTCCAGATAGATCATTATCAGCTCCTCTAACATGCCGATGACCACTAGAATCCATCACACTCGTAACGGTCTCGTGAAACTTTCCACCTTATCTTAACCTGCTAACCTGTTAGATTACCCTCTATGGCTGAGTTTTCTTAAATGGTTTTTTGGTTTTTTTAAAAACAACATTGGTAAAAAATATTTTAAAAAATACGCCTTAAAGAAAGCATCATTGATGCCACTTTCCACCCCCTATGCCGCCTTTGGCCATAATCGATGACATGCCAAAGGAGGGGGGTGACATTGCTTTTCCCTTAGCTCCCTATAAAAGGGAAACCACTCCCTTCTCCTCACTTCAATTTCCGACACCTCTCCTAAATCCACTGCTTCTATCTCTAAAAAAATTCTATTTCCATGCGGTGGAGTCAGTGGTCCAAAAGAAGGAGGTTTTTTGTGAAGCAACATTTAAGGGTATATTTATTTAATTTAATGTTTTTATATTTATTTAATTGAATAATTTTTAGTTATAATGATTTCAATTTTTAAGTAGTTTAGTTAGTTCTAAATATTTTTTAGGTTGTTTAATTATTCATATATAGTTTCGAATAATAATAATTATTAGTAATGATTAATTATAGATTAAGTACATATTAAGTATAGAATAAATTATGATTATGTATTGTGAATTTTTTGAAGCATAAAGATTATGTGGTTATCCAAGAAATCAAATCCCTGTCTAGATACAAACAAGAGGATATGGCTCTGGAACAGATGTACCTAGGGGTAAAACCCAAAAACAACACTTTGAGCTAGACTATAATGGGAACTGGTGCACGACAATGAGCCTTGCTACACTTCTAGTTTGACACTCCTGGGAGAAATGATTAAGTTGAATTATATTTTATTTATAAACTACTAAAATAACTATGAAAATAAAAATCAAATTAGTATATTTATCCAGGATAAAATGATAATTATGATGATATAAAATGAAATGGACAAGGAAACATAAATTAAAGAATGAAATTTATTATTTGGAATTGAATTATTTATAGTGAGTTTTAAAGATGTTATTTATTATGTAGTTTAATTATTTATATATAGTTTAAAAAAATAATTATTATTATTAATGACTAATTATATACTACTTAATGATAACATAGGAATAAAAATGAATACATAAGATTCTTTATTTATAATTAACTAATTAATATCATATTATTAATGATTAACGAATAAATAAATAATTAATGAATAACTTAATAATGATTAACTAGTGATTAAAGAATGATTGATTAGTTAAAAACTATACTAAGAAACATTAGTATAATTGTTTCTGATACAACAAGATCTTCTAAAATTGTAGTATCGTAAAGATTATTTAGTTTAGAAATAATAGTTTTTATTAGTAATGATTAATTACAGATTATTTATAGAATAACTTAAAATTAAAATATAAATACATGAAATGATTAGCTAATAATACATGTCATTGATAAAATGAAAAATATGATTATATAAAATGAAATGGAGAAGAACAAACACATTAAATTACACATGAATGTTTTACAACAAAAAAGAAATACCATGAAAATTTTCAATTAAACATGGTTGGGATGACATGAGCGTGTCTTCAGAAGTGACGTAAAATCCAATTTATTTTTATTGGGTTGATTAATAACATCATATAATGATATGTACTTAATAAGTTAAATACATACCTATAAAAGATGTTATTAAGCTATCAAATAAAAATCAATTGGGTTTTACCTCACTTCTGAGGGGCATCGCCTGCGTTCCTTCTCCCCATTCACTAACCCAGCGTCTTTTCCCCCTTTTCCTTCGATAGCTTTCTACCCTAAAGTCCCGATTTTGTTCCATTGATACCCGAGACTCTCGATTTCATCTTCTGAGTTCACAGCAGCTTCATCACTTCTGGATCAGATGCTGATTTCCTGCTTCAAATTCTGGCATCCTTCGGTGGATCAGTTTGACAGGTTCATTTCCGATGCTTGGAATCTTCAAAACCAAGCTACAGTCGGGCTCCTGGATAATAGGCATATTATGGTATGTTTTTCTTTGAAGATTTATTTGACCACTGCGAAGTCCAAAGCTCCCTAAACCTGCAACCGATGTTGTTTCTTCCTCTTCTGGTGGTCGTATGATTTCCACATGAAGCGTGACTCTCCTTATTCAGCTATTTGGGTTCGTCTACAAGATCTTCCCCTTCCGTTTAAGAATCCATCTATAATCTGAATGGTAGGTAATTTAATTGGTCGTTTTCTTTTCTTGAATGAAAGAACCATTGAAATTTGTCATCATGTTTTTCCTCGCATTTGTGTCGGAGTCGATGTTTCAAGGAAGCCCATTGATTTCATTTGAATTGAAGTAAGAGAAGAGTATTGTTATAAATAGCCAGTTTTTTTAAGGGTGGGTCGAATTATATTCTCAATATAAGAGGATGGGTCATCTTACGACACTGTGTCACCGAGGGTCCGATCGGATGAGGGTCGTGGTCCTAGAATCAGGCCCTGGTGAGTCCACATATGACGTCCCGAAGGTTTAGGTTTAGGTGGATGACATGAGTAACCGATGTATTGAGGTTCCGCATTCCACTCCCTCGGAGGTTCCTCCTCAACCGAGATGTGTTGAAGCTTTCAGAAAGGATTACCTTCCGACCTTGAACACATCAGTTGCAGATGTTTTTGACAGAATGCATCATGATCTGGATGGGAAGAAATTAGGGGGGAAACCCCCACTTGGTTCAGGAGATAGTGAAGGGATGTTGGTTCAGAATACGCTGCCTTCACCAATAGCATTGGGGAGCGGTAGGAAGGATGGAAACAAGTTTAAGAACTGGTTAGAGACTGATGCCAGCAGATCCCCCTCTTATGCAGATGTTGTGCATCCTGATGGTGTAGCTGCTCAATCCCATCAGCCATCTAAGGGTATCCCATCTACACATACTCAAGGCCCGCATGTGCAGGATTTTACCCAGGGGGATGGAATGAATCTAATGAGTATTCCTTGTTCATTAAAAATCGTTTCCACCTTTGAAACTAGGAACCAGTTTGATGGATTGGATGAAGACTCTGCTTTTGAAACATGGTCCTCTATGTCAAAGGAAACAGAATTGGTGGAGGATTATATTTGGTTCTCTTCAAAGAAAGGTAAGAATAATATTATGGATGCTGATGGGTTTATCAAGCATGAGAAGAATCCACATAGATGGAAGGATTACTCTAATTTACCTAGTCCTCCAGTTACACGATCATCAAGTAAAGGAAGGCCCCCACAAAAGGGGTTGTCTGCTATAGGAGACTCTCCTAAGAGCAAGTCCAAGGGTCCTGCAAAGAATGAGAAGATAACCTCCCCTTGTGAGATCTCTATTGAATCTAAAATTGTGGAATCTCCTATCATTGACCTAGAAAATGCTGATATAGAGAATGTAGAGCTCCTAATGCACTCTAATGAAGAAATTCTTGAAGAGTCTTTCCTGATCAACATCCCAGAGGAGGATGCACACAGAATGTATGAAAGACTGGTGAAGGTTGATACGAGTGACGAACAAGGATCCTGGATTGACAAACAGAATCAGATTTTGATCCGAGGCTTCAATGAGGGTAAAACCAGTGTAGAGGAACATGTGAAAAATTTGGATAAGATGGCTCTTTGCTTCAAAGATCTCATTAAGGACAACCGATACATGATGGTCACCTCCATTGAATGACAAGTTCTCATGGTAAAAAACTCAAACTTCTTCAAATTTATTTGGAATGGAGTGATGATTTCATATGAGGTTTGATTCTTATGTACCTGGAACTTTGATGGTTTCCCAGTTTTCCGTAAAAGTTCTTTGAAATAAAAAAATAATTACTTATGATATAGAGTGATTTAATAATTATTAAATAATGATTAACTAATGATTAAATTATTAATGATTAAGAAGAGATTAAATAATGATTAACATAGTAAAAACTTTACTAAGAAACATTAGTATAATATTTTAGGATATAATAAAATGATTTAAAACTTTAGTATCATAAAGATTATATAGTTTAGAAATAATTGTTATTATTAGTAATGATTAATTATAGATTAATTATTGAATAACATATTATTAAAAAATTAATACATATAATGATTAACTAACAATACTTATGATCATATAAAGTGTAATAGTGAATAACAGACATGTTAAATAACACATGAATGCATTACAACATACAATAAATTCATTTAAATTTTCAATAGAATGTGGTTTGGATGAGATGAGCCTCACTTCAGACATGAGGTAAAATCTAGCTTATTTTTAATTGGTAGCTTGATAATTTTTTCTAAAGGTATATACATAAATTTAAAATTTTGAAAATCATTTTACCTTTTAATGAAATAAAATATATCTTATAAGATATGTTATTAGAAGGATGAAATATTTTCAAAATTACAAATTTAATTACATATCTTTTTAAGATGTTATTAAGTTGTCACTAAAAAATAATTTGAATTTTACCTCATATGAAGTGAGACTCTTCTTATCCAAACCACATTTTATTGAGACATTTCAATGAATTTATTGTATATTATAAAGAAGTCATGTGTTATTTAATGTGTTATTTATTCTTCATTTCACATTATATGATCAGAACTATCATAATCTAAATGATAAATAAACTAATTTGACATTTCCACTTCTTTTTACCTCAGTTTCCAAAATGTTCCGTGAATTATATTCTAATAAATTTTATATAATGAAGCAATACTATAAAATTTTAGGGTTTAAAAAGTCATCCTAAAATTACATTGTAATAAATATTATACGGTTAACTATCATTATTAATATTTGTTACACTATCATAATTTTGATCATAGAAACATTTTGGATGTAGAGAGTCATGTTTTCCTGTGTGTACAAATATGGGGAGGTTATTCAAACTAAGAAAGGCGCTTGATACAATACACAACCAATAATAGTGGTTAGTATATAAGATTGTGTAACTCTAAGTGACCTTCAAGAGAGAATTCATGGTTCTCTAAATCTAGGACCCAATCAAGAGATCGGGTCTATGGGCTATAGACATTTGAAATTACCACAAACACTATGGCATCTAGCCTTTCCATTAGTTGCTGATGCACAATGGTTCCAAGAAATTAATTTATTTTCTCAACACTCAGATGGTACCATGATAGAGTTATATGTTGATGTTTCTACTGTACAACAACAATGTCCAGTTGTATGAATATGTAGACTTAAAAGAGTGGTTGAAGATAGTTCACCCCATGAAATTGAACATATTCCAAATGATTTAGAAGAAGAAAAACTAGATGGTCTCTTGAATATACGTGTCAATACGACTTTTGATGAGGTGTTTTGTAATGACAGAACAGATGGTGTCAACAGTGGTGATGGGGATGTAGGATCGAAATAATGATGTATATGCTTAATTTACAAGAGGGGGGGGGGGGTGAATTGTACACTTTAAAAATTCCTTTGGAACCTTTAAAGTTAGTTAAGAATAACTATGTTTTCCTTAAGAAAAGGAAAAGGATAAGTTTAACAAAGTTAAACTAAGAAAATTCACAATGCCTCTAACACCGAATGAAACCTTGGAAAGAGATTCCAAAAGTAGGTTCCGGAAATATGGTTCTGGAAATTAAAACATAACAAAATATTACAATATGAGATTCTACCTTAAAGTGTATAGAATCTAAATGAAACGGAGTACAAGTAAGGAAGTATAATAAAGTTATACTTTCCTTATAATACAAAATGTAGCGGAATATAAACAAGTAGTAGAACTACTAGTAACAAGATATAAGTCTTTTAACCCAATGAGAAGGGTATCCAAAAACATTGGATAAAGGTCCCTTGATTTATACTTTCAAGCAAGTCTGTCTTACCCACACCGGGGTAAGCCCTCGATACGAAGATCGAAGTCTCTATCTTTCTATCCCCGTAAGCCCTCAACATCAAGGTAGTTGGCAGCCTCTGTCTTCCTCAGTAAGGAAGCCCTCGAACTTCAAGGTAGTCGGCACCTCTGTCTTCCTATCCCCGAAAGCCCTCGAAAGTAATCACCAACATTCGGAGTCCCACGAAGCTTTGAGAGTTAATAAGAGCCTCTCTCTCTAGAAATCACTTCAAGCATGTATTCACATGAGTCGAAGATCAGTCAGCCTTTCAGTACTGAGCTCTTTCAAATGAGATCGTATTTATAGGTAAGGTCGGCTCCTTCTCCAACGGGCATATTTTCCTTAAAGATCGGAGGGACCTGTACACCTGTAACTTAGACAATGGTTAGTTTATAACAAAATAGAAGACATCGTTTTATAACAAAACAAGTGTAACAGAATGTACGAAATCGTTTTAAAATCTAAGTCAAATGTTCGGAATGAACACTTCAGAGTGAAGGTTCGGAGTGTAAAGAAAATAATAAAGAGTAGACAAATTATAGAAGTGTAAGCAAAATAAAAGTTCGGAGTCTAACCAAAATATTTTTCAGAGTCTGAATTAATTCAGAGTGTATAAAACAAAGATAATCAGATTCTGTTTACTAGGTGAATTTGGAATGAGAATTCGGAATGGGAATTCGTCATTAGAATTCGTAATGAGAATTCTTCATCATAATTTGTAATGAGAATTCTTCATCAGAATTCGTAATGAGAAATCTTCATCAGAATTCGTTAATGAAAAATCTTCATCAGAATTTGTAATGAGAATTATTCATCAGAATTCATAATGAGAATTCATTTTCGAACTTCATAAGGATTCATATCCTGAGTCTGGAGTAGAACTTAGTCAGAGTTCGTATCCGGAATTCGGAATGAATCTTCCTTATAGTTCTTATCTAGAATTCAGATCCTAAAACAGAATTCTTCATATCAAAGTTTCAACGATTCCGAGAAAATTGAAATGAATCTGAATCTCATACTTAAGAAAAATATGGATGGAAATATGATAAGGATGGTTTTTTCTTATAAAAGCGATTTTCCTTATAAAAGCAATTTTCTTTATAAAAGAAATTTTCCTTAAGAAAGTAATTTTCCTTAAGAAAGAAAATTTCCATAAGAAAGTAATTTTCCTTATAAAAGCAATTTTCTTAAAGATAAGGTGTTTGTGATTTTCAAAACAAGAAGGAATGGAAAAGTCATAAGGAAAACCTTATTGACTCAACAATCTCCCCCTTTTTGGAAAGCACAAACATCCTTACGAAAAAGAAATTCTAAGAAGAAAGAAAAAAATTAAGGATTATCTCCCTTGGCTTTAAGGAAATTGATGAATACGACTAACTCCCCCTTAGGCTTTGAAACTCTAAGGATCGTATTCTAGATTTCCGGAGTGACATTTCATTACGAATAAGAAAGTCTTCTTTAATGAAAAACTCCCCCTTAGATATACTCTTATTAGATTTCTTTTTTCCTTTAAGGATTTTTTCCTTCTCCCCTTTAGATAAACTCTCATTGGAGTTCTTCTTTTTCTTAAGGATCTTTTCCTTCTCCCCCTTTGTGATTTTCAAAAAGAAATCGAGGGAATGGAAAAAAATAACAAAGTACCTGAAAGATTATTAATAACAAAAAAAGAAACGAGAGGCACAATTTTCAATAGGTTTAAAATCTCGGAAATAAAGAAAATTAGATACAACAAAAAGATCAGATTTAGTTATTTTGGATATTTTTCCTTCGACATGAGACCCTTAAGAATAGTCTTGATCTTCTTCAGGTCTTTATGATCTTCTTCCGCTTGCTTCTCTAAGACCACTATTCTTGCAGATTGAGCTTCAATCTTTTCTTCTTGGGATTTTAGATTTTCTTCCTGAGCCTTGATCTTTTCTTCCTGAGTCTTCATCATCTGTTCAAACTCAATCCGGTGATCCCTTTCAAACTTCCAGTTTTGAGAAATGGAATTCAGTTTCCCATTTAGATCTCTGACTTCTTGGATCCGGAAGTTCTTTTCATCTGTCAGCTTCTCTTCAAAGGATGAAGTTAACTCATTTATCTTCTTGTCCTCGGTCTCAAAGGCATCTTTAACATTGTCTTGAAACTCATTGAATAGCCTCATCTCTTCCACAGTCTTCCTCGACCAGCTCGTCATTCTCTTGAATGATCTTTTGTGGGCTTTATAGCCAACAAGAAAAGATTTGAATTCGGATTCTATCTCGACATACTTATCAATAACCAAGGATACAGAATCTGATTTCTGATTTAGAGCATGTTGGAGCATTTGGCATCTTGAGTCTATAGTCGAGATGGTCCGAATGGAACCAACTAACTTCTCAAAGATTGAACAACAAAGTAATTTTCCAATGAGGATGACTCCGAATCTGAAACTTTACTTGGAGAATTTTCTTCCTCAATAAGCTCCAACTTCCTTTTAGAAGAATCTCCAATTTCTCTTTTCTTGCTAGCCACTGATTTCGGAGTCTCAATAAGGAGTTGCTTTCCCTTGTCCTTTTTCGGAATCGATTCTTGATCAGGAGTTTTCTGTTCGCCAGTGGACACTTGAATAATATCATCAACAACTTTTTGAACAAAATATTCCTCATTCTTATCCTTCTCTGGAGTTACTAATTTAGAGGATTCAGCCTCTGAAGTCCGGAGTGATAGGTGTTCCGCAGGCGACCCTTTATAATCATCTACCTCTTTCAATAAGTCTCTTGTTTCACCACTTCCTTCAGCAACTACTTCTTCCTCTTCCACTTGGTGAATCTGCTCGAGTTTCTCAACATGTTCAGTTGTAATCTCTTCTGGAAAATCAAGGTTTCTTCCTGGAGTCTCAGGTAGAGATTCCAAGGAGAAAGATCTCAGAACTGGAATGCTTCCGGATACCATCTCATTAAACATTAACAATGCTTGGACTGCCTCGGCTTCTGTCATCTTTTTCTTGAGCTTCTTTTCCTTTACTTGTTTTTAAAGCTCATCAGTAGTTCTCTCCTTCAAGGCCTTATCCTCCGTAGGGTCCAATCCGAACTGCGGATCCCCTTCTTTCCTTTTCTCTTTATCCGCTCTCCACTTCGCAACAACTTCATTAGGATAGGTTTTCTTCTTCTTTGGTTTGGGAGGTGCGGTTTGAACTTCCTTAGCTTTAGGATCCTCAACTTCAACTACAACTTCTTTCAACTTTCTTTTCTTTACTGGTTTTGATGATTCCGGTTCAGCAACCTTCGGAGCCACTTCTTCTTGATTAGGCAAATCTAAGAACTCACCATTCTCCTTGTTGAAAGACACATCCATGCTCTTAATAGTACCATCGCTCACTAACATAATCTTGCAAACTCTTGGCTTAGATTTTCAAGCCTCCTTGAAAGATTCAAGGCACCAAACAATCAACCTTGATAAAATTGCTGGGTACATTACGATCTGGGCTCTGAGATTTCCTTTCTTAATATTCTCAATGGTTATAAGAATGTGCCTCATGAAGTTGAACTTCCTTAGATTTATCAAAAAATCTAAGATATAGATCTCACTCTTCTTCAAGCTGTCTTTATCACCTTTCCTCGGTATGATAATCCCTTGCACCCACAACTCTAGAATCCGGAAATTTGTAGGCAAACTAGCAATCTTCGGAGCTTTGTCGTCTGAGAGTCCGAGAGTCTTCAAGGATTTTTCCTTGTCGAAGCTACCCTTAGAGTCCGGCAACACATGAGAAATAAACTCAGCTTCACCTTCATTCTTTAGCCCTACCAAGCTAGCTGCCTTGGTATAAGAAAGCTTATAGGTCTTTCCATAAGACTTAAAAGAAAACTTCTCCCTATTATCTTCCAGAAAGAAGGAAATTGTTTCATAGAACTCAATAAGTAACTCCGTAAAAACATCGTCTTGATTCCCCGGTTTGGATACAACAATATCTTCCCAGCCATTCAACTTAATGTTCTTTGAAATAAGAGAATCATAGTTATTGAAGAAATCCAGATGGACTAGCCTTTCTCTGTAAACTAACCATTGTGAAATAGGTTTGGTGGATGACATCTCTTGAGACGCTAACTCCACAGACATTCGGATCTGAAGTCCTCTGAGAAGTTCGGAACAGAGAAGTCTGAAGTTTGGAATGGATTTAAAAACAGAGAGGCAGAGATTCGGGACGTGAGAGCTTGAAATCGATGTGGGACAAGTAATTGAGTCCCCTTTATATAGGCAATGGAACGACGGTTCAACTTCCTTGGCTGATCTAATGGTTGGGATAAACTGAGATCAGATCTGACGGTTGAAAACTTGAAACTGATCTTTTTGAGGTTTTTAAAACAAAGAATTTAGAAAACTATAATCCAAAAACAAAATACAGGAAAATGCTAGCTAGATAAAAAAATGACTACGAAAACTTGAGTAAGGAAATTATACCTTTCGGATTGGCTTAGAAGGATTATTCGTAATGGGTAATATAAAAATGAAAAAAAACTTTATTATGAAATGACAAAGTTCGCAAAAAAAACTTTACTACGAAAAACAAACTAAGTATGAAAAACTCAATACGGAAAGCTCAGTACGAAAAACAAATTCAGTACAAAAACACATTCCAAGAATTTAAAAAAAACTTATTAAGTGAGATTCAGTACGGAAGTTCCGTTATGAAAATACCAGTACGAAATTTTCTATTCCGAATGTTTTCAATACAAACACTTCCATTCCAGAAGTATTCTGTACGAAAATGTCCATTCTGGAAAATTGTAGTTCCAGAAATCTCCATTCCGGAAATCTTTGATCCGAAAAGATTGAAAATAAATTTTGAAAAACTTTGTTAAACTATCAAACAAATGTACTCCCCCTATGAAAAGGAGTGTATTGCTATAAGGATACTTTTTCAACAGAAAGTTAATTAAGGAGGATTACTTTACGGTTATCATTCCTAACTTCTGTTTAATATATTAAAATCTATCAGAAGGCAAAGATTTTGTGAAAATATCAGCAAGTTGATCTTGCATTCCAATAAATTGAAGAATAATATCTCTTTTAAGTGTGTGATCTCTAAGAAAGTGATGCCTAATATCTATGTGTTTTGCACGGGAGTGATGTGAAGGGTTCTTACTAAGGGCAATGGCACTTGTGTTATCACACAAAATTTGAGTTTTAGTAAAACTCAAGCCATAGTCTGTGAGTGTGTGTTGCATCTACAACACTTGAGCACAACAACTTCTAGCTGCTACATATTCAGCTTCAGCAGTGGAGACTGCTACAGAATTTTGCTTCTTGCAGGACCAAGAAACTAGTGAATGTCCTAAGAAATGACAAGTTCCGGATGTACTTTTTCTATCCATTCTACATCCACCAAAGTCAGAATCAGAAAAGATTTTTAGAACAAAATCATTTCCAGAAGTATAAAATAATCCTAGATCCATGGTTCCCTAAAGGTAGCGAAAAATTCTTTTTACCGCCTTTAAGTGAGATTCCTTAGGATTGGATTAATATCTTGAACATAAGCATACTGAAAACATTAAGTCTGGTCGACTAGCTGTTAAGTAAAGTAAACTTCTTTTCATACCTCTAAAAGATGTTTGATCTACTGGTTTCCCAGATTCATCAAGATCTAAAGAGTTTGAGGAACCAATGGGAGTACTTATACTTTTAGTGTTGTCATAACCATACTTTTTTAAGAATATCTTTAATATACTTATGTTGAGATATGTAGGTTCCTTCTAGTTTTTGAGAAATTTGAAATCCAAGGAAAAATGTTAACTCACCCATCATACTCATTTCAAACTCAGATTTCAATAGACTAGCGAAAGAGTCAGTCAAAGATTGCTGAGTTGAACCAAATATAATGTCATCAACATAAATTTGAACAATCAAAACTTTTTTCTTATCTTTCTTTATAAAAAGGGTTGGATATGCATTTCCCTTAACATAGTTATTTTGAAGCAAAAATTTAGTGAGTCTATCATACCATGCTCGTGGGGCTTGTTTAAGACCATACAAAGCTTTGGTAAGTCTAAAAACATGATCCGGATGTTTTGTTTCTTCAAAACCAGGAGGTTGTTCAACAAAAACTTCTTCTTGAACATAACCGTTAAGAAAAGAACATTTCACATCTATTTGGAAAAGTTTGAAATTAATGAATGCTGCAAAGGCAAGTAGAATACAGATAGATTCAAGTCTAGCTACTGGAGCATAGGTTTCTTTATATTCTATTCCCTCTTGTTGATTATAGCCTTTAGCAACAAGTCTAGCTTTATTTCTAACTATGACTCCATTTTCATCACATTTATTTCTGAAAACCCATTTTACTCCAATAACAGAAGTTTCCTTAGGTCTTTCAACCAAGGTCCAGACTTTATTCCTTTCGAATTCATTTAGTTCATCTTGCATGGATTTAATCCAATGATCATCACCTAAAGCTTCATCAGAGCTTTTAGGTTCTAATTGGGAAAGAAATGCTAGATGTTCTACTAAATTTCTTAAGGAACTTCTAGTCCTTACAGGTTGATTTACATCACCAATGATACTATCACTGGGATGATTCTTAAGAAACACCTGATTTGGGTTTTATAAATCCTGTTCATCAACATAGGGTAGAGAGTCTTCTGGGGTAAATGTTTCAGAAGTATCTTCAAGAACATTATCCTTATCAGAAGGTTCTTCTATCAAAGGTTGGTAATCAATTTTTGAAAACACATCTGAAGATGTAGGTTGACGTAGTTTAAAAACAAAAGGATCTGACTCATCAAATTTTACATGTACTGTTTCTTCAACAGTGAAAGTATTTTTATTAAAAACTCTATAAGCCCTAGAGGTTGTGGAATATCCTAAGAAAATTCCTTCATCAGATTTTGGTGCGAATTTATGTAGGTTATCTTTAGTATTCAAAATAAATACCTTGCAACCAAAAACTTTGAAGTAGGATAGTCTTGGTTTTCTACCATTCCATAACTCATAAGGAGTTTTATTAAGAAAAGGTCTAATCAGAACTCGACTTATAGTATAACAAGCAGTACTTACAGCTTCAGCCCAGAAATTTCTAGCAATAGAATATTCACTCAACATGGTTCTAGTTATCTCTTGAATAATTATATTTCTCCTTTCAACTACACCATTCTGTTGAGGAGTTCTAGTTGCTGAAAGATTTTGAGTAATACCTTTCTTACTACAAAAAGTTTCAAAATCAGAATTTTGAAATTCTCCTCCATGATCACTATGAATAGTTTTCAATGGAAGGTTTTTCTCATTTTTAACTTGAGCTCTAAAACTTTTGAAATATGAAAAATCTTCAGACTTCTTTGCTAGAAAATAGACCCAAGTAAACCTAGTGTAATCATCAACTAGAACAAACACATAGTATTTGCCTCCAATACTTCCAGTTTGTGTTGGACCAAAAAGATCCATGTGCACTAACTGTAATGCATCGGTTGTTGATACTTCACCGATTGATTTAAAACTAGATTTATGTTGCTAGCCATATTGACAAGGATCACAGACTTTAGAATAATCAAACCTAAGCTCCGGTAGATCCTTAACTAGTTTCTTCTTAGAGAGTTTACATAGGTTCCTAAGGTTACAATGACCTAGTCTTCTATGCCATAACCAGGAATGATCTTCCATTGCACTAAGGCAAGGTAAATCTTGGCTTCTGAGGTCTTATAAGTTTAGAGTGAAAACATTCTCTTGCCTATTGGCTGAGAGAATAAATTCTTCCTTGGAATTGTGAACTAAGCACTTATCATTCCTAAAATTCACAAGGTAACCTTCATCACATAACTGACTTATGCTAATGAGGTTGTTCTTAAGACCTTTAACAAAAAGAAAATTTGAAATCAAGGTTTTACCAAGAAGAAAAATATTACCAATACCAACAATCTCTCCCTTACCATTATCTCCGAAATTTACCTTTCCTCCTTTCGTTTTGATAATCTTTTCAAAAAATCTTTTGTTACCAGTCATGTACCGGGAACATCCACTATGCATGTACCATGTATTGTTGCTGGTACTCTCTTTATTTTCCTGAAATCAAGAAGTAAATTAGACTTTCGGAATCCAAACTTGTTTGGATCCGAGATTTCCAGAAAATAAAATTTTAGGGACCCACATCTTCTTAGAAAAGTAAGCTTTGTGAAATCCTAAAGATTGGGTTTTGTTTAAGGAACAATTCTTTGCCCAGTGACCACCGCATTGACACTTGGTATAAAATGGGGCACTTTGAGGAACAAAATAATTGTTACTAAAAATTGGGTTTTCATTGGTATAACCAAATCCGAATTTATTTCTTAAAGGTCGTATTTGGGAATACATTTTATCAAAATTTTCCATACCATGGGTAAAGTTTGATAAACACTTCTTCAAGGAAAAAATTTCGGACTAGAGTTTTACAACCAAGTTTTTATCCTGAAAATCATTAGTTTTAGAACTAGATATAGTCTTGAAAACATTTTTCTTAGAAATTACTTTTTCTAATTCTTTAGAAAGTTTGTTCTTCTCAGAACTTACTTGATCGAGATTTTTTGAAATACTTTCAAAATCATTATTTTTCTTATCAAGATCTTTAGAAAGATCTGATATCTCTTTTGTAAGAATAGAATTCCTAGAATTTTCCTTATCAAGTTTCTTATTGAGTTTGGAATTCTCAATCTCAAGAAGTTCATCAAACCTAGAGACTTCTTCATAAGTAGGTAAAGTATTTTCCTCATCAGTGGAAGTTTCTTCATCAGAAGAGTTATAATACTTACTATCATTGGAATTTAACGAAATAGTGGTCAATGATTCAGCATTTTGTACCTTAGCGATAAAACAATGATTATCAATAGGTAATCTAGCTATAAGACCAATATTCTTCTTTCCCGAAGATTCATAATATGAAGATTCATCTGAAGAGTCACCACCACTGGAACTCCAGGTGTTATTAGCTCTCAGAACTTTATTAGCTTTGGCTTTATAATATTTCTTTCTGTTCCTGTCTGAATGCATTTCTTTTCTTTCTTTATTTTTGAGCATAGGGAAATCTGGTCTAATATGTCCAGCTCTTTTACATTCATAACAAGTAACTTCTCCATCTTTCTTATCTTTCCTGTCCTTTTTCTTATACTTGGATTGGAAATTTCTCTGTCCAGCTATCTTGTTCATCCTTTGAGCAGGATTTTCTAATTCATTTTCAGAGACTTCACTCTCACAAGATTCAGATTGGAAAATAACTTTCTTAGACTTGGATCTGGTTACTCTCTTAGGAGTCTTAGCTTTCATCTGATTTGAAGTTGTTGTAAAATAAACAATACCATTTCCATTCTTCTTCTTGATGTTGTCAACATCTCTCTTAATTCTGGTTTCATGTTGTAGAAGAGTTCCAAAAAGCTCATCAAGAGAGATCTGAGTGACCTTCCTGTTCTCATCTATAGCTGTTCTCTTGGATTCCCACTCATTGGGAATAATATCAATTATCTTATCCACAAGAGCTTCATCATCTAGACCTTTCTCTCCCATAGACTGTAGTCTATTTACTATAGTCATGAATCTCTGTTGAACTTTACAGGTAGGTTCTCCATAAGGAAAGTTGAAGCCATGATATTCATCTCTAAGCATAGCTCTTCTAGTCTCAATCACCTTAGAAGTTCCAAAGTGTGTAACCTCTAACTTCTTTCATATACAATTAACTGCTTCACATGAAGAAATTTGGCTATATATATTTCTAGTCATTGAACATAGTAGAGTATTACGTACCTTATAATTGAGTTGATATTATTGCTTTTCCTGGTTAGTAAAAGTTCTAACTTCCTTGTCAGGAATTTTATAATCACCAGTAAGCGTTACAATATTATCCACTCCAGTGTTGATAAAAAAATTCTTCATTCGATCTCTCCTGTACTCATAATCATTACCATCAAATATAGGTGGTCTTGTAGGATTCAGATTATCAATCGAAGCAACATTAATTCCTGCCATACTAGAACAACCCTTGGATACACAAACTTATTAGTAGAAAAGATTTGTAATAACAAAGTTCGGAATGAGAAAGTTCGGAATGACAAAGTTCAGAATGACAAAGTGAGCAAGAAAAAGTTATTCGAAAGTATAAGTATTTCAGAAACCTGCTTTGATACCAATTTTAAGATCGAAATAGTGATGTAGATACTCAATTTACAAGAGGGGGGGTGAATTGTACACTTTAAAAATTCCATTGGAACCTTTAAAGTTAGTTAAGAATAACTATGTTTTCCTTAAGAAAAAGAAAAGGCTAAGTTTAACAAAGTTAAACTAAGCAAATTCACAATGCCTCTAACACCGAATGCAACCTTGGAAAGAGATTCCGAAAGTATGTTCCGGAAATATGGTTCTGGAAATTGAAACTTAACAAAAGATTACAATATGAGATTCTACCTTAAAGCGTATATAATCTAAATGAAATATAGTACAAGTAAGGAAGTATAGGAAAGTTATAATTTCCTTATAATACAAAATGCAGCGGAATATAAAAAAGTAGTAGAACTACTAGTAACAAGATATAAGTCTTTTAACCCAAAGAGAAGGGTATCCAACAAACTTGGATAAAGGTCCCTTGATTTATACTTTCAAGAAAGTCTGTATTACCCCCACCAGGGTAAGTCCTCGATATGAAGATCAGAGTCTCTGTCTTGCTATCCCTGCAAGCCCTCAACTTCAAGGTAGTTGGCAGCCTCTGTCTTCCTCAGCAAAGAAGCCCTCAAACTTCAAGGTAGTCGGAACCTCTGTCTTCCTATCCCCGGAAGCCCTTGAATGTAATCACCAACATTCGGAGTCGCACGAAGATTTGAGATTTAATAAGATCCTCTATCTATAGAAATCACTTCAAGCATGTAATCACATGAGTCGAAGATCAGTCAGCCTTTCAGCACTGAGCTCTTTCAAATGAGCTCCTATTTATAGGTAAGGTCAGCTCCTTCTCCAACAGTCATATTTTCCTTAAAGATCGAAGGGACCTGTACACGTGTCACTTAGACAACGGTTAGTTTATAACAAAACAAGTGTAACAGAATGTACGACATCGTTTTAAAATCTAACTCAAAAGTTTGGAATGAACGCTTTGGAGTGAAGGTTCGGAGTGTAAAGAAAATAACAAAGAGTAAAAAAATTATAGAAGTGTAAGCAAAATAAAAGTTCGGAGTCTAACCAAAATATTTTTCGGAGACTGAATTAATTTAGAGTGTACAAAACAAATATAATCAGATTCTGTTTACTAGGTGAATTTGGAATGAGAATTCAGAATGAGAATTCGTCATTAGAATTCCTAATGAGAATTCTTCATCATAATTCGTAATGGGAATTCTTCATCAGAATTCGTAATGATAAATCTTCATCAGAATTCGTTAATGAGAAATCTTCATCATAATTCGTAATGAGAATTCTTCATCAGAATTCGTAATGAGAATTCGTTTTTGAACTTCATAAGGATTCATATCCTGAGTCTGGAGTAGAACTTAGTCAGAGTTCATATCCGGAATTCGGAATGAAACTTCCTTACAGTTCTTATCCAGAATTCGGATCCTAAAATAGAATGCTTCATATCAAAGTTTCAACGATTCCGAGAAAATTGAAATGAATCCGAATCTCATACTTTAAAAAAATATGGATGAAAATATGATAAGGATGGTTTTTCTTATAAAAGCGATTTTCTTTATAAAAGAAATTTTCCTTATAAAAGAAATTTTCCTTAAGAAAGCAATTTTCCTCAAGAAAGCAATTTTTCTTAAGAAAGTAATTTTCCTTATAAAAGAAATTTTCTTAAAGATAAGGTGTTTGTGATTTTCAAAACAAGAAGGAATGGAAAAGTCATAAGGAAAACCTTATTGACTCAACATGGGAGGGACTAGCAATAGTTAGGGAGAATGTTTTAAGAAACACATTATTTTCCCAACAACATCGGCCTATAATAAATCATTGAACACTCTTTGCATCTTGGTTAGAAGAAATGAAACGTGTGCCTAAATTTAAAAATAATGTTCTCACATTAGAAATTGAGTTCTCTGGAGTTGTACTAGATAGGTTTAGTGAGATGGAAAAAACCTTATATGTTTGAAGGAATCTTCCAAGTAAATATGTACTAAAAACACACTAAAGAGATTTCACATTGAGAGGCACTATATCTATATAGTTCACAAATCAATCCATAGTAAATATTTCATACTATATGAGAAGTATGGGGATGATTATAGATTTTTATTAATGGTGATTATAGACATTGCATTTGGAGGTTGGAGAATCTCGAGGATTGAGGTGACTCCTACTTACATTCAACCAAGCCTGACACAAGATCATACTTCATTAGATATATAATTTGTGTCATCCATTGTTGTTGAGATTATTAAGACATTCTAAGATGTTCTGATATCCCTTGTGTAAGAGAGTATACAATAAAAATTCAATTATAAGATTATTTAGAATAAGGTTTGGATGGAGAAATAAAAGTAAATTGTGAAGGTCTATGGTGTTTGAGATGACTCATATTGGGTGTTGTCGTAATTTTTAGACATACTGAGGCATCATAACTATGTTGTCTTCTATATTGATAAAAACAAACATGTGTCTCATGATAATCGACTTGATCCATCTCATGTTCAATTTAATTGTTTATTTTGGCCATTCCTCCCATTTATATATGCATTTCATTTTGAAAAATAGTTTATTAATGTTGATAGAATGTTTCTATATGAAAAATAAAAGGCTATATTGTTGACTGCAAAAAACCCAAGATAGAAACCATTCACCACTTCCTCTTTCCTTTTAATTATATAGAAATAAAACTATGAATCATGGAGTTGGTTTTTGGCATGTATCAACAACCATTTCACCAACATTCTAGGGGTTTTTTGATATCTGATCACCATCATGAAATTAATGAGTCAAATAATACAGATCCTGATACATGAAGATACCCAAATAAAATTTATTAGTTCTGAATTATGCAAATTGCTAGAAATGTTCATAAAAATTCAATAATGAACTAATGAAGAAGGGAATCATGAATCTTGGTAGGCATAATATTTGTTATTTTTTACAATTTCAATGTAAAGATAAAATCAAATTTTGTGAAATATCATCTATTCTATGTAGAATATGAGTCAGATCAATGACTGTTTGAAGAACATTTCGAAAAAATATGCTAGGATAATCAATAAGTTTATTAATATATGATTCATATTCCAAAAGAGAAATGGACATTGGCATATGATGGGGGAAGGAGGTAAAAACACATGAACAAAACCATAGTAGAGTGCATCAATGGTGTCTTCAAAGGGCTTCGTAAGCTACCTATAACCGTCCTAGTTTAAGATACCTTATATCGTTGCATGAAGTATTGTGCTGATAGACAAAATCTAGCATTACACAGAATACAATTGTGGATAAGGTATGGAAGACACATTCAATGAGAGATTGAAAAGAATATCAAAGGAGCTTCTGGTTATCATGTCTACCTTATTTGACAAGAAGAATCTCTATTTGAAGTTCATGAGCATTCAGACCCCATCAAAAATCGCGTCAGTGAAAAAATGGCGGTATTACTAGAAAAGAGACAATGTCAATGTGGAAACTTTTAGTCCTTATGGTTTCCATGCACACACTCCATTAGAGCATGTGCCTTTATAAACATATCAGGGGAAGCATATGTTGATCCAGTGTACCAGATGGACACCATTGCTAACTATTATGCTACACCATGGATGCCTATTGGAGAGTTTCATTATATCCCAATGCCTGAAGGCCAGACGATAGTGATACCGAACATCAATCGGTTTCATCCCTGTGGGAGTCCGAAGGTCAACATGACGTGAAAAGAGATGGACTAGCCTTAAGAACAAGGGCCGATTTTATGATGCACAATAATTCATCAAGAAGGCCAAAACTGGAAACGATGACCTAACATTGTTGGGTCGAGTACACACTCTCATCCACAATGATGTATTGCACTCATTGTTAGATTCTCATATTGTAAATTATATTTTTTTATCTCTTATTTTTTCGTCAGTTTTCTAAACCTTAAAACCCAAAAGTAGAACAATAAAACCAAAAACATCTTCCCTATACCGTAATCTCAAAATTCTAAACCCTAAATCGTAAAACCTAAACCCTAACCATGAATTCATAAACATAAACCCTAAAACCATACAAAAAATTCAAAAAACATAGACCCAAAACTCAATATCTAAAACCCTAATCTCTAAATCCTAAAACCTAAAAGATGAACCATAAACCCAAAAACTTCTTCCCTTTACCTCAGTTTTCAAAACATTATGTGACTGATATTTTAATAGAAATTTATATTAAAAAATAATAGTATCATATATTACTGTACAATAAGATGATATAAAATTTCAGTATAATAAATATTATATGATCAACTATCATTGTCAATATTATTTACACTATTAGAATCGTGATTAGAAAACATTTTTGACGTATAGAGTCAGGTTTTTCCTGTGTGTACTACTATAAGGAGGTTTTTCAAACCGATAAAAGATCTTTCTATAGTACCAACCAATAATAGAGGTTAGTACAACTAATTTTGTAACACTAAATAAACAACAAGAAAAATTTTGTTGGAAATAAACCATGATACAGGAGGAATAGTTACACCAATGACAGTGATGGAATGAGTTTACGTCATCACCATCGTCATTGTCACCGTTCCTCACGCATCATGGTTTGTTTCCCACAAATATTTTCTTAATGTTAAGTTAGTGTTACAAAAACACCTTTATATGTGACAAAATAATCATGAAACATACCATCATGTGGACAATCATACATAAATTATAAATCACACCATTTTCTAATGAACATATATATAACAAATCCAAATTGTTTATATATATAAATATATAAAACTATATTTTACAAAACACCCTTTTCTATGTAAAATCATATCATAACAACATGTTAGTAATATGCTTTAAAAAACATGAATACATTACCTTTTTTTGGTAAAAATAACTTCATAAAATAATGTGAATAAACATGGTATGTCTTTCATTCTACTAGTCATAACATTATGCTGACCATAAAGTTGTATTTACATTTTACACTTACAACTCCTTTCATTTTTTTTATATGAAAATGGATGATGCCATACTAATCACTCAGTAGGGTAACCATATTTCCCAGGTTGTGCTAGAGGGTGGTGAGGATAGATCGATTAGGGTGTGTCAAGTGCACTATTTTTATAACATGGACCCTCCAAATTCCATTAGACCATACTTGCGCCGTGCTGGCTTCTATGGAATTGCCATATCAAATTTTACATTTTTAGACCATCACCATCTTGCTGCCCTCGTGGAGAGGTGGATACAAGATACACACACATTCCACCTGCCTGAGGGAGAGATGACCATCACCCTCTAGGATGTGGCAGTTCTTCTTGGTCTTTTTACCTAGGGGAGAACCGTTATTGGAACCACTCAAGCATCTTTTCCCGACCTTGCTTGTAACTTGTTAGGCGTCAAAAATTTTGTCTGTTTGTAAGGATACAGATGGAGCGTCAATATCTATTCCTTGGTTGGTGGTTTAGATTCCACATTTACCTAATGATACTAACGAGCATATTATCATTTGTTATGCCCGTGTATATATATTATGGCTCATTGGGGGGACCATGTGTACTCATCACTCAGGGATGAATGTCAACATGATGTATCTACCCATACTAGGAGTATCTGATTGGGCCAAGATGTACAGTTGAGGATCATCCAGCTTAGCATACATGTATAGTGCATTATGCAGACTACCCCATAGGGACCACACATGTCTCAGGGGATGCGTCATCCGTTTTCAGTTGTGGTCATGGGAGCACATCCCCACATTTTGACCAAATCTTGCTAGTCTTCCAATAAAGATAGAGGTGATGCATGACACTTCATGTGGACACTGGTATGATCACTCATTTCTATTGGTTTATGATACTATTAGGATTTATTGACTTTAATTTCCCATTATTTGTCACTATCAATATTGTATTTTATAGGTGGTTTCCACAACACAATCTTGACGTGCTTCCGAGGAACCATTTGGGCGTATATCAGCTGCAGTTGGACTGTCTTTTACCTGAATAGGTATGTATATAAAATCTATAATTGTCTAAAAAATTTAATAATAGCATAAAATTTTATTTCTTGTTAGGATCTTTTTGGATAAAGGTCACATGTCATTTCAGATTTCTTGGCTTCCATACTAGTCTATTATAGACTAGTTTCCACCATATTGAACGTTGGTATTGAGGATTCTATGGTTGTAGTTCCCCTCATTCACTTCCATATTATTGAGTGGTAGTAGCCTAACAGATTCATGCACCAGTTTTTCTATGCTCTGCTAATTCCATTGCTGCTGAGAGAAATAGCACAAATTCATGGGATGAAGCTGATAGAGATGTAGGATGATGATTGGGACCAAGTACATGCCCTCTTTCTCGACTACTGGTACAGAATTATTGGGTTTTGTATTCAGGTTGTGCCTACAAATCGATTCTTTCTATCGGAGCAGGTTGAGTATGATCGATGGTATATAATGAAGTCTATTCTGTATATTACACAACATTGAATAGAGATGCATAGGATGGTATGTCAATAAATTTCAATTAGTTTGTTTATTGAACTATTTTATAATTCATTTTTAATTTATTTATAGGGTAGTCACTCAGAACATCTTGTTCGCATGAGTGACGAAGAGGAGGATGAGGTCTTTAGCTAGGAAGCCATCCATGATGCAACACGGGAGGTGATGGAATCTTATCGTCCAGTTTCCGAGAGAATCTCTAAGAATCCATCTCAAAGAGAGGAGGTTACTAACCTGGAGGAACATCCTGAAGTAGCTTCTAGTGCTGAGTACCCATGACCATAGTGATGTAGACACCATCATGCTGCCCATGAGGCCTCACCTGTTCCATAGGTAGAGGTCATCTCTCTAGTAGTCCAACCTCAGCCGATTCATAATGTGCCTAAGGTGGCATGGGATCCTTCTTTCTTGATAGGATATCCACAATTCTCTCAATCATGGGGTCCAGATCCATTGTTGCCTTTGGGTAAAAATCCATCATAACCTTGGAGTCTAGATCCATCATAGCCTCTGGGTATAGATTCATCACTACCTTGGGGTATATCTCCATCGCAGGCTTGGTTCCCCACTGCAATGATGGAAGGTCCTTCTACCAACCTAGTGGGAAAAGGATCAAGAGTGAAGCACATGATTTAGTTGACAACTCCTCCCATTGACACACAGGTGGAGGATGTGACATTCGATGTTCTAATACCTGAGGTTCTTCCCTCTCCAGGTCATCAGACTCCCCAACAAACTTGATGCAGATGTCCTATTTACAGACCACAATGTGGGATAGAATCTCCTCACCATAGACATAAACATTGATCGTACATGTTCTTTAATATGTTTTATGTCTATTGAAATAAAAATAATATTATTAATATCATCCATTATTATATGTTTATCTAATATTTTTGTTTTAATTTATATTTTAGGCACAGTTTATATTTTATAGTTTTCAAATTTGATTACTTGAAACATAGGAATAATTATTAAATTTTATGTAGATGACTTTAAAAGCTTATAAAATTTAAAGTATAAAAACAATGTAAATAAAATTTAAAATATATCCTAAAAATATAAAACGTTTTTGAAAATAAAAATTTATATTAATAAAATAAATAAATGAAAATGAAAGGAATGTAAGAAAAGTAAATTGGAAGTGAGAATGAAAAGAATGAATGTCAAGGAGGATCATAAGCCACCTACATGAATTTGAAATCTTATAAAATATAAAATATAAGACCAATATAAATAAAATTTTAAAATTCGACTACTTGTTAAATGTTTAATCAATGTATAAAATTTCATTCATATTGATCTTATATTTTATATTTTATAGGCTAGAAAAGTCACGTACTTTAAACATTTTTAAGTTTCAAGTAGGTGGATTATAAAGATTAAAAATTATTTTTCATCCACATTTTTAAGAAATTATTTTTATTTTTGACAACTTCTTATATGATTAATTAATATATAAAATCTAATTAATATTGGTCTTATAGTGTATATTTTATAGGCTAGCAATGTCACATACTTGAAATATTTAAAATTTTCATGTAGGTGGATTAGAAATCTTATAAATTAGTTTTCATCAACATTTTTTAATAAATTATTTTTATTTTCTACTACATGTTATATGTTTAATAAATTTTTAAAATTTCATTCATATTGGTCTTATATTTTATATTTAATAGGCTAGCAAAGTCACCTACTTGAAACATTTTTATGTTATAAGTTGGTGTATTAGAAAGCTTATAAATTATTTTTCATCCACAATTTTTATGAATTATTTTTTCAGCTACTTCTTATATGTTTAATCAATTTCATAATTTCATTAATATTGGTCTTATAGTTTATATTTTAGAGGCCATCAAAGTCACGTACTTGAAACATTTTAAAGTTTCAAGTATGTGGATTAGAAATATTATAAATTAGTTTTCATCATCATTTATTAATAATTTTTTTTATTTTTGACTACATATTATATTTTTAATCAATTTTTAAAATTTCATTCATATTGTTCTTATACTTTATACTTTATAGGATTGAAATGTCACGTACTTGAAACATTTTTAAGTTTCAGGTAGGAGGATTAGAAATCTTATTAATTATTTTTCACCAATTGTTTTAATAAATTATTATTATTTTGGAATAATTGTTATATTTTTAATCAATTTTTAAAATTTCATTCATATTGGTCTTATAGTTTATATTTTATAGGCTATCAAAGTAAAATACTTGAAACATTTTGAAGTTTCAAGTAGGTGGATTAGAAATCTTATAAATTATTTTTCATCCACATTTTTTAAGAAATTCATTTTATTTTCAACTACTTATTTTATGTTAAATTAATGTTTAAAATTTCATTTATATTTGTCTTATAGTTTATATTTTATAGGATTGTAAAGTCACATTCTTGAATAAGAGAAAAATTATGCTGAAATTGTTTGTTTTATTTATACTTATATATATATACACATAACAAAATAATAATAAAACATTAAAATTTTAAATATATGAAAAATAATAATTAAAATAGAAAAAACTGTTGTTTTACGGAAAAGGTGGCATCGTCGATGCCCCATTTAAGGCGTATTTTTAACCTATGTTGTTTTTAAATTTTATTTTCAGAAAACCTATTAAAAAAACTCCTCTATGTCTAGATCCATAAAACACCACCTATTTGGGCCTCTCGTACCCTATATATGCTTTAATCTTCCCATCATCATGTGTGATGGAAACCACTACCACCAGGATCCCATTTTGATTAGGTGTTCCTAGCGTATGACCTCTAAACGTGTCCACCCTGCAGTTGTCTTGACCTTCGCTAGGGCATGTGGAGCCCATCAAGACCCAGTCAACCCATTACAAGTTTAGATATCTCCCTGAACACCTTTCAAGGGTATTCTGTGCTCATGACCACTCAAGGATAAGTAAATAATTAAATTTTAAAAAATATTTCAAAAATTAAGTTAATTTTTTGAATACAGTTAAATTATATTAGGGTAGTGTGATAATTTTATTTGAATTAAATTATAATTATAAATATTTATTTTTGTTAATTTAATTCCATCAACATAAATTTATGTCAATTTAAATTTTTTGGAACATCTAATTCTCATGCCAACTGATCTTGATCATCAACTGAACAATGTTTGTCTATATTTTTATTTATTAATTAATTATTTCATGTGAATATTTTTTAGTAATTAATTAATTAAATTGATGCTCTGCAGATTTTTTATCATCTTCAATATATGTATAAGGACTTCTAAACCTAGATAAATTTTATTTATCTATATTAGACACTCTTGAAACACCCTCATATAGATATGAGTATTTATACATTATGGTGAAGATGAATGAAGGCATGGAACACTCTGAGATGAGGCCATATTCTAGATGTGATAGTTATACATTGGACTAGGTTACCAGTTGTGATAGGATTCCAAGATGACCCTGGTATTTTACCCCGAAGGTTATAGTTGAACCATTGAGTGTAAATGGATCATCATATATCAAAATTCTCAAGATTAGTTTCATAATTTATTTATTTTTTTCATTGTTTATTATTGTTTAGTGAGTTAAAAAATTTACAAGATCAAATAAAATAATAATATAAATGCGTAGATTAAATTAAATTTAGTTGAAATGATTATTTTTCTATATACTACATAGTTAGTTGTGAGTGCAATCAGATAGTACATAAATATAAAATAGAAAATGGATTCATTCATCAAGAAATAACAAAAACACCCCATGATATATTAAGTCATAACACATTCTACAGATTGATACTGAACACAACTGGATGTATAGGGTGCTCGTTAAGCCTAGTTGAGGGCGCCTTATTCTAATTTTGTGTCAATATGAGTGTGATGGGTTAAGAAAACTAAATGTGACAACAAATAATTATCCATATATAGGTTATTACACATGTAGAGAAAAAGTGTTGAGTAAATCATGTTTATTATTTCTAGAAGTTGTGACTTCACTCAAAAGTTTAAGGGACCACTTGTTATTACAGTTGGCTAGTCTAACACCTACATTGAGACTCTATGAGTAGTGGAATAGCCTTATATTGGACCATAAAGAGATATTTCAAGGATATCTACCACAAAAATACTCGACAAACTGAGATTATGAGTTCAGTAATGAAGGATACTAAAATTTGATAAAATAGTGGGATACATCTAATAATTAATTAATCAGTAACGTTTAATTATAAATCAAGATAAAAAGTATTAATGTACTTTTGTTTTATTTTTCAGAAAAATTAAATGTAATAACACATATACACTATTATTAATATTGGAAATATAATATGTCTAAACTAGAATGATTTTCCAAGATTTGTACATTAACTTGCACAAATTACTAAAATATTGGAAATTTAAGGTACCAGAGTCCCCAATACGTATTGATCTAGATCAAGAAGTAAGGGAAAGATAGATACTTGTAGGAGAAACATATATATCAAATTTTATGTTCACATCATAATTTTATCATCAATGTAAAATGTGATTTGGAAACATCATAATAACATGGATGGTTAAACATGTTTTCCCAACTCTAAAAATCTTATTGGGAGAAATTTAAGTGAGATATGAATGGGGTGATGATTACACTAGGTACATGTAAATTAAATAATGGATCATGATATTTAAATACATAAATTTATTAGATCATTTCACTAAATTACTCTATTTAATTTAATATTAAAAAAATTAAAAATATGTATAAAATGATTCATTACATTTTGGGTATGGTTTAACAACTTTTTAAGAACTTGAAAAATAACTCATATTTAGTTCCTATGGTAAAAAAGATGATAGAAAAAATAAAAAAAGATAATGTAATGTTTAACTCCATAGGAACCTTTTTCATTTAATTTAAAAAATAGAGGTTGATACATATGAGGATATTTGAGTCCCATGTCACAAGTTAAGTCTATGGAAGTCTGAATGCTTTGAACTAAATTGAAGAAGAATGTAGTCGCTAATTATTCAAGAATATTCAAAAATTATATATAATGTTTCTATTATAATTCTAGAGTATTAAATACAATATTCATATAAAATATGTGTATTGAAATAAAATAACCATGTATGAAAATAAACATTACAATAACAAAGGTGAATTATCCAACTGGTTTTGAAAGTGTGATTCCTAGTACATCGGTGAGAAGTACACAACTTCTAATTTCCAATTTTATTGATTCAAGTCAAACTTTTATTATGTATCAATAGAAAATTTTATCACATTCCCATTGAATACATGGAGACATTATTCCTTTTTGAAATGATTGTATGCTATCTCAAACTTAACTAATAGGTCAGATGTATTTGAATAAATGGAAATACATAATGAATATACAGTTTAAGATTAATTTATACCTAGTTGTGGAAAGATATATCATGACAACACAAAAAGTAATTTTCAATGATATTCCCAATATGGTCTTTAAATTATTTGGTGATAAAAACATTAGGTATTTTTTACACATTTACTTAATTAATTTTTGAAAAATAAACCTTTAGAAATAAAGTTAACACATAAATACTTTAGAATTTTCTTAGCTTGAGACCATGAATTATTCCATTTTTAAGTTAGAGGTAAACGTATATAATTCAAGAGATACCTTTTATTGTTTTATGGTGTGAAAATATGAATTATGAAATATGAATAGTTAAAATATATGAGTTTATTTGGTCCTGTGTGCCGAAAAATATCATGACCAATCATTCATTGATCATGAAATGTATCATGGAGTAATTACTAAACACATATTTCTTTATACACACCAGAGACACAATGTCAGTAAAATAATGATTGATGGATATAATTACATGAATAAATTGATAAATTAAATTTATAGTGGATTAATTCCCACTAAAAAATTTCTTAATGCACACTAGAGTTATTATGTAAGTAGAAAGAAAATAAATATTGAAATTGATCTGCATTGGAGAAACCTCCATAATTTTTTTGAGACATGTTTTGAAAATAGAGGAATTATTTCATAACCATATGCCTACTATTAGGACTGAGGGATATAATATGGGTTATAGTATGATATACATCCATTATTTCATTATAAAAATGAGTTTAGATGTATTTTTTTTGATAATATGAACAAAAATGCATCAAGAGGAAAATAATCTTATTATCTGTTACTATCAAAATGTTTTCTAAGGATATTACTAAAATCAATGTGATATAAAAGTTATAGTCAAGTTATATAATATATTTATATAAAAGGGTGAAATTCTCTTGTTGAGATAGTGGGAGAAATATTTTCATAGATTTAGTTAATGATGAATATGAACAAGTAGTTAGAATAAGAATAAGTTCGACAAGTGCTATTGGAAAAGGAATATTTGAGAGACACATAATATATAGGAAGATTAAAACCATGGTAACGGTTTTACATTCACCATGTCCAGTGAAACATTATTCATTGAGAGTATTGAATCCAATAAGTATAAATTAAATGGAAACAACCTAATATTGACAAAATATATAAAAAATTAATAATAGATTCCAGGTATCAAAGTATAGGGGCCAAATAATTAGACTACTATGGTGGGTATTCATGTGATACATTTCATGGGTAGTCTATGAAAGGTACCAATAAGGCTCAATTAGAATTACCATGTCATTATGCCTAAATCTATTAGAATTATACTTACCATAGATAATTTATATAATAATTAAATTTGGAATTGTATGTAAAGAAACCTAACCATAGAAGGCATCTATACGAAGAAATGGGAAAGGGTTGGTGACACCATGAATTCAAATAATGGGTTCATGCAACTCAAATCATGTGTTGGATTCAAGTATGAAAAATATTATAGAATAGTCATTTGGAATGAATTATTTTCATGTTCATCCAATAGGTTAATAAAGCATCAATATTTTCCTAGGAAAATATGTTTGATATCATAAGGGAAAAAAATATTTTTCTAACATTTAGTTAAGCTTTGAATTCATGTAAATATCCATATATTGAATTAAATTAATAACATAATTTCTATTGAACAAGATCTACTAGGGTAGCTCAACTGGGTTTCTTAGACTAATTCAAATGTGTATATACTTAAAGGGTATTAAAAAAATACAAGTTGGAAAAATTTAATGGATAATTGTTATCAATTTCACATGGAATAAATTTCTCAAAGAGGTCATGTATGGGGAATAGAAGGAGATTAATATGGTGAGTTAAAATTACAAAAGCTTCTTTAATGGATCAATAAAATTTTACATGCTATGTACCATATATGATATAGGAAACATATTTATTATGGTATGAAGATATCAATTTTGTATTGGAGAACTGTACTAGATGTAGTCAGAACTATCCAAATGTACTTCTGAGAGTACAAGAGGTATGTTCCCTATACATGGAGAGAAATAGATACTAGTTTGGGGGGGGGGGGTACAAACTAGTATTAATTTGGATCTATATGATCTAATATCATAGTGAGTCCAAGGTAATGAGAAAGAGAAGCTTATCCAAACTATACTATCCATATATACAAATACCTATTTTGTTACAACATCTAAAATAGATGAATAACAAGTGTTAAATACACAAAAATTTGTTTCGGTAAATAGAATCAAACATAATTTTAATGTTTTATCATTATGAAAATCCTAATTCAGGAACTAGCCAAGATGTTACGTTTTTTATAGAGGATAAAAGGAATATACTTAGTGATATAATCTCTAGAGGAGAATTACTCAAGGAAGTGAGGTCACAGATAGAATAATAGTCACATAGTAGAGATGTCTCAGGCCTAATTACTAAATTCGTAACCCAGAAAAATCATAATTGTGTTATATGAGTGGTAAAGAGGCTTATTATCAAGTTAGAACTAGTGTTAGTGTGAGTATTGTAATAGTGGGTTCCCTAAACCCAACATAAAAAATATTTTTCAAATAACATATCATGTATATAGTAAGTTATTCATGATGTATGCATAAAATTATAGTGTTGATATTTATTATTCCACTAATTTCATAGAAATATCTAAATATTATTTATCATATCAAGAGGTTATAGAAGTTTCCAGGTTATAATGAGAACCTTGAGACACTATGACATTAGTTATAAACATATGTCTTATAGTGTAGATACACAATACTTTTTAGATATATATAATGTCTAACTTTTAGGTTTAGGGGCCTATTTTAATTTAGGATTATTCTTAGGAAGATTAAACTTGGTGATCTAGAGTGGACGACATGATGAGGACTGACCCGCCAACTGGAACACCACATGTTTCAATTTTCATTATTAGCTCCTATATGTTAACACGTGTAATGGTATCCTAAATAGAGATTATTTTTAGTGTATAATATTTGATGACATAATTTGATATATGGAAAAACTGTGGAATTGATTTCATAGTGAGGTAGTATGCATTGTGTGCATCATTGGAGGTATGAAATTGGCTGCATAAACAAGATTAAATTTTTTTCTTCTGGAAGGATGTGATTTATCAGACCTTTTCAATTAGGATTTTTGTACATTTACTAAATCCCTCACAGTGGTAGAAGAATGAAAGTCTATCTAGTTAGATTAATGAATAATAATGTAATAACGTATGATGACATAAATTTTGCATCCATATTTATAAGAAATCATGAGACAATTAGATTATATTATACTATGTTTGTTCATAAGAAAGGTTTTAATTTATTTTGCTACTCCTTATATATTTAGAGTTCTTTATGGGTTTTTAAAATTTTCTCTTAGTCTATAAATAGTATTCAATACAATTAAGATAAGGTATTATAGGGTCACACACTTATCATATTCAAAAAACATTTATATTCAAATGAATAGGAATCCAGGACATGGTGGGCCCTACCATGGGGTCCATGATATGTCCAAGGACATGTGATTACTAAGGAATATTTAAATTCACATGATTTTATTTTAAAATTATTGTTATTTAATTTATTTATTAAATTTGTTTAAAAGTACTAAAGTAAATACATAGGAAAATATTATATGAACAAATATTATTTTAAAATTTAATGTCTGACAAATATTTATGGGAAAATAAAACCAATATAAATTCTTGGTTATAGAATGTATAATTTCTATTATATTAAAAAATTTATAGAAATATAAATGAAATTTATGACCTTGTAAGTTGTTAATGACACATCATTTGTAGTTTATTATGTAGGTAATGAATATTTGGGGGTTGGGGAGCCATTTTTAGGTATTCGTCACCTTATTGTATCAATAAGAGGAGCTTATAATGAGTTAAAATATTTATCCTATGATTTTGAGAGCCTCTATCTCCTCTCTCCCACTCCATAGAGAGATAATATCCCAATCTATTTCCTTGATAGACATTCCTCTTTACAGATCGAAGGATATGTGTAGTAGTGATTGTTAGGGTATTGATGTTTTCATTAGATCTCTACACCAGAACCAAAAATTCAATGATTAAGGATCCCAGATATTTTTAAATAATGTGTGTGATATTCTATAAGGATCCGAATTCACCTCTTTAAAAAAATGTTTTCCATTGAAGAGTGGTATACGAGCCCAGATTTAGGTAATGAAAATAAGGTAAACGACAATTTATTTTTTTGTTTAAATTAATTCACACGAGATACTTAAGGATTCATACTAGGATAAAATTTTCTCTAGATGATATATTTACATCAAAAAATGGTGAAATATTTTTAACCCTTGTCCCAACTACTTCTGCTGCACCCCCTACACATTCAAAAGAATTATATAATTCCCAATATTTTTTAATTTCACATATTTTCTCCACTTTTTGGGATTCTAAAAAATTTAATTCAAGGTAAAATAGAACATGGAAGAGAAATAAGTGGATAAATAACTGATAAAATAAGGAACATAAAAATGAATAATGATTTTATTTATTAATATCTATATTTTTTAAATGATTTAAAAAATAGTGTCCATATTATGAATCCTAGTTTAAATTAGTATCAGACATATCCTTGATCTCATCAAGATATGTAGGATCATTTTATTTGTAGGTAGAAGCTGACGTAGGTTGAGTTGATTGGGTAGGTGATGGTATAAAAGATACAATAGATTTATGAATTACCACACACCTTGAAATAGGTCTGAGTTATTGGACTTCTTATCTAAGATAAAATCCCAAATTGTTAATGGTTGATGTTTAGTAGTAGGAAGAGTTGAGATAATAGGTAATATGAGAGGTTTAAGGATATTTTTTTTGAAGTGTTCAAGTAAGTTTCTAGAAATAAAATTAAGTCATTGAATTCTATAGATCCATTTTTCATTTCATGGAAATAATCTTCTTTATTTAATTGAAATAATCAAGAAAAAAAGTTTGTATTTCTACTTTTCTACCTGATAATTGAATTATTAAGTAAATGGAGGAATTATAAAATCATGATCCATTGATATGAACATTTCTTTCTAGTATGACTTGTTAAATATTATTTTATGAATAAATTTAGTGGATCTATTGATAGTTTTTCTATCTTTTATATCCTATTTTACATCCATTATAATAATAACTAATGTCTTAGTAGCATGTTTTTGGAAACTGTCAAACTCAAATTCCTTCTTTTTTCTAAAACTCATGACACATAACTATTAACTCATTTATAATGAGTACTTTGATACTTCCTTCATCAAAAGATGAATGGATATGAGGAGAAAGAGGTGGTTTAGTATAAGTGAAATCCTAAAACACTAAATTTAGATACCTTTGTTCTAGCTTCAATATCATATTTAAATTTATTCCTACAAAGAACCTACTTGTGATTTCAATTATTTTATAATATTTATTATTAGGTTCATCTTGAGATGTAATTTTCAAAGAAGATGTTCCATGACTAAAGTCACTAACCTGAAGATAACTTATTCTTTGAATGGATCCATACAATTTCCAAAATAAAGAAAAAATTCCATAAACACCGTCATTTGGTCTAATTTTAACTCATTAAAATCATCTTTTATAATAAAGTGTGTGGAAGGAAGAGAAGAGGTATCTATAGGTATAGATAGAGAAAGATCATAAGCCAACTTCTTACAATCATCCTCAATGTCCAGTGACATGGATCCTAAAGTCGGATTATCTACCCCATCAGCTACATCCTCATTAACCTCATGAACACAAGTATGGAATTATTTAGTAAGTGTTGTCTTGGTGTTTTTTACAGATTTATAAACATTATTCAAAGGAGTATGACCAAATAGGCCATCTAAAAATTTATATACTAAATGTATTGCATGAGATAATTCAAGTCTTTATTTGGTATAAATTTTAGACATCAAATATCCATTTATCATGATTATAATAGGAGGGATGGTGGGTCCACCATTCTGAGGTTGATTTCCCCCATTATAATCATCATCCTCAGACACATAATAGCATAACAGAAAAATTACATACCCAGTGGTATTCCCCCCTTATAAAGAGCATTTGGTATCCACATTATAGGAGTGCTTCCTATCATATAAGAGTTATCAAATCTATCATTAGTCTCACATGACTTAGTAGACTCATCCCATTCAGGTTCATCCAAGAAACCACTAAAATACACTTCAATTTCATTATTTTCCCATCATACAAGACTTAGTGAAAAGAATGTATTGGTATAGAAGTGTTAGGTTGATTAAATTATATATTCAGATATGGTTTCCTATCATCATCACGTGAAACCCAAAATTCATTTTCCAGATCGAATATATCCATATATTCTTCTTCATCTTCCTTTTATTCCTTACAAAAACAAAAAAAATCATCAAATTAATTATAATAATACTCACCAACCTCATCTGTACTAAGAATTGTATCCACTAGATCCCTTGTTCTAACTAGATAATTCATATAATCAAACATCTCATATACTTTCATAGAATATGTCACCCATTCTACTTTCTAGGGCTTCCAATTCAATCTCATCCACTTATCTATTTTTTAAGTTAAGAAGAGTCCATAAGAATAAGTTAACGTATCCTACTGTTGAGAAACTACAAAATTATAGACCAAGAGGGAAGATATGAGTTTCATATAAGGAAAAGAATTATCTTTATAGAAGTCTAACATAAATGATACATTTTTCAGATGACATATCTGCATAGAATAATCTGAAATCAATTTTTCATTAAGAATTAGAATAAATGATTGAAGGTCCCTATGATACTAAAATACCATTTCCTAGGATGCATCAAATGATGAATGAATTTAGCTAGAAATATTCACACATCACTGAGTGTTATTATTATAGGTATTATGGTCATTCTTTTACCATTCAATTCTAGAAAATCATTTTGAAATTAAAAATAGAAATGGTGTTTTGGATAAAAAATATAACATTCTTCAAATTCACCATTATGTGGAACACCTAAGATACATTCCCATACTTTTGAGGAAAACACAAATGCTTTCCCATTTACCATTGTCCAAATAGTTTCTCTATTTTCACTAGGGATAAATTCCAATTGTGAATATAACTCCTTAAATATCCTATAATTGAACAGTTTACCATTTATGTTGAACCTATCATCCCTTCCCTTGAATCTGAATTGATTTTGATAATAGTTATTTTCATTACTTTATCCACTAATCATCGAATTTGTTTCATCACATACTAGCAGCTTGACTAAATTATGGTTGCACAGTTTCACTACAACCACTAAGATACCTTTCTCTTTGATCAATATATTTATAAGAGGCACTTTAGTAGGAGCTGTAGTATTTAGACAATGATTAATCCTTTAAATTTCTAATCTTTAGTTTAATTACATAGAATGTTCAGGTTTGAGGGAGTGTTTTGAAAAAAAGTCTTCAAGTGATTGTATGGTTTTGAATAAAAGAAAGGGGTTTTAGGTAAATGTTACATATCAATTCTTATTCTATTTCAAATTTTAGTACAATAATTTAGGGATATAATATAATAATAATCATAAATAAAATACTTCCAAAATGACTCATTAAATATTTCAAATAGTATAGACAAGTTAGGTATACTAACCATGGGCTCATGGTAAGTATACCGACAACAAGATTAGATAGTCATGATATGTATAGTGACTGTGTGAGTTAATTTTCCTGGAAGGTATAATGATCGAACTACCAACTGGCCATAGTTATTTAACTGACCATATAAAAGAACTCACAGGCACTTAACTGACTTTGTAAACTATAATTCATGGTTAATTTAATATCAAACACATAAGTTATTTTTAATGATAAGAATTCATAAAAACACGAGCATTATAAATAAATAGAAACATTTAAAAAAAATTTAGCTTTCCAAAAACATGTCTTATATAATTAATTTTATAAAAATTTGAAGGGCTTGAAAATATATTATCATATTTATTTTTAGTAACAATTAATTCAAGAGTAATATCTCTTTTTTGTAAATGATCTCTCAAAAGGTGTTGTCTTATGTCGATGACTTTTTCCCTTGAATGTGACACAAGATCCATAGAGATATTTATTTCACTTTTATTATCATAATTTATAGGGTGTTTTTGAAATTTATATCTATATTCTTATAATGTGTGTTTCATATATATAATTTATTCATAACTGTTATCGGCAACTATGTACTCAACTTTATTAGTGAATAATAAAATAGCATTCTTAGTTTTACTATATATTGAAAATAGATACTTGCCCAAAAACATACATGTTTCAAAAGTTATTTTTCTATATAAAATTAAACTACCAAAATATATATCTAAATAACTATCAAAAAAAATTCTTCACAAATAGAGTAAAATATTCCTAAATTGGTTGTAATTTTGAGGTTTTTAAAAATATTTTTCATAGCATTCATATGTGTTTATTTTGGGTTTTTTTGAAAAGATGCACAATTGAACATAATTAACATGTAATTAAGTATATTAAACATATAATAATATATTTTTAAGTGTTTGGATCAACTAGTATCCCATTTTGAAAAAGGTCTGACTTACATCTTGTTTTTAAGTGAGTATCACTACCTTTAATTCTATCCATTCAAAAAAGGTTTAGAAGACCCTCAACATACTTTCTTTGGTTTAAAATGATTCCTTATTAAACCTTATATGTCCCCTCTAAGCATTAACAAGTCTCATAAGATATATTATTTTCTAATTTAAATGGGCTTCCACTTGTAGTTTTAATATTTCTAGAGGATAGATCTTGATAGTATAGGTTTTCATGTGACTGAGACATAACATCCAATAATTAAGCATTTAGTACATTGAGAATTAAATCTTTATTATCCATTATATTTTCTATATGAAATTATCTATGAATTTATTTTATTATAAATTTATTGACAAAGTGGATTTTTTTTCCATTATTTATCTTCTCAAGTTGATTATTCTTTATATATTCATAAAGATAAGATATCAAATTGTCTTGTGTGTTCAATTATTTACAATTTTATATTGACTATTATTATTTATTAATGATTTCTTAGATTGTACTTAACCCTTTATAAGAGGTTGATTTTACCCTTATTTTCTTTCCTTTCCCTAGGACATGAAGACGAATTTTAGGAATGAGTTTCAAGGATCTTGATCTTTTTCTTTTTTATGATTTTTTCTAAATGTAAAATGGGTATCATTTTTATATCTATATTACCTAAATGGATAAACTAAATGATACTATGGTATTTGACTCTTGTATCTATGCTAATGTAATTGTAGCAGGTACCAAATCCAGGTGGTTGGGGTCAGAATCACTACAAATGGTACCATATTAAGTTTAATAGAATCCTTAGGAAATAAATTTAATAAAAAATTAATTTGGGAATATTAACCTATGGTATAGTTATTTTTAATTCATTGAATAACATCCTAATGTTTTGGTAAGGTAGAGATCATGTGGTTTTTTATACATACATCATAGTATAGACACTTAAAGTGAAAGTGGATATAGAACAGATTTACTTAGGGGTAATAACTCTAAAAATATTATGTCCGGATTGACTCGAACATATTATGGTACATGGTAGTAGGCATTACTACACACCATGTTTGACACTCACATGGAATATTCTTAGGATAATTCAAATTTTCATTATAAACCATTAGGATGGATTTAAATTGATAATGAAAATGAATGACCTATGTTAAACTATAAACTAATGAATGACCCCTGTTGAAATAAAATGGATGAAGCTTTGGGATTCAAGAATTAAATTCTATAAGTATTTAAACCAATGATATTTCGGGTATAAAGAGCATGAAAAAACATTGTATTGTGTAAAAATCATATATGTCTTCATTAATTTATGAGTTATGGACACCATCATGGGTCAATGAGTTTAAGATTATTAAAATGTTCACGTTATTAAACACCTTTTTTTATAGGTTTTATAGAGAGAGTGTAAAAGGATTATGTTTATTTTGGAGAAATTTATAGAACATATATGTTTTAGTGGATAATATATTTGCGGAATAATTCATTCAAATTTTATTATAATTATTTTAATGTTACTGATATCCTTGAGTATTAATTTGATTATTGATGACATTGTAATAATAGTCATGTAAGATTTTTAGACTTTTAAAAAAATAGTTGTATTGAAAACAATTCTGAAAAGGTTATTTAATGATTATTTGTTTTCAAGGATGTAAATTATATTTTAGGGAATGTTATTGGAATTATATTAATATACCTTAAAAAAATGGACATCCTGCAAGATAGGTGACAACCCATTAAACCCTAAAAGAAGGTGGGGCTTGAACCCACGACTGAAGGATGATAAGGGTTTCACACATATGACTAGCCTACATGATTTCTTGGATATTGTGTCACTATTTTATTTAAACAGTTTAACAAATATACATTAATGATGAACCATTAGTATTACTTTTATGTTTAGAGATTAATATATCAACCATATTGATTTTGAAAAATATTTATAGATAGATTGAAATAATTGTCACTCATCGATGGATCTTAAGATCCATTAAATGTAAAAATTATTGATTTAGGCTTAAAAATTCATTTTTGATATTTATTATTGGAATAATAAATGATTTGGAAATTGATTGAATAACAAACAAAGGAATAAATTGTTCTTATGAAATAGAAATTCATCAAGTAAGTATATTTATATATATTCTAAGGTATTAAAATAATTCCTAAAATAAAAAAAATGATATTTAAGGAAAATACTATCGTATTAAAATAATTTTGTATTATATCAATGAATTTTTCATACCTAATATATTTATGACTTTGAGACCCTAAAATATCCATTTATCATTCACTTTCTTATAATTAATGTCCTCTGCCACTCTTTGTAAATATTTCTATTTTACTACCATGTGCAAATATTCACTTTACACTAATTTTATCCTAATTGGAAACCCAGTTATATGATATTTCGTAAGACCATGACAATTCCCTTTCTCTCTTATTAAGATGATGTTTTATTAACAAATTTCTGATGTGTGTTTTTCAAAAATGGTATTTCCAAATGTCAAAAACTTGATTTTCATGATCATGTTTAAATTGAGAGGACATAGTTTCTTAATGTGTTGAGAATTTAAAACACTAAATTATAAAAGAATAAAATTTCATTAAATAGAACAAGTTACATGTAACATTATGTTTCTCTTTCAATGTACACAACACTGAGTATAATTTAAATTACATTTAACATTATGTTTTACTAAATTCAATTAATATTGTTATTTAAAATGAGAATTTTATCTCTACCATTAAATTGTCAATTATGAATAGAATTATATATTTTATTAAAATATATGGTTTAATTATTTGGTTACCAAATAATTAAAAATATACAAACCAATTAAATATAAATTATATTTATAAAAGAATATTTCATGCCATAATGTTTTATATATATATAAATTATGATAATTACTATTATTCAATGATATTTATGATATATATTCAAAATTATGTTTTATTATTCATAAAATAGATTTTATATCCAAAATATAAGAACAAATACAATTTTCATATTAAGAGATGTATTTTTTTAAAGGTATTTTTTCTAAATTTTAATGGTTTAATTATTTTCAAACTAAAATTTTAAAATTATATAAAATTTATTTTAAAAAATAAAATTCATTTTTATTTTTTTTCATGTTTAAATTTTCCTAGGTTTAGTTTTTGTAATTTTCTAAGAAGTTTCATTTTATAATAAATAGTAAAAAATATATAATTTTAATTAAAACTGGTTGTAAATAAATAATCATGTAAAATTATATTTTAATTTGTTTAAAAAGTTAAAATAGATCAATTATACCTAACTTAATATAATTAAGGTCATTGGAATAATTTTTATATTGATTTTATATATAGAAACTAAGTAAATTGTTGGACATTTTCTCTTTAAAAACCCGCTTTCTCGTTCTATTTGCAAGATTAATTTAAATTAATTTTTCTACTTATGTTAGTTGAATTTGGAAAAATTGATTCAATATTATTAATAATATTAATTTATAATTTAAATTATGGTTAACTAATTTTTTTTAACAAAGTGATTTATGGGAATAATTAAAATTAATTATAATGATTAAGGGAAAAATCAGTCTATGAAGGAACTAAATATTAAATATAAGGGCTAAAATAACCTATAAAAATATATAAAAAAAATAATATGGACCTATTTAGACCTTATAACTTATATTAAATAGGGTTTTATACTATTGGAGAAACATTTCAAGGAAAAATAATTGTTGAAATTCACTTTTTCAAAAAAATTACAACTGTACCACTCACCCCACTTCTAAAAGGCCACCCACTATTTTCTCCACATCAGACATTCAATCCATAGTGATTCATAAAATAAAATCCAAAATAAATCCCAAAATTCTCGCCTCATTATACTATAAGCCTTATTTTTTTAATAAATAAAACCATGTATGGTTATATTGAAAACCTAAGGAGGATACTAGGAGAAGAGGTAATGTTCTTATAAAAGATTTTTTATTTTATTTTCATCTATACCTCCTGAAATAATTATTATAATATGATTATATAATAGCCTTAACATATTATATATAATAATATTTTTTTATCTTAATGGTATGATCTAAAAATTCACACACTTCTATCAAATGGGTTATGAAATCTTCATTCATGTGTATAGAGGACTACAGCCTCGCGAACCAATGCCATTTGTTTTTTCATTACCATAATTCAAGGGTGGGAATAATGATGGATTTAAATTATATATATATATATATATTATTTATCATTATATTATGATTTTGGAACTATTATGTCACACATACCTCCACGATTTCTATTTTTTTCGAATACGATAATGTCGCTCGTGTGTACGTTGGACTACCACATTACGAAGCGATGTGATTCATTCATGCATTGAATGCAATGTATTAATGATGGATTGAACAAAAATATGTTATATTTATGAAATAAAATTGATCCTATAATTATAATATAAACATATATTTTTTACTTTTCTTTATTTCAATATGATAAGAAAATGGAAACAATATTCATCTGTACGTACATCCTACAATATCCATGAACGGTGTATTTCATTTACTATCACTATATTTTATGGATTACTCTAAATAAGAATATAATAAATATAACTGATATTTAAACAATATTTTAACTTATGTAGATATTGAAATTATGATTTATGTAAGAGAAACAAAAAATAACAACTAAAAAGCATACTAAAAAACAAAGTATTTATTACCCAAAATGATGAAAATAATGAATAATTATTAACTAACAGAAAAGAATAATTTATCAAAAGATCATATATGATATAATAAATACTATTATGGTTCTATAATAATATAATAACATGTTTAAAACCATTATATAGGAGGTTAAAACATGATCAACCAAAATGAAGCATAATGTAATGGATTTCGTCTCATTTTCATTTAATTAAGGCATATTAAAATGTTATGAACTGAATAACATTAATATAGTGTATATAGTTACCACTTTAAATGTAATATTATTAATAATTCATTATTCATGTTATTTTATGTTACAATTTTAATAACCTCATCTATGGGGATTTAAACTTACAGTTACCATGTGGTAAATAAATTTCATAACCCATTTTATTTTCATTGAGTTATATTACTTATTCGTTGTCAATAATATTATATGATTATGAGTATATTATATTTGGAATATATATTATATTATTTTAAATTGTATTATATGTATTTATAGTTAGTTCACATAATCAATTCATTCATTAATCTTCATTTCAATGTTATCATCGTTTTAAGGGTTTATTTCATAATCTCATTCTAATAGAGACTATTCCTTATTAAATTTAAATTAAAGGATTTATATAACAATTATTTAGTAAACCTTTTAATTTTATTATCATTTGGTTATTAAAGATACGTTTTAAGGGATATTACCATTTCTTCACCCTTCATTAATTTAAATTATTGAGAAATTGTTTTAACAAAAATCGGACTTCATTTTTCTCTTAGGCCAGTGTTTATTTTCATACAAAAACATATTTTTTAAAAATGTTTTCAAAATTATCTATTAAAAATCTTCAAAAATGTTTTATGAAAATATATTTTTAACCATTTTTTATTTTTACAAATTTTTTCAAAGGAAACATCTTATTAATTTCTAAGAAAAGAAATTTCTATCGCTTTTACCATGAAAGATAAATGTACATTATGGAATATATAAAATTAACCTTCAATAAGAAAATCATATATTTACAAATAAATTTTCACATTTATGATGATATTTTTAAGGAAAATATTTGTAAATATGATTTTAAATAAAATTAATTTTCAAAATATTTTTCAAAATGTTTTTCAAAATGTTTTTCAAGATGAAAAAGTATAATTTTCACAAGAAATTTTTGAATGAAAATTTTATGTTATTTAGGTTCATCAACAAGGATAATGATTTATTTTGACTTAAATGGTTTTATATTATATGGATATCTTATTTATTCTTCTTATGTATGGTTTATGATCATTCTGAATAAGGAATGTATTTACATTCACTTTATTAATTCATTTGGTAGTTAAAAACATCCTCTTGAAATGTTTAATTATTTATAACCATTAGAAATTAAATATAACCTAAAGATACTCATTTTTTATCATATATATATGATTATTTATTAAAAATTAAACCATTTTTACATATGGTGTTTACTTTTATAGTTACTTGTTTATTTTGGAAAATATTAGTAAATATGTATGTTTTACACAATACTGATATTTGATGACAAGGAATAATTTTCATTAATTAAATTCATTATTTTATATATGAGGATTGAATTAGTCATGAAGTGATGGTGAGGGATTTATCTTTTTATATCCTAATGATTTAACGATGGGTCTCATGAGACAAATCCATTTTCTAAATTAAGTAGGTATCAATATTTAGTTCTGAATTGTCTGAAGGATAGAATCTGACAGTAGAGGATTTCACATGACTGATAAATGATGTCTAATAATTATTAATTTCATACATATATAATTCATTCATTATAATACATGATATTTTTACTGTTATATTATATATAGATGCATTTTATTATTAGTTTATGGATAAAATGGAATCTGTTTTTAGTTATTTACCTTGAAATATTGATTATTCTTATTCGTTCATGATAGATTCCATTATAATTAACCCTTGATGATAATTTAAGCTCACCCTTATTTTTTACATTCTCCAAGATATAATAATTTATTTATAGAATGTGTTTAAAGGTTATTGAGCTTTACCTTTTGTTATGACTTATTTTATTTTCCCAATATAAAATGGGTATCATATATGTATCATGTTTTACAAATCTACTGAAAGGATCAATCCTTTGGGATTTGAATCTCATATCTATAAAAATGTAATGGTAACAAGACATTACTCTAAGATTCTGGGGTCGGGGTCAATATAAAATTGTATGTGAAAATATATCTTATGTGTATGTATAACTTACCATATCCATGCAGCAATGTAATTCATTTTTCATCACTATCCTTTAGGGAAGGGTATTAAAATGGGTAAAATTTTTAGATATGATAATTATGATATAATTAATCTACTATAATGATAATTTTATATCTAACTTATAACCTTTTTATCTATGGTAAAATGATAACATCGCTCATGCGTATGTGGGCACTACCACCTCCATGATGCGATGAGATATGTTTCTTCATTTTTCATTAAATAGATTGTAATAATGATATATTTTTTGAATATATATTGTATATATGATATAATAATGACTCTGTAATGTTTAATTTTTATTTATTATTCTTTATTTCCATCCATAGAAATGTGAAAACAATGTTCATGCGTACGTATGACCTACCATCTCTATAAAAGGGGTAATTCATTTTTATATATCTAAATTTTTGATTGATATATATATATATAATATAATATAAAAATATATTATATTAATATAATGATTAAAAATATAGAGATTATTAAACCATGATCAATGGGGAACTACAAAAAATTCGAAAACTAAATTATTTTGAAAATAAACAAAATAGTAAACAGAAAGAAATAATGATTTTAATGAATGATTATTGGATAATAATTATTGAAATGATAAAAATGGATTATATATGATATTATAAGAGTGTACATGAATATGGTATTGAATTTTATTAAATGAAAAATTATTATACAACTGGATAATGATCTTTCAAAGAAAGTGGAACTCAATGTAATGGTTTAATAACTCAAATTGTCTTATTTAGGTCATAGGTGATGTTATGAACCTATCCTCATTTATGAGGTGTATATACAAACCCTTTTAAATGTTATATCCAAAATATATTTTTTATTAAAATATTTAACATTTCATTTTATTTTATTATTTCATGGGGATTATGATTCAAAATATACTAATGTGGCAAGGGTTTTACATGACAATCTCATTGTTTTTCAGGATTATCTATGTTTATGTTATCTAACAATAAAATTTCATGATATAACTCACATGAAACCTTTTAGTTTTATAATCCTATGGTTATTTTTAACTACTATATGTTTTCCATTGATTTGTGTATCTTTATATAATCAAGATATAGATGGAATTATTTTTATGAAAACCAAATTTACTCCCTTTTATTAAAAATACTTTCTCTTTCATATCATTGTTTTATAAAACTGGTTTTAGGGATTATTTCACTATCATTTATGGATTTATAAATTTCATTTTAACCATTTATTAATTTTTTATAATATATAAATAAATTAATATTATTGTTATTTTCTAAACAATGTATTTTTCTATCTTTTATAAATGTGGTAAATTAATTTTTTCTATTAAATTATACTGCATGAAAGGTATTTACATTCGTCATTAACACTCAATATAGTAAATATTACTTTAAAATTTTATAATTTTATTTAAAAATAAAATGTTGTCATTAATATTTCATAACTTTTTATATAATAAATAGGTTATTTTAAATTGAAAAGGGTAGTTTGATCATAAAATATTGTATATGATATTTTAAAAAAAATTTCATCAAATATGACATCGTTTGATGTTTTCAAAACATTATGTGGGATATCATAAAATTATACAATTATTATTCATTCTATATATAGATAATTATTATTATGACATGATTTTTATTAAACCCATTCTTTTCTATAGGTTATTCGAGGACTAAATGATGTTATTATGATAAAAAAGCTTTATTTTCTATGGGTTATGACATAATGAATTGTTTATGAAACCCATTATTTTCATAGTTAATGACATCGTGAGTGTTTTATAATCTTATAGAACACATAAGTATGATTTTCATTATGTGATGGGTGGGATTGATATTATATATCCCTCAAATTCATTAGGTATAGATGGATACCTAATGAGATAAAGAGGGATTGAATGGGGGAGTGAACCTAGTTCAGTATAGGAATTTTCCCAATATGATATTATTGAGATGGAATCATGACTACTATGATGGTTTGGGTAGAGAACCCAATCCATTATGAAAGATTTGGAAGTGTTCCCTTACTTTTATGGAAATTAATTTTTATTCTAATGTGTGTGCCAAAATATTTTGTCTTATTCAAATTCTATGCGCTCATAGATCATGTTTGTCAATTCCTTTATTATTCATGTCATAGGAACATCGATGATTTATTCCATGATTTAAGATTATGATATATGATAGACATAATATGTTTTTCAAAAGTTATTACTATATTTTCACACCATTATACTAATGTTATATTTAATTAAATAATGATCTCTCTCTTATTTATGTTTATAGAGTATCTAATCTCACCCTTTTTTATGTTTACTTTCCCCATGATTTGAAGAATGGTTTTATGTTTGATATGTCTAATAAGGGTGATTTTTATAAATAACAAATATGGTAACGATGTCGATATCTTATGAACCAGTTGTGAGTATGTTTATATTTCTGATGATAGTAGACCTATATGATTCTGGGATGGATTGTGATGTTATGTAATAAATATTCATCTAATGAGAAGTAATATTAATGTATAAAATGTATTGGTAATTAGATATAAAGAAATATTAATTTTGAAAATGAATATATATATAAAATAGATATAAAATAGAAGTAAATGAACAATGAGTGAAATATTAGGTATTTATATGAAATGGGAATCCCATACAACTATTATAATTATTATTATTAGAATGATAATCTGATTGTAGGAATACTAACCTTACAGTTGGATGAATAATTTGACTATTGGAATAGTAACATGATAATTGAAAGAGTAATTTGATGATTAGAAATTATAACCTAAAAATCAAAATTGTATCCTTACTTTTGGGAGTGAAAAATAATATTATAGCTTCTTAAACAAATAAAAAATGAAATTTTTATATCATAGTAAAAGTAAATAATTTTTTTAAAAACAATAAATTTATTATTGGTATATTTGTAAGTCATAAATCCTTTAATTAAAATGTTATAATAAATATAATTATTTAGAATAATTTTTACAGTAATGAAATTTATTTATAAATTTTTATTATGTTTAATTCTTATGATGAGATAATTTTATGATACCTTAAGTAATTTTTCAAAGGGTTCAAAAATTCAATATAATATTAAAATTATAATTTTTTCAGTAAATAAGGATTTTATTTTAATTTTTTTTTTCAAATTTAGAAAATATTTTCATAATATTTATTCAATTTTTCAAATTTACACATCGAATAATAGTTTGTGTTATTTTTTTGGTATTTTTCTAAAATCATTGATTTTTTTGTGAATAGTGAAATGAAAAAAATATGATATTTAAAATTATAAGTTAAATAAAAGGATTTGTGATTCATTAATAATATAAGAACCCATTATATAAAACTCACATTCACTATTTACTATAAATTTTGAAAAAAAATACTATTGGTAGTCTTCATAAAAAAATAATAAACTAACAATTATATTATTTAAAAACACCCTTCTCTTACCCTTATAGATACCACCCATCACCACCCCTTATCCTCACACCATATAAACCTTTTGGAATGAAAAATTTATTCCTAATTATCTTACCAATACTCTCCCTATTTCTTAGTGCTTCTAGTCTCACCAAAAGACAAATTGGATGTTCCTTACGGGTTTTTTCAATGATATGACATTCAAGAGGAAATATTCTCAAACTACCTCTCTTAAATTCTTCCCTTATTCTAGATTTACCTCACCTCCATCACAATGCTTGTAATAATAACTATAGTATCATATATTTAATTTAATCTTATATTTAATATATAATATATACTATCCATACACTTCTATTCTCCTCTTATTCAAAAAATGGATCCATTTTCGTTATTATGTCGGTTCACTCCCTCTGTGGACAATGAGCTTTTCTTCCATTATAGCTTTCAGAGAAGTGTTAAATTAACATATATTGTTTTAAAATGTCATAAATATGAATATTATATATTATTTTACTTTCTTTAATGAACTTATTTATATAATATTAAATAAAATGAAACTATTCCTTGACAGTTTGTAAAACCGTGGAAATAAAGTTACCATATAAAATTAATGTTTTACTAAATAAATTTACTATATATTGGAAAAAATTTGGATTATTTGTAAAATTTATATGTTAAAATTTTAATTAATACATTTACCTTTCACTTATGGATTTGTAGTCTATTTTTAAAAGAACTTCAATAATTACACACAAGTGATCTGACCATGGAATTGTGAAATGAATACCATTAGAACAATGGAATTAAACATTATATATCATTGAAATAATTATAAATGAACAAAATAAAAATACATTAAATAAAATATATATGAAAAAGTTTATTAATTAATTAATTACTAAATAATTAATTTTATTATTCATTACATTAAGTTCATATGATGAATGATTCTAGAACATAAGGTAATGGATATCTTTGGACAACCATTTTTCTTTAGGTTAGGACCTTACCATATCCCAATAAATCTCTCTTTCTATTTTATGTTAGGGAATGACTCTTAATTATTTATATATTTAACTTCCATATATCCCTATCTTATTCTTCCTTCATTTTGGGGGTGGGGGAAAACATTCCTTAAGATAATTTCATAAATTCCATATTTAAAATCAAAACCGATTAAGTGGAATTTTTTTATCACTTAATCCATTTATATTAGTATAATATAATTTTTTTAATTCACAATTTATTCAAAATGGGAAATAATTTAGATAAAAAAATCCAGTTTACCTTTTATTTTCCTATAAATTCCATACTTACAATTTCTCCAATAGAAATTATCTATTTCATAAAAGAGTAATTTGAAAGTTTATTTTCCCTACCCAATTATCTACCATTTATCATGATTTTTTTATAAAAAACACCATATTTTTAGGCCTATGATCATTTTATAAAATATAAATATCTAAAATATTTAATTACTTCTTATATTTGGAATATTTATGAAATATCCATTTATTATGGTATAAGGAATGATTATGAAACCCAATTATTTCTATAGGAAATTCTTATGATTATTCATTATGATTGAATTCCATTTGTGGAAAACATAAGAACGTACATTTTATGAAATATTGTATCAGATGTTAAATATTAATTATTATTTTCTAATGATTTAAATTACTTCCACAATCATATGATTCCAGGATAATATGACAACATGTTCTTCAGGTTATGATACCATGTTATTTTTCAAGATCTATCTCTTTTATGACTTCATGATAGGTTTCTTGACTAGAACATTATGCTTGATTATCATGTTAATTTTCTTGTTGGGATTTATAAATCACCCCTTTCTATTATTTATTCTATAGGTTATCCTTTGAAATTTTATAATGTCAAAGGTATTTTGTAGATCATTAAGGATAATAAAATAAATATTTCTTATTTTAGTGTCTTTTTGATGTATTGTGAACATACTCCTTCAATGAAATAAGGCCTCATAATTTATGGGTTATTATTATGGGATATTTATGTTAAAAATCACGTAAGAATATCATTAAAAGTCTTGGGTATCTATAATTAAGTAGAAATTTAGTTAATAATATCTGGGTACAAAATATGATTATCTTTCTTTCTCAACTGACCAGTTTCAATGTGTGTTATTTTATATGGATTATTTTATATAAACATGGAAAATAGTATTATTTCAGTTAAAATATTATCCTCATGTCCTAGGGGATAACCTAATAACCCATTCTAAAATATGTATATAAATTCTATAATAAAAACCATACTTAATATTTAGGTTTTTCTAACCCATTTAAGATAAATATCCCTCATTAATTGGTATCAACACCCATTATAGAGTTACAAATTCCTCAAGGAGTTTATATTCTTTGTCACGACCCGCCTTCACCAAAAGGAGGGAAGGGTCAGCAGATTGCCAGGCCCTTCCTTCTTTGAGTTGAAGGAGAGATAATGACCCCCGAAACCCGCCTTCAATAGGTCCCGGAGTGGCGACTAGCACCAAGGGTATAGGAAGTTCTCGCAAATGGAAGGCATTACCCTTTTTATTTTATAGGATCGAAAGATAAGGAGGAGAAAACCCAACAACACCAAGATAGAAAGAAAAGTAAAGACAAAAGTAAACCATTCCCACATGCATGTTAAAACAGTTTACAACAAGGTACAAGTACAAAAGAAAAAGAAGCTCTCAAGTACAATACCAAAAGAAAGCAGAGGTACGACAACAGCGACAACCCCAACTGTCCGACTAATAGGGTCCCGCGCAGCCCTGGTAGTCCTCCTGGAAACCTGAAAGTAAACGTAGGGTGAGCATACAAGTACACTCAGTAGGGAAAACCAAGACTCTCGTGCACAAGTGGGGGAGACATACTAAAGTCCCGTGAGGAAAAAGTGAACCAAACAGCTAACAAGGCAAACTATCCATCCCAGGCCTCACCAAGGCTCACTCCCCAAATAACGCAAGTCAAGTAATATATATAATAAGAGCACATCGATGTTTGGGTACCCCGCGCCACTTTCCCACTGGTTATTGAGACATCCTACGCATCGGACCAATCCCGCCATTCTCACCGCAGTCCCACTGCCAAAACCCGCCCGCACACACCTGGGCCACAACCACACGCAGTCCCACTGCCAAATCCCGCCCGCACACACCTGGGCCTCAACTGTCACAAGTAACCATGCCTGCAAACACCTAGGCCAGAACAACCACCGCTACGCCCGAAGACACCTGGGCTAAAGGATCCACTGCCACGCCCAAAAACACCTGGGCCTCATCCCGAAGACACTTGGGAAACCACCTGCCGCACGCGCCTGGCCAACCACCACAACACCCTGCCCGATGATTCTTGGGCTAATAATGGACTTCAGGCCATCACAGCCTGCCCGAAGGTACTTGGGCTATCCGGGAAAGGGAGCAGAAAAGGAGCTAATAACCAGCCACTAAGGATAGTGTTGGAAAAAACACCCTTCCCCCATAAATGGGGGTGTTCGGCACTAAGTGCTCAACTTGGGTGGGGCGCGAATAAGAAACACAAAGCTACAAGTATAGATATAGGTAACAAAAACTCACCCAAAACTTAGGTTTTCCTAGCCAACCTACAGGACACGACACCACAACGTCCGAGTCAAAATTCACGACCCTTGCCCACAAACCATCTGTCCCATTCTTGTTTCACGTTCGGTCAATTGTTCAATTAATTTTATGCACTACTGGGCAACTACCATAAGCATAACCAAGGAAAACGTCAAGAATAGATCAACCAAAACACTCACACCCGGTTCTGCCAACAGAGGATCTCTCCCCAATTTGTGATAAAAACTCACAACCACTGAAACCATGCCAACAGGAGATCCCATCCCCCAAATTCACACAGTCACCGAGAGTATAAAAAGAACGGGGAATCCCATCCCCTCCCACATTTCCAGCAAACGGCCCGAAGGGAAAACAACCAACAACCACTACCAACACAAGTCAGGGATTTTCAGATTTAAATGACTTAACACACTCCATGATTTCAAAATTCCATGTGTTCTATCCGTTAGTTATCACAGAAGGGTTGATCCTGGTGCTTTCAATTATTCAGCTGGGTATACGTGATTAACCAATTTCACAGCAGGAGTTCACAATTTCAGCAACCCATTTAAAACATCACGAGGGGATTCAAGTGTACACACACGACCACCAACGGCCTCAATTTTCAGGAAAACATAGACCAGTACAACAAAAGGGATGATCACAAGATAAAGCATAAACAACGATCACAACCCCTTCCCCTTCTTTCTTTAGAACTTCGTTTAGTATCTTCATTAGGGTTTGGTTCAACCAATTCCATAGGAACAAAAGTAACGCCCACCCCGCATGATACACAAAGGTGAGAGACGAGAGAAATTCCCTACTTGTTGATGGATGATCGACGTTTAGGCCGGGGGCGCGGAACTTTACGGATAACGACGCGGCGGTCCCGATGCACCAGAAGGGCCACGATCGAAGAAGGGGGAAAACCACGGCCTAACCCTTAATTATAAGGGCTGGGGACGGTTGAGATGAAAACACAAAACCACGGAAGACGAGGGAGTCGTGGGTTGACCACGTGGCTTGACTCATCATTAATGATGCTGGGTGGTTTTAACTGACCCATGAATTAATGAAGCATTTAATTAAGACCTTTGCGCGCGTTTCGGATTTCCAAGATATTTTTTAGCAAGGGAGAATAGGGTTTAAAACCCTATTTGCGAAAAAGGAACATTACTGGAACAACTTGGCAGGGCCGGTCTCACCGATCGGTGTCGCCGATCGGTCTCACCGATCGGTCTCGCCGATCGGTCTCAACGATCGGTCTCACCGATCGGTGTCACCGATCGGTCGCACCGATCGGTCCCACCGATCGGTGTCACCGATCGGTCTCGCCGATCGGTCCCACCGATCGGTGTCACCGATCGGTCTCGCCGATCGGTCTCACCGATCGGTGTCACCGATCGGTCTCACCGATCGGTGTCACCGATCGGTCTCACCGGTCGGTCTCACCGGTCGGTCTCGCCGGTCGGTCTCGCCGATCGGTCTCCCCGATCGGTCTCACCGATCGGTCTCACCGATCGGTCTCCCCGATCGGTCTCACCGATCGGTCTCCCCGATCGGTCTCACCGATCGGTCTCCCCGATCGGTCTCACCGATCGGTCTCCCCGATCGGTCTCACCGATCGGTCTCGCCGATCGGTCTCACCGATCGGTACCCCGCAAGGAAACCGGATTTTTGGCAAAGGAAGGGACCAAGGGGGGTCTGGGTCTTCACATTCTTCCTTAAAATGAATGATTTATATGGGTTGTTTTCATATATAAAATATAATTTACAAATTTATAAAAGTAATAGAAGTATTTTTTTTGAAGGAAATTACAATAAATCCTAATTAGTGTAGAGTGGTATGCTTGTAAAATGATCATCCCACTATAAAGTTCACTTAAATGGAATTCAAAATCTAATAATAGGTGTTAGTGAAGTAATTATTCTAGAAACATTGTGTATTTTAATGAGTTATATTAAGTATAATTAGATATGACATTTAAAGTTCATGAATTTTTAATAATAATATATATTCAAATTTGAGTATGGTTATATAAATATAATAAATCCATAAAAATTTATGCGAGACAATATTTATATCAAATAGTCTTACAATAATGAAAATTAATCTAATGATGTTCAAAATAATGACACCTTAATTTTGACCTAAAAAATATTAGGTTTAACTTATCCCTCTCATAGGACATTATATAAGACATTTGAAAAACCTATATTATATTATGTTTTATCTTTTTATTATTTAAAACATAATTCAAATAATTTAATAAACCATTATTTGATACCAACTGATACATTTCAAACCCATACATCTAAATATTGTGATAGAAATATATTATTTACACACACAATTATATATAAATTATGGAAAATTGAACAAAAATGACATATCTATTATATCATTTTCACTAATTATATATTTTATGAGAAAAATAATATATATAATAGAATTTAATTTTTAACAGTTTTCTCCAAGTTTAGTTTTCATAAAGATAATTTCAAATTTCAACATAAAAATAATTTTCAAAAGTGAAAAATATGAATATTAAATCGTTATATTAAAACTTAGAAAACTAGAAACTAAAAATTTAAACATACATAATGGTTAATGTATAAGAAATGTGTTGATTAATACACACAATATATATAAATGGAAATAAATACCACTTTGAGCATTTTAAACCAGTTCAAGTAAACCCACATCAATAAAAGTAATATAAAATTTTAATTTCAATAGAGATAAATAAAAATAAAAAAGTAATATAACATAATAAATATTTATAACTAAAAATACTATTTTATGATAACATGAACAATGATGTTGAAGTGAAAAATATAATATAGAGACTGATAATGATTCATATCAAGGTTGTACTATGTTTTTTGAGAAATGAGTCAAAGAAGAATATTTTAAAATGAAAAATATATATTCACTAGTGAAAATGGGAAAAAAAATTAGTTAATTAAAAATTAAAAAATATAATAATCCTATAAGAACATAGTTAATAGAAAATGGGGGTGACTCAATGATGAAAACTCCTTCAAAAATAAATTTTTGATTTGGTATAGTATTAATGAAAAAACATGATAAATATATCTGGAAATGGATGTGTAAATCATAGGAATCAAAAATTATTTTTTCATGAAAGAATTAAATTCAGTAGTAAGTACACCACATCAAAGAATAATTGGACTATAATTGAAAATATGGCTCATGGAATGAAAATCGATACAAAGAACAATCACATTAGATTATTTCTTAGTTACAAATTCTTGAAAGCCAAGTACAATATTTTTTTTATTATTATAAATCCTTTTCAGGACCACATTTATATTGATATTACCTAATATTATTCATTTAAAATTCATTATTATATATTAATTCATCATTAATTTATAAAATTTATAATTGAGTTCTAGTTGTTTAATTTGTTCCTTGCTTGCTTTGGTATGATAGTTCCACTAAAAAAATCCAATATTATATTTTCATCACCTACAAAATGGTCATAGAGTCGATATTGATATATTAAATAGGGTTCAAGAATTCCATGTTAGTTTTATTGATGTTACAATGATTGTAAATAAAAGCTGATTAAAAACATACACTTTTCAGATTTTGATTCAATAATAAGAATTAAATTTTAATAATGTAAATAATTATATATTTTACCGTTTTATAAATATAAAAACACAATAAATTAATATTTTTTTATAAATATTAATTGTTTTTACATTTTCATAATAATTTAAGATGAAGACATTATAACAACATTTACGTTGGTGGTAAAACCAACCCAATAAAGAACACTATATAACTATTGACTGAGTTAGAATATTTTATTGATTATTTATATTATCAATTTTACAAAAATAATTATTTAAAAATAATGTTGTTATAGTGATTAAATATATGTATGAATAATGGGATAAATAAGATAAAACAATTGTTCATGGGAGGATAACAACTACATTTAATACTTGAATCCACTCTTAGGGAGACTCTAGAAATTTTAGGATTTTGGACTCCTTATGGACACGAGTAATATTCATGGGATAATAATTTAGGGGAGGAAATTTAAGTGGAAATTAAATGGAGAAACTAATTAATTATTTGATTTATAATGAGTATTGGTGTGTTATTTTATAGGTGATAATTATAGAAATTTCATTGGAAACATGAGTTTGGGGAAAGGTATAAATGAAATCACATTGGATTTAGATAGAATATATAAGGGAATTTTTGTTGGGTTTAAATTTTTTATGGTTCCTCCCCCAAAAAATTCCCCTCCTAAGTTGGAAATGGAGAAAGAGAGATGATGACCACCTGAGTCCTTCCTCCATTAGGCCCCTGGGTGGTGACCAACACCAAGGGTACACACATCTCCCAAAAAATGGGAGGCATTACCCTTTTTATAGTAAACAATATCAGGATATAAGATGTATCAACCTTAAAAAAATACAAAACATATATATTAAAGAAATCCAAAACCATCCCACATGAATGTTTAAAACAAAACTACTTCAAATAAAAATAAACTCCAATGTAAAAACCCCAAAGTAAAGCTATGAAGTGACACAAAAACTATCCCAATGTCTAATCTATTTACACCTAGCATGGACCTCACAGTCATACTAGAAACATGAATTCAGTTTTATAATGTAGGGTGAGCATACAAGTATACTCTGTTGGAAAGACTAAAGTATCTAATGCACATGTGGGAGAAGCATACAAATGCTCTCGTGAAAACACAATAGAAACCAACATCACCTGATTAGGTATACTAGACAACCCAACAACACTAAATTTAAACTCACCAAATAATTCTAGTTACGTAATATAATATAGAGCACATCGAGGATAGGGTTCCCTACAACACTTTCCCACTAATTAGCTGCTCTCACACCCTAACAGAAAAATTCCTCGTGCACCCACTTCTTTCAAAAGAACAGAGTCACAATCCACCCGCACACACCTGGGCCTCACAACTACATATCACCCATAAAAACCTGAGCCACATACAATATCCCATCCCACCTTCACACATTTGGTAATTACAACTACGTCTCACCCACAGACACATGGTCCACATACCACATCCCATCCCAAAGACACCACTGAACACAAAACATCTCATCCTGAAGACACTTGGAAAGAAACTTTCCTACACACACTAGGCCCTCATGAATCACAACCTACCCAAATAATCTTGGGAAATCACTACCAAGAAGCTAGAGCAGGGAAGGGTGGGTGGCCATCCATCCATCCTCCCATCGAGATGTTTGGGAAAGACACCCGCCCCAATAATACTGGGGGAATTCAGTACATAGTGATCAACTAGGGTGGGTTGCATATAGAAATCACAAAAGGAATATATATATATATATATATATATATAATAACAAGAAATCAATCCCAACCCATGGGATTTATGACAACTTCTACCTATACATGCATTTATCAACATCAATAATCATCACTATAGATGTTGATAAATGAAATCCATGTCACAATAAGCCCCAAACTCATTGGGTACCCCCAACAAACTCAATTAATCAATTCTCATTATTTATTAACTATTCATTTATTCATTCCATCACTACACATAAAACAACTAAGCATAACTCAAAACAAGCAACATAGAGAAATGGTCAACACCACCATAGTCATTTCAGAAGGTGAAGATCCTACTCGCTTAACACACTTCAAATTTACCCTCTATTTAAAACCCATTAATTCTATAACAATGTAAGGATATAGATACATGAATTTAATCTTTCTACATGATATTCATGGGAAAAAACTGGCTAAATTACCCATACCAACTACAACCATCATCATTATTCAGATTCATTTGGCCAAATCCACCACCTCGACCACAACAGACCCCAAAATCACAGCTGCACAAAACACAACTCACCACAACCACACTCAAAAACCCTACTACATAAAAACACCACACCTATAACATCTATAAATATAAACCTAACACAACCTGATGGATTCCCCATTGCACAAAACAATCCATAAACTCCATAATCAATAAATCGCTCAACATGAGATTCCATCACACCACTTGTACCACCTCACATCACACAACCAAACCCACAACCCTACTACTGCACAAGTCAAAACAAACCCACACCCAACACACCACAGTACAGACCAAGGAAGATCATTTTCAGATTTAATATGGAATTCCTCATTCAAATTCCTTTAGTTAATATAGGGGTTATCTTAGAAAAAGTATGATCCAAGGGCATCCATTTATTAGATGAGTGAATGTGGTTAATCAATTTCCTATATATAAAGTCATTAAAAAAATTCCAAAAACAAGCATTCAAAATCCATTCTAGGTGCACAAATAAAGACCCCAAATGACCATTATTTTTAGTTAGTGATTATCCTATACTAAACAAAACATCAATAAGAAAAATAATAAAATAGAATAAAAACATAAGTCACTTTTCAAAGCCCTACATGTTGATCTTAAAGTGATTACATTATATTTATTTATTTAGTATTCTTATATCTTTAAAAGGAGACATTCATACACCCACCCCGCATGATAAAAAATAAAATATAAACAATGATTTCTGTACCTGGAAGAACAGATTGTCACAAATTCTTTATTATAGTAATGTTGGGGGTGCACATGAAGCAGGAAGAAGCCTCCGGGAAAACATATACCAAGTCCACAACACAAATGCATGACTCCTTGAAAAAGAAGGTTTCAGGGAAACTTGGTATCAAGAGAATGAGAAACATATAAGGAAGAAATGATCTTATCTTTAGAAAGGATAGATCCTATATCAATGAAATAATGATTTTAAAATAAATTAATGTTGGATCTCGACCAAGACCATGGGGTTTGGAAATTTAAATGAATCGAGATTTTTATAGGAGTCAAATATATTATTTAGGTACATTAAAATGGCTTCAAAACCACATAAATATGGAACTAAACTCAATTTACATCAAAGGAAATGTAAAGGGGAGAAACTAAAAAACTGGAGATATTTGAAATTTTGAAAAAATGTTGGGAATGAATCACCGTTGGGTGAGTCACATTCATGAGTCGGTAGTGCAGGTTACTAGCGGATGATTCATCATTGGGTGACTCACCATTGGACAACTCACCATTGGATGAATCACCATGGAATGAGTCACCATTAGACAAGTCACTGGTGGACGAGTCACCATTGGGTGCCTCATCGTTCGACTAGATACCGATGTACGAGTCACTGTTGGGTGAATCACCATTGGATGACTCACTATTTGATGAATCACAATCAGATGAATCACCCTCGGATGAGTCACTATTAGATGAGTCGCTATCATGACTCACCATTGAGGACCTACTGGTGTGAGTCACCATTATGACTCACCATTCCAAACTCACCGGTCCTGACCCACTATTGCGATTCACCATCACGATTCACCAATGTTACTCATCATTAGGATGAACCTCTATTGAAAAAAATAGAATTTTCAAGAACTCTTAAAATGAGTCACTGACACCACCTAGAACTACTTAAAGACCCGATTTTCATAAAGTAATGGACCAGAGTAGTCCGAGCCATTATATTAGATACCTATCAAACCATTCTCACCCTTTAGAATTAAAAACCAAACCCAAAAATAAAAGAGGGGTTCAAAAATGACCCCCCTGATATAACTCTCAAGGATCGTTTTACACTTAAAACACCGCTACCAATATCAAAGTTCAATAATAAATCACCCTATGTTGTGCGAAAGATGGAGTGAAACCTCAATATCCAAGAACCCCTCCTCCAACATTTGCTAACCCAACTAACCAGAAGACTCCCCACACAAGCATAATCACTGCATTGTTTGAACACATGAATCAGAGAATCTCATCCTCTATATCAAGATACCATCCCCTATGGGCATCTCTAACTTTCCCACATGGTTTTAATCACATCACAATTAATGCATCTCGATTAGGAATTTGGTCTTCCCCTTTTTACATGCTAAGAACTTTATTGCACATTATAGAACAAGGAAAAACTCATCTCATAACAAACAAGGTTCAAACACTGCATTGAATAGTTCAAAAGACCAATGGAAAACTAAAAATAGCTTTGGGTACTGGGAATCCATTTGCACTTCTCACTCCCATGTACTCTCCTCTATCCCACCATACCTCCAGAACAAGCAAACCAAAGGAAAGATCTGTCCACACAACATCTTCTCCCAGTGATCCTAAATCTCTACTAGACACTATATGAACATCATGTCATACTATATATCAAACTCTCCCATGTTGATGATGTGGGAGTCATAATGTATATACCGATGAAGGTGAGAGACATGAAAGACATCGTGGACCCTCTTCAACTACGGTGGCAATGACAAATGGCATGCGACCTCACCAACTCACTCCAAAACCTCGAAGGGTCCGACAAACCTTGGAGAAAGTTTTCTCCCTATCTAGAACCTCTACTTACCATATTGAGGGGAAATCATAAAGAACACATGGACCCCAAACTTGAACTCCAACGGCCTCCTCTTATTATTGACATTAGACTTCTGACATTCTTGCTCTACCTTCATTATCTCACGAATGACTTAAAAATTCTATGTTGTGCTCTGAACTACCTCAGGTCCATGAACTACTGTCTCCCTAACCTCTATCCAGTAAAAAGGTGAATGACATGGTATTCCATAAAAATATTCAAACTGAGCTATTCCAATGGAAGATTGATTTTTATTATTATAAGAAAACTAGACTAAGGGAAAGTGTCATGCCCAATATTCTCCAAATCCTAAGACACATGCTCCCAACATATCCTCCAACATCTGGATATTCTGTTCTATCTTCCCATCTATCTGAGGTTGGAAAGCAGTGATGAGAAATAATCGAGTGTGAAATGCATGATGCAATCCCCCCAGACCCATGAGGTAAAGCATGTATCCCAATATGAGACAATGGATATCAAAACTCCATACAACCTCACCAAATCTCACACATAACAGTTTTCCAAGGAATCTAATACACTGGACTCCATAATTGCTAAGAAGTGGGAAAATTTCATAATATGATCCACTGATACCCATATAGAATTATATCATCCCTGAGACCTAGGTAACCTTGTTAAAATTTCCTTCGATATGTCATCCCACTTCCACCTAGGGAAATCTAAGATATGTAACAAACCATGGGGAACACAATGCTCAACCTTAATATACGGGAAAACCATGCTTTTCGCCACAAACTCTGCTACAAACCACTTTATCCTGGGCCAACAAAACTACTCTCTCAGGCCCCGATACATGTTGGAAACTCTTGTGTGTACTACTAAGGGTGATCAATGATACTCATAAAGGACTCCATCATGCAACGCCACTTGAACAAAAAACCTCCCATAAAACAAAATATGATTCTGACCATCCTTTGACTATCCCTCTAGAGCATAACCATGGTCAATGTAATCATGAATCACTTCTTCCTCTAATCCCCCCACTGAGACTCCTCCACATGTTGCATCAGAGAAGACTGCACCGTCATTTGAAAAAACAGCCTCTACCGTTATATAACCTTGCATCTAATCCCAAGGCTCCCATGTAACCAAACTCCTCTATCTTCTTCTAAGCATCCAAAAACTCCCAAAAAACCTTTTTAAGTGAATTTCTTCTCAATGAATAATCCAAAACAATCCTCTTTTTTTGAGATATATGAGATCTGAAAATCATATTCCTAAAGAAACTCTATCCAACTATACTGTCACAGATTCAGATCATGCTGGGAAAATAAATACCACAACCACTTGTTATCAATGAAGACCAAAAATCACTTGACAATGAGGTAATTCCTCTAAAAATTCAGTGAAAGAAAAACCACTAATAACTCTAGATCATGGGTGGCATTGTTATGTTTGTGGGGATGTAAATTCCTAGAGCTATAAGAGATCACTCCCTACATTGCATCGACACATATCCCAAGCCCAAACAGGAAGCATCATAAAACACCTCGAACAGAAGCCCTTCCTCTAGAAACTGAAACACTAGAGTAATGGAAAATATCTACTTCAGATAGCTTAATGATTCTTGACACTACTCAATCCACACAAAAGTCTGGTCTTTCTTGATTAGAGTTGTAAATAGAGATAAATATTGAGATAAATCAGGTACAAACCTATTGTAGTATCCCACAAGACGAATAAATCCACAAACCTATGAAATATTCTAGTGTAATTCCCAATAATCAAATACCTAGACCTTTTTCAAGTCCACTACTACACCCTCATGGGACACCAAATTCCCAAGGAAACATACCTCTCATGTCCAAAACCTATACTTGGAAAACTTTCCGTAGAGATGGTGGATTCAAAGGACCTGCAATATGGTTTCGAGATGCTTTCCACAATCCTCCTCTGACTTCGATTAAATCAAGTTATCATAGATGAATAAAATGATGAACCGATCCAAGAAATTGTGGATGAAAGAGTTCATGAGTCCCATGAATATGGATGGTATGTTTGTAACACCGAAAGGTATGGCTACGAACTCAACGTTCTCATACCTACATTTGAAATCATCCTTTGGGATATATCCCTCCTTCACCCTCAAATAGTGATACCAAGAACACATATCGATCTTAGAAGACAAACTCACCCTTATCAACTGGTCAGAAATATCATCTATCCTTGGGAAAGGGTAAGGGTTCTTGACTGTCACCTTGTTAATCCTCCAGTTCTCTATTCATAACCTCATAAGACCATATGACTTCTTTAGAAACATCACTAGATCACCACATGACAACACACTAAGCCAAATAAATCTCATCTTCATGAGAACATCAATATGAATCCCTAACTCCCACAACTCAGAAGGTGCCATCCAATAAAGAGTAATATAAATTAGAGTATCATAGGGCTGTAAGTCTATCCCTAACACAACGTCACATCAAGGGGTTAGAGTCACAACCTCCTTGAGGAAAAATACCAAGAACTCACCAAAAACCCTAGAATATTCCCCCATATCGATGGATATAGAATCCACTAACAGCTTGTCCAATAAGCAAAGAAGAGGATCCATACACCAACTGGCCACTTGACAGCTCCACTCACCCATGAAAGCCACACGCTGACCATCCATGTCTGAAAATATGACTCTTCTCTAGAATTAGTCGACAATGGAATAAACATAATACAACCATTCTATGTAGAGAAAAACATTGTATGACTACATCAATAGCAAACAATATCCCCATTGGACTACTGAAGTCCCATTATCAGTCTACATCTGTGACACACATCAAACAAGTTGGTCTGAACTCCGTCTGCCATACTCAACCACATGGGTAGGAGAACCCTCCCTAATTATTTTTTTCAGACCATAGGATAGACTAGGTGCAACAAATGATCAGGAATATTCTGAATCAAACAAAGAACCAGAAAGGGTACTAAACAAGCTGATCGTACCTAGAATGATCTATGTCCCTACAAGAATTTCTGCCTCTTCTATGTGTAACTGACCACAACTAGCTCCTCCTCCCCTATTCTAATGAATTCCTCCATGAAACAACTTGGTTTGAGGTCCCTGAGGAATACCATAATGTCATCCTCTACCTGATCCATCTCAGGTCGGGGGAGCATGAGTCTACTGTTCCTATTGTTGAAACATCTCGGGTGATAACTACTTTTAGGTGGGCGTTGAACCTTTTCACCTCCACCATACTTAGCTCGAATGGCATATAAAAACTATTTCTCAAGAAGTCCATAAACTATGATAAAGAAACACATCAGCCCTAAGACCATTGGAAAGGTACAAGGACCATAAGGTTGAAACAAGAAACTACTTAGGTTGACTCACTATTGGTTGAAACCTCAAAGGCCCTAGTGCATGAGACCTGCTACTAGTAACATTGCCTCTAGAAGAACCCTTATGGATCCCCTATCATGGTATACCTCCTAACAAGTTCATCTTCTCAACTACCTTCACCTTCTTCTAGACCTCCATGTACATCATCAAGGTAAAGGGAGTAACTACGTACATGAGAGAAGGATGAAGTGCCTCTTCTTTGAGACTTTCATGAGAATCCTCATCTAGAGAGAAATCTGGAGAAAAAAAAGGAGATACTTGAACATAATCCCCATCTACCATACCAAAATACTCCCCGGTTTGAGGGAGAGTAACTTCTATCTCCTCTCACACTTCATGGTTGATGAAATGAATTCTGCTCCGAAATTATTTTTGAAATCGATCAACAGAACATCAACCACTTTCCTCTCCCCCATGTACAACATCCACCACTGACATGAAACTCCCCGCATATATATCACTACTAAAGGAACCTGGCACTCCATCAGAGGAAAGATCAAACTGAAGGTGATATCAAGCTCCTCAAGCCAGATCTATGCCTCAGTATCTGAAACACATCTCTCATACTTTTCCAAGGCCTACCGCTTCAATGTATGAAATGTTCTCTACCACTGGTTGTCCTCCTCCACTGGATCAACCCTCTGCCGATCAACTAGGATAGCCTAATAAGCCTCAATTACCTAAGCCAAAAGTGGATTATGAATGAGTTCTTAGCTGAAAAGGTAAACAAGGAGTTCCTAAGCCTGGGTATTATATAATTTTATTTAAGATCCATTTTAACTTATTTATTTAACCATTCCAAATTCTCAAAAAATCTCAATTCATATAGAAACACAAGTAATTAAGATGAATGTAATTTTCCTAGGTCTCTTCCTTGAAAATATTGTATCCTCACACTATCATTTGGTAGGATCAGAGTCCTTATGTCAATCACGGGGGGCCCTAAAATCCTGTGTCCAGCTGGTCTTCCCTGGCCTCTATCATGCACTAAGATCACCTAACATTGTTTCCATAACCTCCCATGAAATCCTCACTGTGAATAACACCAAACTCCCTCATATATCTCAAACATAACTTCTCATACCATTTTTTCAGGACCCCCTCCCTCCAAAGGTTCCCCTCCTAAATAGAGAATAGAGAAAGAGAGATAATGACCCATGAGTCCTACCTTCAGTAGGCCCCAGGGTCAAAACCAACACCAAGGGTACAAAAATCTCATAAAATGGATGGAATTACCTTTTATATAGTAAAACATATTGTGATATAATGTATCAACCTCAAAAAACTCCAAGACATATATATATAAATGGGAAAAACTATCCCACATGCATATTTAAAAAACTGCAATAAATACAAGTAAACATTGAAGTAAAAAATGGAAATGTAAATCTAATCATCAACGCAACAACTATCGTAGGGTATAACAGCCACCTAAACCTCACCAAATACATGCTCACCAAATAACAAAAATCAAGTAAAGTAATATAGATAATATTTATGATAGGGTACCCCGCACCACTTTCTCACTAACTCGCCGCTCTCACACCATAATGGAAAACATCATGGCACTCACACCTATTTCAAAATAACCCCATCACAACCCAACCATTGAAACCTGATAATCACAACTACATCTCTCCCATACAAACCAAGTCCACATACCACATCACATCCTGCCCGCACAGACATGGGCCTCACAACTATGTCTCACCCACAAACACCTTGGTCACATACCACATCACATCCCGAAGACACCTGTGAGAACAAAACATATCATCTCAAAGACACCTAGAAACAAAACTTTCCTGCACACACCTGGGCCCCATAGATCAGAACTAGCCTGAAGAAACTTTGCCTATCATGACCAAGAAGAGGGAGCAGGGAAGAGCGGGTGGCCAACTATCGATCCCCCCATCGGGGTGTTTGTGAAAGACACCATCCCCCACGACAATAGGGTAATTCGACATGTAGCGCGCAAATAGGGTAGGGTGTGTATAGAAATCAAAATTAACAATACATAGATATATATATATATATAATAACAATCCCTCAATACCAACCTAATGGGATTCCTAAAAACTGCTACCTCTATATGAATTTATCAACATCTGCAGCTGTCACATCGGATGTTGTTAAATGAAATTAAATTCAAAACAAGCCCCAAACACATTTCATACCCCCATATAGATAAATTAATCACTTATCATTCTCTATTAACTATTTATTTATTCATCCCTTCATTACCTGAGTAACTACTAAGCACAAATGGAAACAAGAAACACATGAAAACAGTCAACACCACTATAGTCATTTTAGAAGGCAAAGAGCCTACTAGATTAACAGACTTCACATTTAGTCTCTATTTAACACCCATTCATGCTATAAAAATATACCGATCCTGAGTTAAAGATTGAATATTTATTCATGATAATCATAGAGAATCATTGGGTAAATTACCCATACCAACTACTTCTATCATCATTCTTAAGAGTCATTCTACACAATCCATCACCCAACCACAACCCCCCTAGCTCAAAGCCGTACACAACACAACTCAACAGAACCACACTCGAAAACCCTGTTATATAACAACACCACACCCACCAAATGCATAAATATAAGCAAAGCACAACCTGATGGAATCCCCACTACACAAAACGACCCATAAATTCCACAATCAATCAATCTCTAAAACTAATATTTCATTACACCACTCGTACCACCCAACATCACATAGCCATACCCAAAACCCTACAACTGCACAAGTCAGAAAAAACCCACACCAAAAATACCACCAAACAACCCAAGGAAGATCAATTTTAGATTTAACAAGTCATTTATTATTCAATTTCATCTTTTTAATCCAAGGGTTATAATAGAAATAGTTTTATCTCGGGGCTTTTATCTGTTAGCTGAGTGTACATGGTTAATAAATTTAATATAAATATATATACAGTCATTCAAAAGAAGTCCAAAAACATTTATTCACATGAAATTATAGATTAAAAAACAAAGGCCACCAATAACCATGATTTTTAGTGGGTTATTAGCACATGGAAAACAAAATATCAAAAAGAAATATAATAAAACATATGTATAACAGAAGTCACTTTTCCTAGCCCCACATGTTGATCTTAATGTTTTTCAATTATCATTATTTATTTAGTATTATACTATCTCCACAAGGAGACATTCATACACCCACCCCTCATGATACACAAATAAAATATAAATTAAGGGATCCTTACCCGGAAGAACATATGATCAACAATTCCTTATTGGGCCAAAGAAGGGGGTGTGCATGCAGTAGGAAGAAGTGTTGGGGGGAAAACAATCGAAGGCCACAGAAAAAACTCATGAATCCTCGTGAAATAAGGTTTAGGGTCACCATGGTATGATGAAATTAATAAATTTAAAAGGAATTAAGGATATCATCTTTAGAAAGGCCTGACCATATATCGATAGAGGAATGATTTTAAAATCCATTTACTCGAATCTTAACGAGGACCATGGGGTCCATCCATTTAAAAGGCTCGCGATTTTTAGAGGAGTAAAATATTTTATTTAGGAACATTGAAATGGATTAAAAACCACTTAAATATGGCATTAAACTCAATTTATGTCAAAGGAAACGTTAAGGGGTGAAACTGAAAAAACTAGAGAAAACTAGAATTTTAATAAACAGTTAGGCATAAGTCATTGTTGCTTGAGTCGCCATCGTGAGTCACTTGTGTATGAGTCTCTGGTGTGAGATATTAGTGGATGAGTCACCATTAAGTGACTCACTACAGGATGACTCATAATTGGATGACTCACTGTTGAAAGAGTCACCATTAGACAAGTCACCAGTTGATGTGTCACCACTAGGTTACTCATTGTTGGATAAGATATCGGTGAATGAGTCACAATTGGGTGACTCACCATTGGAAGAATCACCATTGGATTACTCACCAATGAATTAATCACCATCAGGCGAGTCATAGTTGGGTGAGTCACCGTTGGCAGAGTCACCATTGGATGAGTCACCATTGTGAGTCACTACTGGAAACCTAACGATGTGAGTAACCACGGAGAATCAACCTTCTCGACACACGGGTCCTTACCCACCGTTGTGAGTCACCATAACAAGTCACCAATTCCACTCACCGGTGGGATGACCAACCGTTGGAAAATATGGAATTTTGGAAAACTTCTGAACTGGGTCACCATTACCTCCAAAAACACCCTAAAGTCCAAATTTTCAGAAAGTAATAGTCTAGAGAAGTCTAGTCCATTATAGTATTATTCACTCCAACAACTCACCAAGAACATATCGAATGTCTAGATATCATATTTATTATCCATAATTTCTCCCATGTCATTTCTAAATTGGTTTACATCATTTAGTTATTTATTATGGTAAATATGATTTTAGAAACAAATAAACCCTATTACCAAATTTTAATATGTTGACTACAAATTGAGACTCAATTTAATTAAAAAAATTTAAATATAGAGGTTATGTACCTTTTAAATGAAAATGTATAATATTATGTGAGTTTTACTTTGAAAAATAACTTTTCCAACCTTTTGTTTTTTACTATTATTTCATATTAATTTCAAATAATTTCATAACTTCAAATGTAATTATTTACACATAGGGAAAATTAATTTAATAAATATTTGGGTTAAAAAGTGACCAATTTATTTTATTATTGAAAAAATTTAAAACCAATAAAAAATATTTTATAAGGAAATATAAAATTTTAAAATTTATTTTCATTAATTTTTCTTTTACTAAACAAAAATTAAATTTTATCAATCTAATAGTATTAAAATTAATCAATGAAATTATTAAATAAATACAACTAAAATCATTATTTTAATGTTATATAAAAATAAATAATATATAAAAATTCAAATATTTATGAAATGAATATAATTTTAGTAATAAGATATTATTATTTTATTTAAACTAGAAATATTTAAATTGTATGATTTTTCGTAAGTTTTATCGATGATAATTAAATATATTAGAATCATATGAGTCCATTGAGTATTTATCCAAAAACCATGTTTCCGAGGACTATATAACTAATGAATATACCCCCAAATACTATAATACAATCATATATATACACTTACATACATCACTAAAATCATCAAACCTATACTAAAATTACACTGTTAAGATGTTAAACATATGTTTATAAATTTTCATTCTTTAAATAGCTATCATAACTTGTATGATCTTTATAGTAAATTATAGTGATGAGTATTTGTATCAAATTATTTTTAATTTAATGGTTTTTATTAAATTTTTAGTTTTCATAATTTCATTCAATTTATATATCACATTGTTTTTCAATTTTAATATTTTAACTTAATTTTATAATTTTTATTTCGTCCTTATTCGACGTGGGGTGTAAGAAAAGCTATCATACACATGATTTTTATATAATTGGAATTTAGTTAGGAAATTTCAAGAGTTATAGGGTATTTAATGTATATAAAAACAAGTGACATAAGACCCACTATCCTAGATATTGATCAAAAAAATTACACACATACTCTAATACCAATAGAGATGACATATAAAAATATTATAAGGACCTGATCTATTAACAAAAGATAATTATGATTTTATTAAAAAGAATTTCATATTGTTACATTCCTATGATTTTTATCACTAATATTTTATAGAATGAGGAAAACAATTAAATTACATATGGAATGATCCTAGATAATATCCATTTTTTATATAAAAAATAGATTCTTAATCACGTAGTCCTTTTTTCATTCATGAAACACTTTCCATGGTCAAGGAAAATTTCATTTATTTTTTCCATGGATTCATAATAGTTCTTACCCATCTATAGAACCTATGAACTGAATTTGAAAACACGAGAAGTGAAAAATAGAGCCTAGTCAGTGATATAAAACAAAAAAAACACATTAGTCTATTTTAAATACATAAAAACCCATATAGAAGCATTCCATTTTTACATAATAAAAATGATATCAAAATATCATTTCCTTTTTCATGAAATCAATATAATATTTGAAAACATTTATAAAAAAAATTTCATGAAAGAAAAATTAAAAATTCAAAAGAACTAGAGTAAAATGGGAAAACATGAGAACTCATGAAAAAAATATTCCTAAAAAACTACTAACATTTAGAATTTTGGAACCTATCATATATCCAATCACATAACTAATGTAATAAATATATTTCCATTAAAAATCATATAAATAATTGAAAAAATATGAATAAATCATGACACATTATAATTTCATAATAGAATATCCTAATACGAAAATTCAACAATTCTTTTATGAGTATCTAATATCTTTTAACTATATAACTTTATAGGAGTAACTTATTAAATTTTAACCCCATAAAAATTCTCATAATAACAACAAACATCAGTTAAGTCTATCACTTTATAGGATTAACTAAATTATTATTCATTCTCATAAGAGTAACTTAAATTAGTTATCTCCATTAGTTTACCTAATAAAATGTAGGTCTTTAACTAACCCACATGCCCCATAATTGGAATATTTATATATGGGTTTAAATTCACTTATCATTCCCACATTCATCAATAACACCCAAGTGTCATGTTTTAAAATCAAAAAAGTTAATAATATTAACATTTCATCATAAAAACCATAAATGATCATTTCATCCAATAAGCACATGAGCCTCAGCCCAGTTGGTGAGGAATCCTTAACTGCATCCAGGATACCCAAGATAAAATCCAGGCTAAGGCAAATTTCTGAGTTATTGTAGCAGTACTATTGCAGGTACTGTAGTAGGTACTGTAGCGGTGACTATAGCAGACACTGTTTGGCACTGTAGCAGTCAAGAATATTCCCCCATTTGGGCCTTCGGGCTACTGATTTGGTCCTTGAGTCCTTTAAGGCCTTCAGGCCACCCAGGAATTCGGGTCAGTAAGGCCTTCAGGCCACCTCTAGGCCTTCGAGCCACATTAAGTGCATATGAAAACCAGACAACCTACTAGGAACAAACTTCAGAAGGAGGAGGTACAAGGAGATTTCACCATAGCAGAAGCTAAACAGATTGCAAGAATGACAGGGTGTGGCACCTGCCTTCAGGACAAGCCTGTGCATGCATAGGAAAGCCTAGATAAACATCCATGAGAAGGTGGAGAGTTGATTCTACAATGAAGATACTGGGTAAGAGTAGTTCCAAGTAGTTAGTCTGTGTTGTACGTAATGTTTGAAGCCTACGGGCAATGAATTTCTCTAAGGCCTAGGGTCCATGTAATACATACTCCTACGGGCCTTGTAAGGGTTCCACCTCACCCCTTAAAGGTGTATAATCAAAATCAGATATAAAAAGAAGGCCTTTGGGCCATTAGAGGATCATTTCATCCCATAACAAAATCCACATTCAGTTATCTCAATGAAAGGACAAACTATATCATTTTCTTAAAGAAAACATTTAAAAACCCAAAATCCATAAAATAATTAGAGAAGCATGATATTTATAAATCCACTAAATCTCGTAAGGAATGATTGAAAATTGATAAAAGTAATAGATATAGGAAAGTCTATTAATTTTGTACACATTCAAAAAACATTTTTAACACCTCATGTATAGAAGGATAAAACTGAATTTTACTGAAAATGTTAAGAAGATTACTTTAAATTTTTATTTTAAATAGAATTTCATTACTAATTGAAAATAAATTTTTCAAAATCATTGAGGTAAAAATAATAACATTGTAGAATTATTTAAATTAACATGTACATAGAGGGAATAGTGTTTAAAATATTTAAATAAACATTTCAATGAAAAATTCATTACCTCACCTCTAGATATTCAATGTACATCATCTATATTCGTGAATACTAAAATTTTATTAATTTTATACTTGGGAAATAATTTCAGTTTTTATTCATTATTTTATGAATTTTCTTTCATTTATTATGATTTACTATTAATTTACCAAATCAATTTTGTTTCATGTAATTTTCTTTGAGCACATTCGATTCAAAACCCAAAAAAAAATTGAGTAGATTGACCATAGTAAAATATTACATTGCTCGATCATTTTAAGAATACTAATAATTAAAAAAACTATCCTATTTTTAGATTAAATATAATTTTAGAACAATCTTTATAACTTTTTATTAAAATTAAATTATATTACTTTATATTGATGATAATCTATAAGCACGCACGAATAACATTTTCATTTTTTAATTGGGTGGGAAAAAAATAAAATTAATAATATTTATATTTTTTAAAATAATAAATGTGATATAAAATTTATATTTATTCATTATATCTACCATTATAACCACCCATGTGAGGTAGTAATGAAAAAAATTACATTTCTTCATGGAGGTGGTAGTACACAAGTATTAATGAGGGATGCTATCAATTTTCTAATAATTTAAAAGTTGTTGGAAACAAGGTTATACTTTTTCATTTTAAAATTTAAATACAGAATAAATATTGGATTTATTTTATCAAAATGGTTTTGATGATTTTGACGGGAGAAGAAGAAGAAATAAACTTATATGACATCAGTTAAGATATAGATATCCTCTTCTGATATTCTGCTTTTAGTCAAGATTAAGGCCATTAAAATAGGGGCTTATAGACACTACATGGGATATGTGACAATTTAATGGATGTCTAAAGATGGATTTGGGTATATATATTAGATAAAACAGAAAATGAGTTTTTTTGGAAAATATCATGTGAATACCATTTTATAAGAATAAGTTAATGGGATTTTCAAAAATTTTCTAACTATAAGTGATAAGAATGTAATTTTGAGTATTAAAAGTTTCACAAAAATGAACCAATCAAGATAAGATAGAAAATTTCTCATCTACTTGAGTGAAGATAATATTTTCATTATTTTTAATTATTAATACTAATTTTTAAACATTAAATATATTTTAAATTCATTTTCATGATTATTCACATATTTTTTACTTAAATGCATTATAATAATAATTTAATTAGAATATAAAAAAACTAATATTAATCCATTATAATAATATAATAATTTCACTTAATACCATATTTCTTGAAAGTAATATTATTTTTAATTTATAATCATCTACTTGATTTTTCTACTACAGGAACACGGACTGTATCGATATTTAATAAATATTCTTAGAAATTACACCTTCACAAAAAATTAAATATCATTTAGGATCATAAATAATGTTTTTTTATTCATTAATTCTTTCATATTAATTACATCATGTATATTTTTTGTCAATCTCCAGGTCATGAAAACATAATAAGTGAGAGAGTGTGATATTTTTTATTTACTATTAACTTAAAATAATATAATGGTTTTATTCAATGGAAACTGGAATAAAAATGACATATTTTATAATATTGGATTATTCTGGTTTAATTAATCTTATCCAATTAAAAAATGAATCTTTTGAGATATTTTTTAATATTATCCAATAGTTTCAACCATTATTTACATAATTTACCCATTACATTGGTGATAATCTTTAACTAAGGTCACTATTCATTATTACTGAAAATGAAATTCACCTAAAAACACAATTCATATATTTTCATTCCAAATATAGAAATAACATTATATGTTTTATATTATATAAATTTTAAAAATTACTTTTAATATATGTTCACATAATTTAATGAAAAAGATTATTTAAAAAAATACTGATTTTATGAATAAAAATTATTTTATTAGAAAATTACATATGATGATGATTACTATATAAAATACACCATTAAGTTTATTAAAAATTAATATTATTTAAATTTGAGAAAAATTATAGAAATATAAGGCTTCTAAATTATTAGAACTAAAAAAAAGTAATGATAGTTTTGTAAAAATTAGTAAATTTTACTATTCACTCAAAAATAAATATTTTCATAAAAAGAGAGAAACATTATTTTAGGATATCATTTAGATACTTATTTAAAATATAATTTATATTTTATCAAATAAAAATTATAAAATTAATAGTAATTAATCATAAAATCAACTCACAAAAATCAGAAGAAACCATTTTTTAAAATAATTTATTATTGTAATAAAAAATGAATTGACAATCATTCCTTTTATAGTCCCCACAATTTTTTGAATAGTAATTTATGTTATTAAATATATGATTAATAAATTTAATTAAAATAATTTATCTACTATGATTATATTAATTTACTTTGATAAAAATCAATTACACACATAAATCAATTTTCTAGAAAAAAACTTCTTTAATATTGTATGATTTTATTTAAAATTTATTTGTTTATTCCTATGAATTAATGTATAAATTTATATTAAAAAAATAATTAGAACTTATATTTCATAATTCAGTCAATCTTATTATACCCATCAATTCAATTTCTATAATATAATATCTATGTGTAAACAATTATTTTTTTAATAATATGTCACAATTCATTTTTACCTCAATATTCCATGTGGTACACACAATGAGATATAATATCATTTTTAAAATAATATCTTTGGGGGTTAAAGTTCTTTAATCCGTAAAAAATTTCATCCAAACAATTATAATCTGATTCAGTAAAATTAATATATCTTAACATAGTAACAAAAACAGATATAGATTTTATCATGGACATTAATTTCTAGTCCAAGATCAGGAAATGATTTATTTCATAAAATCATTTACCTCTATAAGTCTCATATTTACTGATGTGTTTCTAAATGTTTACCTTTATATTTGAGTGTTATTTTTCATACAAGACTCTTTAGTTTTTCTATAAATTATATTTCCATCGATATAGATATTTTGATAGAATTTATATACATGATTTATTTCACCATATTAAGTGTAGTTTCAACCTAAAATTTTCATTAATTAGTTTCCAATTCTATCTAATATCTTAATCTAATATAAGAACATTAAAGTTGATATTTTCAACCCCAAATAACTAAATTTAACATCTAATGTATCAAATGATTGACAAAAGGATGAAAATTAATTTATCCGGTTTATACATGATAATAAAAAAAATACTTAACACAAGTTAATATTTATCCAATATAAATAAACAATTATATAAAGAAATAATACATCAATTTATAAATCCTCAAAAATAACACAAAAATTTCATCTTAAATCATTTCATTAATAAATATCCATAAAATGAGAAAAAAATATGTCTGAAGATCTTAAAAAATACCAAAATAAAAAAGATTTGATCACATATTCTTCTAAGATCAAATTAACAATTATCACTAAAAACATTAATCACTATTATGGTCAAAAAATAAAAATGTGAACTCTAATCATATAGTATTGAAAAAATGAAAATTATTTTCACTAATAATCATAAATCACCATAAAAGAACAATAAAATCATATATGCCTCCAAAAGAAAATTCACCCTTTATTCCTCAACTAAACTCTCACCTCTTAGCCCAAAATATTTTCATTTACCTTGATTATCCATTAATTATAATAAATTGAACTTATTCAAAGTTAAATTTAATTACATAGTAACCAAATGAATTTATAATCCCAGGTTGATCAATAAAATAAAACAGATGTCCCAAAAAATAATAAACCTTTTACCCCAAATAACTATAATTAAATCAACATCAATGATCATATTAACCCTAAAGGTTATCAAAAACTATCTACATATATCCATAAAAATTAAAATTTTCCCCAAAAAATAAAATTTTCATTAAAATAGATGTTAATCTTAACCCCCACATATACCTCCAACATATATTAAAAAAACATAAATTTATTCCAAATTACACATATCACAATAAAAATAAAAAGACTATCAAAAGATTTAATGTTAATATAATCTTTATATTTTTCAACTCATAAATAAAATACATTTACATTATAACACATTATATCCTATATGTGGACACTTAAATCATTCAACATACTTCATAAACCATTAATCATGATTTTCCATCATATTCCTTCTTTCTTCCTCATAATAGTGAAAAATATGAATCGTGTCCTAAGATTCATCAATCTATACAAAACATTATTTCTATGTAAAAACTAAATTATAACTGTTAATATAATATAATAAAATAGGTCCAAGATCTAAGAAAATACTACCCTATCAAATTATTAAAAAATATAATATTTTGCAGAATAAGGGGGTTTACAATGTCAAGAGTGAAACACACCACACACGTCCATATCAATAAGACATGAGTAAAATTATGGAGTAAAAAAAATACCATATCAAGGAAACATCTAAGATTTATCTCTTAGGAAAAGCACCCACAACCTAGTTGGACTCCCTATTTGCATGAGTGACATCCAGATGAAGACATTCAAGAAGTTTAAGACACGTAATCCATGATGGAATCATTATCCAAAGGGAATTACTAGAAATTATATTAAAAATGTGAACCTATGTGGTAGAGGTATATTCCTCCCAGATATGTATCCATCGATAATGGAAAACATAGTCAATATCTTTAATAATCTCCAATAGTTCAGCTTCAATTAAGGATCGAATGTAAATATAGGGATAAAAAACATTTAACAAGACCTCGATGGTTGTGGAAGATACCAACACATTCTAGAGGTCCTAGTGCACCTGAGGATACTCCATACACATTCACATTCATCTATGAAAAGATGGGTGGGATTCATCTAATTGATTTCAACATTAGAAGTTTATTGACCCAGCCAGGAACACCATGAGTTTTTAGAATAATTAGATCCAAGGGATTGTTATTCATAGAGCCTGTTTGGATTTTGGAGGCTATAAAAACCTCCTTATATACTTCATTCCAAGTACCCTTTAAGGATGGAATGTTATTATCAAAGGAAATGTTGTTTCTTGCTTTACAAATAAAGGAAAAGGCAGCATCCATAACTATGATAAGTAGGGAAATAATATGATCACTATGTTTAGAAGTAGTAATGGAGTTCATAAAGCCATACATGAAGTCTAATGACATATTAACACCAAACCCAAATGTTATGTGTTTCAAAATTCTACATGAGAACCTGAAAGAGAAGAAAAAATACTAGATAGTTTCATTATCTTGCATACATAGGTAGTATATAAGAGAAATGTGGATCACAATTTTTTCTTGGATATTCTGTACATGATGTCTACACTTCTAGGCTATCCATAGTAGTAGTTATGTGATGGAAAAATAATGGGATTTTTAAAAGTTTGAAGCCACAAAAGAGTGGGATTGTAATAATAACACATTTTTGAATAGTAATCCATAGAGTTGAACATTCCATTAGAGTTAGGAGTCCACACCAGGGTGTCATAGTCAGTGAAGGTATATCTCTACACCTCCGTCCTGATTTTAGTAGATATAAAACCCTGTAATCCTGAATTTTTATTGATATTAGTAATGTAGAGGGTTTCCATGAGGGAAGGCACCTTCATTATTTAATTTATGGGAATGTCTAGCCGTTCTATGGTCCATAGATTGAGATTATAACTAATGAAGACCATTGATGTTGAGAATTTCATTATTCCATGATAGGAATGTTTAATGGCATGAAAAATGGAAGAAGAAACATACATAGAATTCATAGTATATAGCTTATAGAGAAATCTATGTCAAATAACATCTAGATAAATATCATTGGATGTTAGAAATGTCCAAGTTAATTTGATTAAAATGGAATATTTTATTGTTTTTAGATCCTTAATTCTCATACCCTCCAATATTAATGGGTTTGATACATTCTTTCCAAGCTATATTGATTTGTTTCATTTCATAAATGGATTAAGTCCAAATCAAGTTCTTGATCAATACGTAAATATCCTTAATGAGAGTTCAAGGCCATCTATAAATTGAAAATATATATGAAAACATTTAAGTGATAACTTAATTTACAAGACAAATTCTCTTAGCTTGAGATATTTTTTCCCTTTCTTGTAAGCCAATTAGGATGTAATTATAGAGTATATACTTTCAAGGTAACCTCTTTTAACTCATCCCGAAATTAGAGGGACCACAATATACATAAAGGGAATCATCTCTTTCTTCACTCCAAGTTTAATGGAATTCATATTATTACTAGAAATAATCATTTAATAAATAAGCACAATAAATGACTTATTCCCATTTATCATTATCATGAAATTTTTTCATAATGAGAAAAGATTTTTTCGTTGCATAAAATTTTACCTTATTTGTTTACACAAAATATTTTTAACATCTTCTTGTTTCGTTACGTTATTTATCTTGGTGCTTATTCCTATAATCATAACATGTGTGATGTGGAATAATTTTACCTGTATGATATTTACCACCGAAACATCCATGATTTTATAATTTTGGTTTATTTGGTGTTTTAGGAAACACACATATGTTTAGGATATTAATCAAAATTAGAATTAACTAGTTAGTCATAACCATAAATTTTTTCACTCAAGATACTTTCCCATTTGGTTTCATATTCTTAAAACCACCGTTCTTACATTCACATCCTTTTTAACTTGGTTACTACTAGTTCAAACCATTTACTGAAACGAAAATAGTTGTTCTGTGTATATCGTATAAATTAAAAATAAACCATCTTATGATGAGGATAATCAATATTATATCCCTAACCATGTAATAATTTATTTAAATATTTTTATTCATAAAAAAATATACATATTTTTTCTATCATATAAAAATGTTTTGTTTTACTGGGGGATTTTTTTGCTGTGGTCAAATAACATCATAAAATATAAATCTATCGAAACATTCTCTGATACTAACTATAATGAATCAGGCATGTACTAGCCCATAATTATTAGTTTTGTTGTATTCTATTCACATTGAAATATTACCATTATATTTTTGGTTTAATGAATTAGTTAGTGAGAAAATATATTATATTATATAGGGAACACATTCATATAAGGTAAATTTTTTCCACAAAAAGGTGATTCTTAATTTCATATTCATGCTTCATTCACGATATTCTACCTTTGTTCGAGGATAAATTTAAATTATTTAGATATTGACCTAATAATTGTTTCTACCCAACCTTATTACCTATAAAATAAATTTAAAAGCATCAAGTGGGAAAATTACATCATTGGGGGATATAATTTAAATGGAAAACCATTAGTGCATTTGAAATTTTGTAAAACCCAGAATCAATATTTCCTTATAAATACTAATCATTGATATTAAAAGAATAAGTTAATTACTGAATAAAATCTATTTAATTTCCATTGATTTAATAATGTTTTTAAGAAAGAATATTTCTATAATCTTAATTCTGAAAGTTACTTTGGAAAACATGAGAACTCATGGAAAACACTTTTTTAGAAAACAAACCATTCACCTTTATTAGGTTTGAACCATTCATAAATGCATTAACTTACCACATCAAAAATAATTATTTTCATTTTAATGAATAGAAAAAATAGAAAAAACATGATGTCATCTTGAGGCATAATAATTTAATCTTGAAATCACACAATAGGAAAATTTAAATATTATATTAGGAGTAGCTTATATCAGTTAACTTCTTAACATCAAAAAAACATAATGTAAGTTAGTCCCATACACAATCCATTAAGAGTAATTCTTACCAGTTAAATCCATCATATGATCAAGGAAATTATCTTTATTCACATTCACTTAGGAGTAGCATACCTTAGATAACATTATATCTTTACCCAAAACATTAGAGGGCTTTAACTAACCCACCCAGAACATAATGGATATAATACTATAAGTGTTTGTGTTCACACCCCATTACAATGATCATCAATAAGATATAATTATATTATTTTAAAATATTTTTTTATGATAGGATCTTTTTGACATGAAATCCATCAAATTTTCATTTCAACTGATAAGTAAAAATACTTTTTTTGATTTCATAAAAATTGGAAGAAATATCTATTTTTTACATTTAATAACTAATAATCCCTAGAAGAAGTGGGCAATTATTTTATTTGAAAAAAATTGAAATTGTTAAGGAATATTTAACATAGAATAATGTACATGAATACAGAAAAATTCATTTTTTCATATAAATTAAGAAGAAATTCTTTTCACACCTCTCTTAATGAACATAAAAAATGTATTATTTTTAAAATATTTTAGTGATTCATTTTGAACACATAAAAAAATAAAGTTAAAACTAGTGGATATTCGATTTTAAATATAATTAATGTTTAATTATGAACATTCTAGAGACATATAAAAGATCATTGAGATGAAGAAAAAAGATTTTATATCTTTTAAAACAATGATTTAATGAAAAATCCCTTACCTAGTTTCACAACTTACCATATATGTCTTCTACGTTCATTAATTAAAAAATTATATTAATATTATAATTGATTAAAAATATTTTTCATGTTATTTTCTTCACTATTATTATTTTTATTTAATTTATTACTATTTTATCTTTAGTTAATAATTTAGTTATTTTCATATCCATTTTTTGGGGATGTTTGTTTTATAACATAAAATAACATTGTTAATTTGACTATATTTAAAGTTTTTATTGTTACATGATATGGGGATTATTAATCAAGGAATTATTTTAATTTTTTTAAACTAAACATAATCTTATAACTTTCTATGTAAAGTTGTTATGGATGATAAAGAACATTGTTTATCAAAGAATGATGTACATAAATTTGCATGGACACCATTTTTATTTTTCTACATGTAGTAAAAATATATATTTGAAAATGTGACATTATCATTTCACAAAGGGTGTAAATGATGATGGAAAATGATATTTACATCAACATAATAACATTTAATTGCAATAAAGATACTGATGATTTTATATCATAATGTTTATGATAGATCTAAAGGAGGTATAATAAGAAATAAACTTAAAGAGTCAATTTTAGTCATATGCAACCTCTTATGATATACTCCATAAAATTGAATATAAATCCTTATAAAGAGAGGATAATGGTCACAATAAGGGATTTAGGACATTGGAATGGATGTTTATAGAGTTATTTGAGTATATTTTAATTGAAAACTAAACTTATTTGTGTTTCAAAATGGATTAATTGATTTATTTTTATTGGAAGAAATTAATTACATTTTCACAATTTTAAAATAAATAATTTTTAGCAATAAGAATTTAAATTTTATATGTTTTTATAATCCAACCAAAACGCATTGTCTTAAGATGAGATAGAGATTCCACAAGCCATAGGTGAAATACCCAAGACCCCAGAGGTTTGTAATAACATCCATCATTTTAGGAAACATTTGGCGAATCATTTTTCATATAAGATAAAACAATATTACAACATACAAAATAAACATCCGGTCCTCCTACATGAATCATTTGTATGAATAATAAATCCCATGAAAAATTAAACAAGCAAAAATATCTGAGTGATAACAGAAGATGTCAAATAATCTGATAAAACCATAAAACTAGATGGCCCAATGATGCCAAATAGAATTGTCCCAAGCATAACTTGAAGCACTTAAAAGCTCCAAAACAACCTTCTTTACACATGGTTTCAAGTTGATTTGTCATATAAATATGTTATCATTCTTTTCCCACTGTATCAGTATATAACATCAGTATATGGTCAAATTTTCTAAAGAAGGGGTGACTATAAACTCAATTGGAATTCCCAAAATACTTCCCCAAACATCCCATTAGGATGAGAATCAGTTGGAACATTTTATATAAAATAGTTGTAAAGAAGATAAATAGTTTACATAAAACCCTAAGAGAAATCCATATGAGAAAAAACATTAAAAATTAGACATTCATCCATTATCATTTGGAATAACCTTTACCATGTTCACACACACACACACACCCATCTAGAAACACACAACCATAATCTTAATCATGGCGATACCATTGATGGTGGTAGTCCATGACAATAAACCGTCCAACCATGAAAGATTCACTTATGACCATACCAATCCACTTGAATCACACACCATCCAAATTATTCAAAAATCCATTCCAAAACCATTCCACTAAAAAATTATAACATTCAAATAATTTCATCAATCATTTAGAATGTTTTTAAAACCATTTATTTTTTTAAATAATTATTATAAAATTATAAACCAAAAGGGGATTTTTTAAAAGCTATCAATATTCCTTAATTTCAATAAATAAATAAACTGGTTCACATTAAAATAATAAAACCTTGTTTCCATATCAAGTTTAAGAAAAATAATTTGGAAAAATTAAGACTTCTTGTTATAGAATATGTGAATATTAGAGAGAAACCACCTACCTTAATTAGATTTACTTGATTAAATAATATAAATAAAAACATGGGATCTCAAATAATCCATTTTTTATTCTTTGAATAAAACAATAAAATACACATATATATTGGAATCTATTTATTAAGATTTAAGATCACTGGAAAATAACAAGGTTATCCCTATAAATAAAGTGGAGAAGAGGAATTTTCAAAAAATATTGAAAACTACCATAAAAATTTTTATACCAAGGAAATAAATGTAAGAAAATGCTGCATCTTCCAACCCCATATTATAGAACTCCATGATCATGGAAGACTCTGACAAAATTCTAGAGACCAATCTGCAACATGATTGGTCAACTCAGTGACCAGGAATTATGGCACATTTTTTATCATAGATCCAATTGATCAATAAAAGTGGATGCTGTATATCACATTACACCATGATATAACCAAAATGATATGATGTTGTAGCTCACCACTTACACCATTGGGGTAACAATATTAGAATATAATATGAAATCAACCCTGATCCCAAATGTCTAGCTGGTGTTATATAGACCACATCCACCAAAGTCCTACACCATAGCCCATTATCCATGTCCCGACCTACTAAAACATTGTTGTAATCCCTCCAAAATTCCTTGAGAACCCACTAAATCTCTTAAAAATATAATAATTCATTATAAAATTTCAAAATAAATAAACTATGGGTAATGTACCGAAAATGGGGGGTATCACATTCTCCAGACCATTGTTCCTTCTATCTTTAGAAAGTGTAAAACCATAATTTCTTTAGATAATCTTGATCCATTTCTCAAACATCTCCATTTCATGTTCTCATGTACCTTTTCGAATTTTTCTATTTTTATAAAGGTTGGGGTCTAAGACTCAATTTATTTTTTAAAGAAAAGACCTCTTTAGACTGGTTAGAGGGAGACCCATTACATAGTCCGAAGGCCGAAGGCCAAGTGGCCTGAATACATGGCTTGAAATACCATTTCTTGGCCCAAAGGACCTCTCGGTGAATAGTACTACTACAGTACCCATGCAACTACAGTCCCTGCTACAGTATAGCCACCACAATAGTACCTGATACAGTCCCTCCGCCGCTACAGTGCTGCCACTGCTACAGTCCCCCAGCTACTATAGTATTTCTATAGTGCCCTGCTACGGTACTGCTACAGTATCTCAAAAAATCACCCCTGCCCGGATTTGATCCTGGGTCTTTTGGATGCCAATCAGGAGCCTGTACCACTAGTTTATAGGCTTGTTAGAAATTTTTAATTTTCTATATTTATATAAAACCCATATAAAACTAATTATTTACCAAAAAATGAGAATCACTTTCATATCAAAATTTTCTACTAGAACATGATTAAATATAGAAACTAGGTTAATATCAACATGGTCCAATTTAATAACACTGTCCGTTTTATGATAGTTCCTAACTAGGATATATGAAACATGTTGCGCATGGAATTGAACATTAATAGTACATATATTCGATAAGACACATAACCATATCATTAAATTATCTCAAAAAAGACAATGTACAATGAATATAACATTCATTTTTTTACCAAAATGACAATTCCCTAACAATAGAGAGATCCTCAAGGAAATATAATCAATAACATCCTATAATAATGATCATTGATGGTGAGAAACATTTTACTTTAGATAAACCTAATCCATCACCGTCATCATTCAGATCATTTGAATCTTTTTAATTTAATCATTTATAAGAATAGGTATGATATGTGAACTCTCACCTGATTCCACCAAACAGAATAGAGAATAGCAAGGCAGACCAAATAATTATTTGGAAGGATCCATATGTTTCAAGGCTTGTTACATATTTTTTTAGAATTATAAGAACAATATATTCTCATCCCATATGCATCTAAAATTCATAAAAAAAGATCTTATAATGTCTTTCTACATTTGGATTTTCTATTCATATTGTCCATCAGTTTAAGGATGATATGCTGCAATCATGGTCAATTGAGTTTAGAGGGATTTCTATAATGAATTCAAAAAATGAGATGTAAATTATTTGTCCCTATCAAATATAATTGAAATATGAACTCAATGTATCTTCACAACTTCTTTAATGTAGAGATTGGATGGATTTTCCACCATATTGGATTCAGAAATATAGAAGTAGTGAGACAACATTACGAAATGATCCATAATAACCCATATGGTATTTTTTTTAAAACTGTTCATGATATAATTTTAACAAAATAAATAGTTATTTTCAACCAGTTACACATGTGAATTAGGTAGGTGTTCAATATACCCACTATCCATCGGTACTTCACTATGACCTGCTGATGGTTGAGACAACTTGAGTCAAATTCTACCATATTAATTTTAATTATATCCTATGAAAAATATGATCTTAGTGGTTTATAAGTATTATAAATTCCAAGATGAACAGACTATCTTGAATGGTGGGTTCATAAAGAAGCTATTCCTAATAAGATTGAGGGACCACAACTCGATCTCAAAACCATAACATAGATCACCCATCCGACATTGATCCCCTAATGGTATCCCCACCATTATGTTTTGACCTCAGTTTCAAGAATTATCTATTATATGTATCAAAATATTTAATATGATCTAAATTTTTTGGAATAATAGAAACAAGAAAGAAAACATCTACATCACCTTACTCTGCACAATCTAGTGACACATTATCTATAACTACCATTAACACCCATTTATCTGAATCTTATTTATCCAACTAATTATATAAATTCCTACTCAATTAATCGACTAGAAAATATAAATTCCTATATTTTTACATTTTTTAAGTCAAACACTTATAGATATTCCATCTATTTGTGTTTCCTTAGGTTCAAATCCGTTTGTATGAATATGGGTTTCATGGTTTTTTGATCAATAAATTTTTTAAATTTGTCCCAAAAAATATAGTGACACCAATTAATTAATTAATTAATTAATTATAACATCAAGTTCCAAATATTATATTGGGTAGTTTTCCTCATGAATATATAAAATTCATGAGGTATACGTGACAATAGTATCTTCTAGCATAATAATACAATCAAACCTTGATCTTGATCCATCAAAATAGACCATATACCCATATCCCAAAATCAGTAACCTGAGGATATGTGCTGGAATAATTCTAATATTAATCACTTTAGAGGGTTTATAGAACTTTTTTCTCTACGGGAAATGAACATGTTCCCTTAAAAAACATTTTATTGATGAGGCGAGACATGAAAATTTTTGTAAGAATCAGTGGTTGTATCCTAGTAATATAGGGTAACAACATAACTCAATGAAATTATTTAGTGGTTTCCAAGAGATAATAGCATTTAAATTTACAGGATCTATGGAATGTCCCCTTTATATATTACATGAACAAGGAAATATACATCATTTATACTAAAATAAAACTTTGGGAGCTTAACATAAAGGAGATGTTTTTTTCAAGGTACTCAAAACTATAGTCAAGTGTTTCTAATGATAATAATTTGTTTTATAATACACTAGAATATCATCAATGAATAGATCTCTAAATAAAATAGGGAACCTTTGAATTATATGATTCAATCATTCCAAAAACACTAGAGGTTTATTCATAAGACCAAATAAAATAACCACATACACATAGTGACTATAAAAAATGAAAAAGTTATTTTTATAATTTGATCATTTTGAACTTAATGTTGGTGATACACACATCATAATTTAAGCTTCAAAATATCCATTATAATCTCCTCAATTAGTCGAATAAATCATCAATTCCTAGCAGAGTGTATAGAATAATTATCACAAAATTATTGGGTTTATTATTATCAAGAAAATATTATAAATTCCATCACCCTTTTCATAAAAAAACTATTCTATCCATGGGAATGTGCATAGTCAGACAAACCCTTTTAATTATAACTCTTACAGCTGGACATTTAATACCCTCAATTCTATGGGTTCAATCCTATAAAGAAAAAGTGAAAGAGGAGTATTCCTTAGTATTCCATCATTGTGTCTATCCAAAAAATTGACCCAAACATTTTCATTCCCAAATATGAGAAATCCCATGCCAATTCAACCCCATCTATAGCTATCACACATTATGGAAATTTTGAGGATTGAAACTATAATTGTCTTAGATGTGATTGATGTTTCATAAATAAAGGAATAAACTCAACATGTAACCAATTTGATCCACCATAAAAGTACTTAGACTAGTTATTAGATCACGTATATATTAGGTCAAAGTAAAATTTTAATAGTTTCATATTTCTGATTATTATAAAGTATATTCAGATAAATTCCTTATAAATAGAGAAAAACACAATTTTTTCATCTCTTATCCACAATGTCAATGATTATTAAATTTCTATATCATAATAAGAAACAAGAATTACAACTTGTATTTTTGAAATTATACCCTTTTAATTTTTTTGAAAAATAATTTAAACTCAAAATTAATATGAAGTTATAGTGGGAATTCTCACTAACAATGAATGGTAAGTATCACTCCTCAGTGAAACCCCTGAAGATGAGATGATAATACACCATGTGGTGTGTTAGAACACTTTAGTACTCGAAAACCAAGGCAATATAATGTTTTGTATAAAAATGGATTCAATATTATTTTAAGCTATAACTTTAAAATTAAAACATTTATATATTCGTTAAAAAATACTAAGAGATACAATAACCAACCAATAATGATACAAAATATAACATCCTTCCACAATTTTTTGGATTGAGAGGAGGTAGAGAAACCACTATCTTTAAGTGACATCTCTAAGACACCAAAGGATATTAATAAATGTAATGGAATTATGAAACATTTGTGTTATGATTTCCCCTATAAGATATAAACAACCTACCAACATACAAAAATAATCATTATATTATACTAAAATATTAATAAGAATAAATAATATAATTGAAAAAAAATCCAAAAAAAACAACAAATATCAGAGTAAAAAAAGAATATGGTAAATAATCTAGAAAAACGAAAATACCACAGGACACAATGAGTCCAATGTGGGATCTAGCTAAGTATCCCCTGGACCATCTACAAGCTCTAACATCACCTTCATTTTTCAGGTTATCATTATGCATAACTATATAAATTTCATACCTTTCCATTCACAGGGTCTTGGTATATAACAACTAAAATTCCCCTAAAGTTATTAAGAAGGAGATGAGTATAAAATTAGTAGGAATTCCCCAATTAATTCCCCATAAAAGTAACGTGGAAAAGAATATGGATTGAAATTTTATATAATATAGTTGAAGATAAGGTAGAAATTTCATATAAATATATAAGGGAAATCCATATGACCAAAACCATAAACAAGAATCCATATATCTATTAACATTTTTATTAACCATCACCATGGTTACACACTCACACCCATCAACATACACACAACCATACACTCAATCATAGTGTACACATAATTATGGAACTCCACGAATAGAGCCCATAAAACCTTGAAAGAAGTACATATAACCTTACCCAACTATATAAAACACTCAGCTACAAAATTATGAAAACATCCATGAAAACAATTACCATTAAATAATTCAAACTATAATATAATTTCCTGAATATTTTAGCCTAATTCGAAAACCGTTCCATTATTTTGAAATAATAATTTTTTAATTTTATGCTAAAAAGGGTTTTCTAAAATAAATTTTTTTTACACAATTTTTTTTAAAAAATAAACATGATCCCTTTTATGATATCACACAATGTTTCTATAGAAAATAAATAATAAAAATTTAGAAAAAATATTCCCTCTATTTCCAGAATTATTTAACAAAATAGAGAATCAACATACCATAAACTAGAATGATTATAAAAAATGATATAAGGAAAACATGGGATCTCAAATATTAATTTCACTCCTACTTGATTCCTATAATAAAAACCTTGAATATATATTAGAATTAGAGTCTAGACATCGAGGATTACTAGAAAATTCCAAGGGTATCCCTAGATGTGACGATGTGAAGAGGTGTTGAAAATAAAATTCAACCACTAGAAGGCACTTTATTACAAGGTTTTAAATATCATAATTTGGAGAAACCTTCCACTCCATAGTGTAGAACTATTTAATTTGGTAAGAATACAACATAATGCTAGAGACTACACCATAACATTCTTGTTCAACTCCAAAGTTAAGAAAAATAGTACAATTTTCATCTTAGTTCCTTTAATTCATGAAATGGGGAAATTTATTTGGACATTACCACCAAAAAAACCAATAAAATTTATACATTACAGGCCACCCATTACCCAAAAGGGGATTTGAAATTGGTTATGTTATAGTGACTCCACCTCAACCCCCTACGGTGGATCCGATGATCTCCACACTATACCTACAAGAGTCTTATGTCGAAACCCATGGTCCATGGTGTGAGATCCTAAAAAATTCTATAACTCCCTCAAAAATACATTCAAATACCATTGTAACACTACAAAAAACCCAATAACTAATTAACAACAAAATAAATAAAACAAGGTTAATGTAACTGTTACCTGAGGGTGTTACAATGTTGCACATACATGAACCATTAATGATATGCTACATAATTTCACATTCAACTGAGTTAAAAGCTGATTTTATGATTTTATAATGACCAAATAATTATTTGTAAACATTAGATATTATATAATGTATTTTTTTAAGATTATTAAAATATTTTTTCTTTAAATGGATCATCAAAAAATTCAATTTCAATATAAATACTTCAAGGATTACTAATACCTTATATTATCGAATATATTCATAGAACACCATAATTTAACCCATATTTGATAGATTTGGTTTTTTTAAAAAAAATTAGTTTCTTTTTCCATAGCTTGTGCAAGTAGTGCATCATCATTGAGTAAAAGTTAACCATAAATATAACATCACAGAAAATGAAAAATAAGTTAAAAAAATTATATTTTATTATTCATATATATTATCATATCGATTCATTTGTATATCAGTTTTATCTATATATGCATATCAAGAGAACATAACAACTGAAAGAGAGTAATAATTTGTAATTTCTCATAATTACTATAATATAAAGGTAGTAATCTAAGTCATGTGGAAGAAATGACATATTTTTAAGGAATGAATGATTTTTGTGGAATTACACTAATCTAATGGAAGATATGAAACTCTTTGATAGATTTCGATACCTTATCAAAAAATTTCAATGCCGATTAACCCATTTTACTCTTTATTACGGTGACAAATGATTAACCTGGTAGAAATTAGTTATGGATAAAAACTAAAGGTATTTTATTCAATAATTTGTAAACAATGATTCCATATATAAAATAAAATTTATTTTCTTTTACATATAGAATTTTTTATAATATTTTAATATATGTTTTCAAAATACAATAAAAATGAATTTTTAGAAAAACTTTCGTTTTATGAATTAAAGGATTTTATTAAAAAATAAAAGTATTAAATTGATTATAATAGAATTAATTTTATTAATTTTAATAAATTTAATCTAATTTTACTTTAAAAAAATCCAAAATAGAATGGAAATTTTATATTGTATGATTTATAGAAAATAAAAGACGATTTTTAAAAAATAGGTAGTTTCACTTGGAAATAGAAAATCAATCATTCTATAAAAATAAAAAATATATCTTAAAATTTATTTAAATTATAATTTCAAAAGGAATTTTAATTTTTTCTAATATAATTTATAATGTTTTTTGAAATTAATCATTATATCCACACACAACGTGCACTAAAAAATATTTTGATGGAAAATACCTTTTAAAGTAAAAAAATGAATTTATACCCATTTTTGTCTAGTTAAAACCATGAAATGAGTGTTAATTTATTTTTTTAAGTATATTATATTTCTATTCAATTAAAATATTTTACCTATAATGATTAAATTAGTTTACTATGATTAAAAATACATTGCGAACATAAATCAGGTTTTTTAAAAGAATAATTTATAATTATTCATAATTTTAGTTATAATTGTGTTAATATATCAAAGATATTAATAAGTAAATTTTTAAGGAAATTTTAGGATTAAAAGAGACAAACAATAAATATGATTACAATTATTAAAGAGAATATTTTTGGGAATAGAAACTATGTACAAGTAGGGATAACCATTGTTAGAGAGGATGTAAGTTATTCTTAACAATGATGTACATTTTTATAAAGATATTATTCAAGGAAAAATCATTGGATTAAAAATTCATTCATCATTGAGAGGAATATATTTTACTATGGTAAAAAATACTAGGTTAGAGTAAACCAATTATAGAAAAAAAATCATGAAAAAGTATTATTCCTCAATGATGGGAGTTGAATTATCTATACCCTTTAAAAAATTATTATCATTATAAATGAAGGTAATATAAAGAGATATGATGATATATCTATTCGATCCTAATAAATTTAATGAATACAAAAAAATAAATTCATTATGTAGTAATCAAACTATATAAAATAAATGATTTTGTGAAATATCAAGAATCTCCCAAGGATTTGAAAACAAGACATAAAAACACTTACCTTAATCATTGAAATCCACTAAATCATGAGAATATATTATATAAGAAAATTAACTAGCTTATGCATTTATTTTATAACAATATTTAAATGAAAGTACTTTTATGAAATTCATTTATAATTATTCTCTACACGAACATTAGTAAGTTACTATGAGTAATCTTGAAGTTTTAAAACTAGTTTAATAATAACATTTTTGTGATTCATTATTATCCAAATTATCATCATTCCAATATAATAAAGTTTAATTGAATTAAAATTTAATAATTATTTATCATTTTATTATTTAATAATATGGTTGATGTTTTATGATATTTGAATATTAAATATGTGAACAGCTTGTTTCAACTATTATTAATGAATTGAAAGTGGTAAATAAATTAATTATTAAAAAAATAGACCCATTAAAAATCAAAAATAATTATTTACTTATTTATATAATTTATTATCTTTAATTTATTTCTTATAGTCATCAATGATGTTATTTTATTTCACTTTTCATGTAGGTGGTTAGATTGACAAAAACATAAACTGGTCATAATAAATCGATGATTAAAATATTGAAAGTGGATTATTCAGGAATGAAAAATATTTCAATGAATAATAAGGATAATATTTTGATAATATTTAAGTATAGAATAAAATTTTAAGGGAGTATAAAAAATAATAATGAACTATATGAAAAATAAGTTATGTTACTTTGTGGAGGATGTAGTCCGCACACACACTAATGTAATTTTTATTTTTATTAATGGAAAGGGGAAAATTGTTTACACTTATTTCCTTAAAATAATAAAATTATGTATAATAGAATAATTATTTAATCATTTATTGATGATAAAATTATATTAGGGAAATTCTGAAATAAAATAAAACATGTGAGGAAAAAAAATTACTCATGCTAAGGACATGGGATTTCCCTTGGAAGACACTTTGGAAATAGAGGCCTTTAGATAATTTCATGTCACCATTGTCTAATGGAAATAGTTTCAGATTCTAGGGGAAACATAAAGGGTGTATTTTCAAGGTAAAACATAATTTTTAGGGTGGTCTTGAATAGAAGGTGATAAATTCCATTTATAGGTGTTTAAAATGGTTTTTAATTTTTCAACTTTATATAAAGAGGGAAATTTTTTCCGTTGTCAAAAAGACAAAAAAATTCATAATAATTATTTTGATGTAAAATAAGATCTATCATGTCTCAACCATTAATTTTTACACATGTTTTAATAAAAATTGAAAATCCTTTTATGCTATGAATTTTCAATTTTACCCCTTTTTAATTTAATATGGAAAATATTTTATACCAAAGAAATTTACATTAAATACCAAAATATTTAATGGTTTATATTAAAAAAATTTATGTATATTAATTCCATTTCATAAAAAAAATTTATATGTGTAATAAAAAATATTTTTCTTCATTTTTTTCTTGTAACACATAAATTTATTTTTAAAAAACATTATTTTCTACCAAAAAAATTATGTGATGGATAATAATATCCATGTCATTAATTTTTATTATATAATTTATATAGGAAAAATAAATTTTTTGTTTTTTTATATGAATAAAAACACTAATTTCAAAAAAAAATATTCGAGTAAAATAAAAATAAAAAATATTTTCTTTTATTGGAATTGTTTTATTAACATGTTTTAAATGTTAGTTCATGATGGAAATGACACATACAAAGACATGGTGGGGGGGGGGGGTAATTGTGTTCATTAAAAAATTTGGTAGATTTATAATAACTCTTTTATTATAATATGAACCTTTATTCCCTCTTAAATATGGGGGTGCATCAAAAATAAATAAAGGAAAATAAAACATTGATATATAGTTGTTCAGTTCACACATAAAACTATGTATAGGTATCTAAGACCTTACAATAATTTTATAGGGCCATTCAGTTCTTTTATAGGAACTATAAATCCATAGATTAGTACGAGAATTAAACAATTAACAATGAGTGAGTACGAGCAGTCAAACCTCAACCAACTCAAAATATTTTAATTCATTTTAATATAGAGGTTAAACATCATAGTTAGAACAAGAAATGATAGATGTAATTGATCTTCATTAACAAACAACAGTAAATAGAACTTCAATCTCTCACATTATTTCATCAAATAATGATATATAAAACACCATACATATATATAAACATGGTTATATCCAACATGTATCTATGAAAAATTCCTCACTGATCCTTTAAAGGAACATATAGTTACAATGAAAGAAGTTGGAGATAATTTATGAAATATATCAAAACATATTTGTCTCCTAAGTGTATCTCTCAAAAAAACGACACCCATGTTTTATTTTAAATGACACTTTTCCTTATGTATAGATCCTATTTCATTTTTTATGATGGATAATATATTGATATTAATACTATAGATTGAGAAGGTATAGGTAAAACTATCCCCAGAAATGTCACAGAATAAATCATTAAAATTTGAATTAGAAGACATCCAAGATAGTCATAACTTCCCATAATAATTTTAATGATTTACCCCATATATTATGAGCCTTTAAACATTCATAAAAACCCTCTAAATTGGTAATAAAATATCTTTGAGAATATATTTAATTATATCAAAACCATTTCATGAATCTTTAATAATATCATATATTTAAAAACTCCATCATTGAATAGTGAAACATACGGTTACTTCATGTGATGAAAAAACTCTTGACATAGGGTTGAAAACATATGGTTGTCACAAAAGTAGAGTTGATTATTTAATATTGAACAAAAAATTAGGGTTGATAAACCATGCTCTATATTTCTCAGATGTAGGGTTTTTTCAAAACATAGGGAATATGGTCCATACACTTTCTACCAAAAGTAGGGTTTCTTCCTTATGTTTCACTTACAAACCTAGGGTATGAACAATGTATCTAGATAAATTTAAACACGACCAAAATACTTTCGATAAATATTACTCATAGATCAATGACTTTAATATATTTCTAGAGTAAATATTTTAAGGAATATTATTTTAATGAAGTCCACTTAGAAGTAAATTCATTGGTAACATAAATGTAGGAATTTGTGAGAATCAAAACAAATAGAAATTAATGAAATTACTGATTCATCACCTCCTCAATAATATCCACCTTTTTTATAATCATAAAACCCATAAAACTTCTAACCCATCTTAATTATATTTCTAGATACATCCAGATCTACTCGTACCTTCACATTTTCTTAATTCAAGGTGATGACTTTGATATAATTCTATTCATAATACATTTGAGAATAAGATACTTATTTTTATTCATGAATATGAACTTCCATATTTCATTAATAAGAGTTTTAAATTGAATCATCAACCTAAAATACTTTTTTATGTTTTAACAAATCAAAATGATTACATTTTATAATTTTTTGAGAGTGATTTTTTTTTCTAAACATGGAGTACATGACCGTTTCATCTTCAAGGGTACGGCTTTCAAAAAAGCCTTTGAACACGATATTTCAATTAATAAGGATACAAAATTTTGATTTTTTTATGAAGAAGGTTTTAGGGTTTTAAAGGGGAAATGATATGTTTTGTTCTTACTCAATGAAAATGATGCATAATATTATCAAGTTGAAAAGTAGGGAATACTCATTGTAGATTTTATATTTTGAAAAGGAAAGTTAGGTAAGAAATTTTTTTTCGTCACACGTAAATAGATTAATTATTATTTTTTTTCAATTGGATAAGAAATTAAAAATATAAAGTTTTTCATTATTTAAACTAATATAATATTTATTTGATGATTTAAAAAATGTTTAGTTATATTTGATGTCTTTAGTAGATATATTATTAAAAAATAGACTAAGACTTGATTTAAAGAGTAAAGAAGAGTCTTTATCAAATTTTAATACATATATTATTCCCCCAATACAGAAAATTAGACTCACTTGAAGAATAAAGCTACAATACATCCTAAATCAGTGACTTTATTACTAATGGTTTTTTTATAACAAAATACTACAATGTTGATCACTTTTATACATTAAGGATTTAAATATAAAACCGATTCTTAATTTAACGATGCAGCTTAGTGCTGTATTACTTCAAATCGTAAAACAAATTTTATTTTTGACACCCATTTTATTTTGGGTCAAACAATGTTAGTAATTAAAATTTTAGGTTACCAAAATTATTTATTTTTAGTAGGATTTATACAATTCAAGTTGAATTTTTTTTGAATAATAAATAATTTCAATTCCAAAAATTAGTTTTTCTAAAAAATTAATAATTCTCATAATTTTCTTTATTTACATAATAAAAAAATATGTGTTTTCTATTTAAACCATAAAAAATTAATTTTTATACAGTATTGGTCTTTCTCCAATAATTAATATTACCATTTTTACTTTTAGAATTTATTTATTACCAAGGATTTCATTTAAATATTTTTCTAAATTTATCAATATACATGAATCCTATTTTTAAATTTTAACTTCAACAAATAAATATTTAATCTTAGTATCATTCTGCTCATAAGATATTTTAGAATAATTATATTTTAATTCTTTAATATCGTTTGAAAATTTTTATTTATATAATAAAATAGTATCATAATATTTTATAAATTTTCTATGGTTTTTCTTGAATGATTCATAATTGTTTTTTAGAATAAATAAATACTTATTGAATTCATTATAGGAAATTATTTATCAACTATATTTTTGAGAGAAAAAAGATTATACCTTATCGATATAGGCCATAAGACAAACCATTTTTCTTTTATGCTAAGTCAAAAAAAAATTCGAAGATTCGTGATGTGAAATAGAATAATTACTTAATCTAGAATTCATAATTTTGATGCCTTTTCTTTTTTTATAATAATTTAATTGATCTTGGAGTAATGGATAATTTTCCATTACGTTATCTTTTTCTTTGCATTCACAACATATATTTTCTTTGGTCCTATTTTTTCTTTCTGTATAGTTTTAAAATTTTAATGTGAGATCTAATAATTTATTTATCTAAATATGAATGAATTGAATTAGACGATTCATCTAAAGTAGTTTTCAGAGAATCATCTCCATGTTTTATATGATTTTCAACCTCTACATGCATTTGAACTTCATAGATTATTAATGTACAAATCAAATACCTCATTAAAAATTAGTTCATTGGTGTCGATTAAAATATAGCTAGAGATATTACATTACACTTGGAGGGATGTACCTAAAGATATTTTAAATCTTGATCTAATTTTAAAAGTGTATATCCAAATGTGAAAACATTATTGATAGCTTTTTTCAGCCTTCTATTCATTTTAGTGATATTTTTTCCCCAAACATTCTCAGAGTATCAAACTTTAGTGATACATTAGTGTGCCTTAATTGTATCATATCTTATGTTGATTTATAGAAAACAATATTTTACAAAAACTCATATGTACTAGTACATTGGGATACATGGATGAATTCATCAGTTCCTAAACCACAGACAATATCATAGATAAATTTTAAAATGGGATTACATTCTATCAATTAATCATTGATCCAATCTTCTAAACATTAATTAGGAATGTCATTGGAATTAAAATCCTTCAAATAAACCCTTATTCCATGATTTTTCAAATAAATAATAATATTTAATTTAGTTCATCCATAATTATCACCATTAGTGTATGTAGCTTGGATCATCGACACACATTCTTTAGAACCAGCCATTTCCATATGTTTTAGTATGAATATATACCTCAGGCCTGTTCGAGCCAGTAAGTATTCCTGATCATGAAAAATTAGAATCAAGTTTGGTTATTATTATTTATACTTTTGATATCACTTGTAAAAATTATACAATGATAAAATAATTTCTCATAAATAAAATATACCTATAAATCTCTTCCATTGATATCAATTGTAATATCAGGATAACGATGATAAAGACAATGACATAAGAGGTGGGTGAATTGTGTTTGTCCAAAAATGTTGATAGATTAAGAACACCTATCTCATTATGCAGTAAACCATTCCTTCTATATTAATGATGATTTAGGAGTAGAAATAAATAAAGGAAAAGAAAAAAACAATGTATAGTGGTTTAGGGAACAACGACCCCCCAAGTCTACTTCGCCAACAGCTCAACTACATGAGTTTGGTTATTTTCCATAGAATTTCCTCTTATCTATATAACTTTACAAAAAAAAATAAGCATAGTTAGATGAATCCTTAAACTGAACTTGTAACACCCCAGGTAAATAATGAATATGACATTTTCATATTTATCCATATTTGTGAATAAAATATTGAAACGACTTTAAAGGGGACGCTATGCTCGATGGCGTACCCAACACGCAACAACGAGTTTCTTGGGAATCTTACGTTGCACTCTAATAATAAAATAATATTATTTTAAATGGTAGTTAACATGTAACTGTTGTATTGGAGGGAATGGATAGAAATAACTAAAATATTATTATATATGTTTTTAAATGTTTTTACATTTATCCAATAAAAGCTAAAGGCTTAAAATATGGAAAGAATTCAATTTTAGGCGTATATGCCCTAGTTTTCACTAAAGGTTCACTTATCGCCTTTTAATGGAGAACTGTCATTAAATATAGTTTTGATCACTCTTATACATTCTTTTGGACCAAATAAAACTCTTATTAAGAATCGGGACATCAAATTTTACTTTTTGTAATTTTTTGGTATTTTTCCGATAAAGTTCATTTTTTTAATGAATAATGTAAAATGTTGTGTTTTAATTCAAAACCTCTTTTTAATCTAATTTATTTATATGATTAGATAATATTTTGAATTAGTTATAAAGTGAAATTAGAAAATATTTTTACCATTAAATCCAATAGTGGTCGTTGGAATTAATTTCACTTTGAAATCAGACTTAAACTAGTGTCAATATTTTGATACTTATTGTTTTATAAAAACACGCTATTTGCTCTGACAGCGGGAATTAATTATTAAATTAATTAATGTGACTAATATGTTTTGAATTTTGTAAAACAGACTTCATTTTTCTATTCGGAATATCAAATATAGCTTAGGGTGAAGTTTTGGTATTTTTCTGAAAAACTCCAATTTTTGATGAATAGTGAAACCACTAAGTGGTAATCAAGCAAACTGATTTTTCAGTTAAATGAAAGTTTACCACTAATGTGTATTGAATTTTGAAAATCCGACATACATGGTTGTCATTAGTATGTAAAATTTGGTTCAATGGGATGAAAATAATTTTTTGGTGAATAGTAACTTTTTTTCATTAATCGCGATTAGAGGTAATTAGTTTAATTTAAGGTAAAAATGATATTATAAGAATATGAAAACACCATGACACTTGTCCTACACCTATTGGGTGAGTCATGGACGACCAAGAAAATCCATGGGCCAACTTGGGGACCCCATGGAGCCACTTTAGTTGGAAAATGACAATAATATATTTTTATTTAATGTTAAAATTAAATTGACACAAACATGAGTTGTTTTACGAAAACAGTTTTTAAGTGGGGTTACACAAGTCCCAATTTTTATTATAAAAAGTCATTGGAAATATAAAAATATTTCCTACATCATAGTATTATTTTTATAATTTTTAGACTTTAAATAAATTAAATTATTTATGACATAATAATGATGCCGCGATGACATCATTGTTTGACGATTTAAATAAAATGGAATGATAATGTAAAATATATGAACTACACATGTCCAAAACATATTGGATGGGTGTATTTAGAACCCTTATCACCTTATCCACGAATTATATCAATGTGGGACCTTTTAAAACCGAAATACATTTTCAAATAAAGTAATATTTCTTTACTTTCCAAAAGTGCCCCTCCTCTCCTCTTATAAAAGGCCCCCACCTCTACCACATTTCACACAATCCTCAAGCCTTTGGATCGGCCAACACCTGCCCATTTACTCTCTCCACATTCCTCTCTTCATCCTATAGGATTACCTTTGGGCAGAATCCTTTCAAAGGAAGCCTTTAGGCTCAAATCAAAAGGAGTTACACTTTTAAAGGTAATTCATTCTCTCATGTTCATTTGTTTTATTTTGCTTCTCCAACCCCCTAAACTCTTTTTATTTACTTCTTTTGTAAAAAAACCAGCATCTTAAATATACTAGGATTTTGTTATAAGATGTATTCGAGCTAAACTCTCACACAACTACATCAAATGGTTAAAGAACATACGGTTTCCATGGATGGCGAAATTCTGCCTCCCGAAACAATGATTGTTCAATACTCATTTAACACCTTCAAAGGTGGCCATTATGATGTCACTATTTTTATATATGATATATAATATGTTTATGTTTTACTTATGCTTCTGTATTTTTCATTTGTGTCTTACCTTTATGGCATCCATTATGGGTATACACGATATCTTCATTTTAGGAAGTGCGGACTACCGCCCCATCAAAGTGATGTGATTCGTTAATGCCATATGTGGGACGTATAAAGGAAGGATTTAATGATATTATATATGATATTATACTGGAATTATAATATACCTTTATATCATTATTATTCTATTCTATAAAATATGAAATAGAAAGGAAAGTAGCGTTCATGCGTACGTATGACTTACCGTCTCCATGAACGGTGCATTTCATTTCTTACCTCTAAATGATTATGTAATGTTATAAATGCGTGAATGTACTGGATATATATGACATATATGATATCTACATCATGAATACAATTATGTATATAATAAACATTTGGCCACACGAATAACATGTAATTGTAAGAAGTCCACTTTCGACTTAAGAACCAAGTATCGGAAAAACAAATATTATTAACTTAAATGATTACATAAATGTTTATGACATGGTAATAAGTGATATAAAAGGAATAATGAACTTTAAAAAGGTTCTTAAGGAAGTAGAAATTAACTCAAGTTTATTATTCAGGAGATTAAAGAACAATCGAGTCAAGTCGGACCCGAGGTAAGGGATCCTACTCCCATATTTATTTTTAAGTACACACTTTTATGTCATTCCTTTTAAAGCTCATATTTCTTGTTATTGGGGTGATATTTTATATTAAACATACTGTAATTTTTATGTTCAGGTGATGAGAGACCCTATTCTCTCTCATCAATCCATTTTGGAAGTTTTGAGTGGCGCCGTTAGGCTGTCGAACTTTCGTAAGAGATCTAACCTCTCTCTTTCTTTTTTAGTACTCTCCTTTATGTCACTTATTTTAAGCTCCTCTTTGTAATGTTGGGGGATGTTCTTTTATATTCCTCTTGCTGTAAATTTTGTTTTAATGCGATGAGATACCCTATTTGATCTCATCAATCCATATTCGGAAGTTTTATGTGGCGCCGTTAGGCTGCCGAGTTTTCGTAAGGGATTTTTCATCTCACTTTTATTCCCATGAGATTTATGCTACATTTGCCACAAATTCCTTTGAGTGGTGTATGTACTGCCCATTATTCTACTCTTTGTGTAATATACTTTCGTTTATGAGTATTTACATCAATAATCTATTGTCCTTCTTTCATAGGGTGTATGTTTTGAAAGATACCCAAGTCGGTAAGGGAACCTTTCACCCTCCTCTTTTTTAAAAGACTTCTTTTGTTGGGTCTTTTAACTTACATATTGTTATCCTTATTGATGTAAATTTTATGTCCAAGTGATTAGATACACTTTTTATCTCTCACCAACTCAGTTTGATGTGATGTCGTTAGGCTGTCAAGGTAACTTTTTAACCCAATTTCGATTTCTTTGGGTTCAACATGTAGTCATTGAATATGTCATCCATTGAATATGTTTGAATGACCTTTTATTGTTTTACACTTAATATCCACTTATATTGGGTGTATTTATATTTGTCACACATATTTTTGAGATTGATTTGTCCTTAATTTAAGGATACCTTCTTTATAAGGGATTTCATCACATTTGACATTTCTATTGAGGGTTCATTGTTGTTATGCACCAATTGACTATTATATGGTGTATATACTGTCCTTTGGAGTATTATATCATGAATCCATTTATTCTCATGATATTATAAAGTTCTGACTAAATTTTATTCCTCAATTATTGTATTCAAGTGTCTCTAATTTTGGTAAAACCCTTTTAACCAAAATATCATTTTAAATGTTTTAATTATTTGTTCTTATTAATATCCATGTTTCCAAAATGGTTTTAAGGATTTATTTATATGGATATTAATGGTTTAAAATTTTAAGCTTCAAGGTGGTATGGGACACTTTGATTCAAAAATCTCTTTATTAAATGTTTTAAATGATTTTGGAAATGGTTTCTTTTTTTTATGGATTCATTATTTCAAAATACTAAAATGTAATATTGTGATTGAAATGGGGAAATGTTTTGTTTCCTTTATTCATGTTTTATGTGACACATTTATGTTATGGTTCTTGGGAATTGTTATAAAAACGGGTGGTTCCATGATAAACTAAGGGCGGGTGAGCCCGATATAGCTCTCCAATGCATTGGGTAACGCGAAGGAGTGAAACGTTAAGGTTTCTCTGAAGAGATTTCGGGAATATACTGTGATGGGTATTCCAAACGTAACCAAGAGGGTTACTCCCTTTGTAAGAATGTTATGAATGCCTCAAGTTACCTTTATGTCTTATGTTTTCTATGATTTATTCATGTTTTGATGAGGTATGTTAAAGTGCCTTTGTTTTATGGGTAAAGTATGATTTCATTCTTATGTATATATGAACTCATGTTTCGTTTCCATATTTTTATATCCCTTACTGAGCTTTTTATGCTCATCCCAAGTTTTTGAAATGTTTTTCACAGGTGAAGGGAAGGGTACATGATGTGATGACAGTGTCAAGGATGTGTCAAGAAAGAATCCATGTTTTATTTTAAATCTGTTTCCGTTGATGGGAAGAATGAATACTGTCTTTTATGTAACCACTTTGTTTAAATGTGGAATGTAATGCAAGTTTCATGATCTAATTCTCTAAAACTCTAAACCTGAAAAGATCCTCAATGTGTAATCTTGTTATAACTCAAGATTAAGTAAGGTTTAAGGTCGGGGCCTTATAGTTGGTATCAAAGGGAGGTTTAGATAACTTTAGAGGTTAGGGTATTCTCTAAGGACAAGTGAAATTACCATAATGGTTAGGATTTAATAAAGAGTCCTAGTTTTAGATAAAGTGAATGAGTAAGTGTATCATAGTGTTTACCTTCCTCATTAGTACATGATGGTTTTGTTGATATACGCACACTGACATTTCTATTTTTAGTGAATGGATGGATCTAGCAGGCACCAAAGAGACAATAGGTTTGAAGTAAATTGTGGTGGTTCTCTGATTAAGATACTAGATAAAATGGAGGATTCAATGAGGAAACTCGTGGTTGTTCTAAACCAAATATCAAGGAGTCATGATCAACAACTTGAACCTTGGTATGATCTTTAATGCATCATGTATGAGATGACCAATCCATGTGTAAGTTCATGTAATAATAATAAAGGTAACCATTAGAGTTTATATGATCCTTATTTTTGAGGTAATTATGGGTTATTATATGATATGCTGGAAAATGAAAATCATGAGATAAACATGAGGTTAAAATATGTTGTGATCATTTTTGATGATTTTATCTCTTTTTGGGGAATTATTTAAGAATTATATAGTTTTGGAAAAAGGATAACACGTAGACCGGGTGACATCCCGTCGTGTCGGACAAAGCTGCAGGAATCGAACCCACAACCAAAGTGCGACTGGTATTTATCGCCTACCACTGGACTACGTGAAGTCCCTGGTTAGTTTGACCGATTCTTTCTAGTTATATGATTTTATGAATTAAGAGTAAGTTGATTTTGGGTTATTTATGAAAATGATTAACCTATCATGGAGGATATGTGATTAGGTTAATTACTTTTCAATACGAGACTTTAGGAGCAACTGATGTTGTTTGGAGATAAATGTTACAATTTAACTTGGAAGACTATGTGACTAAATCCTTAAAATATTTGGGTTTCAATCTTAGTTTGGTTTACATTGAATAATTTTATGGACAAATTGATTATAGAATGATCCTTGTTGAACTTTGGGTTTTGTTTGACAAATTTTGGAGATTAAGAATAGATTTTCTTTTTTATAAAGGGTTATCCTTTTCTGGATTATCTGACCTTTTACTAACCTTTTTGGTTTTGGTTTTGGTTAAATCCTAATTAAATGAGATGTATATAGTTCTCTTTTGTGGATTAGGTGATTCTCTAGAAGTTGATTATAGTACTCTTAATGCGAACAAGTCTCCCTAAATACTCATCTTTTGGAAAAATAGGAGTTTGATTAAGGAACCTAGTAAAAGTTGAAAGTCAACATGATAAGTGATTATGTTTCCTTATGAATAAATTCCTCAATAAAAATTAACTTAAAGCAAAAATGTTTTCTATTAACTTTTCCTATTGGGGAATCAAATACCGTTTAACCCATCACAAGTTTGTGATTTTCTTGTGGTTAACTTTCTCCTAAACATGTTTTCTATCACTCTCCATCAGAACATGACCCTTTGTTTTTTTCCTCCATGTCCATATTTTCATACTTGGAATCCTAGTATGGGTTAACTCGGGTGACCTCTGTGCTTATCTTTCTTTATTTTAAAGTGATTGTTTTACCGACTCTTGTTCCGATGTGGGACTTTCAAGGATGTTTCCAAGCGCAATTTTAAAATTGCGAGGACGCAATTCCCAAAAGGGGGGAAGGATGTAACACCCCAGGTAAATAATGAATATGAAATTTTCATATTTATCCATATTTGTGAATAAAATATTTAAAGGACTTTAAAGGGGACGCTATGCTCGATGGCGTACCCAACAAGCAACAACGACTTTCTTAGGAATCTTATGTTGCACTCTAATAATAAAATAACACTATTTTAAATGGTAGTTAACATGTAGCCGTTGTATTGGCGGGAATGTATAGAAATAACAAAAATATGATTATATATGTTTTTAAATGTTTTTACATTTATCCAATAAAAGCTAAAGGCTTAAAATGTGGAAAGAATTCAATTTTAGGCGTATATGCCCTAGTTTTCACTAAAGGTTCACTTATCGCCTTTTAATGGAGAACTGTCATTAAATATAGTTTTGATCACTCTTATACATTATTTTGGACAAAATAAAACTCTTATTAATAATCGGGACATCAAATTTTACTTTGTGTAATTTTTTGGTATTTTTCCGATAAAGTTCATTTTTTAATGAATAGTGTAAAATGTTGTGTTTTAATTCAAAACCTATTTTTAATCTAATTTATTTATATGATTAGATAATATTTTTAATTGGTTTTCAAGTGAAATTAGAAAATATTTTTACCATTAAATCCAATAGTTGTCGTTGGAATTAATTTCACTTTGAAATCAGACTTAAACTAGTGTCAATCTTTTGATACTTATTGTTTTATAAAAACACGCTATTTGCTCTGACAGCGGGAATTAATTATTAAATTAATTAATGGGACTAATATGTTTTTAATTTTGTAAAACGGACTTCATTTTTGAATTCGGAATATCAAATATAGCTTAGGGTGAAGTTTTGATATTTTTCTGAAAAACTCCAATTTTTGATGAATAGTGAAACCACTAAGTGGTAATCAAGCAAACTGATTTTTCAGTTAAATGAAATTTTACCACTAATGTGTATTGAATTTTGAAAATCCGACATACACGGTTTCCATTAGTATATAAAATGTGGTTCAATGGGATGAAAATAATTTTTTGGTGAATAGTAACTTTTTTTCATTAATCGCGATTAGAGGTAATTAGTGTAATTTAAGGTAAAAATGATATTATAAGAATGTGAAAACACCGTGACACTTGTCCTACACATATTTGGTGAGTCATGGCCGACCAAGACAAGACATGGGACAACTTGGGGACCCCATGGAGCCACTTTAGTTGGAAAATGACAATAATATATTTTTATTTAATGTTAAAATTAAATTGACACAAACATGAGTTGTTTTACTAAAATAGTTTTTAAGTGGGGATAAACAAGTCCAAATTTTGATTATAAATAGTAATTTTAAAGATACAAATATTTCATACATCATAGTATTTTTTTATAATTTTTAGACATTAAATAGATTAAATTAATTATGACATAATAATGATGCAGTGATGACATCATTATTTGACGATTTAAATAAAATGGAAAGATAATGTAAAATCTATGAACTACACATGTCCAAAACTTATTGGATGGGTGGATTTAGAACCCTTATCAACATATTCACGAATTATATCAATGTGGGACCTTTTAAAACCTAAACACATTTTCAAATAAAGTAATATTTCTTTACTTTCCAAAAGTGCCCCTCCTCTCCTCTTATAAAAGGCCCCCACCTCTACCTCATTTCACACACTCCTCAAGCCTTTGGCTCGTCCAACCCCTGACCATTTACTCTCTCCACATCCCTCTACTCATCCTAGATGATTCCTTTTGGGCAGAATCCTTTCAAAGGAAGCCTTTAGGCTCAAATCAAAAGGAGTTACACTTTTAAAGTTAATTCATTCTCTCATGTTCATTTGTTTTATTTTGCTTCTCCAACCCCCTAAACTCTATTTATTTACTTCTTTTGTAACACCACCAGTATCTTAAATATACTAGGATGTTGTTATAAGATTTATTCGAGCTACACTCTCACACAACTACATCAAATGATTAAAGAACATACAGTTTCCGCGGATGGCGAAATTTTGCCTCCCGAAACGATGATTGTTCAATACTCATTTTACACCTTCAAAGGTGGCCATTATGATGTCACTATTTTTATATATGATATATAATATGTTTATGTTTTAATTATGCTTCTGTATTTTTCATTTGTGTCTTACCTTTATGGCATCCATTATGGGTATACGCGATATCTTAATTTTAGGAAATGCGGACTACCGCCCCCTCAAAGTGATGTGATTCGTTAATGCCATATGTGAGATGTATAAAGGATGGATTTAATGATATTATATATAATATTATACTGGAATTATAATATACCTTTATATCATTATTATTCCATTCTATAAAATACTAAATAGAAATGAAAGTAGCATTCATGCGTACGTACGGCTTACCGTCCCCATGAACGATGCATTTCATTTCTTACCTCTAAATGATTATGTAATGTTATAAATGCATGTATGTACTGGATATATATGAAATATATGATATCTACATCATGAATACAATTCTGTATATAATAAACATTTGGCCACACGAATAACATGTAATTGTAAGAAGTCCACTTTCGACTTAAGAACCAAGTATCGGCAAAACAAATATTATTAACTTAAATGATTACATAAATGTTTATGACATGGTAATAAGTGATATAAAAGGAATAATGAACTTGAAAAAGGTTATTAAGGAAGTAGAAATTAACTCAAGTTTATTATTCAGGAGATTAAATAATGATCGAGTCAAGTCGGACCCGAGGTAAGGGATCCTACTCCTCTCTTTCTTTTTAAGTACACACTTTTATGTCATTCCTTTTAAAGCTCATATTTCTTGTTATTGGGGTGATATTTTATATTAAAATTACTTTAATTTTCATGTTCATGTGATGAGAGACCCTATTCTCTCTCATCAATCCATTTTGGAAGTTTTGAGTGGCGCCGTTAGGCTGTCGAACTTTCGTAAGAGATCTAACCTCTCTCTTTCTTTTTAAGTACTCTCCTTTTTGTCACTTCTTTTAAGCTCCTATTTGTAATGTTGGGGGATGTTCTTTTATATTCCTCTTGCTGTAAATTTTGTTTTAATTTGATGAGATACCCTAGTTGATCTCATCAATACATATTCAGAAGTTTTATGTGGCGCCGTTAGGCTGCCGAGTTTTTGTAAGGGATTTTTCATCTCACTTTTATTCCCGTGAGATTTATGCTACATTTTCCAAAAATTCCTTTGAGTGGTGTATGTACTGCCCATTATTCTACTCTTTTTGTAATATAATTTCGTTTATGAGTATTTACATCAATGATCTATTGTCCTTCTTTCATAGGGTGTATGTTTTGAAAGATACCCAAGTCAGTAAGCGAACCATTCACCCTCCCCCTTTTTAAAAGACTTCTTTTGTTGGGTCTTTTAATTTACATATTGTTATCCTTATTGATGTAAATTTTATGTTCAAGTGATGAGATACACTTTTTATCTCTCATCAAATCATTTTGATGTGATGTCGTTAGGCTGTCAAGGGAACTTTTTAACCCAATTTCGGTTTCTTTGGGTTCAACATGTAGTCATTGAATATGTCATCCATTTAATATGTTTGAATGACCTTTTATTGTTTTACACTTAATATCCACTTATATTGGGTGTATTTATATTTGTAACACATATTTTTGAGATTTATTTGTCCTTAATTTAAGGATACCTTCTTTATAAGGGATTTCATCACATTTGACATTTCTATTGAGGGTTCATTGTTGTTATGCACCAATTCACTCTTATATGGTGTATATACTGTCCTTTGGAGTATTATATCATGAATCCATTTATTCTCATGATATTATAATGTTCTGACTAAATGTTATTCCTCAATTATTGTATTCAAGTGTCTCTAATTTTGGTAAAATCCCATTAACCAAAATATCATTTTAAATGTTTTAATTATTTGTTCTTATTAATATCCATGTTTCCAAAATGGTTTTAAGGATTTATTTATATGGATATTAATGGTTTAAAATTTTAAGCTTCAAGGTGGTATGGGACACTTTGATTCAAAAATCTCTTTATTAAATGTTTTAAATGGTTTTGGAAATGGTTTCTTTTTGTATGGATTCATTATTTCAAAATACTAAAATGTAATATTGTGATTGAAATGTGGAAATGTTTTGTTTCCTTTATACATGTTTTATGTGACACATTTATGTTATGGTTCTTGGGCATTGTTATGAAAACGGGTGGTTCTGTGATAAAATAAGGGCGGGTGAGCCCGATATAGCTCTCCAATGCATTGGGTAACGCGAAGGAGTGAAACGTTAAGGTTTCTCCGAAGAGATTTAGGGAATATACTGTGATGGGTATTCCAAACGTAACCAAGAGGGTTACTCCCTATGTACGAATGTTATGAATGCCTCAAGTTACCTTTATGTCTTATGTTTTCTATGATTTATTCATGGTTTGATGAGGTATGTTAAAGTGCCTTTGTTTTATGGGTAAAGTATGATTTCATTCTTATGTATATATGAACTCATGTTTCCTTTCCATATTTTTATATCCCTTACTGAGCTTTTTATGCTCATCCCAAGTTTTTGAAATGTTTTTCACAGGTCAAGGGAAGGGTACATGATGTGATGACAGTGTCAAGGATGTGTCAAGAAATAATCCATGTTTTATTTTAAATATGTTTCCATTGATGGGAAGAATGAATACTGTCTTTTATGTAACCACTTTGTTTAAATGTGGAATGTAATGCAAGTTTCATGATCTAATTTTCTGAAACTCTAAACCTGAAAAGATCCTCAATGTGTAATCTTGTAATAACTCAAGATTAAGTAAGATTTAAGGCCGGGGACTTATAGAACTTACAAGGCCTTCTTTATTTTATAAGGAACTGTAAATCCACAATTTTGTGCAAGAAGTTAACAGTTAACAAAAACATAGTATGAGAAGTTGAAAATACACCAAATCAATAGATTATTATTTGTTTGAAAAAAATGTTAAACTTTATAGTTAAAAAAATAAATTTATATATGTAATTAATAATTTATAACACACTACAACAAATAGATCTTAAACATTTCAGATATATTCTTCAAATAGAGATATAGAAAACCCCAGACATATGTATAAACATTTATGTACCCAAAATGTATCTTTGACTAATTCCCCATCGATCTTACAGAATAATATGTAACAATAAAATATAGTTGTAGTGAATACATAAATAGTGAGTATATTAGATAGATCAAAACATGTATGTTTGAAAAGTGTAGCTCTGAAAGAAATGATTCCCTTGTTATATTTCAAACTCATCTTTTTCTTATGTATGTCACCCCTATGTTTTTTTAGTTAAAGAATGTATCATTATTTATACTACAGATGAAGTATCTCTAGGTAAAACTAGTTGAATATAGTCCTTTAAAAAAAATCATTACAAGCCTTGTAATTAGTCATCAAATATCTTTGAATAGATCACTACTTTCTTCGAAACAATTTCATGAATCTTAGATAATATTGTATATTTAAAAACACTATCAAGGATTATTCAAACATAGGGTTCCTTATTATGATACAAAAACTCCAGAAATAAGTTTGAAAATATATTGAGGATCAAAAAAGTATGCTATATCATGTATGGTTGATCAAAAAAAAGTAGGGTTGATAAACCATACACTTGTTTCTCAGATGTAGGGTTTCTTTCAAACATAGTTTATATGATCGATATGATTTCTTCCAAATGTAGGGTTTTTACTTACATTAAAGTGTTTATAGAATATATTTAAACAATACTAAAATACTTTTAATATATATTTCTCATATAAAAATTACATGAAAAAATTTCCAGAATAAATATTTTATTGAATAGTAATTTTTTGAAATTCACTTAAAGTAATTTCACTAGTAACATAAATGCGGGATTTTGTGAGCACAAAAAAATAAATTAATAATTTTTTTAATAAATGAATTCTAGATAATAAAATGTTTTTATAAATTCCTAATACTATTTATAAATTTTAAATATTTCTCATTAATATATATTTGATCAATTAAAATGTTTTATATGTTTTTACGGTACACTAACTTCATGATACATTCTTAAAATCTATTATGTTAGTAAAAATAGTGATTTTCATTATTAAAATAAGGATCAATTATATAATAAGAATATCAAAAATTAAATTTGGGACATTATTGATAAATGAATTTAATAAATGAATATATATTTTTAGTAATTAATAGTATAAAATTTATTAATTTATATTTTAAATAAAAATAAAAAATAAAGATATTTTTTTTGAAATATTCCCTTATTAAAACTTATATGTTCTCAATAATAAGTCATGATAATTTATATTTTAAAAAATGTTAATATATATGAAAATTTAATGATTATATATACTATAATAATAATTTAATAGTTGTATATTTAATTTTTTGTATACTTTAAAGAGTTTTTTGAGAATAAACAATCCTTTTAAATATTAAATCATATTAATTATATGTATTATATATGTTGAAGTTTATAATTGAATAATGTATTTTTATTTACTGAAGGTTTTATGATTCCATTAGTTTTTGGGACAATATTCATCTAATATGATGCAACTCATATTTATTCAGTATTGTATGTGGATGAAGCTATCGATCACATTAGATTAATTTAAAGGAATGATATATTGTAAAATAGTAGGGTGTTAGACAACACCTACATGAAATCATATACAATGATTTACCTTACAATTTTTTTAAATCAAACCATCATATAATAGTGAATGTTGCATAAAGCTAGTTTCTATAGGCTTTTCATTCCCCTTTAATATTTTGGAACTATTCATTAAAAAAAATTATTTTAAATATATGTCTAGTAGACAATGCATGGAATGAAAACATATGACATATTTATAAAAAATTTACAAAATATTATGTAGATTTTCAAGGTAACACCAACCTCATATAGTGTATTTTCTTTTAAAAAAAATATTGTACTAATATCTCCCAATCACGCCTAAGCCTAAACCATGCACTTATCGTCACCGAATCCTATTTTAAAATCCATAATACCAAATTTAATTTAATTATAAAAACAAAAAAATTAATTGAAAAACACTACATAAATATACGTATTTTCTTAAAACTCCAAAGGAAACATATTCTCTCTAAAACAATCGACATCAAAACCTAGAATGTTCATAGAGTACTCCTAAACAAATTATAGGAAACAATAAAAATATATAACATTGATTCATCCATTAATTTCATCAAATTTCTTTGGAAAACTTTTTAAAAAATATAAAGTGATTTACCTCTAATAATATTTTGAAGAATGATTAATGATCAACAATTTAAGATGTCCAATAGCCACACCGAATAAACACCCAATCATATATGGATAGTTCCATCATGATCCTGTCAAAATCATAAATAAAAAAACTATGGTGGGAGATATTAAATTTGAAGGAAAAAAGGGGAATATAATAAAATAAGGAATAAATTATATTAACATGACTCAAATGTAGTGAAATAACACCAAAACCCACCCAATACCACAGATAATCAATGTAGAATGATGGAGGATTCCCCCTTTGGTTGGCTACACATTATAGAAGAGAGATATGAGAAAAGAGTTAAAATAATTGTGTAAAAATGGTAACATTCATCTTTTTCATGAATTATGTGTAATCATAAGTTTACCATAAATTTTTATAAACTATTCACCAACAATTCTATTTTCACTATCTTAAGACACATTCCATACCACAGTTTTGATACACAATTTTTAATTTTTTTGAGAAAATAAATAGCACATTTTTAACTCAAGCCAGAATTTCTAAAAGTATGAAAAGATGATTTTCTAAATCTGGTGCTAGTAGTAAATATCTCTATAAAACTAAAATTTTAGAGTTTTAATTTTTTATTTTTATCTGTGGGCATGTAGTACACCAACCCCCCATCCCTTGTAAAAGATGAAATTACATATTTCTAAAGTGTGATTTCCAAGAACCATGAGATAATCATACAATATGGTAAACAATTTAGAAATTTTCAAACATCTACATAAAGATCATGTGATTCACTATATCACATGAAATAACTATTGGTAATAGATTCATATACAATAAAATCCAATTGATATTCTTCAAATATAATTTTCTAAATCTAAATCTCAGTTAAAAAACTACCCCGATATCATTTTCAAAAAATACAAATTTTATGGAATTTTACAGCCCATAAAAAGGAGGTTATTTATAAATATTTTAAAAGTGATTTCATGGAAATTATTTAGGGAATTAAAACTAACTATAATTTTACTCACTAGTACTCTCACTTATAATTACATTTGTAGTTATTGTTTGTCACAATACCGGAGTTGGGAGAGTTTTCCTATTTATTAGTGATAGACCATATGAGACATTGGAGAAAAAATACAAAAATAGTTTAGGTTTTGTGAAAATAATTTCATGATAATGGTGAAATATATTTGAGATAATATCAAATGTGATAGTAGAAGTCTATCTATTTTTGAGCATGAGTTTGTGGAGTGAATTTTAAGCGTGTGTATGTTTTATGGTCTTGGAATTATAATATATTTTTTGAGATTCCTTAGATGACATGTAAAATTACTTTAATAGATTTATTGAAATATTTTTCCCATGAAATAATATAATTATATTTTATTTCTTAATTATTATATTTTTAATTAAATTTTAAATAAATATTTTTTACTAATTTTTTAATGGTTTTACTTTCTTCAAATGAGTTCTTTTAATTTTAACTATTGAATTTTAGTTGATGAGTTTACTAAATTAATTTAATAAAATAATATCAAATTTTAGGAAATTAAATAAATTTGGAATGCCAATATTAAGACAATACACTATATTATGAAGGTAGAGGAAATTTGAATTATGATGGTGGAGTATGGGGGAGAATAATTACAATTTTAATATTGTAGTTTTAAATAGAAAATATGTGACATAATTGATGATATATTATTAAATAATAGGAGTAGATAATCCTATTATATTCATTAATAAGTTATTTTTATTCATTACAATGATGGTGATTTTTTTTAAATTAAACTTGATGTTTAGATATTTTGAAAGGTTTATAATGTTTTTTATTAATTTGCTTATGATTATTGAATAGGTGAATAAATAATGATTTAATTCATAATCAAATCCAAAAAAGAATAAATTTTTATCATTATCTACATGACACCATTAATTATTGTTTATAAATTTTTTAAAATAGTTTTACAAAATGGCCTAGGGGTTATGAAAAATATAACATGGGTCAATTTACTAATTTATTTTCATCACATGATCTTTAATATACTATATAATTAAACAGTAAGTTACCTTCATGAAATTATATCAATTGGATATTGTGTAAACCAATATAGAGATTTATACAGGCCCCATGTCTAAATGGAAAGGTATATTAAAAAAAAGAATTCTGGTATTTCAATTTTAAACATTCCATGATAAAATAAATTTAAAAGATAATTTATTTCATTTGGTTTTTGTAATAATTTTTTATTATGGAAATTTTCTAATAGGTCAAGATGGAGATTTCAAATTTGAGAACATCAATATATTATGAAGAAATATTACAATGTATGGGGGATAAATTATATTATAATTAATTAAAATTCTCTCAAATATTATTGATTTGATTTTAAAAAACTCAATTTTGGTTCTATTTTTGAAAAATTATTTTAAGGAATTTATTTGGTAAAATTACTGACTCTCTGGGTTTGTAACAATTTCAAAATCAAGAATGTTGAAAACAACATAAGATATATTGTAATATTTATATGTGATATTCAAATATATTATTATTTTTATTAAATGTTATTTTATTATAAATTAGTATTGGAATTAATAAAATATTTATTTTAATGGTTTTGACAAGGAAAATAATTTCTAGATAAAAATAATTTCCTATAAAATTAAAAATATTTCTTATAAAATATTTCCATGAACTGTCAATGAAATATATAATATTTCATTAAGGATCAATATATTATGGTTTAAATAGGTAAAATATTCCATTATTTATAACATAAATATATAAGGATGAATTATTCCAAAATAATATGATTGATAGAGAACCATAGAGTGTGATGCCATAATCATGGGTGCATATTTGTTTTACATATTTCAATATATATTTTATGATTGTAATATATAGTATCTATAATGAACTATAATTATTTATAGGTGAATATAGTATCCTTATATTAATTTTGGGTAAATTAACATTTTTTTGAATATAGTTGTCCTCTATGAACTATTTTAATTAATTATTTTTTAAAATTTGATGTTATCGTGTCAAAATTACATTTCTAAAAAAATTTAGAAAAAATTATATATGGTATTTCATGAGAGTGTCTAGGGGGAAATTAATTCATTTTTTTGTTATCAAACCCTACTTTAACATCTAAATGTTTGCTTAGGTGTGATGTTTCATTATATATGAATTGGGAATGTTATCATATTTATTGGTGATGGATTAGAAACATTGTGTAATTCTATATATGTGTCAATAATTTATTAGAAATCATTGATAGAGGAGGAATATAACTGATCAATAGGTTTAAGTTTGAAAGTTTTTATGAGATATTAATACATATGGCTTGTTTAGTTATTATTTCCACCATATTTAGTTATTATAAATATTGTAAAATTGTTTTATTGACTTTTTTAAAATTTCATTAACATCAAAATTTTTCTTTCATTTTATATTTTCTTAATGTTCTAAAATTATTATTTTTTTTATCCCACGACACTGGTTTACAGCCTCTAGTAATCATGGAATTCACTTGATGCCTTATAATATTTCAATATTTATATTGAGGTGTTTATCAATTTTAACACAATATAAAATGGTATCGGAGACCAAAAATAAGAAATTTTATTTTTTGAAAGTCAATATTCATATAGAATAGGATTATCAAAACTCGATAAGTTTATTCAAAAATTTATAACAAACATTTTAATTTTAAATCATCGATTTCCTTTGAATCTAGTAATGATTATTCGAATAAGGATATATTATAGGATGATTTCATATATAGTTTTCTTTGACTATGAAAAGATGTGTTGATAAATTAGTTAATGAATCCCTATAGACATGTGTAATATAGAAATACATGATTATTATATTTTTTAATAAGATTTAATTATTTTGGAGTGGTTTCATAAATTGCTTAAAATTATTTTTAAATATTTTATTTTGAAACAAAATTGTTAAAATTATTTGTTTCATTTAATAAAACTATTATAATTAAATAAATGAATCCCCAAATGTTAAACACAGTACCATATACATAAATAGAATCAGTTTCCACTAGTTATGAAATATTATTATTGGTGTATAAGAGAATTCAATAGAGTGAAATATATAATTATTACATTTATGAAAATATAGAAGTGAATTCATCATCAAAACTAATGCATGGTAAAAAAATATTTTAATCAGGAAATTGTGAATGAAGTCTTGATTTTTTAGTATAAGATATTCAATCACATTAAAAGGGAATAAATAATGAGTGGTTAAATGAGGAAGTCTAGGAATCAAAGTTTTTGAGGTAGAATCCCCTAATCATTCAAAGTGACAAAGGGTTGTAAAATATAATACAATGATCACATAAGATAAAGAAAATTTTCTAACTTATTTTTAGTCTTGAGAAATAAATGTTTCATTTTCTATATTAATGTTTAAAAAAGAAAATCATATGGCATGAGAAATAACCACTAATGTTAATTATGAAAATTATTTGACATTGAATAAATTTTAATTGATTTTAATTCATTAATTTTACTTTGATAATATAAATATAATAGACTATCCATAATTTATTGATATATATAAAGAAAATATTGTAGTTTCCGATCATATTCCACTTTTTGTAATATTTGTTTATTTTGAACAAAATATAACCCTGAATGAAATTTTAAATTTAAAAAGATTAAATATGTTTATTTAAGAAGATATTAGGTTTAATTTTACTATATTTTACTTGGTCACATATGTAATGGTGTTCAATAAATATACTCTAGTGTATACAGTATTTATTGATACACAGAGTGAACCATTATTCCATAACCATGAAGAGGTAACTATTTTTCAGCATGATAGATAAATAATCTATAAAATTCCATTATAGAGGATTTAATAAGATATTAGGGAAATAAATATAATCCTATAGAAGAATAAAAGTTGTGTGTTTTTAATAATATAGTTTGATACAACTAAAGAGTGACCACTATCATGAAATTATGAAAATTCACGAGTGAAAAGGTTAAATATAGATGAAATTTTATTACAGTTAAATCAAAAAATAATTGAGTGTATATTATTTAACAATATATAGGGATACATAATGCCTATATAGAGAAAAATTGAGATGATTTTATATAATATTTGGGTAAATGCTGTAATAATTTGAAAAGGTTGCCTGAAAATAATCAAGGATAATTAATTATTGCGGAACACTAGCTAGAGGAACCAAGAGAAATTAAAATATTCATATAAGATAACATTTTAATTTCATTATATATAACCTATAATATGTATGAAGTTGGTGATATCATAAATTCATAGAAGTTTGTTTAAAAAAAATTATTTTTTGGACCCCAGAATACCCTGAGAGGGGAGGGGTGAAACAAGGTGTCAACTTTTTTCTTTTAAACTTGATGGATATTGTCTTCACGTTGGTAGGAACCTGTTAAACCTTTCTGAAGAATAAGTGAATAAAATCAAACAATCACATACATATTAATGTCACAATAATTTTACATGGTTCACCTCTAAGGGCTACATCCAAAAGCATATGCCGATAGTGTGTCTATCGTACCAAAAAACTCTAATCTTCACAAGTTAAGAATTACAAGAGTATAGGAAATGTCACTCTCTACTAGGAACACTACCTTTACATGGTTTTAGGTAAATCAAACTGCGTCCCTTGGATCACTTCTGCTGACCCCCCCTTGCTCACTGTGTTGGAAGAATATTCACTCAGTTTATCGACATAAAGGTTGATTCAACAATTTAATATTAAATCATGAATCCTCAACTATAAATGGGCTCTCCATTGAAGTCCTATAATCACCCACATATGTAATTTAATTTCTTGTAAATTGATATATAATTTAAATTAATTTTGCAAACTGATTTCGTTAATTTTCAGATTTCCTTTGGTATTCTGTGTACTGTGTTATGGGTATGGTTCATGGACCCCTCTTCTACATACCAATGATGCTTCCATGTATCATTCATCTCCTATAAAAACTGTCCTACTCTGCATACTACCTTACTCAGCATAATGCTCATCATCTCTTCATATAGTCCTACTCACCGTGATGCCTTGCTCCTCTGCGTACTAGTAGAGCTTCCTCAACGAGTTGCGCTTTCATCCGCAGACTGTTTCCCTTATACAGATAGTTCTATTAGTGAAATTCCTACTCGTATGTGAACCATTAACATATTTCTTCCTGAAATTTTAATCTCTAATCTATCTTTGTAATCAAGGTGATTATTGCTCCTTACATATGCACATAACTCCGCAAATTTCTCTAATACGATTTACCCAAATTCTTAGTATGGGAAAATCTTCACTATATACTAAACTCCATCCTTATAACATTATCCACCATCATGTACTGATCCTGTTTTGTGAACTGCAACAATCTAGTCAACCATTAGCAATTTTGTACCACATGACTTCACCGCATACCATTGCTGCAAACCGTTTTTAGTTCTGCACACCGCTCCACATACTATTCCCACTGCCTGATACGTGGCCGCGAACTGTTCTAGGAATATGATATGCGATCCATGTTCTAAGGTATTTTGTTTCATTATATATTTTATTTTCTCTTTTTCTTCGCATACAATTCACTCCTATGTGAATTTTTTTTAAAACACCAAAATCTTGGTTTTTGAGGGCCAAAATTTTAGAAAACACTGGTAAAATATGCTACTTTTAATACTTCATTCATCCTTGAATGTTTGACCTAATTCCTTACTAATTAACTAGTCATCCATGTATATATTTACAAAAAACAAAAACCAAGATCCATTATTATCAACGAACATCCTTGGTTTCATCATTTTTTGGTGGAATCATAATGTTATTTTATGAAGATTGTAATTCTATATAATTTAAGTATATAATAATCAGTCAAGTAACATTCATATTGCATTAGGATTAGTGATATTTAAATATCATGGGGTTTTATAGATATAAATAATAACATCAATTATTTTATAATTGGAATATATGGCATGGTAACATTTAAGGATAATATTAATAGTCATGGTTAAATAGTATCTTTTAATTCACATGGTGAAATGGTTTATATTTTTATTGAGAGTGACATATTAATTATGGATGAGTATGAATTATTATTCAAAACCATGGGTTTGTTCCTTTCCTTTACCATAACTTTATTCTTATATTAGATGAACCAAGATATCTATAATAATTTCTAGTTTTAATAGATGAATTTAACAATGTTTTTAGAAAACTTATTGGGATTTATACAAGGGATATATGTGCACATCTATATTGTATTTTTTTAAAAAATATGATATTAATTCATTATAATTATATAATTCTTATATATATTTTATAATTTAAAACACTGATATATGATTTTTCTAGAAATGGGTTTATTTGACTACAAATGTTTCCACGGTTGGACCCAGTTTGGTTTACTAAAATTAATGAGTGTTGTTTATGTTTACACATTGACTACATGATGTTAAACAAGAAAAATTTGAAAAAATTACCAATTACCTAACATTAATCAATTTTTTTGTTGTATTAAAGATTTAATGTTGTTTTTAATGAGTTATATGATATTGGTATATCACTAATTTATAATGATCAATGTATAAATTATGAATATGTCCCCAATAATTTAGTAAAAAAATATTACAATTAATGCATATTTAGGTAACTAATTATCCAATTATTTCTATATCAATGATCAATTGTATCTTCCATGTATAAATTAATAAAATTTTATTAGTTTTGGAGAATGATACCATTAATTAAATCAAAATTTTTGAAGATAATAAATTATTTTTGAGTAATTTTTTAGAGAATTTATTGAAGTGTAAAATGTGTGTGGAGTAATAAAATTTTTCAAATTTGGATTTAAAAAGGGAAATTTGTAGGAAATGATTTATTTAATAAGGTTTTATTAGTTTAAAAAGATAATGTTAATGTAATGATTCCTTGGGAGATAACCATTAATTGTTCATATATTTAGAGCTCTCATAGAATTGATAATTGATATAGATGTTTCATATTCTATATCTATTTTAAAATATTGATTATTATATGCATAAACCATGATATTTTTGAACATAAAATTGTTTAATAAGATTCAATGTACTTTTCATGAGCTATATAGATCATTGAAAACCACTCTACTGTTAATTCTAATTGAATTTTGAAAAGGGTATTTTTTTTACTGTAATGTGTTAGGTGATGGTTTGGGACATGTGCCTATAAAAATGAACAATGTTGGGACATAATAATCGAGGCATTTAAATATTAATGAGAATAATTATAAAACATATGTGTTGAAATTAGAATAATTTATTCATGAATTTATGTTTTAATGAATTATTAATATACTAATCAGTTCATGGTATACACATATCATAAAATATTGAAATATACTTTATCATAATGAGATATAAACATGACGAAAATATTATGTGTTTACTAACATTTTAATTAAAACACTAAGTTATCTCATACACATGTTAAGTGTCAATCAATAAAAAAATCATTGGGTTGGAAAACCTTTTTTTAATGAATAAAATTTTATGTGAAGAGAATACGCATAGTGGTAGATAAAGATATATTTGAGGTGGAATAATAATTTTTTTATAAAACATTTAAATTAACTCAATTCATTTTGATGTGGTATATTTTTAGAAAGAAATTCATTTTGAATGTATCAGAATTGATGAATCCCTAAATATTTTTTAGGCTATTGATTAGTTGTGTCTGGTAGATTATTTTATACTCATTTTCAAGGATGAAGTAATAGATCCCTTAAAATTGAAGAAAGTGGTCGTGAAAGAATTTCATAAGATTAGTTGAAACATTTTTTCTTGATTGATGAAGATATATCATTAAATGATATAACGGTTTCCTATAGTTGAAAACATATAGTGAGAGTTTCAACTTGAATATTTATTTTTCAATGGATGAAGGATAATAATATTTGACCTATAAGGCTCCTAGAACCATTTCCAATATATATGTGAATGTCAGATAACATCAAGATGGATTTTTTTTGTTCGAGATAAATAAACATAGAAATGTGATGATATATGGGTTATTTTGGATCTAAATATGAGATTATATCAAATCATACCCATCATAGGTATATTTTTCATAAAATACTTCTGTGAGTTATATGCAAAGTAATTAGTGAGGATTTATCAGGTAAAATCATTTATAATATTGTGTAATGATACTTAGTTTACATAATGGATTTGTAAAGAATTAAAATAGTATATGAGTAATTTTTTGAATATGTGTATGTCTTATATTCATTATATAGATTGGAAATCGAAAAAATATATAATTTTAAGGAAATGAATCATGATTGTGTGAATGAAGTTTTGAGATCATGATTTTATAAAATTAAATTGGTGGAATTTTGATATAAAATACTTATCGGGAATCAATTTAGAATAATCCATTTGATATTTTCTATGGATAACTTTTCAGATCACCCTTATATTAGGTTTATGTATGGGAAATGACTCTCTTGAGACATAGCCTAGTGTAATATCTGATATGTTATTCATATCAAATCTAAAAGTTATTTTTGATTGATCATAATTATAAATAGTCTTTTAACATCCATAGATAGTGGACCTTAGAGTTTTTGGTTTGGGAATGACTCTTCTTGACTGTATCCCCAAGGCTAGGTCACTGATGGTGTATAAATTAATTAATTTTTTACCATGTAATGTGGGACCATTTTGGGTCATTGAGTGAATCAGGGAGGTTGAATATAATTTAGAACTTGTAATAAGCTCTGGAATTATTAATAATGTTTTCTAGGTTTTCAATTTAATGATATACCAACCAGAATCTTCAAATATTTTTAAAAGGTATTTATTGATACATAACAAAAAATGTACATTCTTGAAAGAACAATTTAAATTATTAGTAAATGAGACATGAACTTAATACAGAGGATTATTTAGCAGGTTGAAGCTTTGAGTAAATATAGTCATGTACAAGATAAAATATAGATGAATGTGTCAAGCTCCTCTAACTAATAGTACCCCTTTTGGATGGTAATGAAGAGATTGAGTTACCGCAACGGGCCCCTTCTATAATATTTGGTTTTGTGACTAACATTTAGTGTATACAAGACACATTGGGAGGCATTATCATTAATAATCTATAAAACAAATATAAGAACACCAATCAATCATCATGTAAAAAAATATCTATCTTCCTATAACACATGTGAATATATATATATATAAATGAATTTTAAAATGTTACCATGAAAAATTACAAGGAAACCAATCTACATAATCTGCAACATAGGAGCTTCTGATGTAAATTTGAGTCTTTGAAAAAATACCAAAAACATAAAAAAATTGTTTTTAAATTTTTCATGTGAGCATAACTTGTATACATTGTAGGTCATTCCCAATGTATCTCTTGAAAATTTGATATTTTTATAAAAATTCTCTAGTGAATGAAAAACATAACTATCTTTCACCTAAACATATATAATAATATACCCTAACATTCCCAATTCCCACACACCATGTAACATATCCAACATAGTAAGATAATATCAAAATTATATAATTTAATTCATCCCACACCTACTTCTCAAATTTTTTTCTACTATCACATTTGAATGTTTGACATCTTGTTCTCCCATTACTTTTATATAAGCCAAACATATGTAAGAGAAAGTACGGTATCATGAACATGTAGTAGATCTACCTTGTACCCCCATCCTTCCATACATGACCCCACAAAATGTCACATTGAAATACTCCCACTAATAGTTGGTCCATGATTTATAGGTATCACCACTAACTAAACCATCATCAGACACCTTATCCAATAGCTATGTTATTATCACTAGGTATCACCACAAACTAGTACATCATCACTTTTCACCTCATTTGAAGAGAGATATGGAGGGATGGTATATATATATAATCACCAACAAGGATATTGGATAAAAAAACTAGAACTTATAACATTTAGGAATTGGTAAGGATATCAATCTCAGGTGGGGGAGTTTAGAAAGAGCATGAAAATACATGAATAAATAATATCACACAATACCCACTGTAAGGGTTCACATCAAACAACACCAATATCACCAATTATACTACCACATCATGCCATCATATCTTCCACAACTTTCTTCCACAACCAAATTAAACTCAACATACAATATATCCCCACATAAAAAACCCAAAATTTCCGTTGGTATTCATGAATTAAATCAATTAGATATATAATTCTTGAAACCAAGTTCAATTTATTTAACAACTAGATTAAATATTAAATTATAAAACACTCTCAATAACAATATATAATTAATGTTTACCATATTAATTTATTGAATCCATTCCTTAACTTTATAAGAAAATACTAATTATTTGGTAGTTCACACATATTGAAATTTTCATTACACATATTTTACACCATCCCATGACACTTCCATTCCATCATTATTAATTATGTTCTATAGTTATATGTAAACTATAACAATTACACCACTAAATAACATAAATAAATTGGAATAATAATCACCAACCATCCACTATAACATATCCCTCAATAGATCCAATGTTAAACAAACATCACCCATATTTCCATGACACATTCCACATCAAAACTAATCACCACCATTCCTACACAATCCCCCAAAATATATACACAATAAAAAATGTACAAGAACACCCGAAATAAATACCACTATTTGATAGGTTTATTTATTATATGATATCCATTGGAAGTTTTATTTCCCAAAATATTATCATCTATTTCATGGTAGTTTCCAAAAAATTTCTAAAATTACTCACACCGACATTTTAAAACTATATTTTTTTACTTAAGATTTAGCGAATGGTGAATTAAATCAATAAATGATCGAAAGGGTTCATAAATAATATCATACATTATTCAAATATCACAATAGTTCTTCAATATCACTATAAGTAATAAAATATGTGATAAAATTAGAAAACAAAAAAAATTAGAATTCACACTTCCCATTTAGTTTCAATAGTTCTAGTTGAACATATTATTCAGTAATATATCATTATCTACCAAAAGTATGAAAAATTAATTATAATAAAATAGTTAAAAAACTAGTAGAGATATTAGATATTTTAAATTAATTCATGATTTTTGAATTGCTAGGCACAATACATGATATAAGTATATGATTACAGGATTTCGATTAGACTAGGAGACCCCCAAAAAACAAAAAAATATGAGCCGCAATAAATTTATTTCTTTAACATCACCAAAAACCATCATTACCACGACAATAAATTTATTTGAATAAGGAATGATCATAAAATAAATAGAATAATAAAGAATAAATCACATTTAATTAACTATAATCATGCTCATGATGTCGATAATCAAATCCACAAAAAATTGGGGTTGTAATACATACTAAATATTATCTTAAACCAGCCAATAGATGATATAAAAATAAATAGAGTGATGTGTTTTGAGTTTTTAAAAAATTATAACCACATCACATCCAATAGGGTATCTTCCTAAACTGTGGTGGAAGGAAGGGTGAAACACCACAATAAAACCAACTCAAACATCCTTATAAAATCCATGCTTTATTCAAGGGATAAATACATTTTATATGGGGTAAGGTTGTGGAAAAACCCATTCACCACACTATAGTTACTCCAAAATAAATAGATAACTCAAAAATTATAACCCTATACCTATATGCTATAAATTATTTTTCTGCACAACTAGAATCCAATGACCAAACCAATAATGAAACCATGCCACAACGAAACTCTCATGGGATTCACAAGGCCAACAAAACTGGCATCTCCATGAAATCAAATTATACCTTACTTAAATGATTCATATAGATCTCCATCTACCCGTACCCACACGATATATTATCTTCTATCCATATCCACCTCCCAGGAGTGAGATACAGAAATCCATAACCATTCCTCTAAAACATTGTACATATTTATTTTACACCATAGTAAGAGATTCTAGCATTACATAAAACTCAGATCACCCAAATTTAAGACAATTATGGTACATGTTAAATGATACATCATAAATCAACCCTTAAAAATGATCCCCTATGGCATGACCTAAAATTACATGTTGTAATTTACATTTGAGATGTAATTTCAAATCTAACTCCTCTCCCACTTTATTAAAAATCTTAATAAAAAAACTGGGGTACTAAGCCCTCATATACGTCTCATGCCCCTAAGTACTCTATTCCAAGCAATCATGCCTCCACAACATAAACCAAGGGAATGAAATGACCACACATAACCTTCCATTGAAGATCATGGATCTTATTAAACTACTTTATTAAGATCATTTCATACATGATATCCAACTCTCTTAATCAATGACATGGGAATCATCCTGAAAATAATACTAAATCTGAGAGATGTGGAAAATGTTGTTGGTACAATCCATCCATAGTGTAAGAGACATCAGATATGAAACTTCACCATTTTTTATAATGACATGATATTCAATGAGTTAAATTCAATTATTATGGAATATATACATTATTATGTAGTGTATTTATAGAAAACACATTCATTTTAATCTATTTGTTATCTAGGAAAATTATAAAATATATCTATAATTAGTATGACTGTCTTAAAAGGCCATTAAGAAACTTTACCACTATTCATATATCCATTCAACAATTACAATTAAGAATAGTATATTTTAAGAATTATAATACATTCATTTTGATACAAATGAAATGAGAAATTGAATCGATCAACATAATTATACCCTACAAAGCCCATTTATAAGAACTTCTAGAGGAGATAACACCATTGAGTTATGAAATTGACCATGACCATGTTGAGAAACAATAATTGAAACATGTTTAAAAACTATTAATGAAAGAACATCAAGATTATGAATATCACCACTAAAAACATGTTAATCATACCACCCCAAGAGAGCACAACTATCATAGACATTACTCTTAGGGTGTATGCTAGTGTAAGAAAGGGTTATGCATCAATTTTTTGTTGTATGAATTTATATATTTTCATTCTAATAAAACTATTATTATATTTATCCCTTTACATTATTTATTATATATACAAAATATTATAAAATTATTCTGATAAAAATTATATTTCGATATGAAGAAAAAATAATTATTTTAGGGAAACATATAGCTTAAATTTAGATTTTTCTGAAAAATTCTATGATTTTTCACATAAATTTTATTTTCATTTAATATTATATTTAATTAATATTTATTTAAATAAAAATGGTAATATAATTTATGGAATTTAATACAATATTTTAAGAGCTAAAAATTTGTTTGTGTCCTAAAACAGGTATTTTATGATAAATATTTTATTTTGTTTAAAATTGTATATTTCTATGTCAAGAAAATTATTTGGGTAAAATATGCATCATTTCCAAAATAATATTTCTGAAAATATCCATTGGAGATTTTTTCATATTTTTTTTGAGATAATATAATTTTTTCGTAAAAATTAAAAGTAGAATAAATATATGATTTGTATTATGACCTCATAATAGGCCAAAGGTGATGTAATAAATACAATAAAATTAAACCATAATAAAATATATATTTTTTAACACAAAAATACTATTTTTTAATACTTTTAAATCAAATTTACAAACCTATAGTGAATTCTGGAAAACAAATATTTTATATTATTTTTTGAAAAATAATTTTAGTTGAACGTGACTCACATTCATGTTATGAAAGGTATTATTTTAAATTTTCAGTCTCATAAACTAATAAAATATTGAAAAAATACTATTCAAAAGAATATATGGGAAAAACTAGGTGATGGTTGTTGGTTTTGATTGCATTATTAATTATTTTCCAAAATATATTTTTTTTAAATTAATTATGAAATACCCTATTATTTTCAATAAATATCCACCCAAACACTCATTAATATTTAATAATATATCATTTATATTGATTCACCTCTCAATAACCCTATGTAAATCCATATCAAGGTGTTCCCAATCTCATAATAAGCTCCTCCCATTTTTTAAGAGTAAATCTCTCAAGTAATAGATTGTCTTCCCATCCATATTCAATCATGTACTTACTTTATATTTATCCTTTCATTTGAAATTTTTTCATGTTGTCATGCTTTTTAACATAAAATTACTTTTCTTACGATACCTAAGTAATAATATAGAACATTTATCTCTCTTTAATACTTTCCATGAAACATTATATACAATTGTTATGCTACTGAAATAATCACATGATATTCAAGAACAAAATGTTACATTGTGAATACCCACCCCAATTTCAACTCAAGGGGATTCATCTAGATATTATAACCTTTCATTGATTGTGGACATCTATTTATATAACCAATAGTCATTATTTATGTGTTTAAAAGTTATGAATAATTATATTATGTTGTATTTTTTTGTGGCACACAAATTCATGTATATTACTTGATAATTAAATTTTAGAATAGAATTATATAGACCTATTATACATTTTTTAATGTTTTTATCTCACAAGATTCCATGCAATGTGACTATGTTGTTAGAATAAGACACTATGATATGATTTATTGGTGGTTATCCTCGACTAATATGTATGATGAAATATTTTATTTCATTTTCAAACTAATATGATTCCATGATGTTTTGATTTTATGATATTCTTTGATGTTAATGGTTATGGTTGTCACATTTATATGTCACCATGTTATACACCTAGACTCACATGATCACCATTACATCATGTTATTCTTTTATTATTACCATACTAGTCTATATAGCTCACCCATTTTTTGTACATCCCCATGTTATCTTGTGCAATATTAGAAAATTAATGAAATTTAGTGGAATGATATGGTGTTTTTAAATATTATAGTTATATCCTAGATTCCATTTATTTTTCTTTGTCTCTAATTTTAAAAATACACTAGGTATCTATATTTTATAGATGTTTATTTTTTTACATCATTATATAATATGTTAGGAAATACTATGTATAAAAGATATCAATTCCTAAATTACTCTAAAAAATTTTAAATTCCTAAAAAATAGCGAGATAAATTACTCCTCAGAAGAAACCTCAATTATCCAATATGAGTGTATACCCTCAGGAAAATGTAGTCTACATAATGATACTATAGTTGTCTCTATCTATGATCAGCATAGTCCTTATGGCGGTCCTATGATATATTCACCTTATCCTGATCCACAAGAAACATCTCTATAATAATATGAACAACATCTTGAAAAAGGACTATAGAATCTATGACCATAGTCTCAGATAATGGAGATCATCATTGATTCCCATATAATTTATTTAACTGCACTATACTGATGGATGAAGAATATATTTTATTGAAGTAATACTAAACTATGGGCATGTTCTTCACCCCAAAACCCTTAAAAATATAGGACACAAACCCAAAACATATCCTCCAACATCTGGATGTTCTTCTCCATCTTCTCATAAATCCAAGTATAAAAATAAGTGTTATGGAATATATAATGGAAAAAATAATACAACATTGATCTCCATACTGTTGAGGCCAATTGATGATCTAGATCCAAAATGATTCTCCTTAGTACCCCATGGAGCCTCATGAAATTACTCACATAACAACATGTAATAAAATTAGTGGCACCATACTCTCAAATTACTAGAAAATTGGCCAGTTTCATTAATCAATCACTAATAAGTAAAAGGAAATCATATCCTCTAAGGGTATATTGTAACTGGGTGACTAAAATCATCATTAAATCCTCCCATTTAAATATAGGGACAACCATAGGCTGTAACCACCCTCCAGGTGCAGAGTTACCTGCATTCACATGCAGATAGACCGAACAGAGTGAAATGAAGTTCACTACTAACAATTTCATCCATGGATACCAATGTTTCCTCCTTAATCCTTGATACATATCTGACACAATCATATGTATTGTTAGGAGTGAGTTATGGACCACACATAGAATACCTATTGAATAGAGAGAAAAACCTAAATACTACCCTAATATAACATCTTATTCTTGTTATCCTCTGACTACAATAGTAGGGATAAAAATCAATGAAAGAGACAAACATTACCTCTATCTTTGATTCTCCCCACATAAATTCCACTACTCTCTGTATCTAATAAGAGTCTACAATAATTTTACACATAATCTTATTCTATAGGAAAACCCAATGATAATATGTAAAGGTGATAACCCCAAAATATCCCTCAAAGAAACCTCATACTCTCAATCATAATATCCTCATGAATTAATACTCTATTTTAAAGACACAACATTCCACTTTCATAAGGTATAGGTGATATGTAAGTAATAATTTTGAAAAAATCAATCCACTTATACATGCATAGAATCAAATACCACTAACTAAAAATATAACTCAAATTATTTTGGTCCTTGATGACCATAAGGTTCTCACTGATGGGGTAATTTAATTATAGATTCAAGGAAAACACTACACACACTATCTATAAATCAGGAGTAGAATAGTTATTTTATTTGGGATGTAACTTCTTAAACCCATAAATGATTAATTCCTTATACTACATCAAGTTTCATCCCAATCCCAAATGAGACTAATCATATAATATGTCAAAAGTCACTACCACTATAGGCAAATGAAGAACATATGAAATTATTAACCTCTCCTTCAAGAAGTTAAAGGATACATGACAATGATCATCCTATATAATGTCCATGTTCTTACTAGTAAGTTATCATATCCACACATTAATCATAGAGATATTATACACAAAAATCATGTAATATCCAGTAATAATATGGAATATATGAACATCCATGACATTCATGGGTGTAACAAAAACAAATACTGCATCAGTCATAGAGAGAAGTGTGACCATGCCACGCTGAGACACCACATGATTCTAGAAGTGAAACCACTTCATCTAAAACATTTACAGATAGCTTCCCATACAGATTATGGTGTAAATGAACCTATAGGACTTTCATATGGTTCTCGATAAACTCATCATCTAAACTTGAGTTTATTATAATGTTTTCGATGAATATAAATATGAAATAACCTAGGAAATCGTTGATCATGTAGTTGTTGAGCCCCATAAAATAAAGATGCGTGTTTGTGGCAGCAAACATCATGAATAGAAACATGATGTGTATATACTGGCACTAAAAACAATTTCGGGATATAATCCTCATTTACCCTTATCAGATGATATTAACAATAGGAAAATGTTCTTTTAGATCCAAATGGATCAATTCATGTTGATGAAAAAATCATCTATCCATGGAAGTGGGTAACAGTTTATGAAAATCCCATGTTTCAAACTCTTTTATGCTACACATTGCCTCGTAATACCATTAACTTTTTTCTAGATTAAAACTGAATCACAAAAAAGGTGAACTAATCTAGATGAATTAATTCGATATTGGATCATTAAACAAGATTTTCAACTTGAAAGGACATCTGGTTGTTATACAATAAAGGTTCATTAAAATTTGAGATGTAACCAGCTATAATTTTATCTGAAACTCAACATATTACCATAGGGGTAGGATCACAACCACATTAGAGAATAAATTTTGAAACTCAACTATATCTATAAGAATATCTACTATCTAATTTTCTAATAATTCTCTACTGACTAATATAGGATGATATTCTTATGCTTTCTAGCTATCAGATAATTCTTCTCACAAATAAACACCACTTATTAGACCTCAATAATAGATAATATGACTCCCTAAAAAATTGATATTCTTGTACACATGATTTATATTATCTCTAAAAATGATGAAATTATATTATTTAATATCTAATTAAAATAAACTCCACATCAACTAATACATCCAAATCATCATTCGACACCCAACACACACATAAAACAATATAGCCAAACCTACAACAATCATGAATAACACTTGAGGGACGAGAATAATTTACACATCTATTCCTAATACATGGACTAATGTGGGATAAATAATGGATTTGAGAGATATATATTTAAATATTGTTGAAATTACTATTGGATGTAAATTGACCATACAACGAATAACCTTTGGCTACTCTGGAACTGGGGCCTCCATAACATGAATCAATTTGTGCTTGAATCTTCCACCTTTCTAATAATGTACTCCATGATCATAGTATTGTATGTATCTCAATGAATGAGAAACATCATGAGGGAAGACTATATTACCTTCAACTCTCATATAGAGGACATAAACCTATTGAACACACTTGTTTTACCTGATCAGTAATTATAGTATGTAAACATTTATTTCTAAGGAAAGAGATTAATAGTGAATGTAAAATTATTCAAGTATTTGGTTTCAACCTAAATTAGTATATTTAATAAATTTAATTTTGTATAATGAGTTTTTTTTTAATTTATAATTTGAAAATTATATTAGGGTGGATTTTCGATATTGTTAAAAAATAGTTGATTTTTATGTGAATAGTTAAAAATATGGACTTTACAAAAATAGTCAATTTTATAATATTACAATTATATATGAATAACATGAAATACTATGATAAATTTTTTTTATTAAACCAAATAAATATTTTATAAATAATAAAATTCACATATATATATTATATTTACTATGGAATATATGCTTAACTTTCTATAAATATAAGTAACGTTTTTGTATGAATAAAAACTATTTTTAGATCTTATCAATTAATAAAGAATATAAATGGTTACTTTAAATTTTAGTTTTCCTAGGCAGATAAATTCTTTTCATTTTTATTTAAAAATATCCAATTAGTTTCATTGGAATCAATATTATAATTGTTTTGGTGGTAAATTATTTTTTTCATAAAAAAATCATTTTTTAGAAAATTGTTTTTATTTCATTTTAATAAAATATATTAAGATTAATTCATTGAAAATATAAAAAATAAATATTAAAAAATGAACTAAATATTTGTAATCATATTAATTAATATTATAAAAAAATTTCAACATGTTTTGTGGTCATAATAAATTTTAAAAATAGTAAAAATATGTTACCATGGTTAGGCTTAAAAAAGGTTTACTAGGGGGACAAAACTTAGAGATTAGTGTAAGAATTAATCATAAAAGACTAAATATTATTTGATGAAGATATATTTACTTTATATTATCTTAAGTGGAGTTTTAAAATATTTGGTTCAATATCCATCGGAAAATTACTTTATGTTATTTAAATCATTTATGTTATTTCATGTGGGTACCTTCCCTCAATTATAAAAGAGACCATATTATCCTCAATTACTCAAAAAAATTGATCACTATATAATTGAAAATCCCAAAAAAACAATAATCCTAGAATCCTTCATTTTCATCTTTATATTTTGTCATTCCATGAAAACCATCCCAATAAGGATTTAGTTATACGCTAAAGGAGGCATCTCAATTAAGAGGTATTCATAATTACCCACTATTTTAATGCTTATTTCTTCTTCCACATATTGTAAATATATTTTAATAATAAAAAAATATTAATTCTAATGAAAATAATATATTGAGATGTTATTATGATTATTAAGAAAAAAATTTACAACATATTTCCATCTTATGAAAAATGAAAACCTTGCTCATGTGTACATATTACCTTCCATCTCAACAAAGAGGTGTAATTAACATTTCATCACCACATTACATGGGTAGTTATAAAGATATTAGTAATAAATATATTTTAGATTTATCAACTAATTGTTATTATTTAATTATAATTTATTATATACCCTGTTACCTTCCAATCCATTTGGTAATGATAACAATACTCCTATATATTTTTGGACTACCAGATCCATGAAGTGATGTGATTCAGTTTATATTTACTATATAAAAGGATAGAAATAAGCATATTTTTAATGAATATATGTGATATTTATGATATAATAATGATTGTGTAAAAATTAATTATTTTTAACTCTTTTTCATTCCAACCATTGAAAAGTGGACACAACACTCATGTGTAAATAAATATTATATCCTCTACGAAGTGATGTAATTAATTATTCACAAATAAATTATATGAATGTTTATAAAATTGTATATAATTTTAAATAAGAAATGTATGTAATATTTAAGGATTTTAGATGATGTAACCATGATTATTATTTCCGGACAAAACTGATGAATTGAAAATTCTTAAGCAATAATTATGTGAAAAACAAAATAATTAACCCACATAAACGACAATTTTAGTAAGGAATTGTTATTAAAAGGATGTTAAAATATTATAAGTTGATCATATTTTTTATTATAACTATTTATATATTAATAGTATATAACTATAATAAATTTAAATTTATTATAAAAGAGTTTAAAATAACTTATAATTAAATTAGAACTTTAGGTAGGTGTTTATTTCATAATCACAATGTTATTAGGGATTGATTTTGTTCACTTTTATGTTGGCGGAATTATATAATAACTTTATCTTAAACCCCATTTATTTTATTATAATATTCTTTTTTGTAAATTTTAATATTTTATTTAATATTTCTTTATTTGGGTACTCAAATGTATGAAAAATTAATTTTATGGAAAACATACTTTGTTTTTCTATGTGGGCGAGAATCAACTATTCCATGTCCATATTTTTTTAAAATGCTTTAAATTATGATTTTTAAATTCTATAATGGTTTGATAAATTTTTTTCTACCCATGTTTTACTTTGAATAGAAGGTTTTAAACAGAATCTTCTTATCATTTTCCAAAATAAGTACTTTTTACCAAAGGATTTAATGGAGTATTTTTTTACATTTACCACATGAATGATTTTTCCCACATTCAATAAAATTATTTACATTGAATATTCTCCTAAAATTTTCCATTGTTCTTTACAATGAATATTTTTCCTAATATTTTATATTTTTTATATGCTATATCAGTGATTTCAAAATGAAAACAGTATTTTTCTCAAGAAACAATCCACAAATATTTTAAAAATATTTTCATATATTAAGAAATACAAAAATAAATTGTATTCTTTAATATGGATATATTCTATTGATTCTATCATACATTTTAATCAATATGTATTATAATAATGTTTTCCAAGTGATTGACTAGATAAAATATTAAAATTCCGCATGCAATTTTTTTAATATGAATTTTTATGTTGATTCTATATTGAATTGTTGTTCACTTCAGTCATATGATGAATACATTTGACATTATAAGTAATGAGAGAAGTCTATTTTCATAATTCAATGAATTTTGTGGTGTCATGAGATGAACTTGTTTCGGTATTTTTCTTATGCCTTACCTATTTATGTATGATGTGGCATTGATGGTAAGATTATGATGTTCAACATTAAGAATTATATAATTGAGAAAAACGTTTTTATAATCCATGATTTAATTTATATAGCTGTGTTATCCATTTGTTTAATCCCCTATTAATATTATTAATTATAAGGAATTTTTATTACTATTTTACTCTTCCTTATTATTCATGATTTATTTATCATATTATTTCTTATATTTTATGCATTCCATTATAGAGTATCTCAAGTCACTATTTTTTATGTTTTTTATTGGTTAACAAGAAGGTATTTATAAATGATTTTAGGGATATAATTTAAGAAATGATAATTTCCTCCCTCAAATATTTAATGTTTTTCATGTTTTCAAAATTAATATTATAATGATGTATGTATATTTTCACCCTAGACTGCTAAACTATTCATTCCTCAAGGAAATGATCTATTGTATACTATGATATTGTTTTAAAATTTCCAATAACTTTGGGTTAATGTAGCCAGGGTGTTACACTACTACTAACTTGTCACTATTTATCATTTCTACTGATATAGAATTAGGGGAAACTGTTATTTCAACATCAAAAAAATGTTTCTACCTACTAATAGTGTATTTTCATCCCTAATTTATTGGGAACTAAAATTAATAGTGTCCTAAACCCCCATAGGACTATAATGGAATGTTTAAGCCCCTTTAGATTCATTGGCACTATTAGAAACATTATATCATGATATTGAAATATGAGGTCAAATCCATACCAATCAGATCCCAAATGGTTTAAACATCTGTAATCCACTTCTCACTTAAAATACATCCAATGAATCAGTTTTTCCTTCTTCTACACCATCGTGCTTGTGGGTAGTTTAAATTATATGACTTCATATCTAGTGGTTGGTTGTGGTTCCTTAAAATTATGTTTTTATTGAGACTAACCTTCTCAAAAAGTGTCCATAGTGAAATGATAAAGGCCTGTGAACCTGATATCAATCACTCACATTCCAAATATCTTATACTAATGGGGGAGGTACTTCTACCTCATTATATCCTTCATTTTCAATAATAATAACTTAAAAAGTACTCTTTCTAATAATGTTTCTACAAAAAATTATATTCCTTCAATATCTAATATATAATTTCCACAACCTATATGGATCCCATCCCATCATACATATTCTTAATGGATCCCAATACTCACATTAGGTTTGAATCAAACAAATATCAATCTAAATCTCCTCCAACTAGAACTCCACCACCGGATCACTGATTCTCCCCTTATACACTTCCAAACAAAGATGATGGAAATCACACAACATCGTCTTCCACTTCTTGTCCTCTGCACTCTGATTGATCATATGATTATGTACTGGATTAAACTATTAAACATCTATACACTACAAACACATGAACAATGAAAAGTGGCCATTTATAAAATGGAAAAAATATGTATTATAATACTATTATCATAAAAATTTATTTTGATTCATTTTATTTTGTTAATTTCTAATTTCATAACATGTACCCTTTCAATCACTAGAAGAAACAAGCATTATGCATGTACCGCTCTATGGTCCTGACAGAAAAATAATAATCACATCTAATATCTCATTTATAATTCTTTTTGTAATTGAATTGGATCATGGGGTGCCCAAAAATATTATTTCCTAGCCATTTATCCTTGATTAATTCTTGAGCAACATTCAACTAACACTATTTCTGAATAAAATCATGTCAGCCTCACCAATTCCTAACTCAAACATCAATCCTAATACTTAACAAAAATATTTTATACAAATATATCGTGACCACCTCCATTAGTACTCCTATTAGGATAAAAATAATGATTGGGATTCACATACAACAACTAGTACCAATAGGCCTTGGGTTAGTAACTAGCATCAATGGAATGAAACACAAAAGGTGAAGCATTACCCTAAATAATCATATAAACATAATTAAAGACCAGAAATATATCACTATTTCATTAATATAAAAAAACTATCATCTTGAAATTCATGTTATGTGATAGAACTAAATTTCACTAAACTAATATAGTGCCAAGGGAAATATTAAGGGAGAAAATCCATAGAATCTCTAACCTCTATGATAGTGATGTCCAACACAGTCTTCGAAACATTCCAAAAAATATATTATATATATTAATATGGTTAGCATACGATTAATACTATGTAGGGACATACCCATGGTATTTCTTAAAAATGTTAGATGAGAATACTAATGGTCCCATGTATAAAAAGCCAAACTAAAATGCACCTAAAAATGTCAAATAATCCACCCCATCATCACTAATCCTCAATAACCATGTAACAAATCCAATTTCGCAAGATAATATCAAAATAGCATAATTCAAGGTTCCCCAAAACAACTTCCCCATTGGTTTTCACCTATCAAACACTAAAGACTATACTCTTATTCTACCATCCATTAAATATATACCAACCATATATCTTTGGTAGTAGGGTGTCATTAATATGAATGAAATGAACATCATTCCATCCTTGTAAAATATAGGACCCCAATTACATGTTATATAAATATTCTGTAGCCAACTAGTAGACAATAATTTCTAGGACTCTAAAAAAACATGTACATTAAAAAATTTTCTCCTTAGATGAAGATAAATTGGGGGTTATGGGTAACCCTTCCCTGTAACCTTACTGACACGAATGTTTAAAAAAATAAAATGAACTAAAAATTTTGGTCATTTGAAAGGACATAAAACTTTAGATAAGTGTATTTTGAAATCACATAAAAATACATGAATATATAATCTAACAGATTAAAAATCATAAATATTCACTTAAAAAACACATGTATCACCCACAACAATACAACATGATCCCATGACATCCACCACAAAAAACTTCCACAACTAAACACAACTCATCTCAAAATATAGACACAAACCACCCCAAATCCCACTCATTATTCACAAATTCAACGTATTATATAAAAACTATTTACCATCCATGTCCAATTTATATATCCTTTTTATTATACTTTTAATGAAAAACAACTCTTAAGAAGATCCCTATTTAATTTTAATGTTTGACCATTTAGTCATTCCATTTCATAAAATTACAATCCATTACAATTAATTTATCTATTAAATCATATTTAATTTTATCCCATACAAAATTAATTATAGACCTTGATATTCCAATTACATCATTTATAATCATGATACATTTCTATTAGAAAACTATAATAAATATTGTACATAGTAGTCCAACTACCACACAATAAAATTTTTTAGAAATCAATTATATCATAGGCTTAACATTTCTCAATACAAACCAACTACAACCCCACTACCTTAATACATTCCAAATTTGAATTGGTTTCAATTATCACCATATAATCTCCTAAAATATCAATACAAACACGAAGATAAATCAAATGATTTAGAAATCATGGTAGCCAAAATTCCCACATCACATCACCTGTTCAAGTTAATGGTATAAAATAATAAAGGGAATAACTTAAAACATGAAAAAACATGTGAATTCACCATTACAATTAAATTTCATAACTCCTATTGAAATATATTCTTTAGTGGGTTCATACTATCTTCCCAAAGGGATAAAAATAAATATAATTCCACAATAAAAATATATGAAGAGGTCTCATATATCCTACCTCAACATAGGATTTATGTATTGTTGTTATATATAAAACAATGATGAATTTGAACACAAGACCATGATCACTCTCGGTGTCTATAAAATACCTATAAACCTATATATAAGAAAATATTTTCATCCAACATTACTTAGTCAAAAAATTCCCATGATAATGACATTCATTGGATACGTAAATAAGTTAAAAGTTATAGAGAATTAGAGAGGAACTATCCTATTTTTACCATGATTGAATCTCTTAAATCGAAGAATCAAATCCACCATAAAGGGGTTCATACACTTCCCCAATAAAAACATAGTACTCCCAAGAGGAAAGGAAAATTTTTTTAGACTGATGAGTTTATAAGACTTTATGAAAGTAATATGAAATGTATTTTTAAATTGAACTATGCTAAATCCCTTTAAAAGTGGAATCATAGTTAGGATTTTACAACAAAGATGGAAGAATAACCTGTGGTTTTACAATAATATACCTCCATCCAACTTCCCTTGAAAATAAATATTGCAGTCAATTTGCAGATCCTATAAACCCTAGGTAAGGCTATGAGGCAACCCATACACAACAAACTAAGTACTATAAAATAAATGGAGACAAAAAAACAACCTAATAAATTTATATTAAAAATATATCTGATAACCCCCAGGAATCTATACTCTAGATACACAATACTAGAAACACAAAGCCACTTCGTTTCACCACTTTTATTCTTAGGGACACTAAAATTGGTATCTTTGGGAATCTATAATATAGGATAAATATTCACTTTAGATTGAATTATTTCTACCAATAACCACATCAAATATAATATTTATGTCTTAGACACCACCAAGGAGGAAGATATACCCAAACTATCCCCTCTCATTATCAATAAAGCCTGAGTATGTGCTAATATATAGTCAGGGAATATACCCTTATTTGAAAATTAGATCACCCTAAAATGATACCAATAAGATTATTGAGTAAGGATATACCAAAAAATCTAAAATTATGGAAGATATCTTATAGTTTTACATAAAACATCATGTCGTAATATACTTCCCAACTAAAATTTCAGCACCATCACTTCCTTCCTTAAAACACCTCCTAAAATCTCTATCACCAAAACACACACAATTTAATGGTCTATAAGATCTACTCCATAATAGAATGAATTTAACATTGATAAATATATTTTTTATCCTTTTTGAGTATGAGAAATTTTGGTGACCTTTTACTAGCAAAACATTTATTGATGTTTACTACCATTAGAAGAATATCATTACACTTTATTACTTGATTATGTGTTAATATATGTTATTATAAAAGAGGTATTTGATTTGAATTATTTCATTGAATGTTTATATTAATTAAATTAACATTAGGGACTTAAAGTTTTGGATTTTAATGTATTAAATTTTTTAGTAAGAAATATCTATTATGGATCAATTAAATAAAATTTATATAAATATTTTGTTATAAATTAAAATTATCTAATAAGGAAATCTGATAATTGAAAATAAAATTGTGATGGATGATAGAGGTAGATAATTTTAACAATTTTATTATAGGATATTCAAATAAAAGTGTCAATAAATGAGTCATGATATTTTGGTTTAATAGGATAAGTGACTCTTATAATTCATATGTACTTTGAGAAATATTTGTTTTGTCTATTTGAGTTTGATTTTTTATCATCCTTAATGGGTGATCAGGTATTTTAAAATAAAATTTGAATTATTTTAAATTATTGATTACAAAAATAATTCACTAAATAAACTAAATTTATATATAAAAAATCTTATTTTTCTTCCTTATCACTATAAGTGAATTAATCAGAGTATTATAAATTTTCACATAGGTCTACGAAAAATTTCTCATATTTAATTATTAAATTAATATTTTTTCACAACTCAAATTTTACCGATTCTATTTTTAGAAACTTCTAGGTAAAATTATGAGACTAGGAACTGGGACAACAAGCGATTGTGAGGCCCAATGTGTCTGGAATGATTTTTTAAAAAATTTATCTTTTTAAATAGCACACATGAGAGATTTTCTTGAAAAAGGGGAATAACTTCTAAATGAGTTCTATATATGAAATATGAGGGCACTATTTAGCTCATAAGAGTGGATTTACCTTATGTGCGACATAACACTAGATAGTGAAAGTCTTTATTAGAAAACCCCAAAAAGGACGTAACCATAAATAAAATAATTTAATAATTCATTTTTATTTTAAAATCCTAATATCTCATAAAAGGTTACTTGGATAGGAAATCTAATACCACCATTGAGTTCCTAATAGGGTGTTTTGTTAGGGGGATTCTAATATCTACCGATATGGGTTGACTACGAAATTTAATTGTTGGATGTTTTAAGAATAAAATATTTTGAAATAATTATTTTATTTTTAAAGTTTCAATGTCACACAACAGTGTTGTGATGTAGTGACTCGACAATGCCGAAACGGATTTAACATGAAAATGCATTTGACATTGAACCATGTTTTCCTTCTTTAACCATTGGTAGAGACACATGTTTGGGAGAATGATCCTTGGGAATTTCCCAAGGATTGCTAGAGAAGAGACTTGGAGAAATACTCTTGTTGGAGAATGGTGGATGATGCAAGGATGGATCGAGATCACTCATTGATGGATCGCCATCAATGACCTATACTCTTCTTCGACTGATCAAAAAGCCAGGTAGGGTGGGAGTTTTAATCTGTTTCCTTTCCTCGTTATTTATATCTATGACAAAATTGGATTAATCAACCAACAGATTAATCCACAAGCCATGCATATTGTGGGTTGGGTTTTACCTTGTCGTGTTTATTGGGGATTGTTTATCTGATTTTGATAATCCTTTTTGGTGGGTTTCTGATAACTATTCTAACAGAAATGAACCCTTATTGACACAAAAATCAATTTAGGTTCATTAATTTTTATTGGTTATGGATTTTCGATCTTTGTTCTTTGTTCATCACCGGAATTATTCATTTGGCCCATGACTCAACAATTTGTGATCAATTGAATGTTGTGCTCCTGATTCTTGGCACAATGATCTAATATCGCAGATTTGGGATGGACATGACATGAAAAATGTGTCATGATGATAGTGACAAATGGATAAATGTAGTGTAGAAGATATAGATGCTCGAATGGATTTTCATCGGGATGGATCGTGGCATGTATTTGAGTCTCTAGTAGTGAAGGTTTCAACCCTAGGACCACAACAGCGGCCCCGTCTCGAAAAAGAATCAGTAGGGAGATGGTGGAGGCTCACATAAAGGGAGTCACCAATGGTGGTGGGAAAATAGTGTAGCAGGCATCCTATAGATCGATGATCAGAAGCCAAGGGGACAACAATGTCATAGAAGCAGGCAGTGATAGGAAGCCATAGCTAGGGTGGGTCTCTGTGGTGTGGACTGGGGACACAGTAAGGCACCATGTCAGATTGGATGACACATTGTGCTGTGGACCTTTTTCAATAGGAGAGTTAGGATAGATGATCATCCACATTGACCTGGTGGGGACATGACAACCACCTCATTGACCTCATGGTGATGCGACATCCATTACGTCTGGGTGGACTAAACCGTTCATCATTTGAGCGGGCCGAGATGGAGCTAACAGGATGGGATATGCCGAGTCGACCCAGTGGGTTGGTTTAGACCCGACGGGTGGGTTAGACCAAGTATTTTGGATGGAAAATAGGGGTTTGGAATACCCAGCAGGTCAGGACAGACTGACTTGGTCGGACCATACCCGGACCAAACCGACCCATTTTCACAAAAAGTCTCGTAACTTTTAAACCGTAGGTTTGATTGATGATCCGTTTGTGGTGTTGCAACCCTCACGATGAGGAAGTACTTTTAGTATGGATTGGTGGGTATTTAGTTTCAACAGAAGGGGATGATAGATTTCTCTTTATCTTTCTTATGTGGGATCAATGTAGGATCTTGATCCCATCATAGAAGGTGACCGTAGTGATCGGGATCATACCCTTGGTCTTATCTATTAAGGATCAATGTAGGATACCATTCCTATCATTCTAAATGACTTGTATTTAAAATTGAGTTTTATAATCTTGTCTTTGATAGTGACTTAGTGGGCTGGAGCGTATGTCGCATCAAGAGGCCCAATCGGTCCTCACTTCTCTTCATGGTACCTTAGATAGGGTTTGGGTAATAGGTGTGACCAATATTTACATGGGAACCTATCCACTATATAAGATGATGTTTCCAATCGGGCCTGGATGTCCCCTTGTGAGCCATGGGTGTAGAAACCAATATATGTGTATCAATATCCAATTCTTTCCTTTATGACTTGACCTAAAAAGGGTGCTTCAGGTAGTTCTTATTGTGTTCTTCTTCGGTAGGATCCAGATTAGAGGGACCTATTTGCAAGGGTCTTCGATGACTTCATAGCTCAAGGAGTGAGTTATCCCAAAACGATCATACTTTGTGTAGAATCCTATGACCAAGGATTGGATATGATATCAAGACTCCTTATCATAGTGATACCAGATGTATCAGGGAATATCAGGATGTATTGAGACCAGATGTTCTCTCAGATACACTTTCTAGACTTTTTCTACATGCTTACTTTCAGATAGGTCAAGGAGTGAGATCTCCTAGAATTTAGCATGCTATGAGTGGAACTATATTACTGGTAGTGGGTGAGACTCTGAGTCTTGGAATCTTTTATGAGTATACTTGGATGTCATTATTATATTCTTTGTGGACATATAACTATGATGAGATGAATGTTTCTTCTTAGTGGGGTTTCTTTTGTGATATTTTAATTTTTGTTTTAGGGTTCCCTACTGAGTATAATTGTACTCACCCTGCATGTGCTTTTCTCTCATGTGTTGTGTCTTGTGAAAATAGTCAACTCCTTGATTGTGTTCCAAGATGACCAAGACAAGGTAAAGCCTAGTGTGATCAGAAATACAAAGATGTGTTATAGTGTCTTACAAACACCAGTCCAGTTCCATACCTTACTATTGGATCAGATGAGGTTTTCTGTATATGATATTTTTTACTTGTGTTACATACTCCTTCTTTTTGGTGGGACTTTATTCTAGCATGATTAAAATTTACTTCTTTGATTTGTTTCATACTATATTGTTGGGTTATAGTGGTATGAATTCATTTTCATTTCCTAGGGTTTTTTAATTATAGCATATTTGGCTTGGAGTTGTCTGTGTGTACAAGTTATTAGAAAAAAGGCTCCCAATTCTGGGATATGCTTACTCATCACTAGTCACCAGCCCCTAGCCTATCAGAGGTGGGTTTGGGGTAGTCACAGCATGGGCCCCAGGGGACTGGTCATGATAGAGTCCTATCAAAGGAGGTTAGTTCTACCTTAGGTATGAGAGTCTTTGAGATTCATTTGGGGGAATAATTTTACGTGTTTCGAGTTCATTTTCCATGCCAAGGATTCTAGTGTTGGTGCGATGACCAACATATCCATACACCGGGACTCTGGACACCTGATTTCTAACTCATTACATGAAAACACTAGTTTTAGAGGAAAAATAATGTTCCATGCGTCATATAAGAATGGGTTGTGTTTTCCCTTTCGTTCTTGAGTTAGCTTTCTAGGTACTCTATTTTAACCGTGATACATATTGTTTTTCCTTAGGATGTGTTCATGACACCATCCAGTGAGGTTTATGTATCATGATTGGAAGTTAGGATTGATGGTCGACATGGAATACCTAATGGGATCCAATCACAGAGTAGTTTTTCATCAGGATGGTCACTAGGTGATGGTTTCTCCAAATCATCTGTTAGCAGACCAACCCCTAGTGGTTCATGTGGATGGAGCTTCCTAGAATGAGTATTGGATGGATCTTTTGGCACTAGATAATGATATATAGGGTTAGAGAATATATTATAATCTTCTAAGGTAGTGATTACCTGAGATGAATGGTCAATAGGACCTACCAATAGAAGGTGTGGGATTTATGCTATAAAACCATAGGTTTCATTGGATGTTCCGGGGGCGATCTAGTTACTAGAAAGAAATGATTTTTTATGCTTGTCGAAAAAGGGGGAAAATTTCATGATATTTTCCCACTGTTCATGCTGGAGTTAGGGAGGTGGTTGATGAACCACCAAGGAAGAGGCAGTAGTAAGAGCAGACATATCTATCAGCTATCAGACATGGTAGGAGAGAATGAGTAGTGGTAGGAGGGGGCTGTCATTTTGATGTGTTACCATCAACACCTCCAAGTGGACCATACCAGAACCAAGGACCTAGAGGACATGAGAGGAGATAGTTGGAGGCTGTTGAGGCTTATGACACCAAGAATCCAAGAATGGTTCAAGGTAAAATTTGTATTTTTATACTTTAGCTGCAATATTGATAGACACTTATACTAGTGATTTTCCATCCTTCCACTTTTCTTGTTTGATACAATGATATTCTAGTGAAACCTTTGAATTGAACCTTATGTATAGATTCACATATTAGAAGAGAATTGATAATACCACACTAATGTTGACTATGTGACCTGACTCTTAAAGGTGAGTGTTTCAGTTGGGATCTCTTGGTAGTGGCATTGAGGCCTTTCAATTTCATTCTCAGTATGTTCTAGATACACATTTTATGATCATATTGATTGTTTTAGGAAAAAGGGTGTGGTTCATCCATGGTAATGAAACTAGATATCCCTCTACCAGCAAGGGGGGATCCTTGTAGATCTTAATGGACTCAAGTTGAGGAGGGTGCAACTAATTTATATATAGTTGGATGGCCCTACCCTCATTGTAGTTGATTTTATGATTCCTTAAGTTTCCTATAATAGTTGTGGACTTTAAGGACATCTTCCATAAATATATTTCAAGTTTACATCTCCAATGAGATTTTGACTTATTCATCGGTCTACACCCCGGGGTGGAACTGTTATTTACACTAGTTTATCGGATTTCACTCAAAGAGATTCATGATTTGGGGGTACAAATAGGGGACTTGTAGAGGAATGGATTAGTAAGACCCAGTGTTTCACCCTCGGCAGTACCAAGTGATATTTGTTGATGACAACATAGTGTACTTGACATCTGAGGAGGAGCACATGAGACACTCAAGAATGGTCCTGGAAACACACTAAGGGTACCATCATCAAGAAAAGCTCTTGAAGAGTCAGTCATAGATCTAGTGAAGGTTAAGGTAGAGTTTGAAGAATTATCCCATCTTGTGGTTTCCATAGGAGGGTGTCGAGCATATAACGTTTTGTGGTAAATCAGGGACTAGACATGGTTGTGTTCTTATGAAGAGGAAAGTGGAGATTTCTAATGGTTTATGCCAGTTGATACTTCCTAAGAAGAGCTACATGACCCATGATCCTGAGTTAGTAGTAGTGGTCTTTGCATTGAATGTGGGGTGATACTATCTGATGGGTAAGAGATTCATCATCTACTTCTACCATAAGTTTCTCAAGTATGTGTTATATTATAAGGAATGTGGCTTGAGATAGAGGAAATTCCTAGAGTTCCTCCCGGACTATGTCTTAGATTTTGTCACTACTCATGGGAAGAGGAACATGGAAGCAGATGCTCTCAGTAGGAATCCATCTTTCAGTTACTGAATGAGGCATTAGAGTGGTTGTCCTCATGAAGGTTATCCTTCGTGGATGGAGATGGAGAAGCTTAACTATATTCATTGGTTGTTACCAATCTACTTTTAAAATGAGGTAGGTAGGAACATCTCAATGATATTGACTGTGAGTCTTTATGTTCTTAGTTATCTATAGGGAATACCCCTGATGGATACTCGAAAGTTGGGGAGCACTACTTTATTTTTAGGGGACACATGGTTATAGTAGTGGATGCCTTGAGCAGATAGATTCATAGGGATATGCATGTAATTTTCAAGGAAGACATAGAGGATGATGGAACAGGTTGAATATGGGCTTACCTATTGTGATAAAAGCTGAATGCTTTTTGAATCAGTTTTGTAGTTTGCTAACTCACAGTGTCAAGCCCCCTGTGCTTAGCATTGGTTGCTTCTTCTCTTTCTTAGGAGACTAGTAAGTAAGTGGGAAGGAATAGGTGTAGACTTCATGATGGTTTTAACATGTAATTACTTGAGACACAATACCATTTGGGTGATTGTTGACTGACTCACTGAGTCGACCCACTTTCTAACTACCCAAGAGCAGAGTTTAGTAGAGAGCATGGGTTGCCTGTACGTGAAAGATATAGATCAACACCATGAAGTTTTTTAGATGATTGTTTTAGATCATGATGCTCACTTTACATCACAGTTATGGAAGGGATTTTACGAGGCAATTGTAGAGAATGTTCAGATCATATAAGAGAAGATAAATAATGCACAGATCTGTCCAAAGTTTATACTTACAACATAGACCTTTGGAGTTTGGGGAAGGACACCATGTATTCCTTTAGATCTCACATCAACGGAGGTTACCTACATTTTTTTGGGGCAACATGTTATCTATGTGGCTAATAGTCCCTATTATGGGTTCTATGTGGAGTTGGTGAGGTAGCGTATTGCTTGTATCTACCCCATAGTAGAACCACAGACACAAAATCTTACACATTTCACATCTGATGAGATTCATTCATAACCCTTTGCACGTAATAATCTAGGGTGAGCTAAACATTTAAATTTTAGTGACTTGGGTTGAGTACCCAATGAAGACCGAGGATTATTAATGTGTGATCTTTTCCCCTTGGGCATTCCCACAAGAATCATGGTGATATTAAAAAGAGCACATGGGAGAGGGAGGCTCAGATTAATGCTCTGTACTCTCACCTCTTGTTATAGGAGACCTTGTTTCTATTTTTGAGGACATAAAGACTTAAGGGGGGGGATGTAATTACTCGGATTTTCTCGATTCTATTTTTAGAACATTCATTGGAAAATTATGAGACCAGTTTCTAAGATGACATGTAATTCTAAGGCCCGGTGTTCCTGGAATGATCCATAAAAAAATGTTATGTTTTTTAATAGCATGCATGAGTGGTTTTACTAAAAATTGGAATAACTTATAAATATTTTCTCGGATCAGAAATTTAAGGGCACTTTTGATATTAAAAAAGTGGATTTACCCTAGGTATTCCTTAACTCCAGTCGGTGTGGGTCTTTTGTGGAAAAGACCAAAAAGGACGTAACTGTAAATAAAATAATTAAATAAAAGTATTTTATTTTGAAATAATAATAACAAATAAAAAGTAAATTGGATTGGATATCTGAAACCACTATTGAGTTTATAATGGGGTCTTTTCTTTATGGGGAGACTAAAATTGACCTGCACGGGTCGACTGTGAAAGTCAATTGTTGGACTTTTTAAGAATAGAATAATTTGAAAGAATTATTTTAATTATAATGTTTGAAAATAACACAGTAGTGTTGTGATGCAGAAACTCATTGATTCTTAAAATTAGATACTCAAAAACAATTAAACATGTTTAATTCTGAAACATGTTTAACAATGAATGATGTTTTCTTTCTCTATCCATTAGTAGGGACACAAGATTGGGAGAATAATCCTGGAGAATTTCCCTGGGAGCACTGGAGAAGAGCCTGGGAAAAATCCACCCATTTTTGAATGACAGATGATGATGAGATGATGGTTTGGGAATGCTTGTGGATGGATCTCCATCAATGATGAATCCTCTTATTTGACAGATGAAAACTCCAGGTAGGGTGTGAGTGTTAATTTTTTTTCTTTTCCCCGTTCTTTATCCCTACAACAAACATGGATTAACCAACCAATGGATCAATCCATGGTTTGTGCATACTTCGGATTGGTTTTTACCTTAAAGGGTTTATTGGAGATTTTTTATTTGATTATAATTAACATTTTTGTGGGTTTTTGTTAACTGTTGTTATAGAAACAAACCCGGATAGACACAAACATTGACTGAAGGACATTACTTTTTGTCATTTCATACTTTTATACCTCCTTTATTCATTCATCATGGGCATTCATAGTTTGAACCAAAACTCAAAAATTCACAGTCAATTGATCATTATTCTCCCAATTCATGGGACAAATATCCGATATTGCAGATCTAGGATGGACACAACATTATAGAGGTGCGACGATGATAGTGGATAATGGATCGAGGAGGTATACAAGTTATCTCCACTTGAATGAATTTTTTCTAGGATGGATTCTGGAATGGATTTGAACATAGGTCAGTGAAGGCTGGGAGATGAGGATCAAAACGGTGGCTCCATCTCAAGAAAATAGAGGAGCATGGGAAAATGGAGGGTCATAGAAGTGGAGCCTCCTGCAGCGGCACAACCACTCAAATTTATGAAGCTACAGGCTCAACAACCAGTATTTGAGGGGCCTAGGGAGGCCCGATGATAGGATTCCGCTTCCAGGGTGGGCCATGGTAGTGCAAACCAGGGACACGGTAGTGGTTCGCATCGTACTGGCTAGCACGTGGACCCATAGACCGCATATGGGAGGAACATCTAGCTTGATGGCTGACCGCGTTCACCTGTCAGGGACATGACAACTGCCACGTCTGGGTGGACTGAACTAGCTTTCATTTGAGTAGGCTGAGGTGGAGCTGGTGGCTCAGGTTAGACCGGGCAGGTCGGACCAGACCGAACACAAACTGAACACTTCCACTAAAAGTCCCATATCATTCAAACTATACCTTTGTTTGATGAGACATTTGTGGCATTGGGACCCCTGAAATGAGGCGGTCCTTTTGAGATGGCATGGTGGGTTTTTAGTTGGACTAGCTGGGCATGGTGGCATAGTATTTTTCTTTCTAATGAGAGATCGATATAGGATCTTGATACTATCATGGAGGGTGACAATAGAGATTGAGTTTATACCCTTGGCCTTCTCTATGAACGATAGATATTGGATCCCATTACTGTCATAGAGATTATTCCATATTCATAAGTGAGTTGTCTCATCCCAGCTTCCACTATGACTCAGTGGGCTGGAGCATGTATCGCACCGAGTGGCCTGGTTGAACCTCACTTCTCTTCATGGTATCTTAGACATGGTTTTTGTAAAAGGTGTGACCAATATTTACAAGGGTAAATGTCCCCTATTTAGATTGATGATTTCATTAGGGACATGATGTCCCCCAGTGAACCCTGGGCATTAGGCCTCCTATCTGTTTATCGATATCAAACTCCTTCCTTCATGACTTGACCTGACCAGGGTTCTTTGGGTAGTTCTCAGTGTGCTCTCTTTGGAAAATTCTCAAATTAGCAGGTCCTTTTTGTGAGGGTATCTGATGAACTCATAGATCGAAGAGTGATGTTTTTTTGATTGATCATACCTTGAGAAGAATCATACAAGGAAAGATTTGTTGAGAAATCGAGACTCATTGTCTTCATGATAACAGATGTCTCATAAAACTTCATAACGTATTGAGACCAGATGTTCTCTTGGATAATTCTGGAAGACTTGTTCTATGTTCATACTATAAAATAGCTTGTGGTGTGAGATCTACTAGAATCGAGCATACTATGAGTTGAACCTTATGGCTGACAGTGGATGGGACGCCAATTCTTGGAATCTTTTACAAGTATACATGGATGTTCTTATTAAATTAGTTGTTAACATATAACTACGTTGAGATGATTTTTTATTCATTGTGGTGTTTCCTTTGTGGAATTTTACTTTGTGTTTCAGGGTTCCCTACTGAGTATTGTTTTACTCACCCTTACACAGGTTGTACTTGCACATATCGTATCTTTTGTAAACAGTCAACTATTTGACGATTTTCCTGGAAGAAAAGGACTAGATGGGGCCTAGTGAGATTAGACAGACTGAGGAGTGTTTCGATGGATTATAGAATACAGTCTAGTGTTGTACATTTCAGTTGGATCAGGTTGGGTTTTCTTTGTATGAGATTCAGTACTTGTGTTACAGACTCTCTCTTTTTTGTTGTCTTATATTCTCTCCTGATTTTACATCGCTTATTTTCTTTCTGTCGTACTTTATTATTGGGTTTTAGTTGTATTGATGAATTTTATTTACTTAGTGTTATTAATTTCTAGAATCTTTAGCTTGGAATTTTGTGTGTATATAGGTTCTTAGGAAAATGCCTCCCATTTTTGGGATATGACTACTCGATGCTAGTCTCTAACCCCTAGCCTATAAGAGGCAGGATTGAGTTAGTCCCAACGTAGGCCTTGGGGGATGGGTCATGATAGTTTTTGATACTCATCATATTATAATACTTTTATATTTCTTCTTCTATACCCCCAAATATTGTCTTACATGGGGTCCAAAGTACCCAAATTATTCTTTATACTCCTATATTATGAGATACAAGGGGAAATTAAATAGCTACAAAAGGATATTCCAAATGTTCGTATTCCTTGACAAAAAAAATTAAATTTTGTATTTATTTATCAAGTTTATGATGAATTATCTATTGAATAAATTAAATTATAAATCATGATAAATTTTATTTTTCTTTGGTCTTGTAAATTTTAATATGAAGTTAAATTATGTTGGTTTATTCTTTTTCTTCGTTATTTTTTTAATCATTACATGAAACATGATTAGTGAACTTTTCAATTATTTATTTTGAACAATAATTCATTCCAAAATTTTATACAAGTGAAGGGATTATATTATATATTTTTTAGATTTAAATAAAAAAATTCATAATTTTAATTAAATACATGATGTTTTGAATTCAGAAATAATGGAATAAGATTTTTTTGTATGTTTTGTAATCAAATTGAGGTTTTATCATAAATTATGAATTAATTTTAATATATATAAAATTATTGACGTATAAATATATAATAATTTTTTAAATATTTATTCTAAATAAATGATGTAATATTGGGTATATGAAAATTTTGAGATGTTTCTGAAATTTGAAAGAATGGTCGGGTAATGATTTTGGTAAAGTCCTTGACCCCAGTAGCATAGAGTCGGTTTTTAATTTATTACATTGGAATATTATACAAGGAATCACATTCCAAAGGATCTAGTAGTTTATTAGTTTCTTAAAACTAGATACTTACTTGAAATATACATTAAAATTGAAAATATAAAATAAAAACTAATGATTACTACAAGAAAAATATTATTCGTCTAGCTTATCATTTCATGTCAATCAAAATATAAATCATGGAATACTTGGAAAAATAAAATATAAGAAAGGGGAGTTCTCAAATTCTTATAAAAGGAAAGCTTATAGAAGAATATATGATGAATAAGTTAGAATAAACATTATGGAAATGAGAATAAATAAAACACAATCCATTTAAACATAATCGTGTTTATAATTTGATAAGAATAAATGATAATTAAATAATTTCATATAGATAATCACTTGGATGTTGTAATAATATAATAATCACATGGAATGTCAATAACTAATCTCATAAAGAGATAATTCAAAATATTCGACATCATAAACATACCGTCAAGGCTTTGGGAAAGACACAATACATAAACAGGTAAGGCTTCAACCAATACCCAAACTAGTTTGTCTCATGATATATACTGATGAATCAAGGGGCTATGGAGAGACCCTCCAATCACATAAAAAAATATAATTCTTTACTCATATGAAACAAATAAAAAATTATCAACATAAACATTAATATTGAAATACTAGAATACAAAATGCGCATAAATTACCCATAATCCATCAATGGTATCTAAATAAAACATATATAGTAAAACTGATCAAAATCTTTTCAAAAAAAAATGTAGATGGTATCCTGAGAGATAAAACACAATTAAGAATAATATCCAACAATATATTTTGACATAAATGAAAATACTCAAATAAAATCTTAAAAGTTTTCTTGAAAAAAAATATTTTTTTTATTTTGAAATCATTTATTTAAAAAGACAGGCAATTAAAAAGAAAATATTACTTTGAAAAGAACATGATAAATTTTTTAGAGGATTCTTCAAAATAGTAAATAATCATGAATTTTGAAAAATCCACTCATTCCACATAAGTTAATAAAAATTTCTTCCGTATTCTTGTCAAAAAAGTCATAAAGTGCCTCATTTGGAAAACCAAAAAAGATTCCTTTCAAACCATTTTATAAAAATTAAAAAATGGGTAAAAAGTACATTAAAATTAACAAGATCCTAGTAAAACAGTTTTTGAAAATATTTTATGAAAAATTGGACATGGTTGAAATTATATTCCCTAGTTGAGTCTTAAACAAAGAAATCTCTATTAATGGTGAGATTGTGAATTAAACAATATCCTAGGTCCCATTTCTTCCATTTGTTTTTGAAACACATGTATAGTGGTTTCAAACATATTATTTGTGTATAAATATATCATAATAATACTAACAATTTCATATTTTACACCCTTATAACTTTTTACAATTGGTTTAATAATAACATCTTATTCATTTCACTGGTTTGGGTGTTAATTGCCCAATTTTCCCAATCTTGTTTTAATTGAAAGTCCTAGTTTTCTTACATATGATGATGATAAATCATATAAATAATTATATTAATGGAATATATATCATATTTATTCTTTATATAAATTCTTATAACCATTATGGAATGGTTAATATGAAAAATGAATCACATCACGTCGTAGAGACAGTAGGGCGTACAAATACACGAGTGAAGATATAATTCCCTTAATTGTGAAAGTGTAAGGAAGTGAATGGTATATTAATTTTTCTAGAATCAATATAATATAATATTTAACACACATATATATATATATATTATTTCCATAATTTTACACATCCATGTATGGTGCTTATGAAAAATAGATCACACCACCACATAGAGACAATGTATCGTACATACGAACGCATGATACTTTAGTTTTTCATAGGATGGATAAAAGGAGGATATCTTTGTCCCAAAATAATAATAAAATCTCATAATATACATGAAAATAGATTTATTACATTTTAATGTAAACAACACATGAAAATGAAGTACAAGAAGAAATGAACATTAATGAGTTATTAAAAATGATTACCTCTTCTTCAGAAGACTTCTTTTAGTTTTCTTATTAAGTGGTATAGGGTATGTCTTTTTGGGAGACCATGATCTCTATAACTTGTATGAAGATGTTAAAAAGAGAAATGAAAAGGTTTTGGTAGATCTATAAGGCTCAAAATGTTGTTAATAAGTGAGTGAGTAGTCACCCATTGATAATTGATGTGAGGGGAACTTTTCTAAACACTCAAAATATTAAGTTAATATAAATCAATTTAAAATATAAAAATAATCCAAAGTGATTTATTTAGAAGATAACATGAGGAAGGGTTGAAATAATATCAACCAATAGATCTGATACATGTTTAGGTTATATTATTACCCTTATATTTTGGTTTTAACCCATATTTATTCCCTTCAACTCTTACCATGACTTATATTTTGAGGGTCAATATTATTAGTATAAAATGAAAAAATAAACATAAATGAATCAGGGATACAATTTTGAACCTTATCACAATCCTTTAAAGGAATTATATATTTTGATAAATTTTATTCTATTTAAAAATATATTATTTATTTTAATATAACATTAATGAAAACTTTGGTACTATTAATTCCTTTGACATTTTAAAAAACAATAAAACAATATATATTTGAAAAACAAACTTTAAAAATATCACTACCATGTCAAATGATTCTTGGAAATTCATAGAAGACATTGATTATCTCAAATTATAGTTGTTTGAATATTTCTACCATCATTCTTTTGATATTCTCATTAATTAAATAATTAAAACATCATTATTGTGTAAGTTTTTACGGTAATTAGTCATTTCTTAGAAATTCAATATTAATTATCATGATGAATACATACATTTTAGAGTAAAAATTAATATTTTTATTCAATGATATGTTGTGAATAACCACATATTTAAAATATAATACTAATTAAAAACAAGATTATGACATATTTGAATTTTCCTAAAATAAAATACTATAAACTACTCGAAGTATACCAAGTGGCTCTAATTGGCAATAAAATAATCCCAAGGGTGATTTGGGTTGACAATAACTCATCTAAAAAATCGTTCTAGTGTAATTTTAATTATAAAATATTTATAATATTATTTTTACCCTCCATTACCTAATTTAACACTATCTATAGTAATCAAAATCACTAAAGTTTCTATTCATATTCTCTAAAAATAAAATAGGACAATTTAGTAAAATTTGACCTTATGATTCAAAATATGGAATTCATTTTTCAAAAATTAATACAACATAATTTTCAAAAATTAATTTAATTTTCATCCAATTAACAAGGTGATAAAATGAGTTTTAAAGTGAAAACCTTCTAAATATTGAAATATTTTTTTATCCAAATTCAAGGTAAATTTTATTAAAATGAAATAAATCCTATTAACTATTATTAAATCTATCTACTTATACCTTTAAACCGATCAAAAATAAATTTTAACACTATAAATTATTTAGATGAAAAAATAATTTCCATTGAAATACATTACTTTTCAATATTAATCAAAAAATAAAATTTAACAGAGAAAAAAATATTAAAAAATATAAATTTTTATATTATTTATTTAGAAATGAAGTTTATTTTTTCATTTTTGTTATAAAATTGGCCAAATTTAGTTTTAAGAAATGTCCCACATTCAAAAGAAAAAAATTGCCTTTAGAAAATATATATATATTTGCGTAACATTGGATTTATTTCTATATGTTTCGAATAAAATTGATTGGATAAATATAAAAAATTTGAATTTATATTTAAATTTAATAATGTGTCTTATACTATTCATTACATCTAATTTAATGGATATGTTATAATAATATTTTATTGTGCGGTTAAGTTGGATATTGTGTGTAATGTAAGCTATCGAAGAGACCGGATATATTTAAGAAGAGACATGCTGTAAAATATTGGGGTGTTATATTCATCCCTACTTCAAAAAAAAATTATTCTTCAAAATTTCCATTAATATTTTCTTCAAAATAGATGAGGGAAGTTATTCTTCATAACATCCTTAGGTTCCCACTTTGCTTCTTCTATATTATGGTTTCTCCAAAGAACCATTACTAGTCAAGTCATATGATTCCTCAAGAGTTGATATCTAGTGCCTTGAATCTTGATAGGATATTTAAAATAAGACATAATGAGTTCCTATTCTAAATATATATAATTGGGTACATGTGTAGGGTCGAGTATGTACTTCCTTAACAATGATATGTTGAACACATCATGAAATTGTGAGAGACTTGGTGGCATTGCTAATCGGTAATCTATAGGGCCTATTTATTCCAAAATTTCCAACAACCCAATGTACATGGGGCTCATTTACCCTTTATTTACAAACATTGTAACATCCTTACATAAATATAATTATCAAAAATACATAATCTCTTACTTGAAATTTGAAATCATTTCTTTAGCTGCCAGCATAACTCTTTTGCATACTTTGAGATTCTCTAATATAAGGCCATATATTCTTTACCTTTATCCTTATCTCCTCAATATTTTATTGGTATATAAGGTTCCTTTCACCACCTTTATCCCTACAACTTGGAGTATTATATCTCTTTCCATATAATTCTTCATACCACACCATTTCTATACTTGAATGGAAACAATTATTGTAGGAAAACTCAACCAAAGGTAAATAATGATCCCACATTCCTTAAAAGTCATGTGATAATGATATGAACATATATTATAATTTTTTTAATTTTACTTTTAGACTATCCATCCATTTGAAGATGATACTTGATGGTCAAATTAAGCTCAGTATCTAGAAAATTCTGAATAATTTCCCAAAATTTTGATCTAAAACATGGATCTTGCGGAGACCAAATAAATAAATATGCACCATCATGTCTTAAAAAACCATCAATAAAAATTCTTTACATGTGTTAAATAGGTAATCCTTCTATTATATGAAAAAATTTCTTATTTGGTATGGTGATCAACAATAACCCATATAACATATTTCTTTCTTGGATTCATTGGTAATCCTATAACAATGTCTATCATAATGTCTTCTCATTTCCATATAGGTATAGAAATAGGTACCATGATTCCATTAGGATAATGCCTATCAGCATTGAATTGTAGAAAAACTAGACATCTTGAAACATAGTCACCAATTTCACACTTCATATTATCCCACAAAAAATGTTCCTTTAAATATCTATACATTATAGAGATACCATGATGTATGATGAAATTTGATCTATGAGCATCATCCAATAATTCTTTTTTATTCGATTATAGAGGGAACACATAGTCTCTTTCAACTTATAGAATACTATATTCGCAAAAAATGTCAGTAAATTTTCCTATAATAATATCTTCTATTTTATTTTGTAATATTTCATCATCAGATTGAGAACTTTTTAAATTTTTTAATAAATATTGTTTGTAAACAATTTGAGAGAGCAGTTATGTTTCCCCTTCCTTAATAAACCCCATTTACATATTTATTATATCCATGAACACATTAACCATATCAATCCTCATTTTGTTCAGAACTCCATGATCTTACATTCTCAACACATCTTCTACCTTATTTTCCATCCATGTGTGCTACTATGTTAAATATTTAAAATCATTATGTAGATCAATTCATCTACATTTCCTCATTTTGAGTTCTTTCTATGAGAAGAAAAATTTTATTCTCTTCTATCTATATATATCTCACATCCTTCACCATTTAAATAATGTCTCTATATCTCCATAGAAAATATTACAACTGTTAACTCAAAATCATGAGATGGATTGTTCTATTCTTGAGTTTTTAATTTCCTTGATCCATATGAAATAAATATATCATTAGTTATAAGGAGACAACCAATTATATTCTTTGATGTGTCACTATTAATTATAAATACAAAATTTCTTAATGGTAATGTCATTATTAGAGAGTGGACTAATCTTCTCTTTAATTCTTCAAAACATTCTTTTCATTATTTTTTACACATGAACTTCACCCCTTTATGTGTGAGCATGGATAATGGGTTAGCCAACTGAACAAAATTATGAAATAAATGATGATAGTAATATTCTAAACTAATTGAACTATATACCTCAATTATACTCATCGGTGTAGGCCAATCATTGATTTAATTTGTCTTTATAGGATCAATAGATATTCCATCCCGAAAGAAAATATTTCCATGAAAAGAAATTTAATAAATAAAAAATTCAAACTTGATAAATTTTCTATACAACTCTTAAAACATCCCACCCCTCCTCATTAGAATTAGATGAGGTGGAAGCGCTACAAGGACTTAAGTGACATTCCCAATGTTCTAATGGGTGGAAATAAATTCCAAGGGCATTGAGAACAAGTGGGGGATGATTTCCTATTAGATATAAAAACAACCAACTAAACATTTCATAAATAACCAAAACTACATGATCCAATTCAACAATGTGAACCAATTCAACAGATTATCAAGTGACAACAATACAACCAAAACAATCCAATAACAATACCAAATAAGAGTACTAAGGGAAAGACTAAAATGACAAACTCCAAGACCCCAATCAATAGCTCCACATCTCCACAACAATATTGAAGATTTACATTACTAAAATAGACCAAGCATATTGATGCACCACTAAAAAAGTTAGATTCTTTTCCATTACCCATGTTTTCAAATACAACATCTACAAAAGCACCATGGTACAAATGCAAGGGTGAGCAATAATACTTTATAGGTTTTTACCAAAATGAATTCCCTTTTCACACTACTAAGATATAATATATTTGAACATTATTATAAAAAAATTATATAAATCCAAAATAAGATGACCTAAGTTTCATTGGGTTCACGGTTTGGGCATGGTTAGTTAAACTACGCGGATTATCCTGAAAACCATGAACAAGGAGGCAATAGGTTATTGAATGCACGCATTTTACAAACCGCACAACCACCCCAAGTAAATGATGCAACTTTAGATAGTGGTATTTCACCTAGTTGGCACAAAATTTGTCTAACCTTGTAGAAAAAACATGTAGGGCCCCCTTTGGTATAGTAGAAGGTGCACATTTAGCACACGGTTTTCCAAACTGTGTGGTTAAACCATGCACGAGCTAAAAATGGGGGTTTTAAAAAATGGACTCATGTGATTTTAAACCTAAAAACCCCATTTCTGTCCCATTTTTACCCTCACTCGATTGTTTCTCCTCTCCATGTTAAGGTAACGTCTTCCACTCATTCCAGAAGTGATTAGAAGGGATTTATTGGTTGTTTGAATAAGGATATCTTTTGGTAAGTGTCCTCTATTGGTAATTTTTAGGGTTTTCTTTAGCTCTAATTTCCCTTCTCTATTAGTTTTATAAATCCAGATCCGTTTCAGATTTATCTAAGGTATTTTTTCAATAATTCTTAGACTTGAATTTTTTTATGTTAGGTGAAGGGATCTAAGGTAGTTTTGTGAATGTTTCACCCAGATTTGGTGAGATTTTCTGTCGATGGTTATTTTCTCTAAAACCCTAAAGGTAGGTGGTTTCACTCTCGATTATATTTTTCTTGTACAAGAAGGATTAATTTAAAATTTACTATGTTTTCCTGAAGTTTATTGTGAATGTGATGTGAGAATCTTGGTTAAAAACCATTTTGTGATAATTTGTGGATTTTGGGGGAAATTGGTCGATGATGTGGAGTGTACATGGTAGTTCGAATTTAAAATGATGATTTTAAAATTGTTTTATTTTTTTGGTATATAGACATGTTTTTCAAAAAAAAAATTGTTTTATTAAATCTTGTTTTGTGATGGATAATTTTTTAAGGGTGTTTTAAATAAATAGTTGATTTATTGATGTGGTTTTTGCATGTTTTTTATATGTTTTTATTATAATTTCATTGTCATTTTGGTACTTGTTGATTCTTATGATTATTAGATTATGTGGTATAATCATGGATTGTATGGGATGGATATTGGGCACAAAGGAACACCATAAAATGGTTGGAATGTGGGCATGAATTAACACTACTAAAAGGAGATAGGTTTGGATGTGAAGTTCCATCATCAATGTTAACACTAAGATCGTGTGGTTGGTCTATGTTTGTATGGTTGATTCATGCATGCAGCCACACATGATGAAAGAGGTTATGACAATTTTCTAGGGGAAATAGTTATGATTAGTCTGGTTTTATTCCATGACTATGTGTTGATTGTGGTAAATTCTTTTGGGAAGGATGTGTTTGGATTGTAGAAAATTATAATATTTATTATTGGAGCAATATAGTTGTTTTATATAAATGTTCTAACAGGTTCTATCCTAGTAGTGTGTGTATGGAATTAATTTGGGGAAAAACGTCTATGTGTTATCACTCACCACTTATTTTGAACTTGGATTCTTTTTCAGATGTTTTTTTCTAAGAAATAGGTAAAGGTAAATCATCTCACTTTTTTAGTGGTGCATTCTGATTCTTTGGCTATTTTGGAAATGTGGATCTTGGGGGTTATTTTAGAGCTATGGGGATATTTCTTAGGGTCTTTGAGTTTCTCATTGGAGTCTTCTACTTAGTACTATAATTTTGTATTGATATGGGATTGGTTTGGTTAAATTATGTTAACTGGGTAATGTGTCCAATTGGTTCACATTGTTGACAAGCATCATGTAGTTGTGATGGGTTATGAAATGTTTGGTTTTTTGTTTTTATTTTAAAGGTAAAATAATCCCCCACTTGTTCTTGACTCCCTCGACATTTATTTCTATCCATTAGCACATTGGAGATTTTGAGTCAAGCCATGCAGTGCTTCCACCTCATTTAATGCCAATGATTAGGGGCAAGATGTTACAATTCTTTCATGTTGGGATTCTCAAGAATGATCCACATTTTATTCTCATGGTCTTCTTATCTTTTAGAATACACCAAAATATCATTCATGAATACCACAAAAAATCATCAAGATAGTCCTTTAACACTTTGTATATCAGATCTTTTAAAACTGAGCATTCATTAAGCAATCCAAATAGAATTCTAGTAGGCTCATAATGTCCAAAAATTTTCCAAAATGTTTTCAATGTAATTTATTCATTATATACTCTAAATTGATTATATCCATAATTGAGATCAATTATCAAAAAATTGAGCTATGAGAAGTTGATCAAATAAATCATCAATGTGAGGAAAAGGATAATTGATCTATATTTTAATAGCATTGATTTTCCTATAATAAATAAATAGACTCGAGGATCTATCTTTCCTCATAATGCAAAGAACATGGGTACCCCATGGAGAACAACTAGGGAGAATAAATTCATTTTTACCCAAATTATCTAGTTGTTTATTCAAATCCACTAATTCCATAGTGTTAATTCCATATGGAGTCTATGGAATTGGACTTTAATCTAGGATTTAATGAATAGAAAACAAAAATTCATGATTTGGGGGGTATCTAGGTAATTCCTCAAGAAATACATCAATTTATTCCATTAAAATATGGACATACTAACATTGAATATTGCTTTACTCATGTATAGATGTTTTTCTCTTCCTTCACTAGAATTTCATTCAATAGATCTACATGGGGTGGATCTAAATAGGAATAAAATAATGAATTTTCTTCTCATAAGATAATGAATTATTTAACATCCTCAGAAATAATAATTTTCTTCTAATAGAAATGAATTTTGACATAATTGTTTGAAATCTAGTCCATAATGAAAATTATGTCAATATCAACCATATGTAAGATGACTAGGTCAACAAAAAAAAGTTTATGTGTCATAATGTGGATTTCTCGACACATGTTTATTGTAATGAGACTTACCTTAGGATTTATAAATGAAAATATCTTATTAAATCAAAAGTTAAATGTATATTCTTTATGTAAAAATGGAAATATATAAAAGAATGAGATGATGATGAATCAAATAATTCATTAGCTAAATTGGATGAGATGATTAAAGTACCCCCCCCCCACATCATTAGGAATTTCAAACTCAGCTTTTGGGATCACAAAATATTGGCCTTGAACCATTGGACTTTCCATGGGTAAGTATTCTTAAGGATTAGGACATGCATTCAAATAGTGTTATATCTCATTATAGTAAAAACATTTCACCTTATAAACTTAATTTTTTCCCATTGAATCATGAGGTTGGTGGAATTTTTCTATACACTTTTTATAAGCTCGCATTCCCTATAGGAATGTTCTGAGATGTTTCTTTATATATTTATTACAAAATAGAAATTTAACTCTTCCCTTCTTTCCAGTTTCCTTATTTTATTTTCCAAATCACTTCATAGCCCTTTTATTATCTTACTTCCCTTTGAATCCATAAGGATTAGAAAACTATTTCTCTCTCTTCTAGAACATGATACTGTATCCTTATATAATGAGAATATTTTGGACACTAGTTTCCTTTGATGAAAGAGATTAAGAACATAAAGTTGTTGATAAATATTGTTCTTTAGATTATATAAATAATCCACAGTATGACTTTATATCCTTTTAAAATTAGCTTCATATTTAGAAACATTATCATCACCATTTTTCTTCGGACCCAAGAATTGTCTCTCCATATCTGATCTTTGTTCATGAGGGAAATATATTTCCACAAAAAGTTCAATAAAATTATTCCATTACATGATTGTTATTTTTTACTCATTTATATTGTTTTGAATCAATGAAAACCATTGATCCACACCTCCCAAGACATTATAAATTTCCGTGATAACATTTTTCCTTTCAATACTTCCCAATGAAATAAATATCCTTTTAGGGAACTTATCCATTTCTCAGCTACAAATGGATTTGTAATCCAATGGAATGTTGGAGGATATTTTTTCATGAAATTATGTAACATTGTTCCTCTACACTGTGGATAAGGACACTAAATATAGATAAGGTTGTTGTTCATAACCAGAGTTAGTTGTCCGAATAATGTTATAAGTTGTTCAGAACCAGCTATAGTTCTCATTCCAATATCATTATCTTGTATAAGAAGGAAATACCTACATAGACTAAATACGTTGATATGGTTTCCATTCCTTATACTATGCTCCATTTCTAAACAATGGAATACCCTAGATTAGGCTACAAATAATAATGTATAATTTGGAAGAGTAAAAAACATAACATAAATTGAATGTTTATGTATAACTAATCTCAAAATCACACACTTCATTATGTTGGGAGTATTCAATGGCCATTATAGGGAATCATTTTTCTAATATTTTTTTTTCTAAAATATAATTTCCAAAGGTTATTTTTAAATTCCAATTATATAAACTGTAAAGATCCAGGCCCTAGTATCATAGAGCTGATAGTTACTTTATTACATTGGCATATTATACAAGGAATCACACCTCAAAGGACTGAACAGTTTAGTAGTTTCAAAAAACTAGATAGATAATTGAAACATATATTTCAATGGAAAATATAAAATACAATATAAATATTACATTAAAAACATCATTATTATCCAAGATTATCCCTTCATGTCAATCATAATATACATCATAGGATCCTGGTAGAAATAAAACATAAAAATGGGTGAGATTGGATGCTCTGTATATGTATGCGTACAACCAATGATATCATGAATAAATAAGCATAAACATTAAGGCAAGTCTGGTAAATGAAACTCAAGACATTTAAACAGAATCATTAGAATGATACAAAAAGAATAAATGATAATAAAATAATTCCATATAAATAATAGCATGGAAGTTATACTAATTGAATAATCACATGAGATATCAATAACTAATCAAATAATGAGGGAATGAAAAATACAATACGTCATAAACATAACATTGAATCCTCTTCTAAGAAACCATACATAAACGAGTAGGGCCTCTCCCAATACCAAAACTAGTTTGTCTCATGAGACATACAACTAAATAAAAGAGATATAGTAGGCCCCTCCCATCACTTACTCTATCAAAATTTTTCCACATGTGAAATAGGTGAATCATAAAAAACATAAACCTTTTTATTGAAAAAATAGCATATGAAATGGGCATGCATTAACTATAAACAATGAATGGTTTAAAACAATCAATTCCATATTCAAATTGATCATAAGTCATATAATAAAATATGGTAGATTATATCATAAACGATGAAAATAAACTAAGTACAATATAAAAAATGATGTTGATATAGATGAAATTACTCTAATAAAATCATTAAATTTTTTTTAATATAATTACCCCTTTTATAAATTGAAATAATTTATTTAAAAAGGAACACAGTTAAAAAATCAAATATTTTATTTGAAAACAACTTTTTAAAATTTTAAATGAGGCATCAATAAAATAATATGTCATGAATTTAGAAAAATTTACTCATTTTTCATATGATAATAAATATTTCCATCTATATTTTGGCCAGAAAATTCATAAATTACTTTGTTTGGAAAATGAAAAAGAGTTCCATTCATACCGTTTTATAAAAGTTTAACATTGGAAAAATAATTTATAAATTCATAGGATAGTAGTAAAATCCTTTTTTAATTTTTTATAAAACATGGACATGGATGAAAATATATTCCCTAGTGGATATTAAAATAAAAACAGTCTCGATTAATGATGAGAATGAGAATTAAACCCTTACCTTAGGTCTTATTTCATCTGTATGTATCAAAAAATCCTATGTAGTTGGTTTTAAGATTTCATTAACTTATTAAAAAATCATAATAATATTTATTATATCTTATATAATCCCATTATAACTATTTATCATTCTTTTATTAATGATATTTTATTCATTTCACTATTTTTGGTCTTAATTTCCCTCCTTTCTCATACTTGTTTTAACTTGAAATTCTCAGTTCTCTTACACATGATAGAGATCCGTCATCTCAAAAATTATATTAAGTTAAAAAATATCGCATTAATTCAATATATAAATTATTTGAATCATTATTGAATGGTTAACATGGAAAATAAATCAAACCACTTTTTGGATATGGAAGGCCATACATATGCACGAGTGACAATATCATTCCATTAATGGTGAAAGGGTATATAAGTGTGTGGTATATTAATTTTTCCAGAATAATTATCACATAATATTTAATATATGTATCCATTATTTCCATCATTATACTCATCCTAGTAAATTGGTGTTGAAAAATTGATTAAACCACAACTTGGACACAATAAGTCGTACGTACGCACATGTGGTGCCTTAGTTTTTCATTGGGTGGATAAAAGGTATAATATGGTTTTCCCATTATAATAATAATTTTTGTGAATATATTCTATTTTGGAGATATTACTCTATAATGTAATCAAAAAATAATGTGTAGCGAGAAGAATAAATGCACTTGAATGAGTTGGTAAAAATGAGCAGCTCTTTTTTGGCAGACTTATTTTAGATATCTACTTAAGGGATCTACGGTTGGTATTTTGGGGGGACCATGATCTCCATAACTTGAATAAGGATCTTCTTAAGATAATGATATATGTTTTGGTGGATAAATAAACCTCAAGGCGGTGTGGAGAAGTGGGGGGGGGGGGGGACGAGGTGCCCTTTTATAATTGAGGTGATGGGCACTTTTGGGAACTATCAAAATATTTAATTAATATAAATTTATTTTAAATTAAGAATAGACACAAATTGAGCTATTTTAAAGGTAATGAGAGTGTGGGTTGAAATACCCACAAAAAATTGTTTTTATACATATTTAGTTTATATTCTGACCCTAATCTTTTGTCTTTAACACTTATTTAACCCTTTCAACTCTTACCATGACAACATAAATTTTTACTCATTAAGGGAAAATATTGGTACTAAGAAATGGAAAACTAACCATAAATATATAATGGATAATATATTGAACCATATATAAATCATTTATATGAAGTTTAGGTTTTTTTTAATTTTTATATAATTTGATAAAATATTATTTATTTTAATATAGAATTAATAAAAATATATACACTATTAATTACATTGAATTTTAAAAAAATAGTTGAAATAATATATCCCTGAACTAAAACATTAAACACATCACAAAAAATTCAATTTAATCTATAAAATTAATGTATGATATTAATTATCTCAAATTATATTTAATTTAATATTTTTATAATCATTTATTTGATATTCCTAAATAATTGACAATTAATACATAATTATTTTGTATGCCTTTAAAGAAATTATTTATGTCTTAAAATTAAAAATAATTATTGATGATGAAGATAAAAAATTTTGATTTCAAATTACTTTTTTTAGGGGAATATATGTTCTAAATAACTACATATTAAAAAAGTAAAACTTTTTAAAAACAAGAGTGTGACATATTTTACTTTTCTATAAAAAGAATACTATAAAAGGAATAAAGTCATCCAAGTGGATCCAAGGGGACATAAAATTATCCCAAGGAATATTTTGGTTGAAAATAACTAATAAAATAAAATTAGGACAAGATTTAGGGTAATTTTATAATATTTATAATATTATTTTTACCCTTAATTATATGATATACCCCTAACTATGGTAATAAAAATTACCAACATCACTATTCATCTGTTCCCAAAATAAAAGAATAATATTTAATAAATTTAGACATTATGATTCGAAATATGGAATCCATTTTAAAAAAAATAAAAACATAAGAAGGTAAAATTAGTTAAAAATTAATCATATCGACGGGGTGAGAAAACGAGTTATTAAAGTGAAAATGTTCAAAAACATAATTTCTTTATATCCTAATTCAATTTAAATTTCATTCCAATGACATAAATTTTATTAAATGATATAAAAGTTTTGTAGTTATAATTTTTTTAAAAATAAAAAATGCATTTTATCAGTAAAAATTAGTAGATGAAAAATCTGTTTTCAATTAAAATACAGTATTTTTCACTATTAATCAATACATGAAACCTCTTAGAAAAATACAAAAAATTAAACCAAAGTAAATTTTGATATTTATATTTCTGAAATACTTTTTATTTTCCAAATAGAACTTATTAAAGTGTAAAATTTTAGTTTTAAAATAAGTGATCCATTAAAAGGAGACAAAAACATGTTTAGATAAATATAGCTTATTATGCATAACATTAGATTTATTCTAATATTATTCCTAGAAAATATTTTGTATGAATGAAAAAAAATTTAAATAAATAAATATATATATATATATATATATATTTCATAATTTTGATAATACTATCCATTCCTTCAAATTTAACGTCTATGTTATAATAATATTTTATTGTACGGCTAAGCTGGGTGTTGCGTGCAATGTAAACTATCCAAGAAACTAAATTTATTTAAAAAGAGACATACCATTAAATCATGGTGTGTTATAATTTAAAAATAAAATAAAATAAACAACCCATAATGATTATTTTAGTTATTTATTTTTTACATTCATACATTCCCTTGGTGTTTAGGTTTAGAGTTTCAGAGAATATGGAGAAACTATTAAATAACAAAGTGAACACTTAAACACATGGTACATTTTTTCTATAATATATATTATTAGGTTTACACCACTTTATAAATCATGATTTTTTTCATTTCTGATGATTTATAATATAAAATAATATGACTTTATTAATGGACCTACACATCCATAATGCATTTAAATGTGTTTGAAGATATGGGTTGAGTAAAACAAATATTTGTAAGGGTTATAAAAATGAACATAATAACCTTAGTCCTTTGACAAAAAATAATCCCTTTTCCAAAAACTAAATATTTTTCATGTAATAAAACATAATCATTTCTGATATCAAAAATTGATAAAAAATTCATTAAAACACATAAATAGTATTTACAAACTATGAAAGTTTAATATGATGTCATATTATTCACCAGTGTTCACTACTATTTAACTTGTAATTGAATAAGTTATTATCAGTTATTTGAAATCATCATTTACTTAGATAATAAATAATCGAAAAATTAATTCATGTTCGATATGAAAGTTGCACACATTTTATTATATACTATTCCTTAATAATTAGTTAAAATAAATAAATAAAGTTTTGATTTTTTTAGTAACAATTATTTCAAATCATAAACACAAGCAGATTTAATCATATCATGATATTATGAAGTAATATCATTTTTTTATATTAAATTTAAAAAAATCATAAAAATGGGAATGTGATCTACTTTGAAATTATAAGAAAACGTGGAAATGAAATAATAATAATGATGAAATAACGTAGTTTCCAAAAAATTTGTCTAGGTGTAACACATTAAAAAATATTAATTTGACAATATTATAGAGGATGTATAAAGTTACCCGTATAAAAATTTATAAAGTGATTCATTTTTAATTAGTTGTAAAAAAATCAGATATACATTAAAAATAAATTAATACGTTATTTATTTTTATTGAGGTGCATTATTTAAAAAAATTCGATGAACATGAAAATAGAAGAAAATGATTCTAATAAAAAACATCAAAAAAGGTTTTAAATAAATATCCCATAACTTGAGTTCCAAGTCACTTTTAGTACTTGTAAACTCTAAATTAAATGTTTTTAGAATCTATTTCATTATTATTAACTTATTATAAATAACCTAATTATACTTATTATCATGTTTTTATAAGGTATTAAATTAACACAGATCATATTGGTAGTTTATGTATTGTTTTTCTTGTAATCTATAAATAAAATGGGTATCATTGTAATGGAAAAAATTTATTTCCTAAAATTTAAAATATCTATTAATGTTTAATCATATAGGTTTTATATAATTTCAAAAATATTCATATTTTATGAAATATTTAGTTATCCATTAATATTTCTCGATCATAATTTTTTATGTTTACATTAAATATAATTTTTATGAGGGATTAATAATTATTAAAATTTACAAAAACAACTTAATATTATAGTTCTTATATAATATTACATTTATTTTGGATTATTTAACAATTCATGTGGTTTACATTATAACATCATTCATCTAGGTTGTAAAATTAAAAAATTAGAACTTTTTATAACTACCAAATTAGTAATAATTTATTATTTTATAGAGGTATTATCTCTTTCAAAAATGTTTATTATTCAAAAAATGTTTTAAAAGTAATAAATTAGATTCAAGATGTTATATATGAATAAAAAAATCTAAAGTGAAATGATAGAGGTTATTATATAAATTTTTTCTCAATATGATCATTTTAGGTAGTAAGATTTTACAATGACCATTATTTATTGATAATAGAAATAGTATTACCAAATTATCTTAATAAGAAATCAATGAAATTATAAAAATTATAAATATGTATTAAATTCATTCATGAAACCAACTATGTAATTAAATAATTAAGAATTATATATATCATTTGATGGAGGCAGTAGTCTAAACATAAGTGTGGGAAACATTATCACATTTCACTTGATGAAATATATAAAATAAAGATAATAAATTATATTTCATGTGTAATAATTATATTATAAATATCATAATTATTATTGAAGCCAAATATTATTATCATCCACATAAGGTGGTGATAAATAAATAAACACATCACATATTGGGGGTAGTCATGTTCACATTTTAAAGAGTGATACTTTTAGTATTAAATTGATATAATTAATATAGAAGATATTTTTTCTATAGAATTTAAAAAATATGACTACATAATGATATTTATTAAATTATTATAGGTGACATATAATTTATTTTAAGGAGGAGGAAGAAGAAAAAAACATTCAAAAAACTAGGTTAATACCTTTACCTCTTCTTGGGATATCCTACTTTGGATTACACATTAAACTATCTTAATTTGGATATTTGAAGATACCATACCATTTAGGTTTATTTTAAGGATATTTTTAGATATATTATTGAATATATTCATCTATATATTGTGCTTAATGTTTTTTAATAAGTTATGAGAAGTTGTTCCCTTTTATAAGTGAGGGAAGTGACACCCTTGTGAATAACAACCACTTTTAAAAAAATATAATGCCATTTGTTTGGAAATTTTTGACCAATTTAGATCAATTTCAATTATAAAAATAGGTAGGGTATAAATAATTTCATTATATAAAATTATTATTATTATTATTATATTTTAATCTATCTCAATTAGATTAAGCCGCCCCCTAATTTATATTAGACATGGTGATGAAGTTTTACAATGTAATCACATTTTAATGAATAAAACATAAGTTCCAATTAATTTTTTTTTGAAATTATTATTTTAAATTTGAAATATATTTTTAATATTTGATATTTATTGTTAGAAGAGATTAATTCTAATTTTCATGCATAAAAATACAAAAACCATTTTTAAAAAAATATATATATATTTAAGTATAAAAATGATTTTACTCTCATTACATTCCCAACAAAAAATAAGATTAATGTTAGTTTATTTCAATGAATATATTATTTAAAAATTTCATTATAATTTCATTAATAGTGATTAATATATTTTAAAAATACAAAAATATATTACACACCTAGAAAAGTGATTTTTTGAAAAATGCATTTTTTGTGCATAATAATTATGTTGCAAAAAAATTACGTTTATAATTTAATGAAATAATAATTATTGGTATATAATTATTTAAATGATTTTTATGAACCTTTATAATTGATCTAAAACAAAATGGAACCTTGTTATTAATCTATTAAATAAATGAACAAAAAATAGTTTTTATTGGAATAAAACATCACTTTGGTTCATATATTACAAACATAGGTTTTCAAATTTGTTCATAAATTTATTAAATGAATTAATTATATTTATAGTTATTTATTTTGTAATAAATTGTTCCATAAAAATTCAATTCATTCATATATGATGATAACATAATAAAAGAGAAAATATTTTTGGAAATTGTTACATTTCTCTATTCATCGAAAAATCAACCTTTCGAGAAGAATCCCAAAAATTTACCCTACGTTAAATTGGACATGTTTAAATAATAATTATTTTTATTTGACTAAATAAAAATTATAAAATTCATAACTTTAACATTTAAAAAAATAAAAATCATAAAGGAAAATAATATTTTATAAAAATTTTATCTTTTAAACATTAAGTGTTCTTACTCTTATGTCATATAATTTGATAATTAAAATGATGAAAATATATTATTTAATACATTGAAATATAAAAAATTATCATAATCTAATTTTAAAAGTGATACAATTAAATTTTTACTCTAATACACATAACTCATTAATAATTGTCCTTTTTAAAATAAATATTTTAAAATTAAATCATATATATTTTTGTCATCTCATGTTGGATTTTTTTAATTTATTATTATATTTTTATTTACTAGGGGTTTCATTATTATTATAATTTTCATAATAATGTTTATATATAATTCCACTGATAATTTTAGTTTATATTTTTGTGTAACATAAGCTATTGTGCATACTATTATATAAAGTAAAATATTTTCTAAAATTTTGGTTTCAATAAATTCTACCCCTTAATGAAATTATATCCACAAAATTTTATATTTTTAACCAAAATTAGTTTACCATGACATATTAATCAAATGTGGATTTTATCAAGATAGGTAATTTAAAATTTTCACTAGGAATGTTACTATTTATTAATTCAATAGTTTTATATTATGTTTGTACAACTATTTTTGTCATACTTCTAAATTATTTTCCAAAATCATACATAGTTACTATGTTTTTTTTAAAATAATCATTATTTGTTTATTTTTCATTCATTATCTTGGGGAATTATTTTACCATCAAGATAACGAATATGAGAAAATACACATAAATCCCATCCCTTAGGGCATGTGTTTGATTAGTTTTCTGATATAAGTAATTTGAATTTACAATGATTAATGTTTGAGGTTAATTTTTCACACATGACGTATGAAAAGAAATACATTTAATAGATTCTATGATCCATGAACATATGTTGTGATACTAATCAAATTTCTTAATCATTATCAGTATAACTAATAAAATTTATAAAATTTTATTTTTAGGGTATTGTTAATTCCTTATTGATATTTCCTGATAAGGTTTCAATTTTCATAATACCCATACATTCATTAATTAAAACATTATATTATTTATGTACCCTAAAAATGTACATTATGATTTTTAACTTTTTTAGAAAAAATCTCAAAATTTTCCACAATTTTTTTTATTCTCACTATTACCATATATAAACTACTTATCCATCCCTTTAAGACATTTATCTGGATATGTATCCATTTTTATTGACAATATGATATATAATAATTTTCTATTTATGTCCTTTATAAACTAAAAACCATTAAAATCCATTTTCTACTAATTTGGTGTGTTATTGTATTTATCTAGGTTCTGATTGTTAATCATAACATTAGATTTCTAGTTATTCATAAACATATGATTTTGGACTCCATATCCTATAATGTTTAGTTCCTCATTCAGAAAAACCTTATTATATTAAATCACACACATTATTAATGTGGATCTATATAGTTATAGATAATTAAAAAATCGAAATTATTATTTAGAGTTCATCAAAAAATCATTATAAGTCATATTATGAATAAAATAAAAAATAGTATATCCTTAACTATGTCACCATATATTAATCTTTTTTACATTTGGTCAGAAATAACCATAATTACCATTATAATACTAAATTAAAAATCATAAAATAATTATAACCGATTCTCAAAAAATATTATATTTACCACAAATAATTCTTAAATATTTTAAATTATTTTCATTAAAAACATCAAAAATATATTTTTATGTAAAATATTTCTCTAGTACAAAATATAAAACCATTCACATAAATAACTCATAATGTTTATTTTAATAAAAATAATTTTATATTCCTACATTCCCAAGATAATTTATGACAAGGATTTTTAATAATTAGAAAATTTTATTAAATAATAATTTGGACACTTCCACATTGTGTAGAATGTTTCCAACAAAATCAGATCATAAGTGTAAACCCTTACTTCATTCATGAACATTTTTATTCATTTGAGATGAAAGATCATAGTAAATATTTTAAATTCATTTATTTACATAATAATTATCAATAAATATTAATAAATTTTGAAAATTGGTATGATTATTTAAAATATTAGTAAGGGATAAAGGCAAGATTGGAAAGACATTCATCCCTTGAGAAGCATGAAAACCAATATGAATGTTTTCTATTTTTCAATAAATAAACCTTAATCTCTAAATAATATATAATAATATATTAACATAATAATATATCATTAAAATTATCTATTCTCATTAAATTGACAAAAAAACCATGATGGAATCTTGGGACATCATATAGATAACCTATGCCAACTTGGAATTCACCCAATACTAAATAAAGTTTAATTAATTAATTCCAATAATCATTTCTCTAGAAAACACTTATCATATAATGTATTAAATTGATATATGGTACCCCCATTATAATATATAATGTAAAATAACTACTAAATGGATGAATTTAAGATAATTCATTTTTATGAAAATTTTCATTTTAACCAATATTGAGAAGAACTTTGAATAATGTTATTAAAATAAGATGAAATATAATTTTAATGTCATAACTCTTCAATAAAATTCCCAAAATAGTGGTTGTATGACCTTATTTTAAAATTAGTTCAAACCTAGAAATGATTATTAATAATTATGAAATTATACATATTTTAGAAATAGTTTTTTGTGGTAAACATTTAAAAACAATTTACTATAACCATTATAAATAATGTCCAATGAAACCCATATGGAAAAACATAGATAGAATCTTTTTAAAATCATTATAAAAAGTATAAGATAGGTGAAAATGACATTAATCAATCATAAGATTCTACTGAAGTACATTCAATACACAAATTAAAGAAAATGTATATGGTAGAAAAATATTTGATAAGAAAACACTAAAATAAGATTTTAATGAAAAATATGTTACCCCTTATCCTGAAACGCTTCAAATAAAATATAGCTACTGAATATTAAAAATATATTAAATATTTAAATTTTAAGAAACATTATCTATTTTTATTCTCTCATCATCATTAATAGTTTTCCATTTATTATCATATTTCAATAAGGTACTAAAATGGAATAGTTAAGGTTGGTTGTTTAAGGATTATTTGGTTCATAGACTATAAAATAACATCAAAATCATTTTAATGGTAAATATTTTTTCTAAAATATTTATATAAGAATATAATTTGTTTTTATATAGGGCATACATCAATATAAAAGAAAAAATATAATTTTTAGGAAATAATTACTTTTTCACTAATATTTCTTGATATGTAAAATTTTTATGGTTTAGAATAACTGTTATTGTTTACATTTAATTCCAATTTTATGACTGATGTTTAATTATTCTATAATTATGAAAACAAATTAAATTCATCATTATAACATAAAATTACTAATATTTTTTAATTATTGATGACATAAACATTATAATGTGTTCCATGCAGGTGGTAAAACCAACTGAAATAAAAACATGTTACAACTACTTAATGACTATGAAAATATAATTTTATATTTATCATTTAAAATATTAATATTTTTTAATGATTTGAAGATAAATTTATAAATATTACAAAATTATAGAGAATAATATGTAGATGTAGAATAAAAATGAAAAACAATTGTAAGAGGTAATTACATAAAAAGTGTTTTTACATCCTTATCTTGGGCATTTAAAATTTATAATGACCATTAATTATTAAAACTATTATTAGTTTTGAGATATTATCTTTACCTAAAATTATCATTTTATAAGAATCATGTTTTTTTATTTTATCCATTCATGAAACCATCCATTATTGGAGGAAATGAGAAACATGACACATAATTCCATGGAGGTGATAATCTAAATATACGCATGGAAAATGTTTTAGTTTTTTATTAATTATAATGGAACTAATGTGGATAATAATATTTATTTAAAGAATAATAATTATGTTATAAATTCCTTATTTTCCCCTAAATTCATCATTATAACTGACATGACAATCATACACTAGCTCCCCTTTAGGGATGATATTGAATATGAGGATGACCCCCGATGCAAGACACTAAAAGCTTGGGGTTGGATACTAGCACCAACAGTATCATACATAATTATGGGGGGAATTACTCTATTAAATATAAAATATAAATAGATATTGGAACCAATATTAAAATCAATTAAATGTGAATTGAATAACTAATATTTACTAAGTACCTTATGTTACTACAATTTAAACAAATAAATACAATTGAGGAATTAAAATTTAGAGCTACTAAGATCCACTCCAACTCTTTTTCTCTACATTAGATACCCAAACAATGACTCTCCCATTCTCCATTGAATTATCCCACAAAATAGTTTAATAAAAAAACAGACAGTTGAGTAATTCCGGAGTACTCAGTAGGATCATATATCAAAAGTTAGTATAGTATCCATATGAAATCTATGCATCAGAAGATATTAGTACAGAAACACTAAGTAGAAAAAAATATCAAAAAAGGGGATAATTATACCTAGCCAAATATAACTCCTCAAACACTTCCTCAAGAATCACATGTGATTACCAAATTATAAATTACTATTTCAAAAAACATTATAAAACCGATACTATAAAATTAATATAGATATCATGTATCTCAAATTCTAAATATATCATTTCCATGATTCTTAGTTACAATCCCATTAACATCACAATATAACAATCATATATCATTGAAAATAAGATAACTTTATATTTAAAAGATAATACAAAATATTATTCCACATAATCTTACTTGTAACTTATAACCCTTCCATATCTAACCTATTTATATATATTAGGATTCATATACATTAACTGATAAAGAATTCATTGATTAATAGTCACCATTATAACCACACTATAATGCTACACCCCATGTAACCATCATAACCCAATGTCATCCTTACAAAAATTTCACATCATTTCCATAACCTTATCAGCATGAGATCTAACCTCTCATTTTCGATAATATCTAATCATAGATGTCATGCATCACATCAAATCCAACATAATTCCAAAACAACAAAAATAATTATATGATGAGAAAAAAAATCCATTATTATAAAGTATAATTAAATGATAAAAAGTAATAATGATATATAAATGATCCTCACAAACATGAATAAGGAGAGTATTTACTATTATTTGATAAAAAATTCCACAAATAACCACATTACACTTCAATCATCTTTAAGGGCGTTATTTTCAGAACCATTAAATAACTCCATCATTTGAACTTGATTTATCCCATTAAAATTATATTTCTACATTATCATTAATATATATTTATCCATTTATTAAAGATCAATTACATTATTATTCTTAAATAATCACACATACTTATCTTTATTATTTTATTAATTTTCACATATCAAAAAGATAAGGGGTCTATTCATCAATTAAAATACCATCATTTAACACATAATAAATATTACCAAAAATAAAATATATATATTCTCGTTACAAATTTACATATATAATGTTATATAATTTTTATGATATTTTTCAATAGATTAATTTTGGCATCATACCACAACTCATAATCCAAGACAAATTTCCCTACTACACACCTCAACCTAGAGTCGGTAATTAAGATAAACCTAGAGCATCACTAAACCATATTCATGAAAATACATTTAAGGATATTTTATATAAGTGATGCCATTATAAAATCAAATTCCCAACACCTATTTACATACAGAAACACCTCAAAAAAATTTAGTTCTTTGAACTAATCCAATATACTTGAATCATCATATTACCATGTTAAGAACTCAAAATTCTCATTTACCATAACAAATACACAGGATGGAATTCAATATCATGTTTTTTAAAGTAAAAATAGTTTATAACAGTCAACTCAAGGTTATGGAAATCAATCTCAAGGAAGGGTAAACATATGGGGTTGAATTGTTTTACGTATAATAAAAAAATTCGCATTTCATTTATGATGTTTTAATAGTCCCTCAATAACCTATCAATATAATAACAAAATGTATGATATTTCATCTCAAATAAATTCATAAGGTATAATAACCAATGTAGAGACAACAACTATGGTAACATTTGCGACCCCCAACAATATGAGTGCAAGGACAGAAAATTAATTATGCACCTTTAAAAAATAATTTTAATTTCACCTCTTTTTCATAAGACCCTTCAAATAATTTAAAAATATTGGTATTATTTATGATTAATTTATCTATTACCTTCCACTAATATTAAAATTCTAAATTCCCTTTAATTTTATTATCTTGAAATATGGGTGACCATTTTATTATCATCCCACTATCAGGGAACATTCTATCTAATTAAATAAATTCTTAGTTCAAAAGATCTTCCTTATTTAATTGTCGAATCATATTCTATCATTTAAAATTTATAAAGAGCTTACATATGAAACTTGTAAAAATTAAATGGAATTAAATAATCATATCAAATTTAATATAAGATATCCAAAAAACTTGTATATTTTCCTAATTTTATTTTTAATAAAAAAATCCATACCCACTTCAATTTGAACTCGCAATGTCATAATAATATGACATATTAAAGAAAATTAGTATGTTGATTCAAATAATTGTGAATAAGAATCGCATAAAAGGATGAAATAGTTCACCTAATGCAATATAAGGAGAAAGAACACGCATCACCCTTTCTCTATACTAGAACACATAAAATCATGTCTGATATAAGGGCTAGTGAATATAGTTGGGAACATACAAGAATCCATTACCCATTTAGTATATCTCCACAATAAAAATCCTAAGTAGAGGATCAAAAAATAGAACACGTATGATAGAGGGGACCTTCCCCCATACAATATATCTATAACTGTAAACCCAAGGGTATGAATTATAAATACTATTACTATAAAAATTAAATTATGGGAGGATTACTAAATAATAAATAGTTAATTGAATTCTATTTATGGGATTTAATGGGCGAGTTGTAAATAAGATAATTTATGTAAGGAAAAACATTCAAAATAAAGGGATAAAAATCAAAATTAGCGATGATAATGTGTGTCATTCAATACAAGAGTTTTTCAACCAAAGGAACACAAATTAAATAGGATAAATCCAATTTTCAAAAACATGTCAAGAAGATTTTTTTTCAAATATAAATTTAAAATTTTCAATCCCCTACCACTAAAAAGTTTATCACTTCCAATATAATACAATTTATTCGAATACCCATGACCCCACAATGGCCTCCAACAACATATAAAAATCATATTCATCATCAAATATTAATTATAATCAACTATAACACTACTACAAAAATAGGCAAGGGAAGCGCCCCCTTATATCAGCGCTAAGAAAAACCGCTGATAAAGGTTACTCTCTATTAGTGCTAAAATTTTAGCACTAATAAAGGCATTCTTTATCAGTGATTTTCTAGCGCTGATAGAGGGCCTCTTTAGCAGCACTAGAAAAGCGCTGATAAAGAAACCCCGTGTCAGTGCTAAAATTTTAGCATTGATACATGGATTCTTTATCAGCGCTTTTCTAGCTCTGATAAACAGGCCCTCAATCAGCGCTAGAAAATCCCTAATAAAGAATTCCTTTATTAGTGGTAAAATTTTATCACTGATACAGGGTAACCATTATCAGTGCTAAACAAGTGCTGATAAAATGACCCTTTATCAGTGCTAGAAAAGCACTGATAAAGAATTCATGTATCAGCTCAAAAATTTTAGCAGTGATACATGGAGGATTTATCAGCGCTAAAATGATATCGCTGATAAAGGTAGTCTTTATCAGCACTTTTTAGCACTGATAAAACCTTAGTCCATTTTTTTATAATGTCGGTCGCATAGTTCCCTCATTTTTATCGGCACCTAAAGCAATCTCAGTACTGGAACTCTGCGACTCCTCTCTGCCTGCCCGCTGAGTTTGCATTGCTGGACCTATGCTGCCCTCGCTTCTCATTACCGGACCTCCACCTCCCGCTGAGTTCGCATTGCCAGACCTCCGTCGCCCTCGAGCTTCATTTTGCCGGACCTCTGCCGCCTGCAACGCCCTAGAGCTTCGGTTTTCTGGACGTCCATTTAAGGCATGTTTTCCAAATAATTTTTTAATATTGTTCTCCTCTCCCATAAAAAATAAACATATTTTGAATTGTCATGATAGATTTAATGGATATTTGAGATTGTGATGGTTGTAGGCTACCTAATTCATCCTTTTCGAGAAACCTATAGATGTTTTAGGTTATTTCCATTTAAAATCCCTTATGTTTCCTTCCATGGTTGTCTTCTTTGGGTGGGTGTTCGAGACCATTAAGGAGGTTATTATTCCTTATTGTCCTCTGATTCACAACTTCCTGGTTAGAGCTCAATCTTGATGTGTTGGGTGGCCTATAATTTAAGATATTAGTTTTCCATCGTTGTGAAAACACCATTTTATATGATATATTTATGGTTGGACATAGATAGGGTTTTGGTGTGTACTAAAATGACTAGGATTTTAAAGTCTCTTGATGCACCAGGAACTGGGAGGTGTTGGTGTCTACTGCAATGATACCGTCGATGGGTGACACTCTATAGTGGGAATTCAAGGTTTTCATCAAGTACTTGATCAAGGAAAAAATCCTTTTTAGTTTTTTTTACTTTCTTGTTGTTGGTTGAATCATTGATGGATATTGATTGTGTTATTTCATTCGGATTCATTGGTAGGTTTTGGGAGTACCTTTCCTTAGGTTCCGAATTATGCTTTTAGTGGTTCTTCATGGTTAGTGGTTGTAGTCTCTTATTTAGGTGAAAGGATGGGTTCATAGTATATTTCCATCTTATGTCCCACCATTTTAGAGAAACTCTAAATGGTTGGGTGACCTATGCTAGGTCTTTGGACATTATTGGGATTTTTTATCTTCTTAGTGATTTTGACGTGTCATTTAGAGATGTATGATGTTCTTGGAGGATATACATTAAGGGTTCTTGGGAATATTGGTTATCTGTTCATTTTAATTTTTTTATAGTGGTCCTCTATTCGGTGAATCTTCCATTATTTTGTGAATTGTCCACACAAAAATTATTGTGTGGAATTTATTTTTGTCTCATCATTTTCTATCCTTCGTATTAGAATATTTATTCAGATAAAAAGAGGAACGATGGGAAAAATTGTAACATCTCAGTATATCTTTCATCAAAGCAATGCTCTTTGAGTTTTTTGGGTTTCTTGAGGGGTCATAGGATGTCCCAGACTGTCATAGAAGGTGTGGACATGAATATTTAGGTTGAAAAGCTTCATGTGGTCCACCGAATGGCCAGCGAGGGTAATTGTCTAGGGAATGGGATTCACAATGGATACAAAAGAATTCTATAGCCATCAGCTAGCTGGTGGGTCTGTAGTGACTAGACAGTGGGATAACCTATAGTTATAACATTTATACTATAACCATTGTCTAGACGGTGAGGGCCACTATCAATCCAGTTGTGTCATTGTATATGAGGAAGCATCGAGGAAGTATGATAATTGCACCCGAATAACCCCATTTTTTTATTTTATCTTCTCCCTCAAGTTTAACTCAACCTATTCAAGCATTGGGAGCCCCATTGGATAGTTTGTCTCTTCTGTCCTCATCACTTGGTGGATTAATGTTTCATTCGAAATGGTGATCCTCTTTTGGTATTTATTTCTTTTCTTGAACTTCAATCTCTCTCCATCACTTGATTCTTTGTTCTTGGGGGATATAGAAGCCTTGGTATTTACTAGACCTATAAATTTTATGGGGAATTATGGTTATAGTATCTCTTTTAACTTTTATTGATATCCCTTTTATTTGATTCAATGTTCTTCATTTGAGTAGACTCATTTAGATTCATTGTGTTTTGATCCCAAATATTCCAAGTGGGTGTTTCTGTACTATATCTTATTTTTGGGATTCATGTGTTTCATGAATTCATATTTTATCCATTTGAAGTTGGTTAGACGTGTTATGATCATTTTGAATCACAAAATAACCCTATTAATGAAAATAATATATGGAATGGATGGTATCTTGTTGTAAATCAACCTTTTTCATTGATATAAATTAGGTTTCCTTCTACCGTTGGTGGATTTGATATTATAAATGAAAATCGTGGTTTAAAATAAAATAAGTTGATAATTTAAATATAATTCCAAATGGTTTTGCATGTGTTTGTTTATTGAATTTTTTTTGGGATTGATTTCCAAAATAAATTAAAATTTCTTGTTTTTAAATGGTTTATGGTATTGGTATTTTAAAAAATTAAGGGGGATTGATTGTCCTTTTTAACCAAATACCTTCGATCCTAGCCACCATCCATTGTTTGGTGGGGTAACTTTAATGTCATTTCCAACCCAAAGGAAAAGAAAGGTAGAAGCCCATTCCTAAGGAAGGCCATCATGGAGTTTGTTCAGTTCATGGATGGGAAGGTCCTCATTGATCTCAACTTCTCAGGTGACAGTTTCACCTGGTGCACCAACTACAGGGGCTATAACTACTTATGGAGTCCATTGGATAGGTGTCTAGCCAACATTAAAGACAATAACCTATTCTCAAATACCATGTTTTTCCATCTTGCTTGAGGTATTTTGATTCACTCCCCCCCTCTTAGTTTCCATTTCTTCTTGGCATGATCATCAGGAACGGTTTCACTTCCACAAGTAGTGGGTTAACATCCTAGGGTACCAGGACATAGTTTTTGAAATATGGAATGAACCCTTGTAGGAGTATCGGTCCACATTCAACCTCAGTGACCTGACCTCAAACCCCGATAGGTGCGTGTTCGCCCCCTCCTCCCTAGGAACCTTCTCCACCTGGGACTACTGTCGCATATGGGCTTTTTCGAAGTATTTTGATAGATGGAATGATACCTTTGGTTTATTGGATTATTAACACCAGTTTGAGATTTATGTGTGAATATATAATTATTATATTTTCTAATTATTTCTTACACACCACCACTTGAGTCGAGTAACCAGATTGAAATCCATATTGGTACTTTGTTTTTGATGTGGATATGGTTTTTTATGTGTTTTTGACATGTGTATGTGTGGATACATGGGTATTTAGGAATGATGATATTGAATGTAGGGTAGATACCTAGGAGTGGTAGATGTATCATTCTTGATTATTCTTGTCTTTGGTCTGGGGTGATTTGAGGAAACTATAATGAATCTAAAGTAATTATATTTAATGAAGATGAATAAATACTAATGGTTAGGCTCTATTAATCTCTATTTTTATAAGGATTTTTTTCTCTTCTACTATATTTGGAAGCCCTGTTTTTTGTACTTAAACCATAAATACTAATATCTGAGATTCAAATAGGATGAAGATGAATAAATATTGGGTGGATGCTAATCGTTTGACAATAGAGTACGAGAACATAGTGAAAGAGTTCATCAAGTTTGAAAAGGATCACGCAAAGGATCCTTCTCAAATCCTTTGTCTCTGTTTAAGTTGTTTTTATTATAGACTACTTACTCCAGAGGACTTGGAAGAACATTTGATATGTCACGGAATAGATCAGAGTTATAAATGTTGGAATAAACACATAGAAAAAGAAAATTTAGCTACTGGATGGGATAAAACTATGTTTTATGGATCATCAGATATGAATACAAATATGGATAATAAAGAAGACCGTATGTAGGATGTGATTACAGATGTCAATGATGATGAAGATTGTATTGAGGAAATGACAATGACAATTGAAGATGAACTCCATGATTTCCCAAAATTGTTTGAGAAGTTAAAGAGTTTTGAAAAGACACCATTGTATACTGCTTGCACTAAGTATACAACCTTTTTAGCTGTTCTGAATTTGTATAAATTGAAAGCAGGAAACGGATGGAGTGATGTCAGTTTTATAGAACTACTTGCTCTCTTGAATGACATTCTCCCAGAAGATAATGAGCTCCCAAGCTGTACATCTGTAGCTAGAAGAATTCTACGCTCTATGGGTATGATTTATGAAAGAATACGTGCCTTCCTGAAAGACTGCATATTGTTTCACAAGGAGAAAAAATCACTTATAGAATTCCCAAGTTGTGGTGCTTCTCGATTCAAGAAAGATAAATCCAATCCTACGAATGTTGTATGGTACGTTCCAATCATTCCAAGGTTTAGGCATCTATATTGAAGTGAAGAAACTATAAGACAATTTTCGTGGCGTGCAGATAAAAGAAATAAATATGGGAAATTACGTCATCCGACCGACTCTCCTCAATGGAATAAAATTGATGATGAGTATCCTGAATTTGGAAAAGAGCTGAGAAACCTTCATCTTGCGTTATCTATAGATGGAGTGAATCCTTTTGGTTTTCAAACCAATACTCATAGTACAAGGCCAGTTATGTTGGTAAATTATAACTTGCCACCTTGGTTATGCATGAAGTATAAATTCATCATGTTATCTATGCTTATATAAAGACCAAAACAACTAGGTAATGATAGTGATGTTTATCTAGCTCCTTTGATCAGGGATTTGAAGTTATTGTGGGATTCAGGTGTAATGTTGTATGATGCTTATAAAAGTGAATACTTCACGTTGAGAGCGATGTTGTATGGGACAATAAATGATTTCCCTACTTATGGGAATTTTTCAGGCTATAACATTAAAGGAACTCAAGGGTGTCCCTTGTGCGAAGAAGATAAAGTATAAATTAGGTTGAAACATTCATCGAAATCCGTGTTTCTAGGACATCGTATATTTCTACCTCATCGGCATAAGTACCGATCTTGGACGACATCATTCAATGGAAGTTTATAACAACGTGCAACACCGTCTCCACTAATAGGTGATCATCTATTTGAGAAAGTAAAAGATCTGAAAAAAAATTTTGGTAAATTTTTTTCGAAAAACCTTACGAAAGTTGGTTGGAAAAAGAGATCAGTTTTTTTTAATTACCATACCTAAATTGTTTGTACTTCCGACATTTTCTTGACATGATGCATGTGGAAAAAAATGTATGTGACAGTGTTATCGGAATGTTTCTAAATTCCCCTAGCAAAACAAAAGATGTAATTAAGGCATGGTTGGAAATGGTTGACATGGGAATACGAGAAGAGTTGGCTCCTGTGAAAGGTGAAAATCGAATGTTTCTTCTTCCAGATGCTTATACTCTTTCCAGGGAGGAGAGATTTCAGTTTTTCTACTTTTTCAATGATGTAAAGGTTCCAGAGGGGTAATTATCAAATATCAAGAACATTGTGTCAATGAATGATTTGAAGTTAAAAGTTTTGAAATCACATTATTTCCATGTTTTTATGCAAGATCTAATTACTATAACTTTATGTTGCATTCATCCCAAGAATGTTCATCATACGTTGACCAAACTTTGTTTCTTTTTCAAAGATATATATAGCCAAGTTTTAGACCCGGTGAAATTTCCAGCTATGGAAAAAGAAATTTTCATCATATTATGTGAATTTGAAATGTTCTTCCTGCCAACAGTATTTGATATGATGGTTAATTTGATGATTCACTTGGTGAGAGATATTCGACTTTGTGGTCCTATGAACTATAGATGGATGTATCATGTTGAACGGTATATGAATATTTTGAAAGGGTATGTCAAAAATCAATGTCGGCCTGAGGGTTGTATAGTGGAGCGATATATTTTTGAGGAAGCCAACGAATTTTGTACTGAATACCTATCTGATGTGGAAAGCATTGGTCTCCTGAAATCTCATCACACTAGACGCATTGAGGGTGAGGGAATTTCTGAAAGAGAAGTTGTGACAATCAGTATTACAGATCAGGAGCAGGCCCATCTTAATGTTTATATAACAGTTGGGAGGTTTCTATATATATTGATACTCAAAAAGAAATTATTAGGCAGTTGAATCCATCAAGGACTGAAAAATGGTTATCAGATACACATTATCACCATTTTAAAGGATGGTTTCAGGGCTATATTTTAAAGCAGTTGGATGAAAATCTGAATTCAATTTCAGAACGACTTCGATGGAAAGCCGCTGGACCAAATGTGTATGTATTATCTTACAGTGGATATGTAATTAATGGTTATACATTCTATATAGATGAACATTATGAAGATACTACCATGAAAAATAGTGGAGTTACACTAGTGGCTGAAGAGATGCATGTTTCTGGTTGTAAGGATAGAAATCCAATTTATGAAAATATTTCATAATTTATCATTATCAAACTAATATGGGAGTTGGATTATACGACATTTCAATTGCTGGTTTTTCAATGAAAATGGGTTTATAACAATAGTGGTGTTAAAATAGATGAATGTGCATTTGTGAAAGTTGATTTTAGAAAAGAAGGGTACAAAGACAAACAGTTTATAATGGCATCACAAGTGGTACAAGTGTTTTATGTTCTAGATCCCGCAAACTGAAAGTGGTCTATTGTTCTGTTATCGTCCAAAACTACTGATGGTTCCGATGAAAATTCAGTTGAGGATGATCCTTTTAGTGGTACGTCGCAATCATTTCAGAGTGGTCCCAATGCACATGATGTTTTTTATGTTAGAGGATACCACAATGAAGGAATTTGGATAACCGACATAGGTGTAAAATCCCTTCAACCTTTGAAAAAAATAAAGAGAGTTCAATAAAAAGGTTATATTTTTTGTAATATAGATCTTCTTATCGCATGTTATTATCTTATCATTACTGAATTTATGTAATCTAAATTAACTATTCATCCACTTTTGCAGATAATGACTTATTCACATTCTGGTGCTCCTAACCTTGATGTTGAAAAAGTCTCTCAAGTTACTGCTACTGCGGCTGCTGCTGCTCCAGCAGCTCCTGCTACTCCTGCTGCTGCTCCTGTTGCTCCTGCTGCTCCTCCTGCTGCAGCTCCTGCTGCTCCTGCTCTTGCTCCTGCGGCTCCTGCTGCTCCTAGTGTTGAGGTCCAACAACCATCATCACATGCCATTGATAACATTTCATATGAACATATGGATGATGTTGATATCGATGAAATGGTAGGAAATGAAGGACCGACGTCATAGAAAAGACAGGTATGTCGTAGTTTGATGGTGTTAGCCAAAATTAATAAGGAGAAAATAAAAGGCATCGAATTTTTAGTCGGATGGAATTCATGTGGACAACATGTGAATCCCAACAAGGCTATGTTTAACATCTACATTGGATTTGTCACTCAAAAACGCATGCCGATTGATATAGATTCATGACACCATGTTGTGTTTGGGCTGAATGTTGTGATCTGGGAAGAAATTACAGTAACATTATGAATTTATTTCTTTAATTTACTAGAAAATAAAATAATGAAACAATGTCTTACTATTCTCAATCTCTTGTAGAGTATATTTATAGTATACAGTTCACAAAAGGATTATGTACTAAGTCTTGCAGGAAAGATTCATCGAGGTTTTCGCACTATTTTAACAAGATGTCACCTGAAAGATTCCAGAGGTAAAATAAACCCGCACCCACCCATTATCTACAATCACCTGATATCCCAAGACGCATGGGATGCATTTATTGGCGGCCATGGGGATGAGAAGTTTTAGGTACATTGCGGGTGATAATATGTTGTTCGAGAATACCTATATTCATCACTTTGATTGTAAATATTTCATTTATGAAACAGAAACTATGTACTGAAAATAAGGAACGTGCATCAAAACCAATATACCCTTATCGGAAAGCAAGGATGGGGTACTCATTATTAGAAAAGAAAATGGTATGTATTTTAAATTTACAGTAATATTGTTAGGTGACAATAAACAACATCATAATTATCTTTCTATGTTTATATGTATATTGATGAGTCTAAAACCAAATACACATCCATCCCACGTCATGTGCTATGGAAGGAGGCACGTGTGAACAAAGAAGGGAAGTTAGTATATGATAACACACAGAAAGTGTGGTAAATATGTGTAAGTATGACATGACGATAAAAAGATTTGTTTTAAATTACTATTACTTAAAAATAATTAGTTATTTTCCTATATCCGACAGTCACAGGAATCAGCTACTCCTGTAGCGGATACGGACCTATTATCAACGGCTTTGAAGAAGCCAGAAAAATATGGTCATGTCAGAGGTGCAGGGATTGGGGTGACAACCCGAGTATATTTTGAGAAGAAGAAAAAAATGGATGATACAGATGAAAAATTAGAACAAATGAGAGAAAAAATAGCAACCCTTGAAGAAATATTGCAATGGCAGGGAGAGTTGCTAGAAACTTTTATGGGTGGGAAGCAAAGGGAAGGCACAACTCATGAACAACCAGCGCATGAACAACCCTCCCCACCCCACACCAGCTTTGAGGCAAGCCATTCGCCTCAAAGAACTGTCTTAGCCATGGTAATCAATATTCTAATAATTGTTCCCATGAAATTTGAATCAAACAAACACTAATAATTTTTCTGTACTAGTATTCTACAGGGTGATAATGATTGTGATTTATATATGTCAACACCCACCTACCACCGTGTATCGAGGGCTACAGTGTTCAATATCCAAGATGCCACACTGCATAATAGACCACTTTCGAAAGATCATATGAAAGTGAAGATTATTGTAGCTCATGAGCCAAATGCAGAGATACTTATTCCACTTGATGACGATGATATTCATACAGTCGAAAAGGCTATTGGGAAATTCATTTCATGGTCGTCACACCTTGTAAGAGTACATTTTAGACAAAGAGGTATTTATTTACTTTTTTTCAAGCTAAACCCTTAACAATTAATGAAAAAAGGGTCTGAACCAAGGATTGTTGTTATAGACAGAGAAAGGGAAGGGGGTGACAAACGTCAGCTCAAAACCATCTGAAGGATCAACCAACCGATCCTAAGGAGCTACTGAAATCACAATAACACCACCTGTTCTCTATCCACATTTACTAGCATTGAAGACTCATGTGGATATGAATATAAAAGATGGTAATTGTCATATAGTGGTTTTTGAAGAGAATATATATGGAGAGGAAAGTCAAGATTTCGTTGCTGCTGAAAATGTAAATTAGATCCTTGAAAATGGTTGGCTAGATGTCATAGTTGTAAATGTATATATGAGGTATGTTTCCATGAATGGATTTTCTAAAAGCCGATCTAATGTGAAAATTATGACTAAATCCATTTTATATTGTTGACAGACGCATTTATGGAAAACAGTTGAAGGAATGTTTCTATGAGCTATGATTTGGACTTGTTGGTCCTCATATCACATCAACACACTTAAAAAAATAGAGCCATAAAAAAGGGATGCAATAGTAAATGGCTTGCTGAATACATTTGAATGCAAGATTACAGATGATAGAATTTTCCTAATACCAACCATGTAGGGGTAATACTCTACAATTAAAAAATATCAATTATATTTTCACTTCTTTTATTACTTATTCCTTTTTGTGTTTTCAGGAAATATTGGTTTCTAATTGCGGTGAACTTGGATACTCCAAAATTTTTTTTTTCTGGATTCAAAGCAAGGATATCCATCAAACCGACCACACATGATGGAGTTTGTGAATCTGTAAGACACAACATATTACGTTTTAGGTCCAAACATAAAGTAATATAATTTATATTATCTTTTACTGAGGATTATATTTTGATAGGGTTGTGTATCATTATCGTCTAAAAAAGGAATGAGGAAAGGGGCTAAGCATAAGGAGGCGAGGAAGTACTACGTCTGGACAAATATCAGTGTATATATAATAAAATTTCACTATCCAGACACTTCTCAACGCAAGTTACTTATTCTACTAATGATAAAAAAATTTGCAGTGTCCAAAACAAACAAACGATAATGATTTCTGTTATTATGTTTGTAAATTTATGAAAGAGATCGTTTTTCATCAACAAACTAGCATCCCTAAAGACATATTTTCAAAAACAACTACTAGTTCGTTTAAGTTATTTATTAATTCTTTATTTTTATATTTTTTAGTACTAATCTAACTGATGAAAAGCCACATACTCACAGGATGATATAGATGTGTTCAGAAATGAGTGGGCCACATACCTGTTGACATATTGTAATCAAATACAATGAATATCTGACTTGGAGACATGTACAATTGGTGGTCATTTTTGAGAGGGGTTAAGGGGATCAAAAGATGAAACATTGTTGTATGTAAATGTTCATAGGAAAATTGTAATTGTTATTAAATAAAACATACTTTCTCCAATGGTTCATTTTCCCATTTTAATAGATGATATGCACCAGCAACATGCAAGAATGCTGAACCACTCAAAGGATCTCTATTCTGTTTAAAATGGATACAATTTTAAGTGAAAACAACAACTAACCTATGAAAATCTGACCAAATGCATTCATATTGACTTGAAATTTTTTGAGAACAATATAAGGGTCCTTGGTGACATGTACGTGTCATCTCTGCCTCAATCTGAGGCACGGTGTGGCTGCTAGCAGTCAAAGGGTCTCACTTTTGTTTGAAATGGACACAATTTTAATTGAAAAAAATAACTAACCTATGAAAATCTGACCAAACGCATTCATATTGTCTTGATCCTTTAGGATAACGATCCACGGATCCTTTTTGATGTGTACGAGTTAACCCCACTTCAATCCGAGGCATGGTGTGGCCACTAGCACTCAAAGGGTCTCTCTTTTGTTTAAAATGGACACGATTTTAAGTGAAAACAACAACTGACCTACGAAAATCTTACTAAAAGACTATAGATTGTGTTTATCCTTTAGTATAATGATCCAAGGGTCCTTTGTGACATGCATGAGTCATCCCTGCCTCAATCCGAGGCACGGTGTGGCCACTATCTCTCAAAGGGTCTCTATTTTGTTTAAAATGGACACGATTTTATGTGAAAACAACAACTAACCAATAAAAATCTTACCAAACATATTAAGATTTCCTTGTTCTTTTATGATAACGATCCAAGGGTCCTTGGTGATGTGTATGAGTCATCCCCGCCTCAATATGAGGCACAGTTTGGCCGGTACCACTCAAAGGGTCTCTCTTTTGTTTAAAATGGACACAATCTTATTTGTAAACAACAAATAACCTATGAAAATACGACCAAACAAATTCGGATTGTGTTGATCCTTTAGGAGAGTTATCCAAGGATAATTTGTGACGTGTATGAGTCAACCCCACCCCAATCCGAGGCACGGTGTGGCCTCTATCACTCAAAGGGTCTCTCTTTTGTTTAAAATGGACACGATTTTAAGTGAAAACAATAACTGACCTACGGAAATCCAACCAAAGGCATTAATATTGTGCTGATCCTTTAGGAGAACGTTCCAGGGTCCTTTGTGACATTAATGAGTCATCCCTGCCTCAATCTGAGGCACAGTGTGGCCACTAGCACTCAAAGGGTCTCTATTTTGTTTAAAATGGACACGATTTTAAATGAAAACAACAACTATCCGATGAAAATCTGACCAAATGCATTCATATTTCATTGATCATTTATGATAAAGATACAAGGGTCCTTGGTGATATGTATGAGTCACCCCCGCCTCATTCTGAGGCATGGTGTGGGTGGTACCACTGAAAGGGTCTCTCTTTTGTTTAAAATGGACACAATTTTAATTGAAAACAACAACTAACTGATGAAAATATGACCAAACGCATTTGGATTATCTTTATACTTTAGTAGAATGATTCATAATTCCATTTTGATGTGTACGAGTCAACCTCACCACAATCTGAGGCATGGTGTGGCCGCTAGCACTCAAAGGGTCTCTCTTTTGTTTAAAATGGACAAGATTTTAAGTGAAAACAACAACTGACCTACAGAAACCAGACCAAAAGCATTCGGATTGTTTTGATCCTTTAGTAGAACAATACTCGGGTCCTTTGTGATGAGTAAGAGTCATCCTCACCTCAATCCGAAGTACGGTGTGTCCAATATCACTCAAAGGGTCTCTTTTTTTTTTATAATGGACATGATTTTAATTGAAAACAACAACTGACCTACGTAAATTAGACCAAACGCATTTGGAATTCCTTGATCCTTTAGGAGAACAATACAATGGTCCTTTGTGATGTCTAAGAGTCATCCTCGCCTCAATCCGAGGCATGGTGTGGCCGGTACCACTCAAAGGGTCTGTCTTTTGTTTAAAATTGACACGATTTTAATTGAAAACAACAACTGAACTACAGAAATCTGACCAAATGCTTTCGGATTGTGTTGATCCTTTATGAGAATGATAATCAGGTCCTTTTTTATGTGTATGAGTTATACCCGCCTCAATCTGAGGCACTGTGTGGCCGCTAGCACTCAAAGGTTCTATCTTTTGTTTAAAATGGACTCGATTTTAATTGCAAACAACAACTAACCTATGTAAATATGACCAAACGCATTTGGATTGCCTTGATAATTTAGGAGAAAAATACAATGGTCCTTATTTTTGTGTAAGAGTCATCCTCGCCTCAGTCCAAAGCATGATGTTGCCTCTAGCACTCAAAGGGTCTCTCTTTTGTTTAAAATGGACACAATTTTAATTGAAAAAAAAACTAACCTACAGAAATCTGACCAAACGAATTAGGATTTCCTTGATCCTTTAGGAGAAAGATCCATGGGTCCTTTGTGACGTATAAGTGTCATCCTCGTCTCAATCCGAGGCACGGTGTGGCCGATACCACTCAAATGGTCTCTCTTTTGTTTAAAATGGACACGATTTTAATTGAAATCAACAACTGACCTACGGAAATCTGACCAAACGCATTAAGATTGTGTTTATCCTTCAGGAGAAAGATCCAAGGGTCCTTTGTGACGTGTAAGAGTCATCCCCTCCTCAATCCAAGCCATGGTGTGGCCGCTAGCACTAAAAGAGTCTCTTTTTTTAAATGAACACGATTTTAAGTGAAAACAACAACTTACCTATGAAAATATGACCAAAGGCATTCTGATTTCCTTGATCTTTTATGAGAACGATCCAAGCTTCCTTGGTGACGTGAATGAGTCACCCCCACCTCAATCCGGGGCACGGTGTGGCCGGTACCACTCAAAGGGTCTCTATTTTGTTCAAAAAGGACACAATTTTAAGTGAAAACAACAATTGACGTATGAAAATCCAACCAAACACATTCAGATTGTCTTCATCCTTTAGGAGAATGATCCAATTTTCCTTTTTGACGTGTAAGAGTCAACCCCAACTCAATACTAGGCACGGTGTGGCCGCTAGCACTCAAAGGGTGTTTCTTTTGTTTAAAATGGACACCATTTTAATTGAAAACAACAACTGCCCTACGGAAATCCAACCAAACACATTAGGATATCCTGGATCTTTTAGGAGAACAATTCATGGGTCCTTTTTGACATGTAAGATTCATCCCCACCTAAATCCGAGGCACGGTGTGGCCACTAGCACTCAAAGGGTCTCTCTTTTGTTTAAAATGGACACGATTTTAATTGAAAAAAACAACTAACCTACGGAAATCCAACCAAACGCATTCGGATTTCCTTGATCCATTAGGAGAATTATCCACAGGTCCTATGTGAAGTTTACAAGTCATACCCACCCCAATATGAGGTATAGTGTGGCTGCTATCACTCAAAGGGTCTCTCTTTTGTTTAAAATGGACACAATTTTAATTGAAAATAACAACTGACCTATGAAAATATAACGAAATGCATTCGGATTGTCTTGATATTTTATGAGAATGATCCACAGGTCTTTTGTGACGTGTCTGAGTGATCCCTGCCTCAATCCAAGGCACGGTGTAGCTACTAGCACTCAAAGGGTCTCTCTTTTGTTTAAAATGGACACAATTTTAATTGAAAACAACAACTAACCTATGAAAATCCGACCAAATGCATTCGAATTTCCTTGAATTTTTATGAGAATGATTCAAGGGTCCTTGGTGACGTGTAATAATTTTAATTATGTGTTTTATATCTTAGTTTAGTTTTACATAGATTCTAATGAGATAGCTCATCATCTGGCCAATATTATATTATCAATGTCAGGAGATGTCGTGGATGATATCTAGAGACTGGGATGACCCCCATGAATTTCATATATTGTGAAAAAACCATGAATGATAACATGAACTAAATTAGACAACTATGATGTCCAAATAAATAAACAAAATTGGCATATCCATGTTGAAACCATTTCTATTTTTGTTGTGTCATAATATCCCTATGGAAGCTTTAGGGAAGAATATGTGGCATTGGATAATTAACACCCACTACATCGTGGGATTGACCATTGTGTCATCACAATCATTAGGCTTGAACCGAAGGTTGTGGATACACTATATAAATTACATAAAACATTGTGGATAATTTTAACAAGAGTTTATGATAAGAATCTTTGATATATTGTTTAAATTATTACATAGAGGTTACAAAGGTGGTTGTGTTGCGTTTTTCAAGGATAAGGGGTCCACAATATTATTCTTTCTGATGGGCTATGGGTAAATGAAGAATGATAACATAAATTATTTTACATTTTAGATACTAGCCACCCTAGTGAGGTTTTGAATATAAAATTTGAGTGTTTTTTTTGATGAAAGAGTTATTATCAAGGGGGATATGGATTTACCAACTCTAGGAAGAGGCATTCATGGTGGGAATCAAATTACATAATAGTTATTCAACCTGGTTTCTGTCAATTTTGTAAAATATATTTCAATATAATATAAAATATTCTATATCCATGTTATTTCTAAAATATACATCCCATTTCCTTGGAGAAAATTATGGAAAACTATGAATAAGGGCCTCATATTCCAAGAATAATGATGGAGAACTCCAAAAACCAATGATAACCTTCTAACGAATCTAAATTGTGATAAAAATAATTATAAAGAAGAATTGGAATGTATAATAGAGATAAAATGAATTAAAAATAGAAAGGGGATATAATATATTAATACATATATAAATATGAGTGGAAAGATACTATACAAAGGGGAAGACAACATGATAACTCTTATTGTGGAAGATGTAGAGAAGGCTTGGATGTTGAATCAGCTTCTTTCTTTTGTGGATATCTTATGTGTTGTACTTTTTTATTCTCATAATGTATTCTAACGCTCAAAAATACATTATTTATTCTTTTGAAGATGGGTGGAGATTATGAGTGATTTGTAAGGGATGGTGAACTTTTAGAGATTCTACAGTAAAAAGGGTTAAATAGATAATTTTATGTACTTATTTAACTTATGAATTATGTGTTAATTGTGTATGGGTATACTTGGTCTAATTAGCTTATGAAATATTTGTTACTTTTGTATGGGTATACTTGCTTTAATTAGCTTATTGAGATGCTGATTTTCTTGCAGGCTTTCGAGTGTGTTGCTGCAGATTTTTTCATAGCAGCAGACATGGTATTTATCAGAACTTTTTTAGTGCTGATAAATGGTGCTTTTATCAGCACTAAAAAATCACTGATAAACTACACCTTTATCAGTTCAAAAGAAGCACTGATATAGGATCAATTTATCATCACTAAAGGAGCACTGATAAAACACTCATTTATCAGCGCTCTTTAAGCACTGATAAAGGGTTATTTTATCAGCGCTCTTTTAGCGCCGATAAAGATTACCTTTATCACCACTTTTTTAGCACTGATAAATGTTTCCTTTATCAGTTCTTTTTTAGTGTTGATAAAGTACACCTTTATCAGCACTCTATAAGTGCTGATAAAGGGTACCCTCCATTATCAGCACTGAGCTTTACAGTGCTTTTTTAGCGCTGTTAAATCCCGTTTTTAGTGCTGTTAAAGCTCATTTTTGTAGTAGTGTAACTAGTTAAAAACATGGATTTATTCATTATAGAGTGAATGATTTTGTTGAGAATTTAGAAGAAATTAATGTCACATTAAATCAAAGAATACAAATTGGTAAGAATTTAGATATTTTTTATCTCATAAAGGATTCCCAATCACACCATAATGAACCCTAAAATCGTCAAAGGACTTGGAAAATAGATGATGATTGTACCTTGTGAATTGGTTGAACCCTGTTTATAGAGGTATCTGATTGACTCACACAATGCCATGGATATGTTCAAAATGGTTGTAGTGGACTTGGTCTATGAGAGATCTAATAAATTCAGATTACAAATAAAGAACACCCACCTTTTCTATCATGTTTAATGAATTTTGCTACCCCCATTCCCTAGAAAATGACATGATGAAATTTAACTGATTTTCTTTACCATAATTTTTTTTCCAACAATCTCAATTGACCCCACATCTTGGTTCGTAACATTATGGTATATTTACTAAACATCTACAACAACATGACTAATCGAGTACCACCCCCAATCAATAACCTCAAAATGACCACCAATCAATGTTTCAACCACACATTTCCAGAGGGTAACACCCTTTCAAAAATTCATTCTAAAAGGGCCATCACAAATATTTACCAGCCTTTCTAATCCCATCACTAATCTCCATTAATGAACTATACAAATTATAACCACACACAGTTCAATTCACCTATTTCCCATATGAGAACACATAAAAATAAATTAGTTCCACTAAGAATACAACAATGTTGTAGAGAACTAGAGGATATATAGTGTCCTAGAAATCCTTTAGGAAATCTTTAGAATATGAATAAACACAATCTTATGTCCCCTAGTCCTGAAGAAAATAACAATTATGAGATTCATAAATATATCTCCTTACATATGATACCTCCCAAATATTTCTTTTCCTCTAAAATTCCAAACCAATCATATGAAGGAAAATATGACATTCAAAGAAAACACCATGTAAGATACCTCAAAAAGAACTATTTATTAAAAAATAAAAACAACCCTTTCCAGAATAATAATACATGAAGAAATTATTGAATTATATAAATTAAAATTATAAGGAATATTCCTCTAAAAAGGTGGATATAATATTTGTTGGTCAGAGTGGATACTCAATAGGGGGGTGAATTGAGTTCCAATAAAAAAATTTGTTAAAATTATTTCTCTTAAAATCCCCCAATTTAAAAACAAAGTTAAACTATAGTGAATCTATACAGAGTGTAAATGTTCAATCAGTTTCTCAAAGATTGATTAGGTCTCAGTTGACTTAATATGAAGATTAAATTAACTTTTGAAACTAACTTACTGGTTTAAAATAAGTATAAACACTTGCTAATTTAACTATCAATATAGCTTTAAAATAGTTTTGTATTTCAAAGTAATAGCAGCGGAATATGAAATAAATATATAGTGTACTTATAGAATTAAATTAAAATGCACTACAAAAATGACCAAGAGGTTCAGTCTCAAGCTGAGACTTAGTCCTCTCAACAATTTCTATAAATTGATCCACACCCTAGATCGGGGGTAAACAACAATACACTACTATCCAGGTCGAAATTCCTCTACCAAAGTTCTTCGTGGAAAAAACAAACAATAGCACACAGGCTGTTCAGGTATTACTCAACCTCTACCACTATCCATAGTGGGAAACAAAGGGTTATAAGGTTTTAGTGAGGATTTAAGAAACCTCCAGCTTAGTACATGAGTCAGTATGTGTGTAGAATAAACAGGGTACACACACTGCTCGAAATGTAAATAAATGAATCACTAAGATAAATATGATTGATTTTAGAAATGATTTAGTGATTAGCAGTGCAGCTCTAGACTCATTTGGTTTATCAGAAAATCTTATGTGTCCTTCTCTGGTTTCTTGTTCAGAAAATAGAGTGTCATTTTCTTCCTTGGTTCTCAGTCCATTTTAGTCTCCTGAGTGCATGAAATGCTTGTTGTATTTTTTCACTCAAGACGCATCTTGTGTTCCCCTATAGAATAAGGTTCTTCGTGTATGTCCAGGATTCTTGGAGTATGGATGTTTGACTAGTGAAAATTTATCCACATTTTAATGTTGTTCAGCTCTTGTCCTTTTCAGCCTTCATGTATCTTCTTAGTTCCTTGATTCTCTTTCTTTCAAAAAGTTGTTTTTTTGCATGATCTTTTTCTGTCCCTTTATAGGTTTCAACTCCTGCAGAAAGAATATTTACTTTTTGCATGGGTACTAGGTACGGTTCCCTGACATGAAAACAGAGATCATTAAATAACATTTACTACATTAAAAACATCAAATATAATTGTTATCTTAATAAACAAATAGTATTGAGAGTATAGAGTATAGAGTTTGAATGGTTAGTCAATCATAAGTAGCTCGTGTTGGTAAAAGTGTACGGTGTTGTAGGATCTTCAATCGGTAGATCTTGCTCTTGCATCAGTAGCTCTATATAATAGTTTCTATCCATCGGTAGCTCTTGAGCTATCGGTAGCTCGATGTATCAGTAACTATGTTAATTGGCTCTATCAGTAGACTTCTGTCTATCAGTAGCTCTTTTCTGTCGGTAGCTCTGGTGTGTTTGTTAGTCGGTAGCTCGGTAGACTGGTTCTATCGGTAGACTGGTTCTATCGGTATACTAGTTCTATCGGTAGAATTCCTCATATCGGTAGCTCTGGTTTGTGATTGTCAGTACTCATATCAGTAGGCTTAATCTATCGGTAACTACTGGTAGACATGCACATCAGTAGCTCATCTGTTCTATCGGTAGACTGTCTGCTTACTGGTAACTCTGTTTATAATAGTGACCTTAGCATATCAGTGACTCTGTCTATCGGTAGACTAAGTATATCGGTAGAATGATTACCGGTAGCTCTTTATCAGTAGCTATGTGCAGATCACTAGCTTACACTTTTATGTTTTTATGTAAAACCCATTCGATTGAGTTAGAATTATTTCAGAACTTATATAAATATAGATAGACATGGATTAACAAATCTCAGGGATTATTTTAATATTATTATCATCTTGATCACAGATTGAAATAATTAATATATTGGAAAACATTAAATTAAGATTATCAAAGTATATGAAAGCATAATTGGGATTATCAAAACAGGTGAGGTCAGCAATCTCCCCCTTTTTGATAATAACAACTTATAAAATTATAGTTTTAAAATAGTGAGTAGTTGTATCAGAGGACATATCATTAAATGCAATTATCTCAATGAAACAGTATGTTTTAGAACATAAAGGACCAGATGTGGAAGAAAATGTGATAGTATCAGAGATAAAATTAAATGTAAGGATATCAAATTTAATGCTTAGTGGTATCAGAGAGTTATAGAAAATGGTATCAGAGGATGAAATGTAATAGTATCATAGGAGTAAAGCATGATAGATTTTTCTTATGTAAAATTTATCCCCCATTTATTAATATCTCTCCCCCTGGGTGAATATTTATCCCCCTTTGTAAACGCTTGGTAAAATATTTCTCCCCCTTTGTGATAATCAAAAAGCGGGAAATAATAAGAAAGAAAATAGCACAATGAGAAAGGAATGAAATCCAATTGTATTAGATATTGTAAAAAGGTACAGAGACATAAAACAAAGTACAATGTATTCCTATCAAATAGTCTAGCTAGTTTTCAATCCAAATCCTTAATATGAGATTTTCCTTTGGGAGTAGAAGAGGATTCAGGTGAAGTGGAAGCAGGTGAGGGATTAAGAATTCCAGAAATTATTAAAGGAGGATGAGCCACCGAAACTGATCCTGGTCTGTACTGAGGAGTCCTTTGTGTGATCATAAGTGTGAGGCTTTGAATTTCTTGGGAAAGAGTCATCTGAACTGGAGAAGCAGTAGAGGCAGAGGTAGGAAAAGTAGGAGGGACAATTATTGGCCTAGCATCAACATGCAGAAAAGGCAGCAACATATTTTTGAAATCCATAATTATTCCTCCTCCTCTCCCCATAGTGGATATGACATCATCCTTTTTCTCCATAAACTTGTCCAATGCTGAAGTCAATTCCCTTAGCTTGCTAACTTGTTCTCTAAAAGCTTGATTGACTGGAGGCAGCTTCATATTTTCCAACAGAAGTTAGAAGTGATTGTTGAGTTGATTTTTGGTGAAAATCTTAGAGAAATAGGTGTCCACCTTATCTTTCACTTCATTCTGAGAGACAAATGCTTCTCTCATGTAGTCTTGGATTATATTCATTATCACTCTAGCTGAATCTCTGGTAGAAATCACAACTCTGCTCAGCTCGGATGAGTCCACAGAACCACTGGTTGAAGCTTGACCAAGCTCCTCCTTCATAACTGCTCGAATTTGATTTAGATCTATCGAAGGATTAGATGCAAGAGAACCAACAGAGAAAGATATAGTCTCTTTGAAGTTTTTGGTCAACCCACTGATAAGATTTTGAAATTGAGAATCCTGGTTTTTAATATGATTTTTCATATAAGTTTTGAAACCTTCAAACACTGAAACCATCTGGCTTACCACACTCTTGACATAGGCTAAGTCCATGTCTGCTTGGGATTTTGAACTCATATAAGATTCCAAAGAGATAAACAATTTATTTAAAGCTTCAAGATCTGCTTCAAGTCTAGAAACTTGAGCCTGGCAGTCTTTAACTTCTTCCAATATTTCTCCCATAAAGGTTAATAAATTACAACCTACAGAGAGTTCAAATGATCTTTCCAACATACTCATCTCTTCAGCAAAACTGTGCATCATCTCAGCAACCGAGGCATTAAAATATTCTTTCATCTCATCCTTCATGGATTCCAGATTAGCCCTTGTGATCATATCAACAGGTAAAACTATAGTGGGTACTCTTTGAGATGCTAAACTGACCATTGATTCAGTCATAATCGATTGAACTGAAGATACCAGGTAAAATTCCATATTCTTTACTTCTTCCAAAAAACTGTCCTTAAGCTTTTTCTTTAAAGTATCCTGGTCATGCATTCTAACCACATCTTCAGGCAATAACTCAGAATCGACATCATAAGTAATCTTAGTTCTATTAAGAGGTGCTTCATTATCTGAATCTGGATAGTCTAAACCAGAGACTATAAAACCTGGGTCTTCTGCCCAATCTTTAATTCCAGCAGCCACTTTAACACTTCCAACATTGGTTTGATGCTCCCACTCAACTCGTGCATCCTCAATTAGGATAATAGAATTCTTAGAAAGATTCTTAGTAGGTCTCTCATCCTGAGGAGAATCTTACACTATCAATTCTTCTTCTGCAACAGCAAGAGGGTTTTCCAAAATAGGCAAGGGAATGTCAACTTCATTTGCATCATTAGAAGGCATTAAGGATTGTCCAATCACTGTACTAAGACTAAAATCAGCTGACAGAGATGCTTCACTCTCATGAACATCTTCCTCATTCAGTACAACAGCCTCTTCAACAGCCTCTAAGGTAACTTTTTTCTTATCTGATTTTTGCAAGTTGGGCTAGGAGGTAAGTCATGGTATCCTCCTTCATCAGCAGAGTACTCTTCCTCTTCTGAATCATCACTATATTTTTGCTCCTCTTCATCAGTTCCCAGGCCTGGATCCCTCATATCCTTTGGTCATGAAGGATGATCCACATGATTGAATTTGTCATATACCTTCTAGTCATCATTGACCCATTCTCCTCTCCAAGGGTTCCAATTGATCCTCATGTATTTGCACACTATAGAGGTGATACAAAATTTATTCTTCACTAGTACTGTCTCATATTGAGACTCAACTACCCCTTTTAATTTAATCATCACAGAGATCAATTTAACAAAGAATAGGGCATTTGTATTTTATTTTAGCCTTGTCATGTCTTCCATTTGGATCATTAGCAATCTGCACAAATTTACCTTTACACAATGTCTTAAGAGGTGGAGGAGATAGATATCCTGATATCTCAAATTGGAAAAGTCTCCTCTCCTCGGTATCAAGACATGTTGAACGAATTTGAATAGCAATCTATTCTCTCCATCCATTTCTGCAGCAACTACTTGTATTTGACTTCCATCAATAGTCATCTCTTCCAAAGCAGTCTCATAATCGAATATATCACTGGTAGAAGGCATGGATCTCGATACATAACTAGATACACCTTCATGTGGGAATTTTAAGCACTCATCCCACTCAACAGATGAAAACGACGTCTTTTTTCTATTCACAAAAGACGTTACTCGATTTTCATTCTCCAATTTCTGAAAGGTTACAAAATCATAAAACTATTTCACTAACATTGGAAAGTAGGGACCATTGTTGTTCGAAAAATACTCTACCCATTTCTTATCTTCAAGTACTTATAGCACTAATGATTTTCTAGGCAGCAACCATTCTACACACAACTCCTTTTCAATCACAATATCTTTATTTTGTAGATGAGGATTCCCTGGTCATCTCCCCGACCTAGTTCTAGAAACACTACCACTACCACTTGCTTATTTCTCGATCCTCTGCTTATTTGTTTTGAGCTCAACAGAGTCATCTCTGATGGTAGGAAGTTTGGTTTTTTCCATCGCTGGTTCGAAGGATTTAGGGTTCTCTAAGGATTCGAGAGCTATGGTTCAAGGGTTAAGGTTTGAGGATCGGTGGATTTAGAAGTAGATATTACATTAGTTTTATCATTTAAGAATCATAAAATAAAGAAATAAAATGAAATAATCGCAAAAAAGATTCAGATTCAGGCGGTAGACAGATGTTTTAAAAACAGCGCACACATCTGTGAGAATTTCTATCGGTGGGGATTCCTATCAGTGAGAATTTTACATCGGTGAGAACTTCACATCAGTGAGAATTTCGCATCGGTGAGAATTTCGCATCGGCGAGGTTAGCTACCGATCAAGGTTAAACATACATAAATCATTTCTAATGTAACTTAACCATTCTGAAATCAAAGGATTAGTGAAAATATCGGCTAATTGATGTTTAGTACCTATAAACTCAAGAATTATATCACCCTTTTGGTAATGATATCTCAATAAATGGTACCATACATCAATGTGTTTTGTCCTAGAGTGAGACACAGGGTTCTTCGAGATATTTATTGCACTAGTGTTGTGACAGTTGATTGAAAAATGCTTAAAGTCATATCCATAGTCCAAAATAGTGTGCTTCATCTATAGAATTTGTGCACATTAACTACCAGCAGCTATGTACTCTGCTTCGGCAATGGATAATGCTACAGAATTCTTCTTTTTACTATACCAAGATACTAAGGATTTTCCCAATAGGTGACATGTTTCCAAATTTCTTTTTCTATCCAACTTGCAACCTGCAAAATCAGCATATGAATAACTCATTAACTCAATGGTTTTTCCTTGTGGGTAAAACAAACCTAAGTTTACAGTATGTTTAAGATACTTAAAAATTCGTTTAACAGCAAGTAAATGAGATTATTTTGGATTATCTTGAAATCTTTCAAACATACACACACTAAACATAAAATCTGGTCGACTAGCAGTAAGGTAATGTAAGCTTCCAATCATACCTCTGTAATTGGTTTGATCCACTGGTTTCCCAGATTCATCGACATCCAATTTACAAGTTGTACTCATAGGAGTTTCACATTCCTTAATACTATCAAAACCATAACATTTTAGAAGATCCTTTGTATATTTACATTGATTCAGAATAATACCATTTTCATTTAGAAACACATGAAATCAAAGAAAATATTTAATATCTCCCATTAAACTCATTTCAAACTCATTTTGCATACATTTTGAAAAATTAGTACATAAAGTGTGTTTGGAAGACCCAAAAATAATATCCTCAACATAGATTTGTACAATTGAAACATCTTTAGAAATTATTTTAATAAAAAGAGTTGGATCAGAAATCCCTTTAGTAAAACTTTTTGAAATAAGAAAATTACTAAGTCTATCATACCAAGCTCTTGGAGCTTGTTTTAGACCATATAAAGCTTTAGAAAGTTTAAAAACATGATTTGGAAAATGAGAATTAGTAAATCCAGGTGGTTGTTCAACAAAAAAATGTTTAACAATAAAACCATTTAGAAAAGAACTTTTGACATCCATTTGATATAACTTGAAATTAAGATGAGCAGCATAGGCAAGTAATATCCTAATGGCTTCTAGTCTGGCTATAGGTGAAAAGGGTTCCTCATACTATATACCTTCCTCTTGAATATATCCTTGTGCAACTAATCTAGCTTTGTTTCAAACTATGTTTACAAACTCATCAACTTTGTTTCTAAAAACCCATTTAGTGCCTATTGTTAATGTGTCCTTAGGTATGTCAACTAATTCCTAGACTTTGTTTCTTTCAAATTGATTTAACTCTTCATGCATAGCCATTACCCAAAATTCATCATTAATAGCATCATTGACATTTTTAGGTTCTAGCTGTGAAAGAAAGGCTTGATGTTCAACCTGGTTTCTTAGATAAGCTCTAGTCTATGTCTCTCTATCAAGATTACCAACAACTGCATCCAAAGGATGATTTTTTAGAATCCTTGTTGATATAGTAAAGGTAGGACTAGAAATTTCAGGTTCATCTCCAAGTTCGGGTTCGACAGAAGAAGATTCTGGAATATGTCCTGAACTGGATGTTTTTATAGCAGGTTCTTTAGATTTATCATTAAGGTTCAGAACACTCAAATCTTCTTCAAGGTTTTCAAGAGAGGTTTTAGGCTCATGTGGATCAGTTTCATCAAACTTGATGTGAAAATATTCATCTACACATTTGGTTCTCTTATTAAAGACTCTATAGGCTTTTCTAGTTAAAGAATAACCAAGAAAAATTCCTTCATCACTCTTAGAAGCAAAATTGTCCAGATTATCCTTTGTATTAAGAATAAAAACATTGCAGACAAAGACATTATAGTAACTAACTATAGGTTTTCTATTATTCCACAACTCATATGGGGTCTTCTTAAGAACTGGTATAATTAGGACTCTATTAATAATATAACAAGCTTTATTCAAAGCTTCACCCCAAAAATAAATATGCAGGTAATATTCATTAAGCATGGTTCTAGCTATTTCTTGAAGGGTTTTATTCCTTCTTTCTACTACACCATTCTGATGAGGTGTCCTAGGAGTAGAAAAGTTGTGACTATAGCCATTGTGTGAGCAATAAGATTCAAACTCTTGATTTTCAAACTCATGACCATGATCACTTCTCAGGGTTTTAATCTTATTTCCACTAATATTTTCTATAGATTTGGAGTATTTAACAAAGTAAGAGAAAGCTTCACTTTTTTGAGCTAAGAAGAATTCCCAAGTATATCTAGAAAAGTCATTTACTAGAACATAGACATAGTGCTTCCCATTTAAACTAAAAACTCTTGAAGGTCCAAACAATTCAATGTGAACCAACTCGAGAGGTTGAGAAGTTGAAACTTCTTTCTTTGATTTAAAGGAAACTTTATTTTGCTTTCCCTTTTGATAGGGATTACAAACTTTGTCATTTGGGAATTCAAGAATAGGTAGGTCTCTAACTAAGTTCTTCCTAGTTAATTTTCTAAGTGAATAGATGTTGTAGTGTCCTAATATTCTGGGCGAAAGACAAGATTCTTTATGAAAATCATTTAAACAAGTAACATGCTGTTTAGTTAAAGAATTTAAGTAAGAAACATAAACAGTTTCATTTCTTAAGGGAGAAAAGACTAAAAAAATTTGAGAATTAAAAACATTACAGGAATCATTTTCAAATTTCACATTAAATCCATCATCACATAATTGAGAAATACTTAACAGATTATACTTATATCCTTCAACAATTAACACTTTAGAAATTAAAACTGAATTAGTGTTGCCAATTTGGCCAAGGCCGATGATTTTTTCTTTAGAATTGTCACTGAAGGTGACGTGACCTCCATCAACCTTTATTAAGCTCTTGAAGCATGAATAATCTCCAGACATGTGTCTTGAACATCCACTGTCCAAGTACCGTACCTTCTTGTGAGAACTTTTTAAGCATGTTTCCTACAAAACAGATTTAGATAGAAAATGATTTTGGTACCCAGATCTTCTTGGGTCCAGATAGGTTGGCAATCAAAGCTTTAGGTACCCATATTTGTCTTATGGGTATAATATAATTTACAGAATCAATAGATTTTGAAGGATAAACTTTAGTTTATCTATAACCATATGAATAACTGGTTTAAGCATAGGGATTTCTAGAACATGAACTAGCAGTATTCTGTCCAGATTTAGGAATAAATCTATTCTTAATAAGCTGTCTCGGTCCATGTTTGTATCCTATTCCAGTAGTGTATTTTGGTGAAACTTGCTTAACTAACATTTGAGTTAGAGTATCTTTTCCATTTTTGAACTTTTTTAAGTCCTTTATATGATTCTCATTTGACATTTTCTATTCTGTATTTTCCTTTAACATTTGAGCATTCATTTCTTTTCCTATATCAAAGGCAGATTTAACATTGGTAGTAAGAGAATGTTGTTTCTTTAGTGACTTATATTTATCTTTATGTTCATTACATGTTTCTTCCAGCATATTGAAGTATTCAAATAAGTTAGCCTTAGATATGTTTGCATAATCAGAATCAGAGTCTGCATCATCTCCAGAATAATAAGACTTTAAAATATGAGTATCTAAGGTTACCTCAGATGTGTTGGTCATGAAACACATGTTGGCACGGTTCTTCTTAGAATCAAAAACTTCATATTCACTTGCGATGTCCTCAGAAGCACTCCAAGTTGCTTTCATATCTTTCTTGTACTTCTTGTCCTTATAGTCATATTTCTTTTTGAATTTTAATTTTGGACAATTAGCCTTAATGTGTCCTTTCCTTTTGCACTCATAGAAGACTATTTCATCATTTTTGATAGCTTTCTTCCAGTCCTTCTTCCACTTTCCCTTATTGTCATACTTCCCTTTGTAGTTAGATTTCCTGAATAATTTTTTATTTTTATAAAACCTCTTGAATCTCCTGGCTATTTGAGCCATTTCAGCATCACTATCAGAGTCAGACTCTTCACTGGTTGAACTTTCAGTTTGTATTTGAGCTTTTTCTTTGTACTTGCTCTTTGAAGCAGTAGTCTTGAAAGCTATGGATTTCCTTTTTGGTTCATCATTTTCCTCTTTATTTCCCTTGAGTTATGCCTCATACATCATAAGCTTACCAATGAGTTCTTTGATAGGTAGAGCAGCAATGTCACATGGCTCTCTTATTGAAACAGAAGTGTCTCTCCATCATTTTGGAAGACATCTCAGTATCCCCATAACTTGTTCCTTAGCTGGAATATCTTTTCCAAGTGAACTCATTGTATTGAATATCCCATTAAACCTGAGATACATATCAGAAATAGGTACATCAGCCTTCATTTTAAAATTGTCATATTTAATAGTGTAAGTATTCAATCAAATTTCTTTGACATTAGTTGTTCCTCCATGAGAAACACCCAAAGTATCCAAAATTTCATAAGCAGTTTTGAAAGCAGATATTATATTAAACTCTTCATCTCCTAATGCGCAGTACATGACATTCATGGCTTTACAGTTATTATTTTAAGAAGTCTTTGTAGGATCATCCCAAGTTGTTCTTTCAGTTTCTAGAATTTTATATTGAGATTCTATAGTGGTCCAAATATCAAAACCCATACTTTCCAAATATATTTTCATCTTAAGTTTCCACTGGGAATAGTTGGTACCATTAAATAAAGGTGGCCGGTTAGTAGCAGCACCCTCTAGTCTATTATCCATAGGTATATTTTAGAAAATAGTTTTAAATAAGTAAAATTTAGAACTAACATAAATTTATGATCTTTAAAGATGAAACTAAAATCACAGTTGAAAAACAAAGTATTTCAAAAATTCTTTAACAAAAACAAACCTCTAATACCAAATGTTGGTCGGAGTGGATAATTAAGTGGGGGGTGAATTGAGTTCCAAAAATAATTTCTGTTAAAATTATTTCTCTTAAAATCCCCCCATTTAAAAAAATGTTAAACTATAATGAATCTACACAGAGTGTAAATGTTCAATCAGTTTCTCAAAGATTTATTAGGTCTCAGTTGACTTAATCTGAAGATTAAATTAACTTTTGAAACTAACTTACCGGTTTACAATAAGTATAAACACTTCCTAATTTAACTATCAAAGTAGATTTAAAATAGTTTTGTATTTCAATGTAATAACAGCGGAATATGAAATAAATATATAGTATACTTATAGACTTAAATTAAAATGCACAGGAAAAATAACCAAGGGGTTCAGTCTCTAGCCAAGACATAGTCCACTCAACAATTTATATAAATTCATCCACACCCTAGATCGGGGGTAAACAACAGTACACTACTGTCCAGGTCCAAAGACCTCTACCACAGTTCTTCGTGGGAAAAAACAAACAACAAAACATAGGTTGTTCAGGTCTTACTCGACCTCTACCACTATCCATAGTGGAAAACAAGGGGTTATAAAGTTTGAGTGAGGATTTAAGAATCCTGCAGATTATTAAAGGAGTCAGTATGTGTGTAGAATAAATAGGGTACACACACTGCTTTAAATGAAAATAAAAGAATCAATAAGATAATATGATTGAGTTTAAAAATGCTTTAGTGATTAGCAGTGCAGCTCTGGACTCGTTTGGTTTATCAGAAAAGCTTCTGAGTCCGTCTCTGGTTTCTTGTTCAGAAAACAGAGTGTTGTTTTCTCCCTTGGTTCTCAGTACAGTTTAGCAGCCTAAGTGCATGAAATTATTATTGCAGTTCTTCACTAAAGATGCAGCTAGTGTTCTCCTCTAGAATAACTGTATTCATGTATTTCGAGGATTCTTGGAGTATGGATGTTTGACTAGTGAAAAATGCTCCACATTTGAATGTTTTTCAGCTCTTTTCTCTTTCACCCTTCGTGTGTCTTTTTAGTGCCTCGATTCTCTTGCTTTCAAAAAGTTGTTTTTTTTTCACGATCATTTTATGTCCCTTTATAGCTTTCAGCTTCTGCAGAAAGAATAATTACTTTTTGCATTGGTACTAGGTACGGTTCCCTAACATGGAAACAAAGATCATTAAATAACATTACCTGCTTTAAAAACATCCAATGTAACCATTAGCTTAATAAAGAAATATTATTGAGAGTATAGAGTATAGAGTTTGACTGGTTGGGCAATCATTAGTAGCTCATGTTGGTAAAAGTGTACGGTGTTGTAGGATATTCAATCAGTTGATCTTGCTCTTGCATTAGTATCTCTATATAACAATTTCTCTGCATCGGTAGCTCTTGAGCTATCGGTTGCTCGATGTATCGGTAACTATGTGAAATGTCTCTATCGGTAGACTTCTGTCTATTGGTAGCTCTTGTCTGTCGGTAGCTCTGGTGTGTTTGTTAGTCAGTAGCTCTGTAGACTAGTTCTATCGGTAGACTGGTTCTATAGGTAGTCTGGTTCTATCAGTATAATTCCTCATACCGTTAGCTCTGGTTTGTGATTTTTAGTACTCGTATCAGTAGGCTTACTCTATCAGTAACTACTGGTAGACATGCACTTCAGTAGCTCATCTGTTCTGTCGGTAGACTGTCTGCTTATCGGTAAGTCTATTTATAATAGTGACCTTAGCTTATCGGTGACTCTGTCTATCGGTAGACTAAGTCTGTCGGTAGACTGAGTACCGGTAGATCTTTATCAGTAGCTATGTGAAGATCAGTAGCTTACACTTATCTATTTTTATGAAAAACACATTGGATTGAGTTAGAATTATTTCAGAAATTATATAAACATAGATAGACATGGATTAACATATCTCAGGGATTATTTTAATATTATTATCATCTTGATCACAGATTGAAAGATTTAATATATCTAAAAACATTAGATTGAGATTATCAAAGTATATGAAAGCATGATTGTAATTATCAAAACAGGTGAGGTCAACAATATTTACACTAATTTAGTACTGACTCTACACTCCCAAACCATTATTAACTACCCATAAAAGAGTATGGAGCATACTAGACATCATAGAATTTCATATTATAAATTCCAATAATATTATAATGAAAATAGATTTAATAACCTGATATAGGACTCATAAATAAATTTAAACCCTAGGATCAAAGTTATATTCCAACTAGAGAGTTTCACCTTTGATGTTTCATAATTGAAACTAATATTTCATAACTCAGAACATTCACTATATGATTTCTCCAATATATGGGATATTCTATGTTGAAATGTTCTCTTGAGGAAAAGATCATCTCTATTACTCATGAACTATCTCTCACTATATACAAAGAGTCGAACTAAAGAGGAAAAATAGAACTTTCATAACCCCTCTCATAAAGGTACCCCTCCTAAGTCAGTAATGAGAGAAGGGTGAAAATAATGCTTGAAGGTCACCTCTAATAGGACATGGGTTATAGACAAGAACCAAGAGTATATTATTAAAAAATGAAGGAATTAAAATCTTTGATTTGGGAAATGAGAGAGAAGATAGATACACCTTACAAATCCCACATGTAAAAAATGTAATGAGAGATCCAGTTACATGAATGTAATGTCATAAAATCATAGCAATTGAAAAGAAAAATATAAGTACCAAAAGAAAATATTCAATAATGACCCTGAATCCCAATTATCTCTTGAAAAACACTACGATCCCGTAAAGTACTTCTCAATCACCATCTAGATCTTATAGACCTGAAAAATAGTTTATATATTGTTGGGGGGGTGAGAAAAACATATTTAATTTGTCAGATCACCTCATAAACTCCTATGTATAATATAAATAATTCGTACTGAATCATAGTGAACAACATGTGAAAAAGAACAACACTTAAACAGTTATAATATGTTCCATCCTCACTATGTCTCTATTAGTAATAATCACATATAACAATAATAAAAATATATAATAAAATATCCATGAATGTACCCCTCTAACACTTCACCACTAGATTTCCTCTATAGACCAACATCACACATCTTGAGAAATAGGTCACTAAAAGTATTTCATCTTAAAGACAACAAGGAAACATTGTCATAAATTCAATCCCATGAAACAAAACATCTCATCATCCCCACAAACCATACACCCCATTCATTACATTATCGACTTATCTAGAGAGTAATCGGGTTTTTTTTGGACCCATTTGAACCCGTTCATCACGTATTCTACCTAAATTAATAAAATATCATATAAAAAATTCCTATAATAATAGTTATGATTCCATTTCTAGAGATACATATTTTTAAAATAACTAGATTTCATTATTTCCTTATACACACACAAAAACACACATACACACACAAACACACACACACACATATGGGAAATATAACCACTATAAAAACTAGTATATAATCTATCATAAGAATATAGTGGGTAAATAAAGGGGTTACTCATGAATATATAGCCTACTAACCTTTATATTGGGGAAAATAACAACCTTTATTCCGCTAGGTGTTATCCAACAACAGGTGTGGTTTTAGTAGTGTATGAAATCACATAGCATTGAAAATACACATATAGATCATAAAAACTATGGAAAACTACCAATACTTAACCTCAACTAAAAATATCTTCTCTCAGACACACTACTACCACATGTAAGGGGATAGATATCCTATAAGAATAGAATCATTTAAAAATACATTATTTTGATTCTTTTTATTGAAAATTACATACTTGCATTAATTAATTCATTATAGATTAATTAATGTTAACCCATTTATAGTTTACATTAATTATCCACCATGGTCCATACCCTATAAATTTAATCTAAATGATCCTATAGCTTCTCAAAATATATCATCAATTCATTCCAATAATACCCAAACCCCTTAGGATAATAAATTTATTATTCATTGTCATTACATTATTTTGTGTTCTCTAGAACCCATATTAATCTCCAAAAACATAGATTCATAAATCAAGAAAAAAATAGAAACCTCTAGTAGTAGGTAAAGGGACATAGATACAAGAAAATTGACCATAAAACCTTTTTAAAATATTTATTGACAAAAAATCAACCCAAAATCCAATAAAATAATGGGAAATCCAATTTTTAACACATTTCAGTAGTCCTAGTACCATCATTACACCACCATACATATCAAAAAAAATCCCTCCATGTTTTGTGTCAACAACTAGCTTAGTCATGTTGTTCACAACCTATATCCCAAAGAAACATCAACTATCCCAAATTCACATTGTTCCACATCATTAGGATCAAAAATAGAGAAAATAAAAAAAGGTATAACACCTATATAAGAAAATGGAATCTCTCAACTATAAATTCTTTTTATAAAATGACTAATTGTTTACCACTATTAATTTACTGAATCATTCATAATAGGTTACAATAATAAGAAATATATGTCATCATCTATCAATATCCATGAAATATTTATAAATTCGTCCGGGCACATCTTCCAGTTCCATTAAACTATAAAGATGAATGATATAATTTAAACACGCCTATTCATTTATTTTTCAAACAATTATTACCAGCATTAAATAGTTTAACAAGAATGTTTATACAACTTAATGATAAAAAACATGATGAACCATAATATAAATATAAATTATAAACAAATCATTTAAATAGATATAATATTAACTATTAAATCAAAGGAAAAAATCAATATTTGGGAACACATATGATCGTTATAACTGAATTCTTGTTTATCTCCATAATATGGTTTATTTTTCATTAAGGTTAAATCCATCATCACCAAAAGAGATGATGTATGAAAACATTGTAATTGAATATATAATAATTAGAGAATCAATGAATCCCCTACCTCAAGGATTTAAACATTATTGGATATAAAATGGAACCGAAATTCAAAACACTGACCTCCACAAATAGAAGTAATCTAAATCAATAAAAGACACCATGCCACAACCATCACAAGAATTAATAAAAAGATCTCTATAACAATAGAAGTGAAAATCCACAATAGCATGTAAATATATAATAGGAGAAAAACCTAGATCAGAGAATAAAAAACATGATAAAGAGATAAAATTCACCTCCGATCACCAAAAATAAATAACAGAATGTTATGGATCATTTTGATTCATAATTTTTTGGAAACAACATGAGAGAGTTCCTATATTCAATACACGATTAGCATAATATAGTTACCATTGAGAAAAAATGATGGTGAAATTTTATTTTTATATACGCTGCCAATCACATATTCAATATGTGAATATGTCATGGAAATTACCAAGGGATTGAGTTTTAAGACTCACTGAGAAAAATGCCACCACACTCATATAAAAAAAGATCAATTCACTCTAGAATCTTTATGTTTATATCACAAGTTTTCTAGTAATTATTTATCTAATGTAGTCCTTACTCTTTCAAATTGTGATCCCAAGGATGGTGTAATGAATAACTGTATGACAACCAAACATCATAGGCTATGAAATTAAATCCAAGATGAAAATTTCTCATTCACATAATAAAATAAAGTTTACATTTTCATATTATATTACAGTTAGTTTCATCTCTCAAAATCCAGCGAACCTATTATAGGACTTCTCTACGAACCATAGGTTTAAAATACATGAAAAGAGATGAGATAAAACAATTTGTGCTCTTACATTAGTTACGTTTCGAACAATTCTCATGCTATAGAATTTTAAACCAAACACATCTAGAAGGAAATGAGAATGGTCCACCAAAAAACCAGTCCTCGAGGTGACCCTCAAGAATGTAATCATCAAAGGAGTACAACCATATCATTTATAGGAATAAGAAAAAATACCATCCAATTATATCAACCATCATCCAAACACACTCTTGAGGGAGATACCCATTATACTAGATAAAGGATACAAGAAAGGAATGAAATCAATTAAAAGCATCTCATATGCTTGTTAATGGTGAACAATATCATCCAAAAATATTTAAAAATATTGAACTAAGCATGAAATAACTAAATATAATGAGTGTGTATCTGTGCATAATGTTATTAGGTGATCTTCCCTATGATAGTATGTAACCAAATGAAACTATATAAAAGAAAAACCACATGTAATTAATTCTAAATGTGTTTCTAGATCTATATAGGACACTCATTGAAGGTCTCATCGTAATTCACATATATCTCACACCAATAGATTATGTGAGAGTCATCATAATGGTAGTGGAATAGATGAGACACAGGAATGATATCTTGAATCTAAATAATATTTGTGATAATTTATATATTATATGAAATTACTCCATTATGATCTAACACCTCAAAAGGAAAAATAAACCAATGATAAAGCTTACCGTCATGTCCAGACCTTCACTCCCCACAATGAAGAGTATCCCTTAAGAAAACATTATCTCTAGAGTCTAACAACATAGGTATTAGACTATAGTCAACAAAGGACTTCTTTTGATCTAGTAAAACATTCATCCTATCTTGAATCACCTGGACCATCTATGTCATGATTTTTATAATTCTAACAAAATAATTTCTAAATCTTGTGCCCAAGTCTAAATCAATGAATAATGAAAATGTAAACCACATAAAGATTAAAATGGAACAACACCAAAGGTGGAGTGAGAAAAATTATTGTATGAAATAATAATGAAAGGATATTTACTCAACTATAAACCTAAAAAAATTCAAGAGATAAGAACACATTTTGTCTTTTAGAATCTAGATAGTTCTCTTTGTCTTATCATCTATATAGGGAATAAAATGAGAGTTAAGGTAAAATTATGATAAAAAATCATACAATATACCTCTCTACACCAAGTAGGAGAAAGATGGTCACAATATGAGATAATTATACTTGGGACTCTATAGAGCATCCCCAACTCATTATGATATTGAGTCAGAAAACCACCAGGGATATTAACTACTTGATTTCGATGCAGTGATCCAATTTCATTAAGTATTCTACTATCACCCATATAGGATGATTGAATACTTAATATCACAACAAAATAATGATTAAATCTATTGAAATTTCTTCAAACTTCCTCTATGGAACATTTAATAGATGGATACATCCCAAGGAAAATTGGGTTCAACCTTTACCTTATAGAATACTAAACCACTTTATATGAACCTTCCAGATGAACTCTATAACCCAGGACACAAAAAATAACCTGTAAAATCATGGTACATATTGATCATTCAAGAATATATCATTAATGGTGTACTGTATAAATCATAAATAACCACATCATGAATTATAATAGGAATGAAAATAATCCCCTATAATAATAATCGATGTTGTTCATCCTCATACCAATCATTTGGGGAAGCAATGGTGTAACCTAGGCCTCTCCATACCCCACCACAAATTCCCCAAGCAAGGAATCCTATATTTGATGAACCAAATAAGAATACAACATCATATAAAAAATTAATCCTCTTAAACCAACCCCTATGATATAAAATTTAATCACATATAGCTCTTCAATTATACACCATGAATCTATAGACTCATGAAACATCACTGCGTGGAATAAAAATTAGTGCATCACGTACAACATTTCAGTTTCTCATTGTATATGAATTAATGATGTCATAACCTCAAATAATAGATTCTAATATTAAGGAATCACAACACCTATGCAACATTCATGTAAGATGAACAAGAAATGACCACATTCACAATTGAAGGATCCATAACAACACCACAATGGGACATGAAATGACCTCGACCCATCTAATGGTCGGGATTTCAAAAAAACACGGTCGAATATTCATTGTTATCATAGAACCCCATCTTCATATCTAGTAAATTCATGATATACTACACTGAATAAACCCATCCTATGCTTATAATTATGTCATAGAGTTGTTCCATTCAACATATGAAGTCTCTCTAAGAGAGGTTCTCCCCTAACACTGGCTCAAAATCTCTATATACATCATATAACTAATCTTGACGTCCAACTGGCCTATCCAACTCTATGTTCAATAGAATCTTATCCACCTAATGTCCCAAACAAAAGTCATAGAAAGGTGATATGAAGGATTTTTGAGATCCTAAATCTAACAAATAATAGACTCATGTAGAAAAGAAGAAACATGTACCACCAATAGATTTCAACGCCAAATACCAAGGATGGAAAAACATTTATCTACACCCTCTTTATACATGATGAAGACCACCTACATTTGTGTTCTCCAAAAACTAAGGATAATAATAATAATGTGGATATAATTTTCCTACCCCATCTCTCCACTACTAATTGAAATCTAGATGATTGTGCTAATTTTTCCCCAATTATTACTGCTACACTGATGAAAACTTAAGGAGAACACCAGAGACATGATTTATACATAGAAATTTCAGGCTCTCACATCACAAATAAAAAAAATTCCATTATAAAAATATATATTTTATCCCTTGGAATGGTCCTAGGATCCAGAACCCCTAGAGAAATGAGATGATGTGGGTTAAGTTCTATGAAATGTTGTTCAAAAAATATTCTATCCAATAAAATAGTAACATTATTATGTACATTTTTAATGCATAGAATCTTTAAAAATACCATATAATGACGATTTAGTATTGGGAATATTCTCCTTGATAACCTATACTCTAGATAAAACCTCCCGATACATTGGTAACATTAACATGGTGAATTAGAGTTGGATCTTTAAATTGAAATCCTCCATAAAAAATTACTCACCATGGCCTCTTCATCAAGAAAAGGATCTAAATCATAGCAGAGAAGGGTCCCAATATATATCCAAAAATCCATCATGATAAAGCTTCCCTATCAAACGGTATGAATTTCCAAGAGACTAGGCACCTTTGTGGATGAAGAATGAAACCCTTAACAGAACTAGACTCAGATGTTCCCCCATGAGATATCTGACTCCTCATTATTCATAATTAACATGAAAAAAAGTATATGGATACTTCATAAAACATCATTACGATAAATAATTTACAGATATACATCCAAACATGGATAAAAATGATGGATACTTTTATATCCTCTAACTAGTATTTTGGAAATGAGTCTAAATTAGAGACATCATACTTCTCCCGACTCTGGTATTGAAAGTATTTGAATTTCTTCCTCTAATGGTCAATGTCATTTTCCTAAACCCTATGGTTATCTTCTGGTACATCATTATGAACATCTATAAAATGAATCTAACGAGAATTTTTACCAAGAGTCTTACATGTAAAAGAGAAAATGATGATGAAATCATAAGAATTGAATGTCTAATATTTTGAATAAATTAATTATATATTTAAGGTTCAACCTAATCCAATGGAGTAATAGTCTCAAATAAAGACCTAAAGAAGGATGATGAAGGATCCATTCATAAGAAACAAATCCACAACTGACATCACTTCATTTAGTATCCTCAGAAAACATAAAGGTCTGTTCATTAAATAATTTGGGGATGTAAACACATGTGTCCTAGCAAGTCTCTCCATTTTACCTCACTTACAATGTTCACGAGACATTATTTCCAAACCTACCCATGTAGTCATCACCAATACAAACCTCCAAACACTATCCTATATATTATCCAGAGCCTATATTATTTTTTTCAAAACTTTATCTCCCCTAGAGGCAACCTACCCCTGTTAGAAATGAGAGAATAGATATAGTGATTCCCTAGGCCTTATTTCATTATATAATATGTTGGAGAAAATAATATAGGGTATACCATACATTAAAATTTGATTAATTACCCTATTTTATTTGAGATACGAGTGATATGACTGAAACACCCAACAACTCCTCATGATAAAATTAAATAGATTTCCCAATACATGTATATAATTTCGAACAGAATAAAAATATATAAATGAATCTATTATTACAAAAACAAAGTTCAATATAGTTTCAACGAAGTCCAAATATATTTAAAAAACCATGACATTTAATGATAGGACTGAATGCTAACCAAATCAAACAAACCTAAAAAAAATGTTTTAACAATGGAGGGTAAGAATAATAGGGATACTTATTAGGACCCTACTTAAAACCTCCAAGGAAAAACAAAAATAAATAATACTAAATCCCACTGAATAAAAAGTAAAGCTAAATTATCATATAACAAGGTTTTCTAAGTTCCCAACATCATAATGACTTTCTCATAAATTATGAGATAAATGTATAATATAATATCCCACATAATATCAGTATAGTACCCTATTATCAGTTCCCTCTGATTTTCTGGCCTACCACAAAAACTTATATCCATGGCCATCTCTTGCTAAATGTAATATATCCTAAATATAAAGAGACAATGATATCATGCCATGAATCACATGCATCACAACATCTCATTATCACCACATATCAAGTATCATGTGCATCACACCATAAAAATCTCTAGACAGTAAGTAGATAGTTTCTAGGAAATATTATTTCTTGTACAACACATACTATACCTCAAGTCATCACAACCCATACAAAACATACATTTAATAATATATAGAATACTATAGCAGGAGATACTTGTCTGTGAAATAACCACAAGTCATTATATTTCTATACACACATATATATATGAACAATAACCACTGGGCATACTATAACATAAACTACTTGCAGGGGAGAGTGATGCAATAAGTGACAGTCAACCATCCATTCATCACAATCTAGGATTTTTAGAAAACACCCTCCCTAAGTCCACTAGGTTTCAGTTTCCATACTAATATGGTAAGGGTAGTGTATGAAATAATATAACATATAAAATATAAATATACGAAACAAAAACACTCTTTGAAACAACCCATACATAACCACAACAATAGCTATCATCTCTTGAACACCCTGTTACCCATAGTAAAGACTAGATATCCGATAAGACCATTAGAATTTTGAAAGTATTAAATTTAATTATTTACATTAATAATTTAATTGAGACATTAATTAAATCATTAACCATTAATTAATTTTACATCTTTTATACATTATATTATTTAACGACCAAGGTCCATGAATTCTAGGCATTATTCAAAAAATGCCATTGTTTCTAAAAAAATATCATCATTTGTTGTGAAAACATCCTCCAAACCCATAGATTAAATAATTTATAATTCATTATGATTCCATAATTATAGGTACATTATTACTCTTCCTATGTTACCATATAATTTATTTATAAGTCATGAAAAACTAGACTTATCACGAAGTGCGTAAAGGAATGAAGAAATAGGAAACTCCATAAATTGGACTATTACAGGTTATATTATCTAGAAATCATCCCCAAATTCAACACAACAATGGTCAAGACCATATCCAATTTATTCTATTTGTCATTTTCTATCCTGACACCATCATATATATCAGTATATATCCCTCTGTCTCATGTGTTAACTGCTTCATAAACCTGAGCCTCTGGATACATATCTTGACAAACCATAATCCATACTAGGATCACGTTATGCCACATAAAAATTATAACATCTAGTGAAAATGATTTAGGAATTAATAAAAAGTAATAATCCATCCAAGAAACTGGGCCCTAAAACCAAGGCATCCATCAATCATAAGAAAATATGCTCTTTTGGCCACAAAGAATTAATTTTATTAAACAATCACTATTTTACCAACTTGAATTAACCGAATCATTCATTATATGTTACAACCATATGCATTCTATTCCATCAAAAATTCATAGTTAAGAATTATTTAAACTTCCTTTCAAGATTATCACCCATTTCCCTTAAAATATATAGAATAATGAATTCATTTAAATATTCCCATTTTTTAATTTTCAAAATATGCATTACCATCCTTAAAAAGTTTAACATTCCTATTTATCCAATTATATCACAACATATATGTTAAACTGTGGCATAAAAAAATATTTACATAGAATAATAATAAAAATAACAATATTTAGAAAGAAAAGAGGAAAACAGTTAATACAGAGGAAACACATGAAATCTTTATATTAGAAGACAAGGTTCATTCATTAATCATGTTTAATATTAATTAATATTAATTCCACTATCACACAAAGAGATAAATAATGATAAATTTATCAGTTTTAAAAAATAATAGCTGGATATTTGAATCCTCTACCTTATGTTATTCAATTTCCTTTGACTCATAAAGAAAAAACAATACAGATCTCTGACCACCACTCCTTTAAGTATTCTAAACCCTCTAAAAACTAGGTTCTAATGAAATTCTAAAAATACATCAATGAATCCCAATAAAAAAATAGAAATAAACCTCCATATAATTTTATGATACAAAAATAAAAATAAAAATTATTGGAGAGAAAAATATAATTAATAGGGAAAATTCACCTAGAATCACCACATATTTAATTTAGGAATATGAGGATCAATTCAGGTCATTAATTCTTCAAAACACCAAGAGAGATATCATATCGTATTACAGGGTTTGAGATAATTATGAGTTATTATATAAAAACAAATTGAATTATTATAATTATAGAAACACTTCAAAAAGAAAATTCATGATTTGAATGGGTCATTCACATTGTGAAGGGTTTTATATTTATGATGAATCAAAAAATGTATCTCTCACATTACATAAAACATAATAAATTAACATTTAATATTTTTTGTAGATATATTTATTGATTCTATTCCTCTGCCCTTTCATGTTGTGAACCCATAGTTCACATCTTGAATCACACACTTCCAATAACCCTTCCCATTCCTCAAATTCCTATTCAGGACACAAACAGATTGATTACAACATGAACTATATTTCACATCCTTGAATTATTTTGAAACTAGATTTCAAATCTAAAAAACCACCAAAAGTACTCTAACTGTCCTCTATACACCATTAGATTCATAAACATACAAAGGTATGGGATGAAAGCATCAGGGAACATATAGGACCATTGAATCTCTAGCCTCAAAGTATACTCGTAATGATTTTCTTAGTGTGTTAAACTATATATAAAAATAGAAATTAACTATTTAGGATCATGTAATGATTCCCAAGGAATTCCATAATATTCTCACCAAAAATAATTTCCCAATGACCATCTATTATAATATCATGTTGAGTATGTGAGATAAAATATTTCTTAAACATTTTATGAGCCTTTTCATAATGTATCCCCTTTGATTTTTCATACTACACCTTACACCATCATTTAGGAACCATTAAAAATAATTCCACTCCTAAAGTTACTCAAAAACTACCAAAATATTTACTTTATAATAGAATACATAATACGTTTTTATCCATTACTTATCATCATTAACTGAAGGTCCATTGAAAAACTATGGTATATCCTTCCACAGAAAATATACCATGGTCTCATCCTGAGATTTCTCTATCATATGTTCTTTTTTAATATATTGATGATATTTTTAAGCAACAAGTTTATTAAACATAAAATAAATAGGCTGAAACAAATTTTGAGAAAATAATAACTTTTTGGGAAAATATCTGCATGTCAAGAAAACCCATTATCATAAATTTGGAACATAATCAATACCATCGATCAAAATAAATCACCATTAAAAACTCAAAAAAAAACATTAAAACATTTCTATTTTTTGGATCCATCCTCAAAACCATTTCACATAAAATAATTTATAATTCTATCATTAAAATAATTATCATTATATCCCATAACAAGTCCTTATCATTTCGTAATACTGATAAAAAACTCTAGGTTATCATCAATATTATCATGAACAATTATTCCACTCAAGGTTACCAAAGAATAATAAATTATTAATCCATTAATGTGGAATTTAGAATACATCATTAATGCATGATAAATAAAATAGTAACTATGAATTTGTATAATGTGGTTCAAACAACAGATAATTCAATAGTTCAAGGGTGTTCACATTGTAAGTTCATGTTATGGGGAAAGCTTAATTCTGACATTGTAGTATTTTTGGACCCATACATTACATGCATCATTAAAATTACAACAAATTATAATCTTCCACAGGTTCCATATCAAAATTAGTTATAACATGCTATTCAATTATATAATTAAGTTTAATTACTAAATTTATCACTTCAACATATCATAAGTTATAATAGGATCATTAAATAAATGTTTGGTAACATCACATTCAACATAGAAATTCAAATAAAAACCATGGTATATATTACATTAGTATTATACCTATTTTGATATTTGTTAACCCCATATACTCTATTTATCTAAAAAATTTCATATAATAAATTATTTTTAAATTAAATCATAAAAATATAATTCCATCATGGTAGATAATGTAGTAGGAATGAATATTATATTTGATAAAATCATGTGATAAGAATTTCATATCAATAACATAGATTATAATTTCACAAACTCTTGCATACTACTTGTATTTAATTACAATGAAATCATACTTTATGATCTCATCTTATCATATAATGTCACATTTACTATTATTGTATTAATTCTGAAACATACTGCCCAACATCCCCTTAGGGGAATTATAATTTATAACACGATTCTAAAACATTTATTTTAGAACACATTTAAAATCCTACAAAAAACCGGTGAATAATTAATTTTTTCGTATACAATCCTTATAACTATCTATAAGAAAACAATTTTCAATTTTTAAAGAACCTGTTTCATTTTAATGATCTGTACAAACAATTTCCTTCTATTTTCTATCATTCTTTATTGAGTTTATTATCATCCATCTTTCCATTAGATATAATAAAACTTGGTTTTCAATAATTTAACCACCTAGAAAGGACTGAAATTGAATGATATAAAAAATTATATCTCTTTGTAACTCCATTTCTCATTCATACATCATCATTTGAAAAAAACATGTTCGTCCGTTACTTTCATTGTGGTAAAAAATATCAATAGTTCCTGGCATTCTTCTACTAGTTCATATGATTACATACATCAATCACTAATTTATAACTATTCATATCATGCTAAGAGAATCATGTATCAAATCTTGTTATACACGTTTAATAATCCATGTTTAATACTGGAATGTAGAATCTCCTAAAAGGGTATAGAAAATGATAATAGGGGTTTGAACACACATCAAAACATTTTAGAATAAATAAAAACACTATAAAAAATCATAATTCAATATAATAACTTTATAATGAAAACTATTGGAATTATTTTCACTCTATAAATTTATACCCCATATTTGGTGTATTTATACTCTAACATGTTTAGTTGTCTAATAAGTTTCTTAAATCATATTAGAGGGTGACCAAATTAGTCAGATCCTATCTTTTATCCCTTATCTACCTTATTTTTTTGTTATGATGACATTTTTTCTCTACCAGACCCTTTAAATCCTCACATGTTCCTAATATTAAACTCATTCTTATATCTCAACAATCATTTTTTATTAAATTCAATACTTGAACCTCCCCTGTTATCCCTCTTGTTCTAGTAGTTAATATGTGGATGAACTCTGATGGAAACCCTCAATAGGACATGTTTTAGGGATAAGAACCAAGGGTATCATGCACAATTATGAAATTCATACCTTCAAAAGGAGAATTTAATAAGATAGATATAAAACACCAATAAACTCCCCCCATAATGATTTTTTTTAATTTAAAAATTCCTATTTATTACTACACGAAACATAAAACATTTATCTAAATAAATTCATGATTATGGTCTTTGGATCTAATCAAGATCTTATACTTCACCATAGATTCTTAAACAAATTCTCTCCTAGTCTCCCTAGAAATTTCCCACAAAATAACGTGATAATATTTTAGAGGGGATATCACTTGGGAGTACATAGTTGGATAGTACTTAAAAAAGAAATAAAATATCCTTATGAAATCAATGTGTTGGGACATATAAGTGAAAAAAATAAGTACCAAAAATTAATTATAAGAGGATAATCGGTCCTGGATAAATATAACACATATGTCACTTCCTCATGCATTACCTAAAATTACCATATCATAAGGTATTACCATGTCATAAAAAATATCCAGAACAAGAACTGTCATATAAAGAGAGATATCCTATATTTTGATTCATATGTCTATCTTTTTTATGTTTTCTATAAATGATATCACTAACATAACTATATAACAATCAAATTTTAGCTGATAAAAACAATATACAATTAAAATATAGGCTCCCAAAAATATCTTCCATCTTCTCTTACCTATAAACTATGACACATCAATATAAAAATTATATGATTCTATTAAGAGTGTCCCTAAATAACTAATCTGGAAATCATGGATTAAAAATCTCTATTATGACCACACTATCACCATGTACTCCATATATCTATCATAATATCACCTCATCTTCACAACGTTCACCATATCATTTAAAAAATAGACTCATAATGATATATAACCACTTATTTTTGATAATACCAATTCATATATACCTTTAATGACCTATCATTCTATATAATTCTTTAACATGAATAATAATCATACCTTGAAAAAAAATCCCTAACAAGGAAATACAATCGAATTTTAATCTATAATAATCATATAACAACAATCCTAAATACCATTCCTAAGAAGAATAGTTATTTTGAAGTGACCAAGGAAACAACAATTATCAAAATTTTAATAATATCACCATGATGGGTGTTCTTACCTCAAGAATGAAACCAATCCAACATTTCAACATGATTTATGCAATTGACATTCATTTTTCTTATAATCATTCATATATATTCAACCCTCAGAAAAACATAAATTAAATTATTAACTATAAATATTCACCCACATATATCTTCATCATTTCATTAAAAATAACATATCACCGAGTGGAGAAGTCTACTTATCCATTTATTTTGGTTTACTTAACCCATAAAGAATTATTAAAAATATTCCAATCTATATATTGATTATAAACTTTTCCCATTAAATGGTATAACAAACCTAGTCATCATAATAAATATAGTAATTTAGACTTGACAACACATCTCCAAATTAGATATATCTATTCCAATTGGATATCTTAAACTAGAGACAATATTTAAGTTAAACCACAAGCCTCACTATATGTTATGCCAAAAATAACATACAGGGTAGCGTCGTATAAGTTCTACAATTTTCTATCCCATTACAAAGACCAATTTATCTATAGCACCATCTCACTAACCAATAGGTCACTAAACTAACTTAGAATCCCCAAAATATAATATTTCTAATATTGTATCCCACACTTCTCACTTAACTGCACCACTCCCCCAGTGGTAATTGTACACAACCTTCCTTAAAGGACCTATATGTTCACAAGATATAGTCAATTTTTTAGGAATCACTATCACATAAGGGTAAACATACATGGTGTAAACTATGTGAAAATAATATTACTAATAGTATACATTTTAATTAAGTGTTTGTAAGTACAACTCAATGAAATTTCAATGCATGAATTGAATAACTAACATATCATCACAAAACATTCCTATGAGACAACAATATAAATGGGGAAAATATTATAGATAAATATAATGAAGAAAGAATACTATGAGAGTGGGGATAAATAATACATAAAAACCCATTTAAATATAATTCCTAGGTCTCCACCATTTTCATAACCTCCATTACATAATTGAAATCGATTTTGTGTTCATAAACATTATTTTTTTGGATAACATCCAGTAAAATTCCAATTCCCATGCACATTAAAATTTAATTTACTTTTAATTCTATATTACCATGCTATTCACACCCCATTGCAAGGGAACATTCTACCCCATTAAATAAATTCTTCGTTTCTATGTTCTTACATATTATATTTCCCTTTCTTAATGTACCCCATTATATTTCTCATGGACTATGATATCCTTGATGAAACAATTAAATTTAACTCAATAATTATATCATGAAGAATTTAAGAGGGGCAACTGACCTATTTCTTTTACCCATTTCTGTGTTCATAAACCATTTCATGCCACCAACAACCAACATTTACAATGGAATAATAATAAAATATATTGAGGTAAGCTAAAACAAGATTTTAAATAAGAAAGTAGAGTGATCAAAATAGAGAAGGGATTAATTAATCTAAATAAATAAAAGGAAAAATCACACACATCACCATTCCCCTGTACTAGATACAATAACACCTAGCCCAATAAAAATGTTGGAAAATAAATACTGAGTCCTGAAAGTACCCCTTCCCCATGAATTTATGTCCACCACTGAATATCTGTGAAGAGAGATAATAAGTATAATGCATAAGCTAGATGCAACCTTTCATCCTAGTGAAATATCTATAAATCAAGGCTCGATAGAATGTGATATACATAACATTTTGGAAATAAATTCATACATGTGTGTATTTCAAAATGTTTCATTCTTACAAGATTTTTTTCCCAGGGAGTTAATGGATTTAGATCAAAGGAGTGTATTTTTTAATTCTAAATTTCTAAATTAGATGGCTAAAAATTGAAAGGAATGATGATAAGTTGATTCATTCAATTCAAGAGGATATTAACCAAGGGTAAATAGCTTCGACAAGGTAAATTAGAATTTTTACAACATATCAATCATAATTTTGTATCAAAAAAGTAAATGTAAAACATAAAATACCCTTGATTAAAAAAGGATTATCGTTTTTTATACATTACAATTTAGGAAAGAATCAGATACCTCACAATTTCTTCCACCAACCATTTAAAATCACATTTATCAACAAGCATTAGTTATAAACCACTGTAAAGGATCAAAAGTATACCCAAAATTATTCATAAATTAATGTGTAATATGGTAAGGGAGAAGAGGTGATGTGAATATTAGATTAAATAATGAAAATTAATTAAAATAAATAGGTTTATATCTTTAAGATGATGCATAATTTCATTAGGAAGGCTCAGGGAATCTACCATGATTCGAAATGAAATATTAGGATTGAACCAAAAAATAGTTGAACATAATTGATAAAAAGATTTTATGGATACCCAATATGACATAAATATGGATTAAATGGTCATTGTGTCCTTATTTTGGGAGATATAGTAGAATATTTATTTCAAAATTCCAAACTCCCCCACTCTCACATTTAAAAACCATGTTTAAAGCAATTGACATCCACCACCCACAAGGCCATAGTGTTGTGAAATTCCCATATCCATTTACACCTTCCTCAATATCTCTATAACTATTAAATTCCAACACATCATTCCCCAAGATAGGGTGGTATCCACACATCACTTTACTAGTAGTGTGGCTCACTAAGTTCCATTCCAAGCTAGTAGCCTCATAATAACCACCAATTATACCTTTCAACTACCCGTTCTCACTAGTGAAATATCCATGATAAATGAATTTTGAAATAAAATCAATTTAAATTTCATAATTAATGGTGTAAAAAACACCATGATCAATGTCTAGAAATAAAAAATATATAGTCCTATAATTTTAATAACACCTATTTATCATAGGTGAAATCACCATATCAAAATCATTCCACCACACCAACCACCATTAAATAGTGAAAAAGATAATTAATAGAATCATTATAATCCCATGAAACTCCTATAGAACACCACATAATAGTCATTTTAGGACATTATTATCCAAAAAAATATGTATGAAGAATTGATAAACCCAATTAATTATACAAACCATCCATGTGAATTGGTACTGAAATTTGAAAAAGTCACTTCATTGATGTTATAGTCTTCACAGTCACATGATTAGTGTTTTCATTTTTCATTGGAAGGAATGGATATTAAAATTAGGTATTCCTTTAATATTATAAAATTTTTAGTATAGTAATGATACTGATTGTATTATATTATTTTAAATTTAATAGATTCAATTGATGTAGAAGAATAATAATACTTGAAATAATTTGGTTAAGATCATTTAAACTTCTTTTTATATCCCTTTCTTGAAAACATATTTAGTGTGACAACAAATATATTTTAGATAGGTTTTTTCAAGATTTAATACATAATTTTTAAACTAAGGATGTTCTGGACTAGAAATAGAGTATGTTTGGTATTTTTGTCAATACTAACATGGAATATTAGAGTGTATGAATGGAAAGGGATCCTATAGTTCAATATTATGATAATATTAAATGTTTCATCATTTTACAGTGTTTGGAAAATTTTTAGGGTCTATCGTTTGATGTATGGATTTTCTTATCAAAAATTGTATTTCCTTGAATGACATATGAAAATATAGAAAAGATATGAGTTTCAAAATGATTGGATCTGTGAATTATGTTTTGCGAAGGTTCAAGGAAAGATGATTGTGATCTATGTGAAAATGATGAGGATCATGATCAATGAAGAATGAGAACATCACAAACTATGATGGTGATCTCCGCGATTACATGAATTATAGAATAATGGTGCATGAAGGGTTTTGACGAAATTCTCCACGGTTATGATGAGCATCATGAATGAAAAATTTCCATGGAGCATCGTGATAGAAGGAGCACCATGATGGTTTTTTTGAAAGATATATAAAATCTTCTAAGAATTGGTGGATCATTACGAACTACCGATCCTATAAATATAATTTATCCCCTATTCACATTAGATGATGTGTTTCAAGGAAAATGTAGAAATGTGCTGATTTGACAAAGTGATGGGAGCTTCATTTATCTATATTTCTATGTGAGCTTCTGTATCATGAAAAGTCTATATGTCTTGATTGATGCCACCAATTTTTATTAAAGGGTCATTCCCAATGATGGAGTATTCCACATTGACTCAGTGAGATTCATAAAAGAGTTTGTTCCATGAAGGAATGGGTGCTTCATGAAGGAGAGAGATTCAGAAAGGAGATTCACGAAATGAAATATTAAACATCTGGTTTTTTATAAATAGTGATTTCAGAGTGCATCAACTCAGGTCAATCATAAAATTAGTGGATCATTCTAGTCTGAGACAAGTACTTTAATGTCAATCCATTGGAGTAACCTTCAAGTCGATAAATTGAGCTATACTTCTCTCAAAGTAGTGAGATAATGGGAGTAGATAGAAGTGTTATGAGGGATGTAGTGAGTTATCCAAACTATATTATAAAGGTAGTGTGTTTGGAATATAGTGACTGTTCCCAAACATTTATATTCCAAAACTATAGAAGATTAGTATATTTATGTACGACCAACACATTGTTGGTGTATGCTCTTTAGACTATCCCATAGTGGTGAAACAAGTAATATTGTTGTACTTTCTCTTTGTGTGTGATTATTTGTTTATCGTGATATCCTATCAGACAGGTTTAACATGTTCCTACCAACATGGGAAGAAGATCCATCACTTTAAGAGAAAAATATGACACCATGATTCACCCATAGCCTCTCAGGGTGTTCCGTGGTCCTAAACATAAGATATAGTAAAACCATTTAAAAATGAATAAAGTGTATTTTTCTTTGGGTAATTTGATACCTATCACAATAAAATGAAATTTTAATACATAAATATTATTTAAGAAATTTATATCATTCAATTAAAATTTCTTTGATATTCTGAAACGGTATGAGATATCCTAAGGATGTACATTAAAAATGGGTGAGTTATAAAGCCCAATATTGAAATAATCAATGAATTTAAAAATAGAATGTTGTTTGTGTGATCCTAAAGGAATAAAATATAGGTGATAATTATAATCATGGAAATCAAAGGATCGTATAAGATGATAACATCAAGGCATCATAGGTATGTGGATATAATATAGAAAATTAAATCATTAGAGGAATACAAGTCTATCTACTAAGACATGATAACAAAGTGTTTCTTGTATAACCATATGGTCTCTCTACTTGGTAATTGATTAGATAAAAACATTAGCCAATGAATTTTAGGGCTACATAATTCGGGGAGAACCCATCACATTCATATCATGTACATGCATGTGTGTTCCAAATAGGTCATTCACCACTAGAAAATATGTAATCACTTTTAATCCCACTTTTAAGGAATTTAGATTATATAACTGGATGTACCCAATCAATGATTTATATATACATATAGCGGGGTACCCATGAATATAAATGGGAAAGGAATTAAAAACACAAATGTTAGGAATGGAAAATCATAATATATTTTCAGTATCATAACCAGTGTTAGTAAAGGTTCATGGATGGTTTAAATGATAGATAAATAATGTCTATAAGTAGATGGGTTTTTTATATAGAGTAAAGTGATGTGTAAAAACACATAACAACTTGAAATTTTTAAACAAAGGAATATTACAAATAAAGTACTAAAATTAAAAGTAACTTGAAGAGAATCATATAACTTGTTATGGTGATTCTAAAAGCATGAGAGGAGATTTTTAACAAACATGGAACACCTATATAGGTATTTAGATAAGTATATAGAGATTAAAATCATGATAAATGGGGTTTTATTAAAGTATAATGGGATTATGGGTGGGTATTTATAGAAAAAATATGATACTTCTTTGTTAATTTATGTACTTAGGTTTTGAACTCTAGGTGATCAAATAATAAAAACCAAAAACATTACATTGTTTTATTCCCATAGTTTATCCCCGAGTGGAGAATTTGACAATATTTTATTAATCTAGTAATTCAACTCATTAAAATAATAACATTCCCGACATGGATGTGATTCATATTAAAAAAGAATTGTTTTTAATACCATAAAAGATAATCTTGGTTTTGGAGGATACATTATAGGTTTGTAAAATTAGTCAAATAACATAATGAACATATCATTATAAACATGACATCAATTTTAGGTCATAGATTCCTTTTATATTATTTATCACCTCACTTATGGGATATTATAATGTCATAATACATACTATATATTTATACTTTATTAATATAAACCCAAAAACATGAATTTAATAGAAAAGAATGAAAAAATAGCTACTAGAAAATGTCAACCCATTGAATTAAAAAATGTATTAGTTTTTAATAAACAATTTCTATATATAATTATTTCTAGTTTTAAAGAAAAATATTTATTTTTTGAAATATAACAGTTTTCTTGATAGAAGAAACAATTTGGTCCTTTTAAAAATTTTATGCGGAATTATTTAATTGTATTAACATTTACATTTAAATAAATATTATTTAATAATACTATTTCATGATAATAAAATTTATATCAATATTTAGGAATTTATAAAATAGTATTTTCTAGTTGGAACAAAATATTTCCTCAAAAAAATGTTTTTCCTAAAAATAAAATTATAATATTAACTAAAATCAATCTATAATCATATATATATAGTAATGATAAAAAACGATAAATGTAAATAATAATTTTTTAAAAAAGAATATAAAAAAATTCATACTACTTGGGACTAGTTACTTATCCCCTTATTACAATAGTGTATTCCCAAAGGGTATGGTGTGCGATGGTGGTATGTTCTTTTGGTGGTCTAGAGAACATTCTATTGGATGCGATCTCTATGAGCTTGAGCTTCCTCCATAAAAATATTTTCTCCTATTTTAGTTCTTCAAAATAATCTTACACTTTGTTAAAGTGAAAACCCATTGATTTTATAACCCTTGTAAGCTCTAAGAAATGGAATTTGTAGGGTAAAATCATACTATTCAAGGCCACCACTTATTCCTTATGGGAAAATTATATATCATAAACACCCTTAACATATTATAATATGATCAAAAACTGTAGAATGGCTATATTACAAATGATTATGATGTTAAATGGTATTTAATACCTCTTAAAAATTATGTATATATTTTTTAATGGTCTAAAATAAAAAATATACTATATTGTAGATGGTTTATATAAATTAAGTACATTATATGTAATTTATTCATTAAAAATATAATTTCATTTATAAATATTTGATTATTTACATTTACACACCATTTGAAATTTCACCTTCCAATTTAAATGTGATACACTAAAAATATAAGGGTATTTTTGGTTCATCACTACATCTATTTATTAAATTTCTTCCTCAAACATGGGGTTCCATGAAAATACTTTTAGAAGGTGAGTAGTCCTTTATCATAGAAACATGTCTTTATGATCCTTGGACTTTACATAATGACCATAATTTGAAAAATATTTATCCAATGATAGAACCTTTAGATTCATTACATGTGAGGGGTATGGTACACACATCCTTGAGATGGATATATGAAAAACATAATGTACTTGAGATTGGTTAGGTGGGAGTTATAGTCAACACGATACAACTTTTATGTGATCAGGGATCTTGAATGGGTTAATTTATCTATGGCTTGACATTATCTTCTTTACAAACCTCATGAAATTCTTTCATTTTTAATTTTTAAGGAACACTATATCTACAACCTAAAACTATAGGTCCCATATATGATGTTCTATGTAGAATTTCTATTTTCATTATATATATTTCATATCATATTAAGTAGTTTTAAACTTTTTTTTCATATCCTCAATATGATTATGTACCATTATCTCATAATCTATATCATCTTCCTAACATGTTGGATTTTAAAATCTTTTCCAATTTTGTTACTCATAAGCTTCCATTTGAATACAATAATGGAAAAAATATATGATAAATCCACCCAGGGAATGTGAAGATCTCTATATCCTTGAAATTCCATTGAAAAAAATATCTCATTATAACTTCTGTAGTATGAATTGTTTTCTTATAATGACCGTCTATCTGTGGGTGATATGAAATATTGAAAATCAACATTGATTATGATGCTTATTGAAATATTCTACAGAACCTCAAGGTAAGACATGTATCTCAGTTAGACATATGGTGAGTTATAATCCATGAAATCATAAAACCTATATTCTATATATCATAGTGATTTGGTCAAAATAGAATTTTTACTTCATAAAGGTGAATTTTTATATCATTTTAAGGTGATTAAATACCACCCAAATGGATTTATTTCATTTAGATGAAATGGGTAGTCTAATGAAATATCAACTGGTTTTTTCTTCCCAATTCAATACTAGTAAGTGAAAGGGTTTCATAAAAACCTTTAACTTTTTTCTTTTAACATCTACTTATTTAGAGACTAAGAATTGAGATAAAAAAATTCAATATCCATATTTATGTTATCCCACCATATGTTTTTCATAATATCTCTAAAAATCATACTTATTACAAGATAAATAAATAAGGATGAACTATGTGCATTATCAAGAAGTTCCCTCTTAATTTCTAGTCTGAATGGGACACATATTATGGTTCCAATATATTTAACTCCATCATTAGAAAATTTGAACTCTGAAATATTTGCTACAATTCTATATAGATCCTCATTATCATTTTAGTCCATATTGATCCCCTCATGATTGTATGGTTGACAAATTATTATTTTAAATTGTAGTGTTATGTTCTATTTATGATTCCCATGTCCATCCTATCCATGTACATGATGATTGGATCCCTTTTTATTCTTATCATGGATAGTGTTGTGGGATCATTACTACATAAAGAATCTATCACTTTATTAAACATCACATGATATTTATGGATTAAATAGTTATAATACTTGATCAACTATATCCACCTTCTTTAGAACATATTTATCTCATTTTTTTTGAATAAAAACTTTAGTCTTTTATAATCCACATATATTTGAATCTTCTTATCCCAGATAAAATATCTCTAAATATTAAATGTAAAGATCACTATAGACAATTCAAGTTCACATGTTGGGTATTTCTATTCCTGAATCCTAAACTGAAAAGGAGGAGCAGATAAGAACAATATAAATTTCCAAGATCATAAACCCAAAGAAATTTTTCAATGAATCACTATAAATTAAAAACTCTTCACCGCTAATGGGTAATTTGAGAACAGATGTAGTGATTATCCTCTAGTTTAAAATTTTATATCTCTTCACATTCCTCAGTCGAGACCAACATTACCCCTTTATGAGTTAACATGGATTTTGGGATTGAAAATTGTGATAATTTTTCATAAAATTTATGATAATACCGAGCTAATATATGGAAGCTATTGATATCCATCACATATTTTAGTATAGACCATCCTTCAACTTCCTATTCTTTTTAGGGATATATATATTTCCTTTTTTTGGTGATGAAATTCCATAGTAACGTTACATTCCACTTTCAAAACACTCATTTACTATACATTTCATATAAAGTTTCATTTAACAATTTCTTCCGTAAAATAATCTTAATCTCTTCATATTCCACTATGATTTTGGATTTGATATGATTATCATATTTAAATACTACCATTTTTTGAGGTACTTCATAATGAATTTATTAATTGTATCCATAAAGATCTCTAGATCATTATTATGTCTATATAGAATAACTATGATTTAATGCTTCCCATACCATCTATGAAAAGAAGTCTTGGGGATGTCATTTTTTATCAAATATTACTTGATAATATCCAAACCAAATAACTTAAAAAGAGAAATACCAAGCTCTCCATTTCTAATTGGACTAGTCATAAATCTATATTAGAGGATACATGTTCCATATTATGATTTTTTAATCTAAAAGAAATAAAAACATAGTCCAATACTTATTCTAGACAAAAGGGATCGGGATTACCCAAAGTGATGCACATGGGTGTATAAACACTTTATCTAAATTCCCATACTGTTTCTTGTTCATATCATTGAGTTCAATTGGTGCCATTCAATATGAATTTATTTATATTTAAAAATATATGGGTAAATGTTCAAATTAGAAATCAACATACCATCTTGGTGGAAGTCTAAAAATTTTTATAGGAAGAGGACACTATATTCCCTTTTGGTGTGAATTTCATTAAGGATGTTCTTTTCATTATTCCCTATCATTTTAACTAGATACACTTTCCCCTAACGCAATAATATATATGCTTAACTGAAAATATATGTGCATGAGATTATGTTACCATTAGGGATCCAACTTCCTCTTATAATTTTATATAATCCAAGGGTGACTCATGATACAAAGGGTTATTTCCTTCTCCAATAAATTTATGTTATCCCTATACAGGGAATTAAAATCCATAACCGTAATAGAGATGGATTTTTATAATGGTAGAATCATAAGATTTTATGAGAAATTAAGCCTGCTAATATTGACCTGGGATAATTTATATACTTGGGATTCAATAATTACCCAATTTTAAATTTTTACCAATAGACAAACATATTTTATTTGAGGTTATGGTTGAATATAGCTACTAAAATTTTATGATATGGAACAATTCATTGAATTATATTAACATTAAAAATTTTATGTTCATAAATATAAAATAAGATATTGTTTTACTATTTAATTCTTGTTTTAATAATTTATTTTATCAAATATATGATTAAGGATTACAATTTCAGTATTTCAAATATATATCGAATCTATAAATAAATAAGGGATAAACCATAAGTGATATGTATTCATTTATATATTAATTTCGTAGTTTCAATGTTTTTAATCTATAACATGTTTTCTAATATTAAATTTCATAGGAATTTTTATTCCCTTAATACTGGTCCATAATGAGATTATGAATTTAACAAAGTATATCCACCAGGAGTTTCAAAATAGGTGTGTAAAAATCCATCTTTGGCATGCTCTAGGTGATGATTTACTTAATACCCAATCCACCCTTCTCAGTGTTATTACCCCTAGGTAGAATTGTGTCATATACACATCCACTTATATATTCGAGACAATATTTTCAATGATTTGAAAAACCCATCAATAAAAATTAAAATATTTAGTGATGTTTTTATAGGTTTAGTATTATCCCTATGTTTTTTAATAAGGTTTTATAATCCAATTCCAAAAAAATAACCAGTACTTTCTATGATATCAAATATGACAACACATATCTTTTATAAATCTGATAAATGATTTATTATATTATTATAAACACATGACATTCCTAAAGAATCAAGAGTACTAGGGCATTCTGGGTAATTAAATGCATATCACAACAACTTAAAAAATGGATTCGATAACATTATTTAAAAACACAATAAAATTCCCATGAAATTAAATTGAACATCTAAAATTACACTATATAACCTAGGGAAATACATAATAATGGGGTTTTATATAAATCCTAGAAAGGTAATTAACAAAGTAAAACATAATGTAATATATTATGTGTGAGTCAAGACATATAATATAATGGTGAGAATCCTAATCACAAACATTTGATAATGGTATAAGATGAAAATCTTAATGAAATATAAGATTATGGAGACAATATAAACATGGAATAATAAGAAAATTTCAAGGCTATATACCATGACTTGATAACATATTATGTTTAGGATAACCCCCCAGGAACCATAACTTGTTTCTTAGAAGTTAAAATCATTATCTAATAAATTAGAGGGATTTATTATTCTTGTCCCACCAATCATATTTATATCATGTGCTTGAATTATTGTCTTCACAAATCATACTATATAAGAACATCATTAACAAATTATAATCACCCAGTTAGTAGGTGAGGGTTATATAAATGGATTAACCCAATCAAAAAAGGATAGATAAATCTTGTTTAATACCCTTAATTACATATGGGGATGGTAATTGAAAATAAATTTTTTTGTTATGTAACTTCATGTGAAAAAATTTGGGAGCATAACAGTTATATATAATGGTTCATTCAAGGGTTTAATGAGATTTAATAGTGGTATTCCATTACATAGGAATCATATGTATAGAAAATTGATGTGTAATGTAACCTTAAAACCTTAAAATTTGGAAATAAAAACATATAATATAAGGTATTTTCAAAAATAAAAAGGACAAGGTAAAGAATCCTCTACATGGAGTATTTTCTTATAAAACATCTGAATGAAATTATTATGATCTTTTAAACACCTTATAATGGATTTAGAGTGATAAAGGGATATTAGCTTTGCGATCAATGGTATTTTTGTGAAATGTAATTGGAGGTTCGATTAGAATATATTGCCCAAACTAGTGGAATTAATTTTTAAAATAGTTTTTGGACTATATGTGATAAAATAATCAAGACAACATACCAAAAAATGGTTTCACCCTGTTTTCTACCAAATAGAAGGGGATTTAAATATTTTAATATCAAATTATTTGAAATAATAAATATAGTAATACTCATGATGTGGAGGCAATTCATGTTAAAAAATAATAGTTTTCAAAAACAAAAAACATATCATATGTTTTGGAGGAATAATTATTGGGTAATAAAATTTATCAAACAATTTCAAAACACATTATTTTAAATGGGAAATTTTTTTTTCATGATTCCTTTTTCATTATTTATTAAATCACATTTTGGGTTTTGTGATTTCATAATATATTCCATATATTATTATTTTATTTCATTTTTACCCAAAAATTTGACCATCTTATAGAATTATGAAAAAATAACCATTGGATAATTTCAATGTGCTGATTTAGAAAACATAACTTATTATAAAATATAACTTTATAGTTACATAAATTTCCAATTTTAAATAAAAAGCATCATTTATTGAAAAATACTAGATTTCACAACCCACAAAACATTCTGGTCTTACTAAAAATTACTTGGTACTTCATTAAAGTATATTATCTATTATATGTGAATAAGTTTTCTTCAATAAAAATATTTTATTAAAATAAAGTTAAATTAAAAATTATATAAATTATATAAATTATTATTTTATTTGAAATTAAATATTTCTCAAAGTATAATTTTGGTTTTAGTTAATCAATATATAATTTTACAAAACTCATTTTTTAATCACGTATTTATAGATACAAAATTTTTTAAAACTGATAAATAGATTCATTATTTTAATAAAACATAAACATGAAAATATATATTTCTAGGGTATATGTACCAAACAACATATTACATTAGTCTATAACCTATGATTAATGCGTGTGATAGTGTTACATTCATGTGGAGATTCCTTGAATATGGTTTAGGTAGTGATCTAATTATATTGAACTTTTATGGTCAATGGATTTACTCATAACAGGATTATTGAATCATATATTAGTATGAGAAAGGGTTAAAGCACATTGATTCCATATCCCTCATAAGATCTGATGAATGGGTATCATAGGTTATGATCCTAAATGATGAGGATATCACTTCTTTTGAATTTATTAATTAAATCTTTTTATATGGATTAATATATTATAATATTATCAGTAACTAAAGAATTTCTATATTATCTATGGTTACGATGCTTAAGGGTATTTTACGATTTTGAGACAAATATGGATATATTTTATAATGGTATAAAATAACTAATGAAATATAGCATATATGTTTTCTATACCTACATTACAAAATAGGGAACCTTTTTATTCAAAAAGGGAATTTCAGTTATAAAATTTTGGGAATTACATTAACACTCCTTATTTTGGTATTTTAGTGATAAATGGACCTCTAGAAGTTCGGGAGGAGAGTTACAGAAGGATTTAGGTAGAGCTTTGTCAAGATAAAGTTCACAACATTTGTGATGAAGTGAAGATAATCAGTGTACTTTTATAATTGAATGGAGTGGCACCTTCATATATTCACTGCAATTTAAAATAATATAAAGTCCTTTTCATGTTAAAGACACACCAAATATGCCAAATTTATAAAATAAAATGAAGTAGGTTTAAAATACAGTCATCCTGTCAAATAAATACATATTTTTAATATTTGAATTATTATCTCTTTATTTAACCACCAGCCTGATCATTTTTGACTTCTACTGTGCTTCAGAACATTTAACAAGGTAACTCATTTTTTCGACTAAAAAAGGCATTGACCTTAATTTTTTTATATTATTTATTCCAAATAAGTATTCAGTTTTATTATATTCAATTTCATAATGTGGTGTAAATTAATTAAGATATCCAAAAAATATACATAAACAAATCATATTAAAAAATGTATCTTCGTGGATAAAAATATTATTCTCATTACTTTAATAATAAAAAATATTAGATAAATCATATTTTATTTTATTGAATACATTGCTCACAATTTTTTTTATTACAATTCATTAATAGTTATTAATTTAATTTATGTAGATAAAAATTCAAAGCACATATAAAAAATAGTTTTTAAAAAATTAATTTTCAATAAAAAAATAATTCACCCAAAAATCATGAATATTATGAATTAAAATAAGTAATATTTCAATATAAATAAAAAATTAGATTTATAATTTTTTTTAAAAACATTATCTAATGGAACCATATGGTTACATGAATAATAAAAAGAACTAAAAATTGTTTTTATTAAAATAAAACATCCCTTCATGTCTAGAATGTCAAAAATGTTTTCTGAATTGATGAAAACATTTTAAAATGTGTTATATTACTTTTTTAAATATATATTTAGTCTATATTAGGTCTCATAAACTTTCATGTCATTCCTATATCAGGATAATGAATATTTAGTATTTTTCCTAATTCACCCAAAAATTAACCTTTAGACAAAAATAAAAAATTACAATAATCAAAATTTTAAATTTTAAATTACAAAAATATATTTTATAATATTTAAAAGGGAAAATTCATAAATGTTTCCTAAAAATGAAAATACAAATATAATGAAACATTGTTTTTATTGAAAATATTCATTTAAAAAAATAAGTGTTCTTAATCTTATTTCATATCAAATACTAATTAAATGATTATTAACATAATAGTTTGTAAATTATAAGTATTACATATTACCAGAATCATCTATCCAAAGTGAACAATTAAATTTAATAGGATAAAATTGAGAACACTTAAAAAACATTCTTGAAATACAATTGTTTTTAATATTATATCATATTACATTATAAATATAATAATTTTAATACATTAGTATATTTTTATGAACTATGGGATTTATTGTTCTTAAAATTTTATCTATAATCGTAATATAATGTGTAATGGATCATTTTATTTGGTTTTTTTGTGTAATATATGCTGTCAAACATAGAATTATAAAAATAAAAATATATTTTAAAATATAAAGGTGAAATAATTATTGATAGTATCGAATATAACATTTATTAAAATTTTAAGGGAATGTTATATAGATAGGTAAGGGTTTTTAATTAGTTAACCCATATAAAATTGGTGATCCATGAAGGTTGATTTATGATAATGAGATTTTATATTATAGTACATCAATTTATTATTCTCATGAATTAAAAATTTAAAATGTGAAATGAATTATTTTTCATTAGGGGTAAATCAATTAGGGTTAACTTTATATGGATAAAAAAATAAATTATTTTTTGTACTAATTATAATATGAGAACTATTTTTATAATTTTTTTTAAAATATCATTAAATTTTTTCCAATAGGTATTGGTTAAATGGTTTTTAATAAATCAAAAATAGGAATCCAAAGAAGTATTTCTTGGAACATTTACTAACACTATATTACTAAACTCTACTCACACATGATAATGTGTATAAAGGTATATTATTTGATATAGATAGGGTAGAGATATCATGTATTATAGGTGATGCATTCATGTAGGGGAATTTTAGTGTTCAATCATATGACATTGGTAATGATGGATTGTCCCAAATGTATTGGAGTAAATTAGTTTCAGTATTTATTTTATGTGCTATCCATTCATAATGTTGTATTATGTTTTCTCACAGAATGATAAATTATAAAAGTTTTATAAAGTTAGTATTGGTTTCTATGAAAAACATTTTCTTTGTTTAATATAGTGAGTTTTTTATTGATGGATAAGCATTCCGTAATAAATATATGTTATTAGTGGGAACTAATTTGTATCCTCAATTGATTGATGAAAACTATTGAGGTATTGTAAAATACTAGAGATATTTATGAGTTGGTTAACTTGGTTAGCACGTTATGTTTTGAAAACATTAGTTATTGAAAAACATGTATCAATTTTTGATATAGAATTACCTTATTGTGTTATTAATGGTAATAATACCAAGAGTATTTACACATGACATGGTGAGGGAAATTCACTCCCAGACTCATGTTTTCTCGATTCTATGTTTTTTAAAGGATATATTATTCTAATATCTATTTGTAATTTTGGGTACCACTTCTATATTTATATTACTATATTTTAAATTTATATTATGATATTTGGCATCAGATCCCAAAACATTCATGAAATATTATTTTAGGGATAAAGGTATTAGTTCTTCTTATTGAGGTCACATTCATGTTTCTTTTGATTTTTAGTAATAAATCATGTCAATAATAATGGTATGTAGTCTAAATCTATTAGTATAGGGGATTACACTTGATGTTGGGGTTGTTATATGTGTCATTTTTTTTATTTTTTTATTATACAAATTCATAAGTGGTTATGAGATATCAGATACGTTGACTATGAAATGAAATGTATGACTACTCTTGGCCTATATACTTTGTGAATCAAACTATAAAAATATAATTATTACCTTGAAAATTGGAAAAATATCCAAGGGATATCAATGAAAGGTTATTAAATAATTGATTAAAATTTCATTTCTATGAAGAGAAATATGATGCTTCAAATAGTTTTTGGGGTTCTTATGCTATCACAGTTTAATGGAGAATATATTTACCAAAAAAATAATTTTAATTTTATTAACAAGTATTTAATAATTTATATCATTTATGATACAATGAATGACATAGTTGAATCTCTTATACAAGTAGTGATCCTTATAATAATCCATGTTCCCATAATATTTTATATGAATTCATTCATAAGTGTGATATTATTTGATAATATATAGATATAAATTTTATCCTAATAATTTACATATTTTAAAGAAATTAACACTCTTAAAAAATGTAAAAAAATTTAAAATAAAAGGAAAAAAATTAGAGAACTAGTTTGATTCTTAACCCCTCTTAGTGTTCACCACCCATGTCCTCAGATTTGATACATACTTCATTTTTTATAACTAAACATATCATTTCAATAAAATTATCATTAATTTTTCAATTAATATTATATTTAAAGTTCAAAATAGTATTCTTAAGTAGATATTTTTATTAAAATTTATCATTATTGTAGATTTGACTACCCCAACCAAAAAAACATAAGAACCATTATTAATGAAAAAATGGTTCTAATTATTGAATTCAGAGGGATCATTATATTTAAAATAAAAATTACAAACTAATAAACTAAAAATTATTCTAATTAATAATCCAATAATCATTTTAAATGATACATACCAGCACACTAAAGCGATCGTTGAGATCTCAAGATTAAAATCTATAAATAAATGAAGTTTACTATAGATGTTTATTAAATAATTATTCTTAATAATTAATTATCTATTTAATAAAAAATTAATATAAATATGCAATTGAAATAAATTATTAATAAATAAATCATGGTTATTTAAAATGTTAAATGATAATAAGAGTGTATCTGGATATGTTTTCAAGGGACTCTCTCAATCACATTTCTTTGGTTTAGGATTTTATTTTCATTATATATTTCTTTTTATATTAGGGATTAAACATAACATGAATGTATATTATTACACTTCACATATTTTATAGAGAAAAAAATTTATTCATTTGATTCATTATTAGGTTAATTCTTAACAGACAGTATTATGATGTTTTTAAAGGGACGTTTTTACTTTTCTATTTAAAATAACATCACTTTTTCTATTATATTTTTTTGATAATTATATCAATTTTCCATTAAAATTAACATGATATTTTTGTACCTACTTATTTTCATTTACAAAGCCATTTAATATCATTTAAATATTGACTCATAATTCATGGAATATAACATTTGTAATGGAAATGGTTACTAAAGAAATTACATTTTTCATGATTTATAATGTTATTTTATATATTCATTACTCATTTGTGTATATTATTATTATAACCAAACATAAATAAATTTAAATTATTTATGTGGGGTTACTTTTTAAATTTTACATATAATAATGGATTAACAACATACTTATAACTTGTGATCAATAGAAAAGTTTCTCATTGACTCTCATTAAGTTATATCTAATATTCTATTATTACATAAGAAGTTTTTTATTTTTTATTAAAAATAAAATTATATTAACAATAACCTTCATTTTTATAAATTTTATTTGAATTTTTATTAATATATTCAAATTAATATTTTATTCTAAATATATTCAAATTGTTAGGTAACAACTGACCTTCTCATTAAGAATTAATTATGATATGATTTATTATTTATGAAAATTCTTATGAAATTTTAATTAATAATATCTATAGATTATACTTCATGAAACTATTAGAGTTATTATTTTTCAAAATTCATATTTAATTTTTTCCAATTCATGAAATTAACTTGAAATATATATTCAAATTTTTAAAAAATGTTTTTCTTATCAATCTATATCCATATTATATTATTTATTTTACATATCAAATTTTTTATGAACTTTTACATAAACATATAAAATTATTAGTAAATTTTTTATAAGGAATTTATATATTCCATTATCCTATCCAATATTGATTTTTGGTTTAATTTAATGATTATTTATATCTATGAATATTCTTCAATCATTTTCCTATATTACATTCTATTCCCCATGAAAATTATTCTTATTTTTCAATTTTATATATGATTTAGAAATCAATTAATTTAAAATTATATTTTGATATATTTTCTTGAATTTTAATATGCATTATCACAACAATAATCTCTAATTGAATTAAATTTTTGCAGTTTACTGATCTAAAGTTCTATCAATGAAAATTTTCTTCTTATAACTATGTCATGTAGTATAATGCAAAAAAATCAAAACGATATACCAAAAAAATTACCCTAATAAATAAAAATGGATAAATTAGTCATGAAATTTACCAATAATAATGTGAAACATTGTACCGGGAGAATAAATAGAATACAATATAAAAAGAATAATATAATTTGGATATGATCAATCCACCGTAATAACTACATTAATAGACAAAGTTATAGAAATAATACATAATGTTAAAAATACATTATTTAATCCAAAGATGAACATATATATAAACATGAGAAAAATAAGAAGTTAATAAATAATGTATGGAATAAGAGGTATTTATATGAAGTACGAAATCCATATGATTGTTATAAATATGAACATAAGAATAGTAATCTGACTATTGGAATAGTAATCTAAACATTAGAATAGTAATCTAAACCTTAAGAACCATAATATGACCATTAGAATAGTAACCTCACCTATGGGAATGTAAAAAATATGTTTAGCTATCTTATAAGAGGAAAATATGATTTTTTTTATGTAATAAGTAAATAAATTTGTGAAAAATAATAATATAAGTATTTTTACATCTGTAAAAATAAATTAATATTTTCAATTTTATAATGAATAAAATGATAAAAAAACAAAATATATTTTCAGGAAATGTATTCACAAATTAATAATATGTTTTATTATAATGATAATACAATTATATGAGACTATGAATAATTCATTAAGGTTTCATAAAATCTATTCTAATATTAAGATCAATATTCTTGAGTAAATGGTGATTTCATTTAAAAATATATTTTCTCATATTTTATTTTTTTCATAAAATAAATTTCATTTTTTGAGTCTACACATCAAAAATAGTTGGGGTGAATGTTTAGGATTTTTCTTAAAAAGTTTAATTTATTGGGGAATAGTTAAACATGATAATTTACTGTATTTAACATTATAATCCAAATAAAATAAGTTTTGAGTCATGGATGATATAAGAACCCATTATCTCAAACTTACATGCACCATTTACTATATATAGTCACAAAAACCTATACTATTTTTATTATGTAGACAAAAAAATAAAAAACGAAGGGCATATGCAATCACTACTACTTAGGTGGAGCTTAAAAATGATGTGTTGACATGTGTGCTGGTTATTCATTCACGAACAAAGAATTTACTATTTGATTCTATTTCAATACATTCATAAATATCTTGAATGTTTAGTAGAAATATTCAAACTCCACCTCAAAAAACGGAGGTTGAGTTATATGTTATAATAAATAATGGGTAAATTTTTGCATGAAAAGTATATAACTCAAACAAAATAATTTTTTTGAACTAAACCTCCAATAAAATATTTTCTTACTTATATTAGTGTATTTTGATACAATATTTGGCTTGTATTAGTATCATTGTATAATGTCAACATAAACTATCAGGAGAGGGATATCGCTCTTCATATCCAAAGACATCCTCCAATTCTGTAAAAGTGTAAGTATGAGGATGAATCTTTATCAGAATAATCAACTCATGCGTGGATATTATTTCCATTTTATAAATAATATCTACCTTAAATGATTGAGAAAATGGAGTGGACCATTCTTGATGACATGCCTATTGTAAATGACTACACAAATGTGTTCCCTGAATAATTTTCCTATATTCCTCTTGGATGAGATGTTTAGTTCTTAATTGAACTTATACCTAGTTCCATGCCAATATAAAATACTCCATACGTGTTAGCCACCACTGGGTTTGTAACGACCAGAAATTTTTAATATTTTTTGTTTCCTAATTTTGTGTGTTATTTTATTTTATACTCAACAAAACTATTTCATTTAATGAAATGAGTATAATTAAAATGAGACCATTGGGTTTCAACTGTTATATTACCATTTTCAATATAACCATTGTAAACTAAATGTTTCATTTATTATCTATAAATAATATTGATCTTGGTTAATATAGAAAGAAGATTCGATGACCTCATCCAGTAGTCTCGGGCCGATCGAAGCCCATAGGACGGAACTTGGGAAGGAGGTAGCACCACTGGGATTTTCTATTGACAAAACCAAATCCAAACATCATCGTGTGAAGTTGGAATGGAATCGCCCTTGGGAGAAGTTCTGTAACGCCCCGACTCCAACTACCCAGAGTCGGTGCATTACTTCGTAGCATTGGCATGATCACAAAAGATCAAGTCTCGAAAGACCGATGAGTTTAGTAGCCTTGGAAACACTAGATACATTCATAAGTCTTTCATTACATCAAAATTAAACAAACTACAATAACATGGTCTTCATAGTCCACACTCATATCTTCACTGACTATCCTTGCAAGTCAGTCATAATACACTTCTTCACATCCTGGAAAATATTTAAACATTGAAAGGGGTGAGCTCAGATGCTCAGTAAGGATAACAATATTGCGGAAGCTTTTATAAGAAAACATAAGCATTTAAGGCAATGTATAACTAAAACAAAAGCCTTATTGAACTTGAACTTCATCATAATATGGCAAAAGTAAAATAAAATAATGCCATTACTTACTCACATGGATATTCTACTGGACGAATAATCACATGAAATATCAATAACCACTTTCATAATGAGGGAATGTATAATGCCAGACATTCTGAAACATTTTGTCAAGGCCTCGGCCAAGACGTCTAAAATGATTAAGGCCTCAGCCAAAACCACAAATAAGATTGGGAAAGGGCCTCGGCCAATTCCACGTCTAGTTGTCTCATGAGACCTACCGATGCATCGAGGAGCTATAGCGGGCTCCACCCGTCACATATTAAGTCCAATACATTCCTCATATGAATAGGTTTAAACATAACATAAATATTCGTATTAAAACTAGCATACGAAATGTCAAAAATTTCTCCATAAACTATGGATGGTATAAAATAACACATCCACAGTCAAATATTTCACAAAATGTTCAATGGAAGTTTTGTATCATAAATCAATTTCAATTAAACTTAAAACCCATCAAAGGATGTTGACATGGATGAAATCAAAGCTATTTGAGAGAAATATCTCTCCTTTTTGAAATCATTTAAAAGTCCCATAATTATAAAATAATACATTTACTTTGAAAATATTCTTATAAGCTTGTTAGGGAAGCTTCGACGAAGTTATAATGGTGGAAAATAGCCACACCCGCCGTATAAGTAAAAAAAACATTCTTACCTTAAATTTGTCAAAAAGGTCAAAAAGTACATTGTTTGGAAAACGATGGTAAGAATCCTTTCAAAAACGTATAAGGGTATAAATGACTTTAAACCATTTTCCATTTAATAGTAAAAATGTTTTGAACAACATTTTTAAGAAACATGGATGTGGATGATAACGAGGTCCCAGTAGATAATTATGTATAAACAACCTTGGATAATGAAGAGGTTTTGAAGTAAACCCTTACCTTGTACTTTTCCTTGGTTGGGGTAGGTTAACCTCATGTATAATGGGGAAATAATTGTTATTAAATTATACAAGAATCATATACATTCATATGATATCATATATGATCTTTTAACATTTCTTTGTTAACAATATCTTAGATTTATCGTTGTTTCGGGTGTTAACTTACTCGTTTTCTTTTATATGTTTTGTCATGTAAGTCTGGTTTTTCATGGATAGGTTGTATATTATTCATATCCAGAATGATATCATGTCCTTAAACATTATTTTTAAATGATCAAATGATAATTATACTTGAATGGATACGACGGAGAATGAATCTCATCGCGTTCGTGGAGAAGGTAGTCCGTACGTACGCACGAGCGACAATATCATTATTTTGATATTAAAATAATATATAATTGGATAGTGTATCATATATACAGAATCATTATCATGTTATATTTATTATTTACATGAATTATATATCATTATTATACCCATCTAAATAATAATATAATGAATAACAATTACACCACGACGTGGAGACGGTAAGCCGTACGTACGCACGTATGGTCACATGTCATTCAAATGATGGGTAGAATACTGAATATGGTTGTTACATATTTATAATAACATCACAGTATATAGAAGATACTGGAGTTATAATTTTAGAATTGAAATAATAAACAAAGAGGGAGTGGAAGAAGAAAGAAACTTGAAAGAGGGTGATGAAAATGTTACCTCTTTTTCGGGTTCTTCCTTTTGATTTGATCAAAAGGACTCCTTTGGATGCCTTTCTGACTAAAGTAAAGCTTCTAGGATGAAGGGTGAGAAGTTGTGAGAGTATTTGGGCAGGGGTTGGCCGAACCAAAAGGCTTGGAAGTGTGAATAAGGTGGTAGAGGTGGGGGCCTTTTATAAGAGGAGAGGAGGGGCACTTTTGGAAAGATTGAATTGTTGCATTATTTCACAATGCTTTTCGGATTCTAAAGGTCCCAAACTTATATAATTCGAGGCTAAGGTGATAAGGTTTCTAAATCTCCTCATCCAATAGGCTTTGGACAAGTGTAAGCCTTGTATTTTGCATTATCTTCTAATTTTATTTAAATCGTTAAATAATGAGGTCATCGCTGCATCATAATGATGTCATAAATAATTTAATTTATTTAATGTCTAAAAGTTATAAAAAAAATACTATGTTGTAGGAAATCTTTTTAGATTTATAATGAATATTTATAGTCAAAATTTGGACTTGTGTAACCCCACTTAAAAACTGTTTTAGTAAAATAACTCATGTTTGTGTCAATTTAATTTTAACATTAAATAAATATATATTAATGTCATTTTCCAACTAAAGAGGATCCATGGGGTCCCCAAGTTGACCCATGGGTTGTCTTGGTCGGCCATCACTCATCCAATAGGAGTAGGACAAGTGTCATGCTCATCTCATATTATTAAAACATCATTTGTACCTTAAACTACATTAATTACCTCTAATCGTGATTAAGAACTTAAAAGTTACTATTCACCAAAAAATTATTTTAATCTCATTGAACCACATTTTACTTCTTAATGACAACCATGTATGTCAGATTTTTGAAAATCAAATCACAGAAGTGGTAATATTTCATTTTAACGAAAAATCAGTTTTTAACAACCACTTAGTGGTTTCACTATTCATCAAAAATTGAAGTTTTTCAGAATAAGGCCAAAATTTCACCCTAAGATATAATTGATATTCCGAATTCAAAAATGATGTATATTTTACAAAATTCCAAACATATAAGTTGTATTAATTAATTTTATAATTAATTCCCGCTGTTACAACAAATAGCGTGTTTTTAAGAAACAATTTATATCAAAAGTTTGGCAATTGTTTATGTCCAATTTCAATGTTAAATTAATTCTAATGACCACCATTGGATAAAATGCTAAAAATATATTCTAATTATACTTTAAAACCACTAAATATTATAATTTATCACTATAAATTATTTTGATTAAAAAAGTTGTTTTAAGTATTTTTCACTATTCATAAAAATTTAGAAGTTCTCAGAAAAATAGCAAAAATTCAACATAGGCTAATTTCAATATTCCGAATCCAAAAATGAAGTCCATTTTGATTTATAAAATTTCAAAAGGTAGGTATTACTATTCACAACGGCTAGTTTAATTAGTTGTGGTGTTTGTTAGAGCTCGAGGTTGCGTACAACACACGCTATTGCATTATTCGAAGGGAAACGTACAGTGGAAGCTTGGGGTGTTACATTCTCCCCTCCTTCAAATAATTGCGTCCTCGCAATTTCTAGGGTATTACTGCATAAAAAGACTCGGGTGGTTTTTCATCATAAATTCCTCAGGTTCCCACGTTTCCTCTTCCATTTTATGATTTCTCCACAAAACCTTCACCAGACGAGTCGTTCGGTTTCTCAGCACCTGCTCCGTCACATCAAGAATCCTGACGGGCTCTTCACAATAGGAAAGATCGGGTTCCAGTTCTAATTCCTCATAGGTGAGTACATGCATTGGGTCAGACATGTATTTCCTTAACAGAGATACGTGTAACACATCGTGAACTTTGGAGAGACTTGGCGACATTGCCAAACGGTAAGCTACAGCCCCAATTCGTTCTAGAATTTAGAAAGGTCTGATGTACCTGGGACTCAATTTACCTTTCTTACCAAAACGTATGACTCCCTTCCATGGAGATACCTTCAGAAAAACATGATCACCGACTTGAAATTCCAAATCCTTCCTTTGATTATCGGCATAGCTCTTCTACCTACTTTGAGCTGCTTTGATGTGATTTTGGATTACTTTCACCTTTTCCACCGTTTCCTCCACCAGTTCTAGGCCTACAAGTTTTCTTTCACCAACGTCATCCCAACAGGTTGGTGTACGACATCTCTTTCCGTATAACGCTTCATATGGTGCCATCTGAATACTCGAATGGAAGCTATTGTTATAGGAAAATTCTACCAGTGGTAAATATTGATCCCACATACCCTGAAAGTCAAGAGAGCATGATCTCAACAAGTCTTCTAAGGTTTGAATAGTCCGTTCTGATTTTCCATCTGTTTGAGGGTGATAGGCAGTGCTCAAACGAAGTTCAGTATCCAAGGCCTTTTGAAGACTTTTCCAGAATCTTGAAGTAAAACGAGGATCACGATCAGAAACAATCGATAGGGGTACTCCATGAAGTCTTACAACTTCATTAATATATAGTCTTGCTAGACGTTCAAGTGGTAGATCCTCCCGTATAGCCAGAAAATGTGCTGACTTAGTAAGTCGATCAACAATGACCCATATTGCATCATTCCTTCTAGGAGTCTTTGGTAGTCCCATGACAAAGTCCATCGTAATATTATCCCATTTCCACTCATGTATGGGAAGAGGTTGCAATACTCCACCAGGATGTTGCCTTCCAGCTTTCACTTGTTGACAAACCATACACCTTGACACAAAATCAGCAATCTCCCTCTTCATATTGTCCCACCAAAAATGTTCCTTCAAATCTCTATACATTTTGGTGCTCCCAGGGTGTATAGAGAAGTTGGAACTATGAGCATCATCCAGCAATTCCCTTTCTAGATCAGGTATATCGGGAACACAAAGTCTCTTCCCGAATTTCAAAATTCCATCCTTATACACAAAGTCCCTCAATCTTCCATCATTCACACCTTTAATCTTCTTCTGAAATTATTCATCATTGGTCTGAGAACTCTTAATCCTTTCTAGTAATGATGGTTTGGCAACCATTTGAAAAAGAATTGATGTTTCACCTTCCCTAGTTATTCACATGTCCATATTCACTAGATCCAAGAAAATTGGATCCCTTTCAATTCTCATCACATTCAAAACTCCATGGTCTTTTCTACTCAAAGCATCTGCCACCTTGTTTGCCTTCCCCGGGTGGTAATGTATCGTGCAATCATAATCCTTGAGTAGTTCAAGCCATCGCCTTTGCCTCATGTTGAGTTCTTTTTGTGTGAAAATATACTTCAAACTCTTGTGATCAGTATAAATCTCACATTTTTCACCATAGAGGTAATGTCTCCATATCTTTAAAGCAAATATCACAGCTGCTAACTCAAGATCATGAGTAGGATAGTTTTGCTCATGAATTTTTAGCTGTCGTGATGCATAGGCAATGACCTTATCATTCTACATAAGGACACAACCGAGTCCTTTCTTCGATGCATCACTATAAATAACAAACCCATCATTCCCTGATGGTAGAGTCAATACAGGGGAATTGACTAATCTTCTATTTAGTTCTTCAAATCATTCTTCACACTCTTTTGTCCAGAACAATTTAATCCCTTTATGTGTGAGCTTTGTCAATGGGTTAGCCAATTTGGCAAAATTCTGGACGAAACGTCGATAATAACCTGCTAAACCAATAAAACTGCGTACCTCAGTTATACTTGTCGGTGCTGGCCATTCTTGGATTGCCTTCGTTTTAGAAGGATCAACGGAAATTCCATCCTTAGAGACAATATGGCCAAGAAAAGAAATCTCATGAAGCCAGAATTCACACTTGCTAAATTTCCCATATAATTCATGTCTTCTAAGAGTCTTCAGGATAATGCGTAAGTGATTTTCATGATCTTCGTGGCTTTTGGAGTATACCAAGATATCATCAATAAATACCACTACAAAGTCATCAAGATATTCCTTGAAAACTCTATTCATTAGATCCATGAAAACAGAGGGTGCATTAGTCAATCCAAAAGGCATTACTGTAAACTCGTAATGCTCGTACCTTGTTCGAAATGCTGTCTTTGGAACGTCTTCCTTCTTCACACACAACTGATGGTATCTAGACCGAAGGTCAATCTTTGAAAAGTATTGAGCTCCATGCAGTTGGTAAAACAAATCATCAATGCGAGGTAGGGGATACTTATTATTTATTGTTATAGCATTGATCTCCCTATAATCAATGCACAACCTCATAGATCCATCTTTCTTCTTAACAAAAAGAACTGGGGCTCCCCAAGGAGAAACACTAGGGCGAATAAATCCCTTATTACTCAATTACTCTAGTTGTTTCTTTAGTTCAACTAATTCCACAGTGGACATTCTATAAGGGGTCTTCGATATGGGCCTTGATCCAGGAATTAAATCAATGGAAAACTCAACTTCTCGTTCTGGAGGATGTCCAGGTAAATCTTCCAGAAACACATCAACATATTCTCTCACAATAGGTACATCCTCTATTTGAATATTCCTTTCCTCATCCTCAGTAATTTCCTTCTCTTCCTCCCCAATAATTGAATTCAGTTGAGCTACTGGGGGTGGATCTAGATAAGAATTATGTGGCGATGATTCTGCTCTAAAGATAAGGTGTTCTTTATCATCATCATCCAAAATCGTAACCTCTTTCCTCTTACAATAAATTTTTGCATCATGGTCCGAAAGCCAATCCATACCGAGGATTATATCAAATTCAATCATGGGTATGACGATGAGATCCGCAGGTAAAGAACATTTAGGTGCTCTAATGGGAACTAATCGACAAAACTTTGTTGCAACAATACTTCCCTTAGGGGTTTTAACTGACAACTCCCTTGTTAAATCAAATTGGAAATATCTAATTTTCTTAGCAAACTGGGAAGATATGAAACAATGCGATGATCCAGAATCAAATAATGCATTTTCTAAACTTGAGGAAACCATTAAATTACCTGCCACCATGTCTTTCGGAGCTTCCACCTCAGCAGTAGTGATAGCATAATCCTGGCCTTGATCCCTTGGCCTCTTCTGAGGTAAGTTCCCCTGACGCTTAGGACATTCATTTGCATAATGTCCCTTCTCTCTACAATTATAACATTCCACGTTGACAGCCGCTTTCTTTCCCTTGCATTCATGAGCTTAGTGGCCTTTTTCACCACACTTGTAACATACTCCTTTTCCTTTTAGACAGGCACCAGGGTTCTTCCTACCACAATTATCACAGGGTGGAAATCCATTTCTACCCTTCTTCCCTGTTTCCTTATTTCCTTTCCCAGAGTTTTCAGCGGATCTCTTCTTATCTTGCTTTGATTTAAAGTCATAAGACTTAGAGAATTCCTTTTCCGTCTTGATAGCGCACGAGACAATACCTTCATATGAAGAGAAGGTTTGTGATACTAAAGCTCGACAGAGAAATGGTTTCAACCCATCAAAGAAACGATCAGTCTTGCTTCTTGGGTTACGTGTGTAATCTGCAGCATACCTTGCTAACCTTGTAAAGTTAGCCTCATACTTTGCGACATTCTCATCCTCCTTCTGCCTCAGACTCAGAAATTGCCTTTCCATATCCGCTCGATGGTCTCGAGGAAAGTATTTTTCTAAGAACAGCTCTTTGAACTCCTGCCATTCCATGTTTCTTAATTCATCATCCTCCTTTGTGTTTTGAATTAGTGACCACCATTGATCGGCATCTCCAGTGAGGCGGTAAACTGCCATGACAACATTCTCCCTTTCACTACTCCCCAAGGCATGGAATATTTTCTCTAAGGAATTTATCCATTGCTCAGCTACTATAGGATTTGTACTCCCATTGAAGGTTGGCGGTTGTTTCCTCATGAAACGGTCTAGCATTGATCCTCCACGTTGTGGATCAGGGTGCTCCATACGAGTAAGGTTGTTATTCATAACCTGCGTGAGTTGTCCCAGTACGGTGAGAAGCTGATCAGCACCAGTTGTATCACTAGCTCCACCATAATTATCCTGAGCAGGAGGGCAATCCCTACACGGAGTGCGTTCATTGATACGGTTTTCATTCCTTCCACTAGGCGCCATTTCTAAATAATGGCATAAACTAGATTAGTTCATGAATCAAAATACATAATTCCATACTTGTAAAACACTTAACATAAATTGAACTAATTATGGATATAATCCATAATTATAAAAATGTTTTCTTTGAGAAAGTATATACTCGTAACCCTTCATAGTGGTTTGTAAAGAAAATGGGAATTATCCAAAGCATATCCCCCGGGAGTGTCGTAACCAAGAGTGCAGCAAGGCCCGTTGTCGTGCACCAGTTCCCGTTCGAGTCTAGCTCAAAGCGGTGTTTTCGGGTTTTACCCCTAGGTACATCTGTGCCAGAGCCGCCTCTACCAGCTCGTATCCAGACAGGGATGTATTGCTCGGAAAACTCACAACATCTCTTCAATACCAAAATTCTAGGAAGTTCTTCTATACTAATCCTCAAATTCTATCTTCGGGATATGTGCTCTAATCAGAGTTTATCTAAATCTAGCTTCCAAGGTTAGTACTAAACTGCCTCTGATACCAACTGTAACGCCCCGACTCCAACTACCCAGAGTCGGTGCATTACTTCGTAGCATTGGCATGATCACAAAAGATCAAGTCTCGAAAGACCGATGAGTTTAGTAGCCTTGGAAACACTAGATACATTCATAAGTCTTTCATTACATCAAAATTAAACAAACTACAATAACATGGTCTTCATAGTCCACACTCATATCTTCACTGACTATCCTTGCAAGTCAGTCATAATACACTTCTTCACATCCTGGAAAATATTTAAACATTGAAAGGGGTGAGCTCAGATGCTCAGTAAGGATAACAATATTGCGGAAGCTTTTATAAGAAAACATAAGCATTTAAGGCAATGTATAACTAAAACAAAAGCCTTATTGAACTTGAACTTCAGCATAATATGGAAAAAGTAAAATAAAATAATGCCATTACTTACTCACATGGATATTCTACTGGACGAATAATCACATGAAATATCAATAACCACTTTCATAATGAGGGAATGTATAATTCCAGACATTCTGAAACATTTTGTCAAGGCCTCGACCAAGACGTCTAAAATGATTAAGGCCTTGGCCAAAACCACAAATAAGATTGGGAAAGGGCCTCGGCCAATTCCACGTCTAGTTGTCTCATGAGACCTACCGATGCATCGAGGAGCTATAGCGGGCTCCACCCGTCACATATTAAGTCCAATACATTCCTCATATGAATAGGTTTAAACATAACATAAATATTCGTATTAAAACTAGCATACGAAATGTCAAAAATTTCTCCATAAACTATGGATGGTATAAAATAACACATCCACAGTCAAATATTTCACAAAATGTTCAATGGAAGTTTTGTATCATAAATCAATTTCAATTAAACTTAAAACCCATCAAAGGATGTTGACATGGATGAAATCAAAGCTATTTGAGAGAAATATCTCTCATTTTTGAAATCATTTAAAAGTCCCATAATTATAAAATAATACATTTACTTTGAAAATATTCTTATAATCTTGTTAGGGAAGCTTCGACGAAGTTATAATGGCGGAAAATAGCCGCACCCGCCGTATAAGTAAAAAAAACATTCTTACCTTAAATTTGTCAAAAAGGTCAAAAAGTACATTATTTGGAAAATGACGGTAAGAATCCTTTCAAAAACGTATAAGGGTATAAATGACTTTAAACCATTTTCCATTTAATAGTAAAAATGTTTTGAAAGACATTTTTAAGAAACATGGATGTGGATGATAACGAGGTCCCAGTAGATAATTATGTATAAACAACCTTGGATAATGAAGAGGTTGTGAAGTAAACCCTTACCTTGTACTTTTCCTTGGTTGGGGTAGGTTAACCTCCTGTATAATGGTGAAATAATTGTTATTAAATTATACAAGAATCATATACATTCATATGATATCATATATGATCTTTTAACATTGCTTTGTTAACAATATCTTAGATTTATCGTTGTTTCGGGTGTTAACTTACTCGTTTTCTTTTATATGTTTTGTCATGTAAGTCTTGTTTTTCATGGATAGGTTGTATATTATTCATATCCAGAATGATATCATTTCCTTAAACATTATTTTTAAATGATCAAATGATAATTATACTTGAATGGATACGATGGAGAATGAATCTCATCGCGTTCGTGGAGACGGTAGTCCGTACGTACGCACGAGCGACAATATCATTATTTTGATATTAAAATAACATATAATTGGATAGTGTATCATATATACAGAATCATTATCATTTTATATTTATTATTTACATGAATTACATATCATTATTATACCCATCAAAATAATAATATAATGAATAACAATTACACCACGACGTGGAGACGGTAAGCCGTACGTACGCACGTATGGTGACATGTCATTCAAATGATGGGTAGAATACTGAATATGGTTGTTCCATATTTATAATAACATCACAGTATATAGAGGATACTGGAGTTATAATTTTAGAAGTGAAATAATAAACAAAGAGGGAGTGGAAGAAGAAAGAAACTTGAAAGAGGGTGATGAAAATGTTACCTCTTCTTCGGGTTCTTCCTTTTGATTTGATCAAAAGGACTCCTTTGGATGTCTTTCTGACTAAAGTAAAGCTTCTAGGATGAAGGGAGAGAAGTTGGGAGAGTATTTGGGCAGGGTTTGGCCGAACCAAAAGGCTTGGAAGTGTGAATTAGGTGGTAGAGGTGGGGGCCTTTTATAAGAGGAGAGGAGGGGCACTTTTGGAAAGATTGAATTGTTACATTATTTCACAATGCTTTTCGGATTATAAAGGTCCCACACTTATATAATTATAGGCTAAGGTGATAGGGTTTCTAAATCTCCTCATCCAATAGGCTTTGGACAAGTGTAAGCCTTAGATTTTGCATTATCTTCTCATTTTATTTAAATCGTTAAATAATGAGGTCATCGCTGCATCATAATGATGTCATAAATAATTTAATTTATTTAATGTATAAAAGTTATAAAAAAAATACTATGATGTAGGAAATATTTTTAGATTTATAATGAATATTTATAGTCAAAATTTGGACTTGTGTAACCCCACTTAAAAACTGTTTTAGTAAAATAACTCATGTTTGTGTCAATTTAATTTTAACATTAAATAAATATATATTAATGTCATTTTCCAACTAAAGTGGCTCCATGGGGTCCCCAAGTTGACCCATGGGTTGTCTTGGTCGGCCATGACTCATCCAATAGGATTAGGACAAGTGTCATGCTCATCTCATATTATTAAAACATCATTTGTACCTTAAACTACATTAATTACCTCTAATCGCGATTAAGAACATAAAAGTTACTATTCACCAAAAAATTATTTTAATCTCATTGAACCACATTTTACATCTTAATGACAACCATGTATGTCAGATTTTTGAAAATAAAATCACAGAAGTGGTAATATTTCATTTTAACAAAAAATCAGTTTTTAACAACCACTTAGTGGTTTCACTATTCATCAAAAATTGAAGTTTTTCAGAATAAGGCCAAAATTTCACCCTAAGCTATAATTGATATTCCGAATTCAAAAATGATGTCTATTTTACAAAATTCCAAACATATAATTTGTATTAATTAATTTTATAATTAATTCCCGCTGTTACAACAAATAGCGTGTTTTTAAGAAACAATTTATATCAAAAGTTTGGCAATTGTTTATGTCCAATTTCAATGTTAAATTAATTCTAATGACCACCATTGGATAAAATGCTAAAAATATATTCTAATTATACTTTTAAACCACTAAATATTATAATTTATCACTATAAATTATTTTGATTAAAAAAGTTGTTTTAAGTATTTTTCACTATTCATAAAAATTTAGAAGTTCTCAGAAAAATACCAAAAATTCAACATTGGCTAATTTCAATATTCCGAATCCAAAAATGAAGTCCATTTTGATTTATAAAATTTCAAAAGGTAGGTATTACTATTCACAATGGCTAGTTTAATTATTTGTGGTGTGTGTTAGAGCTCGAGGTTGCGTACAACACACGCTATTGCATTATTCGAAGGGAAACGTACAGTGGAAGCTTGGGGTGTTACAAGTTCAAGCTGATAGAAATCACCACTCGAGCAATGTTGGCTGAGCTTCCCCCAGATTTTATCACCTTAGAACACCTTACACATAGGTCATATTCTCATGTTATAAGGGGCTATGTAATAGGAGCATATCTATTTTTAGTAATCCTTTGAGATAAATAAACTTGTGATTTCTTCTTATGGTGATGTTTGTGAATTTTCAAATGTTTGGATAAATATAAGATGTAAATTGTTGATGAATTTTAAAAAATATATTTTAAAATATTTATGTAAACCTTAAATATTTAATAATGTGTAATTATTTTCAAAAAATTGTTTTCTATAGTTGTGTTCAGTAAGAAATTTAGAGTCTAATAAGATCCACTTTATTTTTGGTGGATAGTAGATTATGAATAGTGATCTTATGTATTTAATAGTAATGTGACCAAATGTATTAGTAACCTCACTTAAAAAATTATTAATATAATTTAGGCACCTTGATTACGTAATGTGATTCAATAAAAATGGTAAATAACTATTTCAAAAATTACTAGTTAAGTATTAGTTTTTTTGGGTGAATAGTTTTTTTATTTAGAAAATTAAATTAAAAATATTTAGAAAATTATTTTAATAAAATGGAGTTCATTTTTTAATTTGGAGCATTGATATTAGGTTACGGTAAATTTTTTGGATTTTTCTGAAAAAAGTTGAATTTTCAGTGAATAGTGAAATTACAGTTTTTAGTTTCGGGTGTTTAATGACATCATTAGATATTTAATAATTATGTAATAATTATGGGAGACTTATGAATAGTAAGATAAGGTATGAGGTGTCCCATGTGGTTAATAACATTGGAATATACCATGGGAAATCCCGTGGTTTTTCCAATACCACCGATGAGGTGTCCCATGGGAATTAAGGATTTGTTCCCTCACTTCCCCTATAAATACCAAGACATTCCCCCATCATTTTCATTCCAAAATCATCCTCAACGAAGTCATCATCTCCTTATCTCCCAATAAGTTCTCCCAAGGGGCCTTCAAGCCTCCCAAGGTCCCAACCTTCAAGATCTCAAAGTTACTCTTCAAGGTAAGGGATCCTTTCACCCACTGATTTTAAGTCGTGAATACCTTTATGTTGTGTCTTCAAGTTTCCATATATTTATGTTTAGTGTATGATATTATAAGTTATTATTACTTTACATTTCATTTCTAATTGTTGAGAGACCCTTTCCGCTCACATGAATTTTTTTCGGAATTTTTAAGTGATGTCGTTAGGCTGCCAAATTTCTCACAAAAGAAATCGCATCTTCGCTTTACTTTCAAGTTTTCCTTTCATCTATTATGTCATTAAAATATCCATACCATTTTCTTTTATTCATGTTATTATGTATTTATATTGTGATATGAGTTATTTATGAGTGTTTTACCCTTGTACCATCTCTTTTTATTATTTTATAAAAACATGTTATATAGTCGTTATGCTGTAGAAATCTTGTCTAAAAACTTCTCTATCTTTCTCTCAAGAAATTATCTTCTTTTATTTATGTGAATACCCAGACCTATTTAGTATATATGGTTGTTAATAGTATCACAAAAATTATATAAATGATTCTTTAATTGACATACAAGTAACCCTCCCTCCATTTCCATCGGTTTAAAATGACATAACAACCTCATTTTTAAGTACTCTTTAAAACATCATGATTTTGAAATGAAACCCATTTCTTTTATTCTGTATGGGTTAATTATGATATGTTAGATTATGATCTATGTGGATCACATGAATGTAAAGACATATTAGGGGTTCCCCTGATAGTGTTCCAATGCATTGGGTAAATAATTAATCTTTAGAGATGAAAAGTTTAATGATACCTTGGTGAATAACCATCGTAATGTTTATGACACCTTGGGGATGGACCTTGGTGATATGTTCATGAATGTATAAATGAAATGTTGGAGCCACATATTCAAGTTATGTTTCATGTTATTTTTTTCATGATATTCCTATTCTTTTCTTTTCTCATGTCTTTATGTTTTTATTCAAGTTCTTATTGATAACACAAGTAACCGACCCCCTTATTTACCCTTACTTGGGATTCTTCTCACCCTTTACTTTGATGTTTTTATCCAGGATATGAGACGTAGTAATTGTACATAGGATGAACTTTTGATGAAGCTTTAAAGTGTATTATAATAATGTTTTATATTGTTATCACCTTTTATGTCCCTTTTTTCCAAGACACTAGACGTTAAAGATCCTCTGTATGTAAAATGTAATGATAAGTTATAAAATAAAAAGGCAGGATTCCACAGTTGGTATCAAAGGATAGTTCAGTTATTTATGGAAATTAAGCTATGAAAACTTTAGGAAGAACCCTATAGAAGTTTAAATATAGGAAAACTACCTGGTAGTTTATTGATTATTGAGTAAGTGGTTTATCAAGCAAATACATCCTTGTCTAGATACGAGCAGGTAGAGGTGGCTCTTGCACAGATATACATAGGGGTAAAACCTAACAACACCTATTTGAGCTAGACTCAAATGGGAACTGGTACACGACAATGAGCCTTGCTTCACTCTTGGTTATGACACTCCCAGGGGATATGTTTGGTTAATCGCAAGATTTTTATGAATCATTATGAAGGAATTATAGAAAAATGTAATTGTTTAAGAATGATGTTTGAAGACCTAAAACACTTTATATTTAAAATATTAGAAAATGAAATAAGTTTAACACTAAGGATTTTTTTTTCTTTTAGAAAATGGTAGGAAATAGGATTAATCGTGAAAATAGTGACTACAATGGACCATGCACTGATGACCCTCCGATGGAAGTTGGAATGGAAACATTCATGTGAATAATGAACCAACAGACTCAAGTTATGGGAAATAAATTAAATCAAGATGAGAGACAGATCTCACCATGAAGGTAACAACATTTTGTTGAGTCCTTTATGCACCAACGACCACTAATCTTCAATGGATTGACCTACCCATTGATTGATGAATAGTGGATCAGCTCTATAGAGAAGATCATTTTTATGCTACGTTGTTCAGAGCAAGAGAAGGTCACCTTGGTTGTCTATCTCTTAGAGGGAGAAGATGATCAGTGGTGGGAAATAATTAAAAAAATGAGGCCAGGATTTTAGGTTGAAGCTATGGAGTGGGAAGAGTTCATAGGGATCTTTTTTAGTAAGTATTTCCCTCGTCCATGAGAACAATAATGGAAGAGTTTCTCAAATTGAAGTGGAAGGAGAATGAATATATCAGAATCTATGAGATGAACTTCCCCCAACTTTCATGATATACCTCTATCATTGTCATGGATTCAAATGGTAAGGTTGATAGATTCTTCATTGGACTGATACCTCATATGAGGAAGAATCTAGCCAACTAAGACTATGATAGCTATGAGGAGATAGTGCGGAGTGTGATGAAAGTCGACCTGGAGTATGGTGAGACACAGTGGTCTCATAAATCCAATGACAAGAAGAGATCGATGGATCCTAGTGTAGGGATGAAATTTTATCAATTAAGGGGTGAAAAGATAGTGCTACTTCCCACGTGTAATAAATGTGGGAAGAAGCATTATGGAACTGTCTGGCCAGGATTAAGAGATCCTACAAGTTTTGAAGAGATGTCCATATTGCGAGGAATTCTCATACTAGGGTGAAACCTCAACTTCCAAACACAAATGAAAAGGGGAAGATGGTGCAGGCCCAACCTGATGTTCCATGCTTTAAGTGTGGACAACATGGGAAATTTTCCAATCAACGACCAAATCCAAGGGTAGTGTAGGGGAACCACCATGAGCCTCAGAAAATGCCAAGGGATCAAGGTCGTGCTTTTTCTATCACGAAAACTAAATTTGATGCTCCAAATGATGTGGTAGCAAGTACTCTTGTTGTCCTCTCAAATCTAGAAAATACTTTGTTTGATTCTAGTTCTAAACATTCTTTTATTTTCTTCAAGTCTGTAAAGAATTTAGATTGAACCCTCGATTTGCTAAAAGATGATTTATTAGTTAAGAGTCTTGGTGGGACTTTCCAAGCATCGTGAGTGTTTAGAAAATCTAGTATTTACTTTAGTGAGCACAATCTTATCACAAATCTAGTAGTCATTTCCATCCAGGAATTTGACATTATACTAGGGATGGACTGGCTCTCAAAGTATAATGCTAAGATCAACTGCATAAGCAAGGAAATATCAGTAGTATTTAATGGAAAACCTACAGTTATCTTCCAAGGAGAGATATATCTTCTTGATCTCTATCTAGAAGAACTCCCTATATTGTTCATTATAGAGTTGATCGGTGAAGTAGAATAAGGAGATGCGAGTTTAAGGATAGAAAATTTCCCCATCGTCCAGGAATACATTGATGTATTTCTTGAGGAGTTACCTAGACCTCCCCTAGAAAGAGAGGTATAGATCTCCATTGAAATAGTACTTGTATCTCATCTGATATCAATGACCCCCTATAAGATGGAAAATGTGGAGCTAGAGGAATAAAAAAACAACTCCAAGATCTTTTGGAGAAAGGGTTTATTTGACCGAGTGTGTCTCCTTGGGGAGAACTAGTTCCTTTTGTGAAGAAGAAGGATGGATCAATGTGGCTATGTATTGATTATGGAGAACTGAATGGGATAACAGTGAAGAAAAAATACCCTCTCCCAAGAATTGATGACTTATTTGACCAACTTCACAGGGCTTAGTTCTTCTCTAAAATTGTTCTTTGATCCGGTTATCATAAATTGAGGGTAAAGAAAGATGATATTCCAAAAACCGCCTTCCAATCAAGAGATGGGAATTATGAGTTTGTTGTTATTCCCTTCAGACTGATTAATGAACCTTCTATTTTTATGGATTTGATGAATAGAGTCTTTAAAGACTACCGTGATAACATTTTGGTAGTTTTTATTGATGATATTCTAATATATTCCAAAATTCATGAGGAGCATGAGGATCATATAAGGGCTATTTTACAAACTCTATAGATGGAGTGGATATTTGGGAAGTTCAATAAATGTGAATTTTGGTTGCAACAAGTTGCTTTTTTCAAGTACATTGAAACTAATGAAAGAATCAAAATTATCCCTACAAAGACAATAGTTCTATAGGAGTAGATTTAGCTAACAACAACAACTGAGATTCATAGTTTACTTATATTAGTAGGATATTATAGGAGGTTTGTGAAAAAACATTCATGAATTTCTAATCAATTAAGAATGTTAACCTGAAAAGGGGTCAAGTTCATCTGGGAAAAGGAGTGTGAGGAATGATTCCAAGAGCTGATGAAGAGATTGGTTACTACACTTTTGTTAACTCTTCCCTCAAGTGGAGAAGGATTAGTTATTTTTAGCAATGCATATCTGAAAGGTCTTGGGTGCATCCTCATGCAAAATTACAAGGTCTTTCCTTATGCATCTCTATAGTTTAATCCTCATGAGAAGAATTATCCTACGCATGATCTGGAGCTGGCTACGGTCATTTTTGCTCTAAAGATATGGAGGCACTATCTTTATAGGGAGAAATGTGATATATACACAGACCATAAAATTTTGAAGTATATTTTCACACAATAGGATTTGAACATGAGACAAAGGAGATGGTTGAAACTTCTCAAAGACTATGATTGTTCAATTCATTATCATCCCGGAAGAGAAAACAAAGTTTCTGATGCATTAAGTAGGAAAGACCCAGTTGTCCTTTCCAAGATGAGAATTCAAAGAGATCCTTTGATCAAATACCTAGTAAAGCTTAAATATGGAATTATAATGGAAGATATATCATCAAACTTATCCCAAAATATTTATCAACAGTCATTACCAGATAAGATAATGAAATAACAGAAAGAAGATCCTTTGATATAGAAGAATTTTGAGGATATAAAGGATGGGAAGTTTCTTGAGTTCAATATTGATCAAGAAGGTGTAATGAAATTTTTTACAAGACTCTGTGTTCCATCTATTCTAGAAATAAAGAAGGTGTTGATGGATGAAGCTCATAGCTCTACTTTCTCTATAAATCCTCGAAACACAAATACATTTATGGAACTTCATGATCATTATTGGTGGGATAATATGAAAAGGGAGATTACTGAATACACTTCAAGGTGCCTAGTATGTCAGTAAGTGAAGGAAGAGAGAAAAAATCCTAAAGGGGTATTGCAACCAATACCCATATGAACATGGAAGTGGGACAATATCACTATGGACTTCATCACTAGTCTTCTAAGAACTTCCAAAGGGAACAATGCGATATGGGTTATTGTGGACCATATCACCAAGAATTCCCATTTTATCTCCATTATGAAATATTTCTCACTTGATCAAATAGGTAGGATTTATGTGAAGGAAGTGGTAAGGCGGAATGGGGTTCCACTTTCTATCGAATCAGATCGTGATCCAAGATTCACATCAAAATTCTGGAGAAGTCTTCAATATTCTCTAAGCATTGAATTTAATTTTAGTACAGCCTATCACCCCCAAACTAATATCCAATATTAAATGACTATTCAAACACTCGATGAGATGCTGAGAATGTGCTGAATAGAATTTAAGGGTGGATGGGATCAACATGTCCCTTTATTTGAGTTCTCTTACAAAAACATCTTCCACTCGAGCATTCAAATGGAACCCTATGAAGCTCTATATAGGAAGTGATGTAGAACTTATACTTGTTGGGATGAAGCTGGTGAGAGAAAGGATCTTGGGCCTGATCTTGTGTAAAAGATAAGAGAAAAAGTACATGTCATCCAACAACACATTAAGTCTGCGCAGAGTCGGAAAAAGAGTAATGTCGACAACTGTCAAAGGGACTTGAATTTTTATGTCGGTGACATGGTTGTTCTTAAAATTTCACCTTGGAAGAGAGTCATGAGGTTTGGGAAAAAGGAGAATCTCAACCCTAGGTACATTGGTCTCTATGAAATCCTTGATTGTGTGGCACCAATGGCCAATCAGCTTGCACTTCCTTCAAATCTAGCATGAGATCATGATATCTTCCATGTATCCCTCTTGAGGAGGTACATACCTAACCCTTCACATGTAATAAAACCAGAGGTGGTACAACTGAAACATGACCTCTTTTATGAGGAGCATTCAGTGGAGATATTAGATCGTGGAGACAAGGTTCTACATAACAAGACTAACCACCTTGTTAAGGTGTTTTGGAGTAACCACAAATATGAAGAAGCCATGTGGGAACCAGAGGAGTCTATGAGGTGGAAATACCCACACCTTTTCTCTACCAAGGGTACAAGTTTAAAATATCGGGGGCAAAATTTCTTAAGGGGGAAATAATGTAACAACCCGACCATTTTAATAATTTTTGTTTCCAAATTTTGTGTGGTATTTTATTTTATACTCAACAAAACTTTTTTATTTAATGAAGTGAGTATAACAAAAATGAGACAATTGGGTTTCGACTTTTATATGACCATTGGTCAATATGATTGTTGGAAACTAAATGATGCATTTATTATCTATAAATACAAGTGATCTTGGTTAATACATAAAGAAGATTCAATGGACTCATCCAGTAGTCTCAGGCTGATCGAAGCCCATCTGACAGAACTTGGGAAGGAGGTGACACCACTGGGCTTTTCTTTGGACTAAAACCAAGCCAAAATTCATCATGTGGAGATATAATGGAATCAACATCGGGAGAAGTTCAAGATGATAAAAATCACCACTTGGGCAATGTTGGTCGAGCCGCCCCTAGATTCTATCACCTTAGCACACCTTACACTTAGGTCCTATTCTGGTGTTATAAGGGGCTATGTAATGAGACCGTAGCTGCTTTGTGTAATCCTTTAAGATAAATAAAATTGTGATTTCTTCGTATGGTGAAGTTTGTGAATATTCCAATGTTCGGATAAATATAGGATGTATATTATTGATGAATTAAAAAAAGATATTTTAAAATATTTATGTAAACCTTAAATATTTAATAATGTGTAATGATTTTCAAAAAATGGTCTTCTACAGTTGTGTTTAGTATGAAATTTAGAGTCCAATAAAATCAACATAATTTTTAGTGAATAGTAAATTATGAATAGTGATGTTACGCATATGAATAGTAATGTGACCAAATGGATTAGTAACCTCATTTAAGAACGCATTAATATAATTTTGGCACCTTTATTACGTAATGTGATTCAATAAAAAAGGTAAATAACTGTTTTAGAAATTATTAAATAAGTATTAGTTTTTTTCTCAGGAAAATAGTTTTTTTTATATAAAAAATTAAATTAAAAATATTTAGAGAATTATTTTTATAAAATGGATTTCATTTGTTAATTCAGAGCATCGATATTAGGTTAATATGATTTTTGGGTATTTTTCTGAAAAAGATGAATTTTCTGTGAATAGTGAAAATACAGTTTTTAGTTTTGGGTGTTTAATGAAATCATTAAGGATGTAATAATTATGTAATCATTCTAGTCAACTTATTAATAGAAAGATAAGGTATGATGTGTCCCAAGTGGCTAATACGATTGGAAAATACCATCGAAAATCCCACGCTTCTTCCAATACCACTGATGAGGTGTCCGTTGGCAATTAATGATTTGTTCCCTCACTTACCTTATAAATACCAAGCCATTCCCCCATCCTCTTCATTCAAAAATACTCATTAACGAAGTTCTGGTCTCCTTACCTCCCAAGGATTCCTCCCAAGGTTCCTTGAAGCCTCACAAGGTCCCTACCTTCATGCTTTTGATGTTACTCTTCAAGGTAAGGGATCCTTTCACCCTCCTCTTTTAAGTCATGAATTCCTTTATGTTGTGACTTCTAGTTTCCATATCTTTATGTTGAGGGTATGTTCTTATATTTTCTCATTACTGTAATTTTCTTGTATAATTTTTCAGAGACCATTTCCTCTCTCATCAATTTGTTTTCTGAATTTTTAGGTGATGTCGTTAGGCTTCCGAATTTCTCGTAAAAGAAACCACATCTTCTCTTTCCATTCAAGATTCCTTTTCTTGTGGTATGTCATTAAAATATCCATATCATTTTATTATCTCCATGTTATGATATATTTATATTTTAATATGAGTTATTTATTAGTGGGTTACCCTTGTACTATCTCTTTTTATTTTTTCTTAAAAGCATGTTATATAACCGTTATGCTGGAGAAATTTCGTCTCAAAATTTCTATCTCTTTATCTCTATAAATTCTCATGATTTGTTTATGTGAATACCCAGACCTATTTCGTTTCTATGGGTGTTCATAGTAAAAAAAATGATATATTTGATTCTATAATTAACATACATATAACCCTCACTCTATTTCCATGGGTTATAAATGAAATAACAATCTCATTTCTAAGTACTCTTTAAAACGTCATGATTTTGAAATGAAATCCATTTCTTTTATTTTATATGGGTTATTTATATAATTTTGGATTATGGTCTATGTGGATCTCATGAAAGTAAAGGCATATTAAGGGTACACTCTAATAGTGCTCCAATGCAATGGGTAAAGAATTAATCTCTAGAGATGACAAGTTTCATGATACATTGGTGAATAAACTTTGTAATTTTTATGACACCTTGGGGATGGACCTTGGTGATATGTTCATGACTGTATAAATTAAATTTTGAAGCCACATATTCAAGTTATGTTTCAAGTTATTTTTATAAGGATATTCTTATTCTTCCATTTCTCATGTCTTTATGTTTTTATTCAAGTTCTTATTGATTGCACAAGTATATTGCTTCCCTTTTTTACCATTAGTAGGCCTTCTACTCACCCTTTCCTTTGATGCATGTCTCCATGATATGAGATGCAGTAATTGTATATAGAATGGTCTTTTGATGAAGCCTTATAAGTGGATTACCAGAATATTTTTTGTTTTTTTCCCATTTTATGTCCCTGGTTTCTAAGACACTAGACTTTAAAGATCCTTCGTATGTAAAATGTAATGATAAGTTATGAAATAAAGATGCGGGATGCCATAGGGTTTGAAGAAATGAAGAAGAAATTACATGAAAACATGGAAAATGTTTTGATATTACCATGTTATTCACTATGGAGTATTTCAGTGCAATTTACCATGATTAAAGATAGATTAATGAACCTCTACATTTATTATCATTAACTCAAAAAATAAAGATATAGAACATGTATCCCATTTTATGGGTAGATGTATTTCTCGATACACTTTGTATGGACAAGTATTTCATTAAGGTGGACCATCAGTCAGGATATCACCAATTAAAGGTAAAGAAGGAAGATATTACCATGAACTCCTTTTGAATAAGGTACGAGTACTAGAAGTTAATAATTATGCCATTTTTAATCACAAATGTTTCATAAATAATAATGGAATTAACAAATATATTCATTATATATTACCTCAAAAAATATTTGTAGTCTTTATCGATAATATTTTTATATAATCTCAGAGCAATGGGATAATGATAAGAATTTGGATACTATGTATAAGACTTTAGGAAGAGATAAAATTTATGAAACTTATATTAAATGTGAGTTCATGGTGGAAGAAGTATCATTATTGGGTAATTTCATCACCATCATAGGGATATCTATGGACCTTTCTAAAATAAATCCAATTTATGGGTGTCCTAGGCTAGCATCTGTAATAGATATTTGTAGATTCCTTATTCTATATAGGTTTTTTCTAACATTTTTAAGAACTTATAATGATATTAGTACCCACTAACTAAGATGAATGTTAAGGGAGTAATGTTTTTTTGGACTACTAAATGTTAATACTGCTTCAAAGAGTTGAAAAAGAGTCTCATCACTAAACCAACACACACACTACCGACATGTCGGATAATATTCATGATATAAATTATTTATCTAAGGAAGGTCTTTGGTTATTTACTAATAAAAAATGATAATGTGATATTCTACTCCTTAAGGAAGATGAAATTTCATGAGAAAAACTATCCTACACATGTTCTGGAGTTAGCAGATGTGATCTTCATGTTGACAATATGGTAGCATTGTCTATATAGGGAGAAGTGTGAGATATATATGGTCCATAAGAGCCTCAAATATATATTCACATTGAAAAAGATTAATTTGCACCTGTGAAGCTGGATAGACTGCATCAAGGATTACGAATTATTATTCCACTACGAAAAATTTAAAATAAATATTGTGGAATATGCTACAAGTAGAAAGGATCCTTCAATATTATCAATGATAAAAATTAGGAATTATGAAATATTATTATACTGAAAGAAGATGGACATAAGAATCATAAAATAATTAACACCATCCTTCCTTCATCAAACTATTTCTCAACCAATCCAGTTTATAAAAGACAAAGGATGCTAATAGAGATGATTCAGAGATTCAAATAAAGGTGAATGATATCAAAAAAGAGAAATCCACAAGGATTAAAATTCATGAGGAATGAGTTGGATTATTTTGTTAAATTATATGTATACCATGAAATCATGAGATAAATAATGATATTTTGAATGATTGTAATATTTTAAACTTCTCCATACACCCAGGGGAAAAAATATGTATCTATATCTTAAATAGAACTATTGGTGGGAAAATATAAAGAATGATATAATTGATTATATATCAAATTTAATGGTATGTCATCATGTGAATTATAATATAAAAAGACTAATGGTGTGATGAAACCAGTACCCATACCAATATAGAAATGGGAAAACATCACCATTGAAATTTTCCACTTGATCAATATTCATGGATACGCCTTAGAGAAGTGGTGAGGTTGCATGGAGTACCATTATCCATTAAATAAAATCGAGATTCAAGATTTACATCTATGTTTTTTAAAAGTTTCCAACATTCTCTAAACATGGAGATGACCTTCAGTATGGCTTATCACCCTAAAATTGAAGGCCAGTCTGAGAAAACTATTAAAAACTATAAGGTATGTTAAGAGAATTATCGATGGAATTCAAAGGAATATGATTCCAATATCCTACCTTGGTTAAATTATCATACAAAAATTATTTCCACTCAAACATAAAAATGTATCCATATGAATACATCTATGGGAAAATATATAGAACACATGCATTATGGGATGAAGTCAATGAACATATGCTATTGGGACCTAAATTGGTTGAATAAATGATATAAAATGTGAATACCATTTTATTGAACATCTAGGATGCCCAAATTTGACAAAAGTGATATGATGATAATCATCAATGAGACTGAGAGTTTGAGGTTAGAGACAATGTATTCCTTCTCATATCTCCATGGATGTGAGTCCTGAGATTTGGGAAGAAGGGAAACCTATGTTCAATGTATATCGGTCCCTTTGAGATTCGTGATGGCATTGGAGCTTTGGCCCATCGATTAGTACTTCCACCTCCAAGTCTCAAGTACATAATTTATTCCCCATACACCTCTTGAGGAATTACATATCATATCCCTCACATGTACTGAATTCAGAGGTAGTACAATAGTAAAATAATCTCCTTTACGGGGAGAAAACAATGATGATCATGGATCGTAGAGATAATGTTCTACAAAACATGAATACCCACCTAGAAAAATTAACATGGAGGATTAATAAATAAAAAGAGGAAACATGATAACAATATGAAGTGATGATGGAGAGGTATCATCTTATTTTTTCACATTTTTTTTGTAAAAGAAAATTTGGAGGGAGAAATTTCATAAGGGGAAATGATTGTAACAACCATAAATTTTATCAATGGAATTTCTCTTCTTAGAATTATTTCATGTAGTATAAATCACAAACATCAAAAAGAGAATAAAACAAAAAAACTCAAAAAATAAATAATAATTCCTTTGAATATAAACCAATAAGAATTCTAAATATTAAAGTGGGTAAACACATATAAAATAATAGAATATGAATGGGATATTTTGGATGTGCTTGATCCACCAGAATGACCGTACTAACGAAGAATCTTGTAGATATAAAATAGAAAGTTAATAAATAAGTATTCATTATAAATATGAATTTTTATATAAATATGAGATAAATTACAACTGAATGACTAATTCATGGAATAATATTTATTTATATGAATTAGTAAAATCATATAAATGTTATATATATAAACCTTGGAATACTAATATTGTCATTGGAATGTTGATATGGTCATTGGAATTGTAATCGTAACATTAAGGATATTAATCCAAAAAATTTTGTAATATCATCACCTATTTAAATGTTTAAAAAATATTAAGGTATCTAAAAAAATTAATATATGATATAATTGTGGTATAAGTGAAAAAATGTTTTAACAAACATAAATTAAATGTTTGTATTTTTTGTAAAAAGTAAATATTTTATTTTCAGTTTTATAATGAATAAAATGATATAAAATAAAATATATTTTCATAAAAAGGAATCATAAATTAATAATATGTTCCCTTATAATGATAACATAATTTTATGAGACCACAAATAATTTTTCAAAGGGTCATAAATTCTATTATAATATTAAAATTGATATTTTTTTAATAAATGAATATTTTATTAAAACACAATTTCTCATATTTATAAAATTATTGTCATAAATGGGTTTCATTTTATACATCTACATATCCAAAAATTTATATAGTTAATTTTTGATATTTTTTTAAAATAGTTGAATTTTTACTGAATAGAGAAATATGGTAATTTACAATTTTTAATATTATAACCCAAATAAATGAATTTCTGAGTAATGGATGATGTAAAAACCTATTACCTAGATCTAAAATGCACCATTCAATGTATATAGTCACAATAATAAATAATATTTATAGTTATTATCCAAAATAACAATATAATGAATATAATAACAAAACACCACTCTCCTCCCCTTATAAATACCCCCTTCTCCTCACACCTTCTATGCCATGGAACATTAAAACATTATGTCCATTTCTCTCATCAAGCCTCTTCCCCACATCCTAGTGTTTTTTATCACGAAAATACCAATTACATGTGCCTTATGAATGTTATTAATGAAATAATATTCAATAATTAAAATCCTTCATCTTCCTCTTTTAAATTCTACATTTCATATACCTTATCCTCACCCATATGAAAAATAGAATTATAAATATAGTAACATATATATATTATAATTTTATTGTGTTAATGTAATATTAATCATCCAATAAAATATCTTCTCAATTTATTCAAATAAATGGATCTATTGTCCAACTTATGGAATTGTAGCTTCTCAGTGCATAATGATTTTCAGTTTTCCATTACCTCCTTCATGGATGGTCATAAAATTTTTGTTCTTGTTTAAATTTTTTTCATAGGTGTATGATAACTTATTATATGTTATATAAATAATATATATATATAATATTAAATAATATTAAACTAGTTTTTGATGATTAGAAAAAATCCATATTGAATAGTCATTTATCATCAACTTTTTATCAAATGAATCATCATAGTACTTAAAAGAAAAATGATATATTAGACTATTTGAACATCGTTAAGTTAATAAATACCCTATAATTTCACTTATGGAGTATTATTCCTATTTGAAAAGAACATCCATAATTATACACAAGTGAACCAACTACAAAACCGTGAAATAAATACTTATAGAAAGATAAATTAAATTTTAAAACTCATTAAAATGAATAAATATGACCATAATAAAATTATAACTAATAAAAAAGTGGAATATATTGTGAATTAAATTACAAAGGAATCAAATTTTATTATCTATTCTAGTGCTGAACATATTCAGATATAAGGTAAGAGATACCTCCAAACCTAAAAATTTACTTTGGGTTGTTGTTTCTCTATATTTTAACTAATTTATCAATTCATTATTCATGTAAAATTATACACGTTTTTTTTGTATTTGTTATGCACATTCTTATCTATATCAATTAATCATATTTTTTTGGGGGAAATACATGTTTTAAACAGTTCCCTTCTCAGTTCCTCTTGATAAGAATACCTAATTAAAAGGGAACTTATTTGTTTTTTTCACATTTTCATATAAACTACAGAAAATGATTTAACCCCCCATTATTTTCTGAAAATAACATAAATTATCATGATAACCCATTTTAGTTATTTGTTGTTTTTTGGGAGTAATTATGCTATTATCATTTTTAAATATTCATTATTCTTTTCCCATAAACCACACTTAAGTGGGACTTTTCTTTTGTCACCTAGAATCTCTTTTTCATGATTTAACTTCAGTAAAATATCATTATTCTTGATATATTATTACTTTTCCTTTATTAATATCTAATAATGATAAAATCCCTTCTTTTATGGATCCTATTATGATACACCCTTTATCGATTCCTTATGACATGATGAAAAAAACATTTCTTTTGATGGGTAACCCTTATTTTATATTTCATTATGTGGAACACATATTTATGAACATGTTATAATGGGTTCAGAAAGATAGTGTTCCAATTAATTGGGTAATGTTTTCCTCATGATATGTTATTTATTGAATTAGGGAGTAATCATATTCCATTATGGGGCTCTATCTACCATGTGATATTTTCTTAATAGTAATACATGACTCATATTTATGTCAAGTTATATGTTGTGGCAAAATTCCTATTTTTCCATTATCATACTATTCCATGTTCTTTATTCGATGCTTCCAGATGATTATTCATGATACATTTATTTTATATTATCTTGTGATCCTTTCAAACTCATCTACTATGATTCATTCCCATTTTAATTCCCTCGATGTGTTTTTAGCTCATACCCATTATCTATGTATTCCCTAAGTTATCATATGTCCTTTTTGGAGATCCATTATTGTTATAATCTCATTATAAAAATGTGTTATATTCTGGTTTTCATGTTTTCTAATAATGTACATAGTCTTCCATAAATATGAGACTTTTCATCATTGGTTTTGATTTTAAAGATTTTTATTCTTAATATCATATAACAAAAGGAGTAAAAGGGTTATGGTTGCTCTATGAAAAAATACAATGAATTTAATATTTAACAAATCATATTCATGACTTCCTTATGGTTATCTTTATGAGTATTGGAAAATCAATCCAATTGATTTATTACTTTGTTGAAAATGTTTTTATGGACATTTTATGATTCTATAGTGTGGAATAAAATTATTTACACTTAATTTCTTTGCCCAATGCATATATATTAGGTGATTTTATATATGGTACAAAGGATGTGAGAGTGGTTCATAATGAATTTTTGTCTTGGAAGAGAACCTTGAATTGGATTTCTGATATAATATTATTATTTATAAAATATTTTTCAATGTAATTTTTTTATTATTTCATAATACATGTATCCAACATTTCATTTCTTTAAAAAGATAACTATGACCTCCATTAAACATTATTTTTTATATTAATTAGGTTATTGATATTATTGAATATTAGTTCATGATTTATTACTATAATTTTTTTTTAGGATTTTACATAAAAAGGTTATTATAGGATTATAAGTGGTCAATTAAAAAATATTATATGGAATAAATACATTTCATATTGGATTAAATATTGTTTATTTTAGTGTTTGATGTTTATTAAGATTATTTTTGTTTATTATACCTTTAATACATTAAAACAATAATGTTTATGTGTGAGTATTGGAATATTAAGAGGAAAATATTTTATGGAATAAATATTTCATTCTCTTAATATGTAAAATTAAATGTTTTAGTAGTTTATAAGTTTACCTCCTGAAAAAATTGTTCATAGAATCCAATCTATTAAATATATGAGTAACTTTATAGAATAATATTTATATATCATGAGACACATCATCATTCTAATTCAACTAAATTTGGATCACCTTGTTTATTTTATAATATTCTTCCGTGTTATATTTTGAAATAATATACATATGTTATTTATAATAATGTTAAAAAATATTAAATCATTAAATGAACCCTTTCATTATTTTTAACTTATTTCTTCATTCCATTTTTTTTAATTGAGAGAATAATGAGGTATATGATACAATTATAAATGGAGATCTTGTTTGAATTAGTGCTCTGTAATCATCAATAATAAAATAAGACTAAATACTTTTCCATCTTTATCTTAATATAAAATATTTTTTATAATTTCTTTCTTCCCAATAATATTTTTATTAATATTTATTCAATTCACTATAAATAAAAGATTTTCTATAATCATTATATTTAACAATCTACGATAAAAATTTAGTATAAACATCTTGAAATATTCTCAGACATAAATCAATATAATAAATTATTTGAAATATTATAATATACTTTCTCAATATAACTATGAATCATTTTTCCATTTTTATTTTTAATGAGATGCTAAAAATTTCTATTTTTTTATATCTAAGGAAAAGTGAATATTTATCTTGAATATAAAATTTATTAACATTAACACATGTAATCATTATAAAAATAACTTTTAGAGACACAAATACTATTCTTATTTGGATTCAATTTTTGAAATTATACATAAGGGGGGAAATATTAAATAAATATTAAAAAACTTGTATTTATTATATGAAAATATCCATACATAAGCATTCACCAAGAATATATCATAAATATTTTTTCAATGTGAATTATCTTAGCCATATCTAAAAGAAATTGATTTTGTGTTTTATAACCATGATCTATTTGTTAAAATAAGAATAAATATACATAAGATTAATTCCATGTTTTTTAATACATGATACTAATTTTAAACTGATAAATACAATACAATATTTTATACAAATTTTATTAAAATAAACTCCAATTTTTTATTCTACACTACATTGATAACATTTAAACATACAAAGTGGTTAAAATATAATTATAATATTTATGAAAGATGAAAAAAAGTGAAATTTCTAATAATGTAAATAATAAAAAATTTCTTCATTTTCTTCAATACTATTAATGGGACCATAAATACAAAAATAAATAATCTCTATTGAACAAGTGGTTCAAATCTTCCCCCTTATGTTTTAATAAATCAATATTTTTATTATATAAAATGTGATGTAACAAAAATGGATCACTATTTTAAAATTTATATAGAATAAAAATTATTATCATGATTTGATATACCAATATTCATTTGAAATTATGTGGAAGTATCCCATTACACAGAAAATTATCCTCTTGAATGACAACACAAGTAGATTTCTAAAAAAAAACTAATCCTAAAAAAATTCCCCTAGTTATTTGAAATGTTTTCAATGTCAACCCGTTTTTAAATTTTCTAATGATAATAAATGCTTTCTGAAAATTAATTCGTTCTCATTGTTAAATTGTTTCAAAAATATCAAAATAATTTTTGTTCAATTTATTCACCTGTGATGCCCTAAAATGGCACTTTCTTTAAATAAATATTTCATATGATTCTTCAATTGGTCCTAAGGCTTCATGGGGTAGAAAATTTTAATTTTTTATGAATTTCCAATGATTCAAGGTTAGGAACATGGTTTGGGAAACAATGAATTATTAATAATAAAACTTAACCATTGTGACATAAGTGATTGTTTAGTTGTTCAACAATTTTTTATCCAACCATGTGACCTCTGGGATGTGAATGTAGTGGAAATCACAATGTTTGAACATGTTTTTGGAAAAACCCAAGAGAAAACCATGTGATATTCTTGATATGGGGTACTTTGGACTTTTTAGATTATTTTTATTGGATTAAGTATTGGATTTATTTACCATGTTGATTCCTTATTTTGATTTAATTTTCTATTGTATTTTACATTGAGTTTCATATAGGTTTTAAATGAATTTAAATAGGGAACTTCGAAAGAATTAGATCTTTATATATAAAGGGAATACCATGTTGTAACATTATATAATTTTCATTTCATTTTTATCATTTGAAAACTAGATTATCCTCTAATCACCCAATATTTATGACTTTGTCTATTTTTTCGATAATTTGAATTTTGATTAATGTTTTTATGTTTGGGTTGGGGATGAATTTTGAAGGGGGTCTTCAGATGTGATTTGTTTCATTTATCATTATGTCTCATACATCATAGTGATATGCTATTCATAATATTATGTTACATTAATGGTAATCCCATATTTTTATAAATGACATGAGGAGGCTAAATTACCAAGTATAGATTTTAGTAATTATGCCTTATTAGTTGAGTTTGACTCCCAAAATAGTAACTGATGGTTGTATTAAACACCAGACTAGAGGATGTGTCCTCAATGATTCTTTGATAGAGAAATTATGGTGATGATCTTTTGGACCATTAACCTCATGGAAGTTGGTTCTACCTTTTCACGTCAAGTGAAACATTCACCATTAGTTCTAAGTGTGTTTAATCGTGGTTTTAACTTTATACTGGGATTGTTTATTATTTTTGGTGTATTAGTATTTTTTGTTTCCTTAGTTAATTTTTTATTAGCTAGAATCATGGGGGTCCTACATTCATTATATGATTATTTTTATATTTTTATGAATTATTATGGGTTTCAATTTTTGTATGTACTCCATTTATTATAAACATTTTTGTGTTGTGTGAGTGAATGTTTTTTTAAATGGGAAGAGATACCATAATTTTAAGTTTAAGATTTTTAATTACTTTCCTTTACAAGTTTATTTTATACCATGTGTGAGTTTTTTCCCAATGAAGGTGTCTTAAAATGAAAAAGATTATCTTGTTAATTATGAAACTAATGTGGATTTGTTTTCGAATGTAATGTTGTATGATTTTGAAACTATATAACCTTGTTAAGTCCACATCTAGCTATTTTTTTGTATATAGTGTGTTTTGAGAATGTACTTGTAGTATATCATTCATTATTTCCAATATTTAAAAACTATATCACCCCCAATTTTATTATACCATATTTTAAAAACTAGAATGCTTGGTTTCATTTAAAATTAACTGTGAATATAATCATGGTGGTTTCATAGTGGAATTTGGTTCTAACCCTGTATACTTATTTTCTTGGTTGTGATGTCTTTATGTTGTGTTTTTTTGGTTGATAGAATGGTTTTATATTCCAATTTTATATTTTTAATTTTTAATCATTGAATATGATTTTTTTGGATTTTATATAGGTTCTCACATAGCCTGAAAGTGAATTTTCAACAAAATAAAAAAAATGATGGGTGGTAAGTATTCATGGTTTTCTATGGGTTTTATTTTATGAAATGCAGGTTTTATATTTACCAATCTTCATTGAGAATATGGTTTTATAAATGTTATAGTAATGACATGTGTGTAACATCGATATGATGGTTATTATCACCCATTTTAGTTTGACTAGTTTAAGGTCATGTGAAGTATCTTCCACTTAAGAAAAATATTTACTTTCTATATACTTTTTATTATCAAAATTTAAAAATATGAAAATATAGTATAAAAATGATTTCATATATGGAATTTTTTTTATAATATATTCCACTTATTAGGATATAATTCCATATTTGGATTTCTACTTTATTCTGATTTAAAATTAACGTTTTTTATTAGAGAAACACTTTTGTGGAAAAACTGAGAAACCACCGAATCCAAAAATTAAAACCATTAAAACCAAGAAAGATGATAACCCAGATCAATATTACTAGATCCACCCCTCCCTAGAGACTATATCATGATGACAATCTTTCACCATCGCATGACCGCTCGGCTAGTTGTCCCGTGCAAATTTGCACGGGCCTAGTACCGATGGCAGAGCCATACCCTCTCCAACATTCAAATGTGAATGAAATTCTCAAGAGAAAGATTCCTGCTCTGATCCTTATCTAACACAGATCCATGTAGTGTTCTAGTTATCAACATATCCAAGATAAAACAATCAACCAAGAACATAAATGCAGCCTCAAATTGTAGTATCCCTTGGTTAATTCACAGCTTCTCAAAAAGATGTCCAAGAGACATAAAACCCTCATCCTTTTAAAGTTACCTTTAGTTTTCTATTTCCATAGATAATTGTCAGAAAAGCTTCACTGGCATCACCAAATCCTAGAGATTCAAGAACCATGTTACAAACTTGCAAAAACACAGGCCAATCGTAGCAGTAAACGTAGATTTGAAAAAAATGCATCAACTAGAAAGAAATCACAAACCGAACATGTTCAAGGAAAGAAAATTCAAAGAAGACGAATCACGCAGAAAACCAAAATACACACATCAAATTGAATCCAAACCAGTAAATTGATTCAAGATCAAATGGGTAGAAACCATCACCTTAACCAGTCACCCAAACGCCAACCCACCCGAACGATGGTCTCGCCGCAATCCAGACCCGAAATTTTGTTGCTGCCTCCAAAACCATACTCAACTCCCACAACTAATCTCCAAACGTGCCCTCAGAGAGATCAAAATGAGGCTGCAACCCAAATAAATGGGACTCGACCAAGAACCTTCACCGCGTCGTTGATAAAAGCCCTATCAGAATTGTAGATAGGGCAAGGAGTTAGGCAACAGCTAAAGAACCAACATGATCTAGTCCACAATGTCGGGAGCCACGCGTCACGAGCTACCGAGAAAGCCTAGGGGAGAATTCCACTGACCTGGGATGGAGAAGATGAAGGCGAAAAAAAGGGTAAACCCTAGCTTCTCAGATCCCCTTACAGCGTCATTTCACCTCCCCCCTTCTTCCTTGTTCATTTGTGATTATATATGTCAGCACGATCATCCAATGTAAGGAGACTTGAATCCAAGTTCCATGTTAGAAATTTTTTTGATCTTGGTTCAGATGAGGATGAAATCATTCCTATGTGTTCACCTGTGATAAACTAGTGCTTTCGCCAGCCAAATGTGATCATAAATTCCCCTGAGGCAATGGGGTGGACTGATCTGGGTTAAGTGTTAGGTAAACCTTGGATGGTTTGATATAAAACATTATTAGAGATCAACTTATTATTTGGTGTTAAAAGTAGAATGCATCTAGGATGTTCATAACTAGAGTGGTATGTTTTGGGCAATTCATGGCTTACTCTTCATTGTGTAAGATCTCATGTTTCTATGGGTGGTCTTGAGATTTCATTAATTTTTTTGTATTTATCGAGATTATTTTAGAGATATATTGATTTATTATTTTAAATATTTTGGTTGTAAGAAGATATTGGAATATATATTAGGGAAATATTTATTTCATAGAGATGATGGAGGATATCATGGGGAACATTGTTATGCCACAACTATTTTCAGATAATGCACAACCTTTATTGTAATGTCCTGACCCATATTCCACTAATTAGGTGCTTTGAGCAGGTTTATTATGAGGTTCCATAAACACATATCCATATGCCAAAGGACTTATCCTCGAAAAGAGAGCCTAGGGTTTGTCAGTGAAGATACAATTCACTTATATCAGAGTAAATTGGAGTGTAAATAACTAGAAATTATTCAAGAAGTAAATTAGAAGAGAATAAAAGAAGTAAATAAATAAAATAGAACATTATATAATAATAAACGAAATGTGATAAAATCTTGAGTATCAATTCCATACATACAAAACTATTTACCCTATGGGCGAACCATACATACAGGAGTACATGATGAATGAATAAATAAAAATAAAATGTTATGTTACAAACAATGAGCTAGAACACATACCCAGTTTCAAGACACTATCAAACTGTACCAACTCGATCACTAGAAATCCACATGAGCGACGCTGCTCGATCATGAAAATCTAGGCCTCAACCCCATCGACCATGAATTTTTTCACAACATGAAAAGTATACATAAGTTCTTCACCCACAATTATGTTCATGTACAGGAATGAGAAATAATCTTAATAGGCCACCCCAATGATGAACCTATACATTTTTTTTCATAAGTACATGCTTTTGAAATATGCTCAGCCTAGCCATGCAATAACTAAAATGGTAAATCAAACAGATAAGTGAAATCATATTTGATCCCTAGGTCTGTAATCCTAGTCAACTGAGTAGTGTTCCAACATGTATATTTATATTTATATTCATATACTTCAATATTCCCATATATATATATATATGAATATACATGATTAATCTGAATAAAATTACATAAATCAATTGAATTTGATCCTTTGGTCCGTAATCTCAATTTCATAGACATCTTATGCATGTTCACTGAGTTGGATGTTATAAAACTAAATCCATGTATCATTAAGTCAATATCTGGGCTAGTAATCACAATTGACAATACATTCTTCACCTGGTGGAATATTCTGTATAAGAAAGATATGACACAATAGTGGGAAACACATCCTAACTCTGGGTTCATCCATACTCACCTCCAATCACTATAATAATGGATTACTGAGAAGTGCATCTGTATATCCTATAAATGTCCTATAACGAGATTCCTTTAAATTTGTTCCATGTAAATATAGTCTAATTTCTAGGCCCTAGGTCTTGGTCTATAGTCAGTCACAATATTTCCACATCAATAAAGCCTAATTGTTTTACCCTTAGGGGATCTACACATAGATATCATTAGTGATACATCATTCTTACCCCTCTAGGTATCTTAACATTGATAGTGGAATCATCCCTATCACTTGAATAGAGTAATCATCAATGTGTATCCAATAAGATGAAACTTCAAGTCCAACATCGCAGTCTGATAATCAACCAAGGGGATTGTAATTCCCCTTTCTATTGGGGGAACATAATCATCCACAAGTATAACCTGTTATAGGAGAGAATAATCATCCCCATCAAATTTTTATTAGAAGAGAGTAGAATCATACTCAAAATATAAAAATTATAAGAGATTAGATTCATCATCATCACACAGAAGAGAATAATCATCAATGATTTTAATTAGTGGGGACACCTTTCCCATATATCATAATCATTGGCTAAAAATATAGGTCCCATGAAAGACTTATGGAAATACGAATAATATAATAGTCATAAATATATAGGCTTAATAGATAGGTCCCAAGTAGTACCCCCTTGGTATGAAATTAAATAAATGAAATGACATGGATTGGAAGCTGGATCCCATGAAATACATCTGGGCATCTATATAACGGATAAGATGGATCTAGAGAAGAACATTTCAGAATCCCAAAGAGAAAAAATGATTTATCCCATTATGATCATCATCCACAAACCAAGAATAACCTATGGATATCATATCTTCATTAGAAATAACCAAGTGGTTATTTAAATAAAGAGTGAAGGTGGTTGAATGCATATCCCACTATTACAACCATATAATCATGCGATTACTAGTTCGGTATGAGTTCAATGGTGACACATGAAACCTTTTGTACCCAAATATGATACACTGGATAAGGGTTGTTCAAACATCAGGGCACCAACTGGGCCCCTCAAGTCATTACACAAGAGAGGCATCTTACACATGATCCTAATCAATGAAGGTAAAAAGAGAAATCCAACATTGGATCATTGTTAGTAAGTAAAAATAGGCATCTTACATTGGATCCTCATATTGGAATAGTATATGGGGCTTCTAATAGGGAAACCTCACAACAATTACATAGGAAGAAACATCATACAAGGATCCAAAAAATGATATATAAGTAAATGGTTCTTATAATACATTCTTTAAGTCAATATTTTGAAAAGGAATCATGTAGGGGGGCCTTTACTAATATGAAGAAGATGGAGGAATCCTATACGGGATCCTCTTGGTTTAAAATTAAGTATAGGAATTTGACATGGGTTCCTTGAAATAATAATCTCACTGCCTCATAGTCTAAAAGGGAACATCGCATAAGCGAGACTCTCTTAAGGAATGAAACAAAATCATTGCTCCTGGAGGCACTCATTTCCCATCACATATCAAGGTCTCACTCTCAAGATAAAACTGGATACAATTATTGGAGGAAGAAACTATCCACTTAGAAAATGAAAAAAACATCTATGAGGATTCCTTGAATCACCTCAAGGATTTTACCATTTTGATATACAAAGAAAGATACTCCAAATAGACTACTCATGGGGTGACTTTTGAATTATGGGTGTTAAAACATGGAAAATAGGTAAAAGGCATAAAAATACTTTCCAACAAAGAGTATAAGGTATGTCATCCCCAGCACATAGTGTGGACAGTCATGACCACACCCTGGGCATTTACTTCAACCAGACAAGGAGGGTAAGCCCATGTACGTGACATGTAAAAGATGTACACAACATGTACCCTTCATGGAGAACTTTCCCATGTACCCTACATTGGTAACTTTCCCATTTAACTCACAAGGCCGAGACTTGTACTTTTCCTGGCCGTGTAACACTATAAGGTGTGCAACCCATACAGGTTTCTGGCCATGTACTCTACATGGCCATGTTCCCCATCACAGGATTTCTAGTAGGGTACTCGGCTACCCAACCATGTACCAATACATGTTTTGTATAGCCTACACATTTTATGTACTTATAAAATATCATATTCCCCAAATAGGATGAACACACAAAATATGTTCCTAAACTACATGTCTTGTGGTTGACATTTCTGAATTGGAAACCCCTCAAATCACACAAAACCCCATATCCCCCCAAAATAATAGATTGACCCACAGGGATTCTAAGAAAGAATATTAGAATATTAAAATGTCAAAACGGAAAATTTAGGGTAATATATGGAAGAAAATAATATGAACTACCTTGGAGAGGAATCTGGTGATGTTTCGCCCATTTCCTTACTTCACACCCACCACATGATTATCAAGAGCATCTTGAGATCCATGGTGGTGCCCTTATTCTTTTCTGTCTATATAAATATAACTATCCTATTTCTATCTTTGTCATGTGACACAAGAGGCCCATGTGGGATTATAAGAGATTACAGTGAGTAAAAAAAGAAAAGTGGGAAATCAAATGTAAAAAATAAAGGAAAAAAGAAAAAGTCAGCACGGGCCAGCTCTAACACTAGATATAAGTATATTCCCTACCTTGGAAAAAATACACAATATTGATTCAATATATGATATTGGAAATCAATATAAAACTCAGTTCAAATGATATTCCCAAATGAAACATCAGAGAGAAATTCATATTTAATCAATTAAATATTAAATATTAATTATTATGATAAAAATCAAACAGCTCAAAAATCAACCAAACACATGTCCTAGTGTAAAAAACCTAGTCCAGGACCGAACAAGTGGTCAGAAAAAATATTAGAGGACATCTACAATTAAATAGTACCATTTTATCACCTACAAGCATCCAAAAGAAAAAAATAATTTTTTTTTCTCAAAATTTCAGTCCAAAAAAACATGTATTGTTACAATATCCCCACCATAAAACTTCTCATCCAAGATAGTACTTGGTGAAAAAACTAGATACCATGATTTCTGCCTGAGAATCTACTTAACTATTCTATGTCAACTGTCCAGTGACCATTCTCACAATACTAACAATTTTGTTCAATATGGTGGACACTTAAATTAGATCGATCTAGTACTACCCATGATAAGAATACCATTATTTTCATCTCACAAACAATATCAGATCTTAACAGCCATCATTAAATGATTAATTTTAATTTATAATGACGTTCACCATCCCCAAATGGAAAATAGTGCACACCCAACCATATGGCATACCACACACTTCTCTTCGATTGCATGTGCAATAGGTTTCCATCATCAATCCTAGAACAAAATTTAAAAGAAATTATTAGTATTTTAGTGATGTTTCTCTCTTGGCATACTCAAGATGATGTACTGGTAGACCATGTTCACCTGCAACTAATAGTCACTATGATTCCATTGAAAATCATGTACATACCTCTCCAAGAAATGCTTATGTCAAACATACCAACTTTCTTTTGACCAACGCTTTACCCCAAATATCCTGACCAAGCATGTCCAGGTGAAACCATATGTTAACAATCTCAAAACACGTGATTCAGTTCTTACATCACCGCTACTAAAAAAATAAAAATTTCCATTTAACCCAAAATGTAGGGAAACTATTCCCGCAACAAGTATTAAAAACATTGGTCCCCATCTCACATTCGACAACTCAGTGCTTTATGACTTTAAGTAGTACTATTCATAACAAGAGTATACCTTTATCACTGAAATTAAACACCAATGAGTATCATAAATTATGACTATGTGCATATATATCATAATAATTGGCCCAAAATATAACTCTTAGAAATAACATCTAAAAATCCCAATACAATAGTTGTAAAAAAATATACAGGCTCAACAACCAGGTCCCATGTAGTACCTTTGGGTATGGTAATAAATATATGAAATAACATGGATCAGAATCTATATCCGAAGAATTATATATGAACAACCCAATAATGTATAATATAGATACCATAAATAATTTCTTGGAATCTCAAAGAGAATGAAAGATACACCACTTCAGGATCATCAACCACCAACCTGGAAGAAACTATGGCTATCATCAATACATCAACAATTAACAAGTGAAAGTATAAATAGAGAGTGATGCTTTCCTAACTCATAACCCACCACTAATTTCATAGCCTCATGGGTATAAAATTTCGTTATAGGTTTTAAGGTGACACATGCTAACATATATACCAAATCATGACGTACTAGCTAGTGGTCGGTTCAAATTTGGGCCACCCAATAGGTCCCTAAGGTCATAATACAAGATAGAAATCATACTCAGTATCCTTCGCTATGATGTTAAAAAGAGGAATCTTGAATTATATCAATGATAATATATAAATTGAGGTATCCTACAAGGGATACTCAGAATTATACATAATATGGGTGTCCTATAGGGGACCTTCATAACAATTACATAGGTAGAGGAATCCTAAGTGGGGTCCTCATAATGATATATAGGTAAAGGTTTCATACAAAGTATTAAATATGTAATCATTACATGATTGAATACCTTTTGGTTACCCTTGGTTAAAATAATAAAATAGATCCATCTTATATGGGATTATCTCCATCGAAATGTAAGAAGAGTATTCCCAAAGGGGATCCTCATAGACCAATAATCTCATTGACTCATAGTCTCGAAAAAAACTTCCTACGAGGGATATGTTTTCAACGAAATAGAAAAAACCACTAGTCATTGAGATGGATTATGGACCATATTAGATCAATGTCTCACTCTCTAGAGAAAAAAAGATTGAATTATCGAAGGAAGAACCACTATGTTTATGGGAATCATGAAACATAAAATAAGAATCCTTGAATCACCCCATGGGGTTTACCATCATAATCTATGGTGGATGATCCTTATAATGAAATTATCATGGGACCAATTTGTACTTTTATGAGTAATTATATGAAAACCAAGGAAACCCCCTAAAAAGGGAAGAAAAGGAGCAGTACACGATCTATCATCCCTATAATATATTTTGTCATCCCCATCACACAGAGTGTACCCTCACATCCCAAACTGGTTATGCACTTTTTTCAGACATGGATTGTATTCCCATGTATGTGGTGTGTATAATATATAATTTTCATATAACCTACATGAGGTACCAACCAATTAAACACTCATGTAATTTCCATGTACATGGCATGTCCATGTAAATCTACACAGTGCGAAACCCACATGGAATTTGGCACTGTACTCTTCACAGCCATGTACCCCTATATGGGTTGTATAGATGGGTACCCATATACACGATCGAGTCTAATTACATTAGATGAATTTTCCACACATGGAATGCCCTTATGAAGAACCATATTCCCCAAACAATAATAACACACAACATGTTTTCCTAAACTACACACTGTGTGAATAGAATTTCTAAATGGGAAACCCATAAAATCGCTGAAACCACAGTTCTCCCCAAAATAATAGATCAACACTAAAAGGGTCATAAGAAATAATAATTTGGTATTAAAACCTAAAAAATCAAATATATGGGGATATACATAAAAAACATATAAATGGGAAAACTTTGGGGGGAATCCTCTAATGTTTCACTTGTTTCGCACTCCATGACCACTGCATGACGATCTGGTGCATCCTGAGCTCCACAGTGGAACCAATCTAATTATCTATATACATTCTCCCACTCTCCCAATCTCATATTTCTCTATTTTTATAATGACACAGAAGGCCTATGGGGGAGTGAATGAGAATCCATGGAGGATGAAAGGAAAAGAAGAAAATAAAAAAATAAAAAGAAAAGAAAAAGAAAGATAGGTCCTAACCCCACCCCATCGCTCGATATGAGTTTCAGCACTCCCAAGAAAAGATACTCATTATGGATTCATGGGTAGATAAAAATTCTCAATATGATCCTCCATTTGAAAGATATGGTTGAACATACCTTCATGAATAAATTAATAATTAAATAAATAGTTATTAGTTATTAGTTTTTCCACAAATAAATAATGGCTTGGAAATCCACAAAACTACTATCCTAGGTTAAAAACCCTATTATAGAACCAATAGTGTTGTTATTAAAATTTTAAAAAGTCATATATGAGGTAAAATTAACATTTTACACCTTACAAGCATTTAAATGAATAAATTCAAATTTTGTCTCAATATGTTAGTTTGTAAAAACACGGTTCATTACTTGTGAAAACCATCCTGAATATTTATAGTGTTAATTGGTCGATCGGAATGGCCCAAAAGCCTTAATTTTTTTATTATTTTTGATAATCCACCTTTCAAGGGGTGAGGTAGAACCCTTATAAGACTTTAAGACTTAGATACAATTAAATGACCGTAGGTCTTAGTGGAATCACCCAGATAAGAAAACTTGAAACCGCTCTTCCCCAGCCTATGTCATGATATCATCAATCCACCTTCATAGGGCTTACCTGCTAGCTGTCCTATGAAAATCTGCATAGGCCTTGTACCGATGGAAAATCCATACCCTCTCCTTCTTCCAATTCTGGTTAGCTCTGCTCTAGTGAATGTTCCTACCTTGAATCCCCCTCTGAAGCCTTGTCCCATGAAGTCTGACTGGTATATTTTCATTTCATGTGGCTAGAAGGCCTTGGGGTGGCCCAAAGTCCTTAAGTTTTCTTGAAGGCCTTGATAATCAACTGGACTGATGACCTTGGGTGCCCCAAAATCCTTGTAAGACCCGAAGACCAAACCGGTGGTCTAAAGGCCTAGATGGATGAATAGTTTTGGCTACTATAGTACCTACTACAGTAATACTACAGTACCTAAAACAGTACTGCTACAGTGACCCCCGAAATATGCCTCTACCTAGATTTGATCTCAGGTATCTTGGATGTACCTAGAGAGTCCTCACCAATAGGGCGGAGGCTCATGTGCTCTAGTGTTAGCTGCTTTATTAGTACATGGCCTAAAAACCCATGTAGCAAAATCATGCATTTTGTAGATGGTTAGTAATTTTTCACCTCCATTTTTTCTCTTACATTTCATTTTATTTTTATGTATTTTTTTCAATGTTTGTATAAGTAATTTTTATTTTTGATGAAAAATTAGCCTTGTATTACAAAACTAATTTAGAATTTAGAATTTTATATTAATTTTGAAAACATTGTTTTGGTTTCTTGTGATTTAGGGGTAATATTTTGGAAATTGAGTTAATATTTTTGGATTGTGACGGTTTTTAATGAATTGATTTTATGTGTTTAATTGTTTAAATTCTTTAAATGTTTTTGTGTTTGAGGTTTAAATAGAAACTGGTTTTCAAGAAATGAGTTATTTTCTTTGTTGGTTTCATTTAATTTTATGGTGTTGAACCAATTTAGTGTTTTGGAAAAGTAAATAAAGTAGAGTTAGGAGTTTTTAAAATGGGATTTAAAAAGTTTTTGGTAATATTGTTTTATTTTATTGGAAATTTTTTAATTTTTTGGGAATTTTTGGTGACTTGATTATGTTTTTTGACTTTATGATTTTTTAAAATTTTCCCCTGTGAAAGGATTTGGAAGATCAAAAAAGAAATCTCATAGGTATATTTCTTATTAATCGAGAATCAGTTCTCCCTACCTCAAACACATCCCAGACTCATTATTGAGTGGAATGGAATAGGTCTTCTCACCTTTTCAATCATGTGTGGGAGTTTCAAATTCAAAAAGTAGCTAGATATAGTGGTTCCCAAGGTTCCCCCTGAGGGGATGAAGTTGCAAGCTAAGTTCAAATAGTTATTTTTAGTCTCTTGGATCTCTAGAGTACACACCAATGATGTGAACCACTACTTTTTTTTTGATGATTTTCACTCATTTTAATAGAGGTGTGCTATCAACACCCAATAGTTTAAATAGTTATCTTAATATTGATTCAATTCCACCCTTATCAAGTTGTTTAGTCCAGAGGAGTGAAGAATATATAAGGAGACAAACTACTTGACCTTGCAGCAAGGTGATCAGTTAGTGAAAATTTGTGTGGAATGTTTCAGAATACTGGCCACTTAATCTCCCAAATTGGTTATTGATGATTCAAATATGGTTCAGTTATTTTTCGTGGGCCATACTCTATTTTTATACCAGGGTGTTTTAGTTCAAGATAAATAAAATTAATGCAGTGATGTTTGAGGTTCTAGTTGTTAAGGATTTTTACACTAGTCAAACTATGAAAATTGATTCTATTACCCCATATACTATGTAAAGAAGTTTTATGGATAACATGGAAGTAAATATAGTTTTTCACTATAAGTATAGGATGTTCATGAAAATTCAACCATTCTGCATGACCAATTAAAGGCCTATAAATTGTTTTGGTCATCTCAATCACCTTCAGTGGTTCTGCCACCTGAACGTACATAAGATTATAAAGTCTCTTACTTATCCCATTTACATGAAGTGACCCATGTTATTTATTAAATATAAATAATGAGAAGATATTCTTGATTTTGAGGATATTTATAGTCTTATTAATTTTTGAATTTATCTTATCCCATTTAACACTTAGTTTATTTTTGTTTTAATGGATGATATAGAATTTGTATCAAGTTCTAATCATTTGAAATTTCATGCCTCATTATTTTTCCTCTAGTTATATTTTTAAATGTTTTTCTGCATGGTTTGAGGATCATTTAATTAATGAAATTAGAATTCTTTATATGTGGGTTGGATTATCAATGATAGGATTATATATGTTGAGTCAACCATTAGAGCTAACAGGATGATATTTTCATTCAAAATTATAGTGGGCAGGTATTTCAGATATCCAGCACCATGTTATCCTATATATATTTCTATAGTCTAAATTCAAAGACACTCCATTCAATATTACAACAAGATCATGTTTAGGGTGGTTTCTCATTGTTTAGTAGAGGGTGTTGATATGGTGATCCTTTGGTTGTACTAATTACTCTCTATGTGTGGTGTTTTGATCAGGTTATCTATGGTTGGATAAGACAATTCATCAAGACTGTTATTTAATATTTAACCATTTTAGAGTAATTATAAATGGTGGTGGTCCATTCAACCAACTTTTTCGTCTTTACAGCATTCTCAAGGAGGTTCTTTCAGTATTATTTTCAGGGATATTACATTTTATCTCAAAATTGATGCAAGGGTTTCATAGTCTAGTTGTAATGTGTTTTGGTAGGGGTTTTTAGTTGAAAAACACTATTTATATTCAGAGTATGAATTTGGTAGAGTTTTAGAATTATCTATAGAGCAAAGAAGTTGTCTCTACAATTATTTATCTTTTTGGGATTAGTTAGTAGGATTATTTTAGATATATTGGTTTGGAAATAACTGTTTATGGAATTTTCCTAAGAGGTAGGTCATTCGAGTCCCATTTTTTTGGTTATATGTTTAGGATTTGGTTTTTTATTAGGTACATGTTATTGGTGAGTGAAACATGACTTTCTTTTGACTCAATTTTTTAATGAATTTATGGGAGTAGATTTTTGTGTGTTGAGAAAGTGACATGGTTGGGAGAACTCAAACACCTTGAAATTTAAAATTTTTACCCATGGTCGTTTGGATGATTTCCCCCATGGGTATTTGGTATTGTTGAGTTTGTGTTTTGAATATTTTAGGTTTTTCCTTTTGGTTAGGAAGAAGGTTTGAGAAACTGAAATTCAGAGCGAAGAAGAAACTGTGGGCCTTAAACTATTTTGAATAAGGTGGTAATGTACTCTATGTACAGTCTGTCAAAATATATAATTAAACCAAATAACATCTAGGGTGTTTAGGAAATGAAAGCTTTACATTCTTCACATGGTTTGGCAAACCATTCTAAACAACAATTTGACCCATGTGATATTGAGGTTATAATCATTTGGGATCCTTTTAAATTGGTTATTTAACCCAAAGACTACCCATTTTCTCCCATCATTGGAGAATGTTCTTGTGGCTTTACAATTATCTCTTGATGATCTAAGTTGATTTTTAGTGATTTATTAGTGGTTCTTCATCGGCATTTAATGGTAGGAGTTCCCCCTTACTTATCTTCTCTTTTTATCCTAGTATATTACGCATTCTATAATTTTATCAACCTTATGGCCATGGGTGGATGATTTTAATGTTAAGGGTGTTCTAAATTAGTTATTTTGGGTTTCAATGGTTATAAGTCATCCCTTGAGGCCACTTTTGTGGTTTCCATCATAGTAAACATGTGTATACTAATTGACTCAGAAATTTACATTACATTTCAATTTGGTAAATATTTATTCAATTGATTGAAATGTTAAAGTAGTTATCAACCTTAATTAATGATATATGTGATACATAATATTTTATTATCAATGATATTAAATATTTTTTGGGGTTCCCTTCGAAAAATGGTTTAAATTACTAGATTAATGAATTTTGTTTTAAATGTTGTTAATGATTTCATTGTGTTTTATGAAATTACATTTCTCATTTTTCTTGAGAATTTTTTTATGGTGTGTAGATTGAATTGGGTTTTATAAAGTGGAGTGTTTTTTAGTAAAACTATGTGTCCTTATTTTAAGTGGTTCATCTGTTTTATAATGAAACATCTTAATTTATGAATGGTATACTATTGAGTATAAAATTTTGCGTTTCTTTAGAAAAGGGATTTCCATGTTTTAAAATGGGTTTTAAACTCCTTTTATACCTTTTTTGTGTTTGACTAATCATTGGTATCATTTATCATGTTGATAATTTATTATTATTATTTATTACATGTGATTTTCCATTGAGTTTTATTTTTATATAAAATGGAATTAAAATTTTGGTATCCGATGAATTTTATCATTATTTTTAAATAGAAGGCCCAATTAAAAATTTTTGTCAATCTCTTTTCTTTTCTATCATTTAAAACATAGACAAACATGTTATCTCCCATTAATTATTCCTGTGACATTGTCTTTGAATATACTAACTTTGATTCATGTTTTTATGTTTGTATTGGAGGTCAATGAAAAAGTATACGTCTCTGATGTGAGATGTTTTTTTATTTTTTATGTATCATTCCTTATGGTGATGGGATAATAACATAATGATGTTAACTCGAATGTAGTCACTAATTTTTCACCATAAAACTGGGAATCTAGGGGACTAATTTGGTTTATTAGGAATTTTTCTTCACTATTTGAGTGTAAAACCCTAGATAGTTACCAATAGTTCTATAGAACTATTCTTTAGAGGCTTTTTCATTAATGAATTTGTGCGAGAGGGATTCGAGTGATAAGTGGTACAATTGTTAATATTCTGATAGTTGTTTCCACATTATCATTATTAGAACCTAGTTCTTCCTAGAGGTATAGATTTTTCATTTTTAGTTTATACATAATAAAATAGTGGAAAATAGGTAAAGGCGCTGGATGTAGGCCTATTACACGACATGACTGGGAACTACTTGCAATGTACTTATAGGTACATGCCATGTATGAAAGGCTACACACCATGTAATCACGGTACATGACCATGTAATGGTCTATCCAGAATATTTATAGACCTGGCATGAAGTCTCAATTACATGACATGTACTTTTTAAATTGATTAAATTAGGAAGTTGCATCGTTTTTAATCAAATGGATAGAAGGATCTTCCCATTACGTGAACAACAATGATAGATAATATTTTACTTCCCAATTGATCATATGTACCCTGATTCATTCGTCGTCAGTTTCGTTGGAACCAGATCACTGAGACCACAATTCCTACTAGGCATTTTTTTTCCGATTTCCTCTATCGATCGAGTTTTTTAAGATCAATAATTTATACCTATTTTATATATTTACTCCATTCTAGGGAGAATCAAAGCTCATCACTGGATTAGGAGAGTCCTACTACGATGATGCAGGTGGTATTGTTCCTTTCTCTCAATGTTAAGTTTTCTATATGTTTTTTATTGTTGTTTTCCCAAGTTTAGGGGTGTAATAATGAAATGGAAACATAAACTTCTTCTTTCTTAATAATGATTAGGTCATGAATCATATTAATTTTAGAATGTTTACTTAAATTGGTTTGATAAAGGGCCACCCCATGGGTGAGTTCCCATTGAATGATGGTTTGTGGTTGTTTGGATACGGTTGCATACGAATAATGTCTTGTTTTCCCTTATTGGATTGTTAATTATGGATTACATTTATAGTGGAATTGAAATTGTGATAAATTGGGATTGATTTTATTAAAGGGTTTGGAATTAGTGATTTCCCATTTGCCCGATGATATGCCAATTATCTTTTAAGCCTTGTGATTGTTTAATTCACTTATTTCATGATATGTATGATTCCCAAAGTAGTTGTTATATGTTAACCATGCAATAGTTTAATTTAAATGTGTTGTTTATTCTATTTAAATGCTTATATACCAGGCTTGACCCTGATTGGTTTGTTATGCCAGTGGGTGAGGATTCGTTATGCCTATGGGAGAGGATTTTCTATGCCTCAGGGCAAGGATTCGTTAGGCCTAAGGAAGAGGATTTGGTTATGCCTATGTTCATGGTTTTTTCTATTACTACAGTCATGATTTTGAGTTGAATATTTAAATGAAATGACTTATGATACATCATAAAATCCAAATCACAAGCTTGGATTCAATCTTCACTTTACTTAGTGAGATAGCCTCTAAGGTATCTATTGAGTATCCTTTATATGGATGATTGAAAGGAATAGTCTAGACATCAAGACTTATGTAATTCAATGTAATTGAATGGGGGAACTGTACATTATGAATGAAAATGGAAAAAAACTTGTAGGATTCTTTACATTTGAGTATATACAAGTTTGCTACTTTTATTTTTTATACACTACCTATTTCATATACTCATTAACAGATCGACACAATTATTTGGTGGTTTCACACTAGGATTTATTTCTCACACCCTATTTGGTTCATGATTTTGGACCCAAATCATTTATATTGTAGTAGGTGTCGATAGGGAAAGCTCCCTTCTATCGGTACTTGAGATGATGTCTAGGAGAAAGAGAGCATGGGACCGAGTCGTGGCATGCAATTCTTCCTAGTTTCCTTTGTTTAGTTTTGTTTTTGAAATTATATTATGGATTCATATAGTGTACCTTGTTTGGATACTTTCGTAAAACATGTTACATGATGCTTCATCTTTTTTATCGAATGATGCTTAGTTATTTATCTTGTTAGTCTTCCACTATTTATTTCAGTTATATGTTGTTTACTACTTCCACTATTGTATATTATTTTTAGGATATGATACAATATTCCATTGAGGGCATCATTTCTCCACTGTCACACCTTAGGACCTCACTGCTTGTTAGAAGCCTATGCTAGTTTGAGAAATGTGCTAGAGGCATTGTGCCCAACCAGGAACGGGGCACTAGTTGAGTGGCATCCAGACCCAAGATGATACAAAGTTGTATGATAAGAGTTTACTTTTATATTTTTTCATACTATTTGGTGACATTATAAATGGATAAAGAGGAAATGGAGTTTGGTAATTAGATGTTCCTTGAATTAGCTACCTCGTGTATACGGAAAAACCAAATTACCTCGAACTAAATTGTGATTCTTGGATTTTTAGCTATTAAACTTGGTATGATTTCCCCATTAGGTTACACACATGTTTTGTGCTATTATTATTTATATAATTCTGGTTATATTTTTTTGCAACCCAATGAGATTAGGGGATTTCATCTCATGCATCATTTAGGAACTTGTTAGAAATCACAGGTCCTACATTCTTTCCATGCCATCTAGAAAGCATTACTGATTGCATGTTGGTGTGATAGATTTAATTCTAGATATGCATGATGTTTTGATAGATACCATGATAAATATGACTATTGTTCTGATAGGTTTATTGGTATTTGTTATGGTGGAATTGGATACATGAAAAACTTTAATCCCTCAGGAGTATGGGCCCTCTTGGAATGGAATTTGGGGGATCATGTTTCATCCATGAGTTATAAATTGTGTTCTTATGTTCTATATGTGGATGTCAATCTTTGATTCATGGGGAGTATAGGCCCACACAAATTTCAATCTAGCACAAAGTTTCTTTATTTTGGAAAAACAGGGGTTCCATGGATGTTTTAGAGACTTACTATCAGGAATCCCAGACAACACGGTGTGTGGTCCTATAAACCTATGGCAATGGTTCTTCTATTTGGTAAGAAAGGAAATTTTCCAAGTGGATGTTGTGTACTATAAGTATACATAGTGTGGAATATGACTGTGTCACTGTCCATGTGAGAGAAAAAATGGGTTATTTATTTTTGACGCAAACATGTTGTGTACTAAATGTACACCCAGTAAGGTTTTACATAGGCAGACCCATGTGCATCTGGACATGTTAAATTACATGTCTAAGAGGGAAGAACTAATTATATGTCATGTGTCAGCCTGACATGTTGTGTACCTAGGTCTTTTACATGACTAAAAAGGCTAATTTGTACGCCCATGTGAGAGTTTAAAGAGACACACCCTGTGTCGGGATGACACACCATGTTCCTCGGGCGTTTACATGCCGAGACTGGATAGAGTACCAGACCATATAAGGGATTAAGTGTACACACCATGTATGATTCACACACACTGTTTACAATTCTATTTGTGATATTTAGAGGCTTTACTTTTTCTGTTTAGTTCGTGTGCTCATGAACTGTGTACCTTGATAAATAATATTATAATGAGGTGTGTGAGGAATTCTACCTGGGCATCCTCTAGTAGTATGCTAGGAGAGCGGAAATGATCATACCCCAATGGTTGTAGGCCATGGGATACCGGTGGACCATCAAGACATGACATTTTTTGCACCAGTTCATATACCTGAGATAGGTTTGGATACACATTTCTGTGATTGCTTCATGAGGTTTATACAGACCTTTTAGGGAGTACCTCACCCTACCATGTCTATGGAAGAACTGATGCGAGTATTACCACAGTAGCATCCACATACATTTTCAGTTGATGGTAGACCACAAGAAGTAGATTCATGGGTAGAGTCCATTCTTACTATCATTGAGCATCTATAGACACCTCCTGAGAGGAGTTTCAAGCTAGCGACTTATATGCTGTGTGACTCGACAAATAGGTGGTGGGATGTTCTCACAGAGACAGAGCAATATAGGGACATGGAATGGGGATATTTTTAGACAGTATTCTATGACTATTAATTCCCTGAGATGCTGAGGGCCGATAGAGCCTGGGAGTTCATGCATCTAGAGTAAAGAGCTATTTCAGTGATGGACTAATCTTCCTTTTTAATTGATCTTTAGAGATTCTCACCTATTTTAATGGGTGATGATACATCGAGGTCTATGGGATTTGAGAATGGTCTCAGTTATGACATCTGATCATAGTTGAAAGTTTCCAGGTTACATTTTGTATATTCTATCATGAATCAGGAAGTGATTACCAAGAGTAATCTTTGGGAAGCTCGAGGTGTGAAACAGGGAGGTTCAACACCGATATTCGGTACAATCTTGACCGAAAGAAATAAGAATTGTATGAAGATTTCTCGTAGTGATACAAGAAGTCTGAATGTTTCTTCGGGTATCCAAGAGATCAACTATCTTTGTGGAAGATCTGGGCATATGAGGTTGTAGTTACCAATGCACCTTGTCAGGTTCAGAGCTTGTAGAAGGATGTGCCATCTATAGCACTATTGAAGGGCATTTCCACCAGCAACTAGTTATATATGTTCTACACAGACTCCATGTTCAGATCAGGGTCAACAGCTTCTCACCAGTTAAGGAATTGGAATACATTAGGCCATTCATGCCATGGTGGTGGTCGCAGTTGTGTTAGCAACATCATAGGATCTCTACTATAGCTGGGCAAGTCAGCTCAGGGCATCTATGCAGTCTCTCATGGCCATATTATAGGTAAGACTTATGTAGTGCAACTGAACCACTAGGATTAGGATCCCAGTCCTTATACTATAAGAGGTACTATTCTGATCACCTCTGTTTTATCTTTTGTACTCTTCGATACAAGGTTTTATCATAGTTTTAAACATGTTCCCATTGTAGTGAGCCTTGGGATATGTGTTTTATCTTATAATTATGTTATAGATATTGACCCTCCATTATAGATAAGGATAGAAAGTTTATGATATTGAAATAAGTGACCCTTCAGATAGGTGGGTGTTACTTTGTTTGGGATCTCTATGTCTTAGAGATCATAGGGTTTAATGTAATCCTTGGAATAGATTAGATAGATTCCTTTCATGATTTTGCTGATTTCTTTAATTTTAGGGTGAGTTTTATGTTACTAGAGGGTGGATCATTTCTACGTAAGTGTGAATGGGATGTCCAGGTCAGCTAAGCTATACCCGAGCATCATAGGTTGAGTGGGATGAGAGTAAGAATTTCCAGTTTATATCTGGCTGACCATGAAACATGTCAGATAGATTTCCCTTCAGTGGTTGACCATTTCAAGGATGTTTTCCCAGATGAATTTTCAACCTTAACTCCATTAAGATAGGATGATTTCTCTATCAAGCTAGTGATAGAAGCTACATCAGTATCCATTTATCCTTACAAGATGGCTACAACAGAGTTGAAAGAGTTCAATATGAAGCTAGAGGATTTAGAGGCAAACAAGTTTATCTGACCTAGTATTTATATGTGGGTTTGCCAATCCTTTTTGAGAAGAAGGTGGATAGTACCTTCGGGCTATGAATTGACCATCATAAACTAAACTAGATGATACTTAAAAACTAATTTCTGTTACCATATATAGATGACCTGTTTGATCACCTTCAAGGAGGCTGGGTGTTCTCAAAAATCGACTTATGGTTAGCATATCCCCAGGTATGTGTTCGATATTCAAACATTCATCATACCTCATTTTTTAGTTGGAATAGTCTATGTGAGTATCTAGTTATTCCGTTCGGTCTCACGAATGCATCAGTGATTTTCATGGCCCTAAGGAACTAAGTGTTCCATCCTTGAATTCTTTTTTGGTGGTTTTCGTGGATGTTATCTTGATATATTATCATACTTAACCTGATCGTGACACCCATATTAAGATTGTTTTGAGTACATTGAGAGAGAATTAGTTATATGCTAATCTCACAAAGTTCCACTACTAGATGGATCAGATTCACATCCTGGGTTACACCATCTTGGAGACAGGAGTATTAGTGAACCCAGAGAAGGTGGGATCAGTAGTTACCTGGGATAATCCCAAGAACATATTTGAGGTGAAATTTTTTTCTAGGGATGATTGGTTACTATGAGAATTTCATAGAAGAATCTAACGCTTATAAAGACTGTTGATAAGCTAGAAAATAATTGGTGTGAAGTACGTATGGTCAGATTCTTATGAAAATTCCTTTCAAGAGCTGAAATGGAGATTAACATCATCACTGGTACTTATTTTCCGGATCCTGGTAGGATTTTTGCTGTGTACTACGATGTATAAGGTATCAGGATGGGAGAAGTGATTATGTAGGGGTATTGATTCATTGCATACGGGTCTTGGTAGTAGAGGCCACATGATAATAACTATCTGATTCAAGATAATAAATTTTCTAGGATTGTTCATGCCTTATATTGTTGGAGACATTACTTATTGGGGATCATTTTTTTCATGTACACAGACCACAAAAGTCTCAAGTACATCTTTACTCATCATGATATAAATATGAGGTAGAAAATGTGGGTAAAGTTCTTTTAGTATTTTGACTTTGAGCTTGCCTACATGCCTAAAAAAGTTAATCCAGTGGCTGGTGTACTGAGTAGAAGGACTTACATATAGGCTATGCAGGAGGCCAGCAGTGAGTGGCATCTTATGGAGTTGTTCTCTGAGATACATTTGGATGTGCATGATAGTGAAGGACATATTTAATTTCTTTTTTATATGTGTATTCTACCCTCCTGGATAGAGTGAGGATGAGACAACTATCATATTCTGAGGGCCTAGTCCTACAAGAGAGTGTAGCAGGTGATGATCCACCACCTGGTGTGATGGTAGGTGATGATGAGATCTTACATATCCATGGACATGTCTGGGTTCCAATGGACAAACATGAGGAGTTAATGTAGGAGTTTCATTATTTATCTTGGGTAGTTAATCCCAAAGATAACTAGATATAATGTGACTTGCGCTGTCAGTACTAGTGGATGGGTATGAAGAGAGAGGTGGCTGGTTTTGTTATGAGGTGTTCCAGTTATCAGCTGGTTAAGGCAGAACATCAGTGTCCTGATAGGATTTTATAGTAGTTACCTATTCTAGAGTGGAAATGGGATGCTATCATGATGGATTTCATGATTGGTTTACCAAGTTCGGTATGAGGTAATGATGCAGTGCTGGTGCAGCGCAATAGACTTACGAATATTTCTAACTTCTTTCCAATCAATAACACCTTCGGTGTTGATGATATAGGGATTTTATATATTTTTGAGGAGGTATGACTTCATTGGGTCCCTCATTATATCATTTCAGATAGGGATTAATTATTTACATCTATTTTCTGGTAGAGTATTTATAGGTCTTTGGGTACACAAGTGCTTCTGAGCATAGTATACCACCCTCAGACTGTTGGTTAGTCATAGTGTACAATACAAGTGTTGCAAGAAATGTTGTGAGCATGCGTCCAAGACATTAGGGGATCTTGGGAAAAGAATATTCCCCTAGTTGAATTTTACTACAAAAATAGTTTCCAAGAGACTATAGAGATGGAAATTTATGAGGATTTGTATGGTAGGTCATGCTGATCACCCCTGTGTTGGTTGGATGTGGGTGAGGCTATTTTATGGGGACCACGTCTCATGTTGGAGACTTTCGAGAAGGTCTAGTTGATTAAGAATTGGAAGGATACTATATAGTCTCATCGAAAATATCACACCGATCAACTAAAATGACCTCTGGAGTTCAGGATCATGGATCAAGTTTTCTTGCATGTTTCATTGAAGTTGGGACACAAGAGAATTAGAAGATAGGGTAAGAATTCATTGAGATTTGTCAGTCTCTTTTAGATTCTTGAGTGGTCAGTCTTGTTTCCTATAAATTGAAGTCACCTTAGTGGTATGGGGATATTCACAATGTATTTAAAATTTCCCAGTTACAACATTAATTTTTAGACCCATCTATCAACTTTCAACACAATGAAGTGGAGTTGTAAGAAGGTGTATCTTTTAAGGAGTATCCCATTCGTATTGTTGATCGTGGCCTAAAGATTATCTGTGTTTGGTTTGTTCCATTAGTACGGGTGTTATGATAGCATGTTCAAGTGTAGGATAAAACTTGGTAGTGTGAGTCTGGAATATGATCACAGTGGTCGTAGTTTTTCGTAGATATTTCATTATCACCCTAGAAAGGTAAATTCGGGGATGAATTGTTTTAAGGGAGAAATTAGTAATAACCCAGTCTTTCCTAGAGGTATGGATATTTTAATTTTAGTCTATAATTATGAAAATTGGGGAAATGTGTTTGAAAGGCTAGTTGGTGGCCAGTTACACGACGTGACTGGGAACTACACGTCGTGTACTTTTAGGTACATAGAGTGTATACAAGGCTACATGCCATTTAATCTTGGTATATGAACAAGTAATGGTATGGCCATAATTTGTACAAACATAGAGTGTAGTCTAAATTAAACATCATGTAATTGTTTATTGATTAAATTGGATAGTAGTTTCATATTTCATAAGACGAATAGAAGGCTCGCCCCATTACATGGACAACATCACCGGATGAGATTTTCCTTCCCAATTGATCATATAAACCATGATTCCTTCATCATCGCTTGCAATGGAACCCAATCGGGGAGCTCTCGATTCCTCTTGATCGTTTTGTTTCTGGATTTATTCTCTCAATCTAATTATTTAAGTCCAAGCGTCTATACCTATTTTTTATATCTACTCCATTCTGGGGAGAATAAAAGCATGATTCTGGATGAAGAGAGTTGCACTTCAACGAGGTTGGTGGTCTTGTGCCTTTGCTGAATGTCAAGTTGTTTATATGTGTCGTATTTCCATTTTCCCAGGATTAGGGTGTAAAAAAGAAAGTAAATTAACCATTGTTATTGACTAATGATGACTAGGTCATTAGTTAAATTAATTTAAGAATATTTGAGATTTTTGGTTTGATTAACGGCCACCCCATGGGTGCATTCCCCTAGAAAGACTGTTTATGGCAATTTTGATGAGGTTTCCTATGAGGAATGACTTTTTTCCATTATTGGGTTGTTAAGTACGAATTTCATTTATAATGTAATTTCAACTGTGGTAAATTATGATTCATTTGATTAAAGGGTTTGGGATTAGTGATTGCCTCTTTACCTCGTGATATTCCAATTATCATTTAAGCTGTGTGATAGTTTTTTTCAATTATTGATTGATATATATGATTCCCACATGAGTTGTTATATGTTAACAATGTAAATGTTTAATTTACTTGTGTTGTTTATTATGCTAAAATGTTGATATATCGGGCTTGACCCTGATAGATTTTTTATGCCTATGGTGAGGATTTGTTATGCCTATTGGTGAGGATTTATAAGGTCTGAAGGAGTGGATTTAGTTATTTCTACATGCATGTTTTTTTATATGCATTCGAGCAAGATGTTGAGTTGAATATTGAAATGGAAGGACTTATGATGTGTCTTCCACGAAAAAGAACAGGATTGTATTCGGTCTTCACTTTACTTGTTGAGATAATCTTCTTAGGTATCTATTGAGTATAATTTATTAAGGGGATTGATAAGCTTAGGATAAATCTCAATTCTAATGTAATTCAATTAAATTTAATGGTTTAACTGAACATAATTAATGAAAATGGAAAACATGACTTGTAGAATTGTTTACTTTTTAGTACTTCCTAGTTTACTGCTTTTATTTTTTGTAAAATACCTGTTCCATATACTCACTGAAAGATAGTCAAAGATCTTTGGTGGTTTCCTACTATGATATATTTATCACACCTTATTTGGTTTATGCTTTTGGAACCGAATAGATTATATTGTTGCAATTTTCAATAAGTGAAAACTCCCCTCTACAGGTAGTTGAGATAATATTTAGAAGCATGAGATAATGGGACCGAACCATGGATTGTGATGCTTCCTAGTTTCGTTTGTTTCATTTTATTTAGGAACTTATAATGTGGATTCATGTAGTATACCTTGGTTGACAACTATCCTAGAATATTTGACATGACGCATCATATTTTGTGTTGAATGATGCTCAGTTATTTATATTATTAGTCTTTTGTTGTTTATTTTAGTTATATAGTGTTTAATGTTTCCTCTGTTCTGCATTATTTTTACGATGTCTTACCCTCTGCCAATAAAGGCATATATTCCACAATATCACACCCTAGGCCCTTACTTCTAGTCTATAGCCTCTGGCATTTGAGGAAATGTCCTTCAGACCATATAGACAACAGGGTACGGTGCACCAATTGAGTGGCATCTAGACCTCGGAAGTTATGGCCATGTCAATTGAAACATGTCACATTATTTCCTACGGTGTTTAATCGTGGTTTTTACTTTATATTAATCCTTTTTTATTATCATTTAAATTTACACTTTTTCATGTTCTTAATTCAGTGATTTACAAGTAACCATCAATGAGTTGAGAAATATCTTATAATATTATTATCATTTTTTTAGATTGTTATGGGTTTTAAATTTACTATACATTTCCTTTATTATACCCATTATTGTGGGTTGTGAGTGATTTTTTAATAGGGACATATAAATTTGTTATAAATTCCATCCTTGGAATTTGTTTCCTTTAAATGTTTATTTTAAAGCAAGCGGGGTTTGTTTTAAAAGTATGGTGTTTGAAAATTATAATACAATCTATTTATTTTATAATTTAAAGTGGATTTTTAAAGAAAAATAAAATAAAATTGTTGTTTTTTAAAATGACATTACCTTACAAAGTCCTCCATTACATATTTCTTTAAATTTCATGTTAGGAAAAGTTTTATGTAGTACATCTAGTTTTTTTCTATTTTTATAATGGAAATGAAAACCCTGATTTATTATTTCATTTTTTTCAAAAATAGAAATATTTTTTAATTATAATTGTTCTGTGAATAGACTAAAAGGGGTATATTAATGACCATTGTATAAAATCTGATATTGTTAATTTTTTGAGTATGGATTCATTATGTTTTTGGAAAGTTTCATGTTGTGACTTTTAGGTTGGATTGCTACCAATTTTTGTGGGGATGTGGGGGATTTTTTTGTTCTTGTTGTGATATTTGAGCAACATAGAGATATTGTGGGTTGTCACCTATTTTATTTCCTGCAATTTAAGGGAATGTGGTGTTTCGGAATCTTCAGACACCATTTTCATTATATTATTGTTTTAATTATCTTATTTTTGGAATTTTTTATGCTAGTATAAAAAAAATTTCATATATTGTATTTGTTTTATTAAAGAATAATTTTATGATGAGATTATTCCAATTTTGGATGTAATATTTTTTATTTTTACTTATTCATTTTGGAATGTTCATTTAATGTAAGGATTCTTCATGTTGGGTTCCTAAGTATAACAATTTTGGAACCTTATTAACATGATAGTTAAAAAAAATCTAGTCATTAACTTATGATACCATAGTTCTTATCACCACCTTGGGGAAACCGAGAATGCACCATAGGCCATATGAAAATTGTTCTGAGTGATGTATCTGATCATGTTAGTCTGATTCACTAAATCATTAATAAATTATTTTATTAAAATAATATCTTCATAATAATATCATTTATTCTAATTGTGATGATTTAAAGAGGGTTATAGTTATTTTATTCCATTGATCATCCATAATATTTATCTATGTTTTTAGCATAATTTATTAATCAATAATATATGACAAAAACAATAAAAAATAAAAGTATTATACTTTTAATATTCCTCAAAATATAATTTAGTTACTATTTTTATTCATAGAATTAACACAAGTTCATATAATTTAATATGGATTTATAAATATTTTAATTTTTTACAAAAAAATTAAAATTTAATAAACATGAATTATTTGAAATATCAATATCACATCTATTTAATCATAAAAAATTTATTTTCAAGTTCAAAATAAGGTTATACTCCTTTTTAAAACTTGTTTTCCCATTGTTTACTATCCCCCATTGAATATGACATATTTATTTGTTTGCAAAACATAAAAATATATTTAATTACATAATAAAATAATAATAATGTGTTCATGACTTCAAAACATGAAAAATTACTATAATATAATAAATTTTCCACAAATACATGTTTTCTAACTTGTTAAACATTTTATTTTTTGTAATTTTGATTAAATTTATGATTAATTTTTTAAAAATAATAATTTTATAAATAGAAAAAAATTCAACACAGTAAACACATTTCAAATAATATTAACTTAAAAAATAATTTCTTTCTCATTATCATAATTTTCAATGAAATCTAATTATAAAACCACACTTCCAAAAGAATATAATTTCTACCAATTTTCAATCTAATCAAAAATTCATTTTAATTATCAATGAGATGACTGTTATTATCCACTAAGTAAAATAAATACTTATTCTAGAAAAAATCATGATTAATTTTATAATTTGTTTATCTATTTTAATTAAAAAAATTCTAATATCATGTAAATATGTTTTATAAAGTAACATCAATTATATAATATCACTTGTAGTTTCCATAATAGGATACATGATTTCAAAATATTGTTTTAAATTCACATCTATTTCTATAAGAAGCTTTATATTAATTAATATTTTTTCAATAAATTAACAATTTTTATTATCCATATTTATTAAATATTTAATTCATCAATGATTTTTCAATTTTTTATCTTCCATTTCCCTTAATAATAACATATTATTAGTTGCTTGATTTATAAATTCATTATGATCTCTATTTAAGTATCCTCTTCATCTCTATTATCTTAAAACTTACCAAAACATCAATATACTACTTTGAAAATTGTTATTGGAAACAAAATAAAATCATATTGATCAATATTTGATAATAATTAAAAATCACTATCATTGAATTAATAAATGTTATATAAGGATAGAAATTCTATTAGTTTAATTTTATGAAATTTTAGTTTATTTTTTTCAAAGAATTTATCATTAAAAAAGTTAATAACATTTCATCCCAACCATCATTGGAATAATATACGTATATGAATCATAAAAATTCAGTTTATAAATTAATAAAAATAAAGTCAAGATTTAATACTCTTTAAAATAAGAGACTACTTTCCCTTTTGTGTTTCCCTTAATTACTTTTAATACTCATTATTATGAAGTAAAATATATTTTTAATTTATTTTATCATTTATATAATCCTCAAAATCATGATATTAATCTAATTTATTTCCCATTTTACATTGTTAAAGTTATTATTAATTAAATTTAAATAAACTTCTCATGTATACAATTTTTATTTATAATTAATCTTATAATCCTTTAATAAAAAACTCACACATAGTGAAATTATCAAGATAAAATTAATCCAAATAATTCTATTTATATTTAAAGACATTAACATTGGATCTCTCATTATTATTCTGAAAACTTTCTTCAAAATAAATAATTTTAAAGACTCTCTATATACCATTAATAATACCCAATGGTTTATTTAAAAAATAAATAAATCATCTACTAATCTATCATATAACAAAAATACATACTTAAGTATTTTATACAACATTTAACATTTAGTTTCATTAAATATCACATAACCATGATATATATTTTTCATCTAATCTGAAATGTACTCATTACACTTATAATTAAAAGCCTTTATAAATTCCATTCAAGATAATATAGGATGAATTTTACATATATATATATATATATATATATCAAATCTATTATTTCTAATATTATATTAAAAAATAATTTTAATAATATCTTCCTCGATGTTTTAAAAAATATATTCAAAACGATATATATATATACTATTTCAAAAATTTAGATATATATACTAACCTTATTTCATTTAATTTTTTGAAATTTTATAAATTTAAAATTGGTATAAAATTTCACTCTCTAAAATTCAAATGATCCTTTACGAAGATGAAAATTTCATTAACTAAATGAAATATAATTAAAATACATAATGAAATGAAAACATTGAAAGTTATTCTACTAATAGAGGTGGTCTTAGGATGTTAACCCTACAATATGTTGGGGATAAATCTGTGTAATATTTTTTTCTAGATAACTATAGGATCAAATAAAATCAAATATCATTATATATTATGATAAGAAAAAATATTTTTCAATATGTAATTCTTTTTTGTACAAAAATAATAAATATACCATCAATAATAATATAATTTCAATAAGGATCATTAATCATTTGAAGTTACTATGTTCTTTACATGACCATGAATTACAAGTTGTAATAATTTATTGTTAATAATATATTGAGTAACCTAAACATGATTAAAATTATTTTTACTTTTTAATTTTATTTTTTAGACTAATATGTTAGTAGAGATAAAATAACATCAATAATGTTAATTTATTGTTCTTTATTTAATTTTTATAAATTGATAAATCTTTTTCAAGGTGTAAATTATTCATGAACTATCTAAGAATAAAAGCTTTCATCACAAATTAATTCATTAAAAATATGTAAAAATTCATCTTAAATTATCATCTTAAATTGTATTAAAAATAATTTTATATAATATCTTATGAAAAACCATTACAAGAAGTTAATTAAAATAAAAAATAGATACTCATAGTTATAAAATTTCAATGGTTGAAACATTATCTTTTTACTAGCAATCCATGGTACAAACCTTGTATTTTTAATCACCAATAAAAAAAATATTTTCTCAATTAGTTATATTAAAATAAAGAACCCACATTTTTCCACTATGTTAAATGTTATTAATTGATTTTTCAATATATACTAAAATTTGGAGGAAAACCTTATTATCACTTTGATGTGATTATGTTATATACAATATAAACATATTATGTTTATTAAGATCTTATTTTTCAATGTATATTAGAAAAAATAAATGAAAAAAATATAAAAAATAATTGACAAAACTAATTTAGGGAACCCATTATAAGAAGTGGATCATTAATAACACAAAAAATAATCAATAACTTATAATAATATTATTATTAAATAAAATACCAAGATATATTTTATTTAACCCAATATACAAGGAATAATTATATATTCTACATCACATATCATATACATTGTGAATTTATTTATAGATTATACTTCAAACAGTCCGGGAGGTTAAGGAATCTTTTAAAACATCTATATATCATAAATTCATAAAAATAATCATAAAAAACTTGATCATATATCTTCAAAGAATATTTTTGACATATAGAAAAAAAATCAACTATATGATCATAATATTTCAACGATCACAATTTTTATTTTTATAAAATGTAATACAATATTCCATCAAAGAACATATATTCCACGATTGAATATATAATATATTAGTTTAATGGTATAAATCCAACCAAAATACTATTCAATCCCAATATTACAAAGAATATTTTCTATAATAATTATAAAATATTAGAAAAAATGAACATAATGTGTACTCTACTAACATGAAATATATTATTAAATTTACATTTACATTTATATAGAGCACATTAATAATCCCCATGATTAAAAATCTCATGAACGTTTTCCATAATTGAATAAAAATATAGTTCTTGAATAATATAGTTTTGTTCTTATATAATCAATAATAAGACAATAATTTTGTTAAATGAATAATAAAATTATCATCCTTAAAAAAATATCCCTAATTCATGAAAAAAAATTGAACAAAATTTTGACAAATAATATTTATGAAATAAAATATTCCCTTTTAGGAAATAAATTTTAGTAAATATATTTTTCTAGAAAAGCTTTTTTAGGATTAAAAAAATGAATAATAATCTATATTTCAAATATAATTATAGGATATATAAAGAAATCATTTAATCATTTTGAATAATAGTAATCCATATAACATAGGACATGAAAAAATTTACTAATTAGTCATTAGAATGATTAATGAAAGACAAAAGACATTACAATAATAATTTATCATGAGTTGTATAAAATTTATCAACATTAGTTCCTAAAAATACTACAAAAAATAATCATCATTTTGTTTAAAAATTATATTCAAGACCCATTTACAATGTATCATAAATTTTCTTTTAATAAAAATATGTTGATATAAAATTTAATCAACTAACTTCCGATACCTTATTATTAGTATTTCAAGTGGTCAATCATTATCAAATTAATTAGGTGGTATATTATTCATGTCTCTAATATTTTTTTCCAATAACATAATAAAAAAATGAAAAGGAATTATTATATGAAAACTTTATTGGAGTATTTATAACATTAAATCAATACAAAAATGTGGTACATGAGAAAGAATAATAAATTATCATTTATATAAATCTAAAATCATTTATGGGGTCATTTGGATTGTAAAAAATTCTAAAATATGTTCTAATGATCCAAACAATGATTTCATATAATATTATTTTCAAATGTGATTGAATGAAATGTTCATCATAATGTTTTAGGGTAATCCTTTTATTTTATTTATAGTATATGAAACGTAATATTTTGAGTATAAAGTTTTTTGTAATGTTTTAAAATGATTAATGAAAGAGTAATGGAAGAAAAAACATCAAAATTAATAAATATAATGTCACCCAAACATGTAATTCTTATTGTGCACAAAAACCCACTCAATAAGGAATTCATAGGTTATTAACTAGTAATACCAAAGGATCACATGTGACATTACATGTAATATCCCTAAATACCTCACTAAATGGTGAAAAATGTATGTGATAAACTATATATAATATATTCACATATATAGAAATATAATCTCCAAAATAAAAAAGATCTATGATAGGAGTAAGTATTTTAAGAATTTGTTTTCCTAAATAAATGATAAATATCAAACAATTTGATGAATTTATTGTTGGAGTATATAGTGTGGGATTGAAAAACATGTATGGAAGACATTTAAAATTAATGTTAAAAAATTAATTTTTTAATATAATTGTTTTAGAAAATTTAATGTGATGGAGATTCTTCAAAAATGAAAACATGAATCAAAAATTGAATAAGAGGAAAGAGTAAATTTTTAGTTCCTACAACATGAAAAAAATCACTTGTATTCTTATATAATTTTAAGGAGATATATGAGATAGATAATGAGAGTTTATAAATTCTACCTATATTTATAGAGAATATTTTTTAACAAAATATTACTTATCTTCAAACCCATATAATAGACTAATATAATTTGGTTAATTCCACTGAATATTATTTTTAGAATATTTGTAAAAAAATTGAATTAATGTTATTTTTACATGTATTTTTCATCGAAATTAGTATTATTCAATTTATATTGTTATTATTTATTTTAATTTTACCCACCTAAAAAATTGTTTTATTTGTAAAAAATATATATTTAAATGAGTCCATTCATTAAAAAACAATTTTTTATTTCTAATAAATTACAATATAGGTAAGAGGTCTATATGAATTTTTCCATGAATAAAACATATTTTGAGTAGCATAAATGAAATTAATAAATTTAAAATAATATTTAGATAATAATATAGAAATACATTTCATAATATACACCTATATTATTTTAATATTCAACTTTAAATTTATTATTTTTTAAAAATTAACCAAAATTCAATAATTTATAATTTTTACTACTTAATTGAAAATTAGATGCCTATTAAATTCACCACCAAATAATAACAATCAATGAATACTTAATTGAACTATCTATGAATATCTTTAAATCATTTTTGGATTTTATATGAAATTTCAATCATCAAGGATTAAGTGGTAACCCCTGATTTTGTTTGGGTCCAACCAAAATTAAAAAAAAAAGGATCCATTCAAAACAATAATCATAATAAAGGATACATAAGTAGATTTTAGGAAATAAAAGCATTTGGAACACTAAAATGAGTGACCTGAGGATACCTGCCATCAATTTTTGAGGGATAAATGGACTTGATTCACATGAACCAAAATATTGAGAAAAATTTGTGTCGGTCATTGGAAATCTTTACCACTAACAAATATTCATCTCCACCAGTCACCATCACCATATACCACCCAAACCATTACATCACCACTATAAAAAAATATCACCCCAATAGTGATAGATATATTCCCTAATTAATTATATATATATAATGACATATATTGGTCATTTACATGAAAGGTATGTACCACTTTTTTCCACTGGTTTTCATAAGCCGATCCAATTTTATATTCTCATGTTGTAATCATTTATTATACCTTTTCATGATATGAAACATATGGTAGGAGAACCATTTATATGATGAATGAATATACAGGTTGATTCATTTATTCAAGAATTATAACACATGAACAAATGAAGGCTGTTGAGGATCATCTTTTATAACCTATGTACACAACTGTCATGTGATAGTAGTCAGGATATACTTTCAATATGTGAACAGATGAAACTCAAATAACTAAAAAATATCTTTTTCATTATCCATTACTCTATGGGATCAATCAAGCTAGAGAGGAATGATATATCCCATTCAGGAATTTTATGATTCACTTGAACTATGGATATACTATTGATAAGAGATGTATTTCAACTTCCATTGGAAACTCTTTATCAAACCAATGTGGTTGGTTTTAAAATGATACGGGTTATCTCTAGTGTAGAGTATAAATGATTTATAAAAAATTTCATTTTATACAATTAATTAATGTTATATATATATTATGGTTTATTATAGAAATATTATTTTAAACTAAATCAATAGATCATTATCATATTTATATGAAATCCTTTAGTGGTATCAAATTGAAAAAAATTACTTACATATATAAAATTTTTCTTAGAAAAAATAATCCAAAAATCAAATAACTATTTTTCAGGTGTTACAAAAGCATGAACCAATATATTAACCTTTTTTACTAAGGATACATAAAAGTTGTGATAGACTTACCATTACGTGAAGGATTTCACATGAACATAATTTTTTTCTTTAATGTCCCATAAAATTAAATGAGCCACTGTGTAAAGTTATTTAATGCTTACCTTTATACAACATATGGAATTTTAAGGTTACCCTTACATAGAAGAGTTATATGTAAGGTTCCCCTAATCTAACTTTATGTAATAGTTTTTTTGAGGAATTTGATTAAAGTAATAACATGTAATTAAAATTACATAACTAAAATTGTTTCATTACATTAATGCAGCTCGAGGTCTATCTATACACTGGATTTACGAAACTAGTTCTGCCCTTAACTGAGGGTTTCATAATCAGATTACCCATATACAGAGTTGTCACGACCCATCCTCGGGGCCCGTTCCGTGACTACCCCAATCCCGCCTTCCATAGGCCAAGGACTGGCGACTAGCACCAAAGGTGTAAAATCCCGATATCTGGGAAGGAATTGCCTTTATAAAAGAAAACAAGCACCACAGAGTACAAGCGGAAGCAAAAAACTAAGTACAAAAGAAATGCTGAAAAGTTAATGGTCCAGAATAAAAACCCAAAAGAAAGTACGACTACAACTGAACAAGGTACAACAGCAAAAAGACAAACAGCTGGAAGAAGGAAGCAGTTGTTGGGTCTTCCTCCTCGGATCCTACCTGAAGGGTAGGTATAGATAGCGTAGCTCCTGGTCTCCCACCATGGATCCTACCTGAAGGGTAGGTACAGATAGCCTCCTCCACATTCTCGTCCATCAACCTCCTCTATGAGTCGTCACGTCGTGTAGTACACCTCCGGGTACTGACTCGTCGTGTAGTCCACCTCCGGGTACCGACCAGTCCTCGAACACTCGGCCTCCGTCAGCACTGCCTGTCGTCTGCAACCAACACAACGAGGTGCGGGAATATCCCATGCAGGGGTGAGTATAACGATACTCAGTAGGGACCCCGAGACCCTCAAGGTCTCACTAAAACAACAAGGATAACCATAAGAAGATCTCAACAGATAACCTCTACTTAGATATATGCCCATACATATACCTAAGTTATCAAGTAACTCATCTCAATCATGAGGAAACACAAGGATTGTGAAATCAACGGATAACCACTACCCAGGTATATGCCCATACATATACCTAAGTTATTAAGCGACCCATCTCAATCATGAGGTAAACACAAAGGTCAAAAGATTCAGCTCAAACCAGTATTTTCATTATCAAAACTATAAATGTTGGAGAGATCTGTCTCTGGAGTGTACAGCGGTCCTGTCATGACTCTGAGGTACTGCTCACTAACCTAAGACTGTTGAGGTACTCCTCCTATCGAGTACTGCAGGCCTGCCACCTCACACAGTAGTGCTTCCCGCCCAGGTCTGCCACCCAAACACAGTAGTGCTCCCCCCTCATAGCCTATAGAGGTACTCCTCCTGTCGAGTACCACGGGTATGCCACCTCACATAGTACTTATCCTCCACTATGGGTCTGCCACCTCACAAAGTAGTTCTCCCCACTGGGCTACGTAAGTCACTCCGAATCGAATCGGACAAGCAGTCTTCAGGTCTCTGCCGGCTACACGGTCTCCATACTCTGCACGCTCGTCTTTGGGAGGGTCCGCTCCACGAGCTACAAGTCGATACTCCAAGTATCTCAAAGTCCCACAAAGAAGTATCTCAAAGGACCGCCTAGTCATAGGGGTCTCAACGCAACAGACGACGCGTCAATCGGACGCCCGGTCTGTGAGTTATTAGCCTTTTCGTCCTAGGGGCCCGGTTGGTTTCATGTGCGAACCAATCCGGCCGTAACTCAACTATACCCCGAACACTCATAGGGTATACTCATGGGGACCGTTTCTCAACGAGATCACCAACACCGCTGACGGTTCGTCAAACGGACGTTCTGTCAGAAAGGTATCAGCTTTTCCGTTCCATGGGCCCGATTGGATTTCGGATGCGATCCCATCCGGCCACTATCCAACTGTATCCAAAACTCAGGCGAAGTATGCCAAAAGTTCCGTATCGTCAACAAGAACGCAATGAGACAGATGGCGCGTCAATCGGACGCCCGGTCTGTGAGTTATTGGATTTTTCGTTCCAGAGGCCCGGTTGGTTTCGTGAGTGAACCAACCCGACCGCACTCTGACGACATCCAAACCTCGAGCGGAGTAAGCCAAAAGATCCATCTCACTTAGATCAATTCACCAAAGCTGACGGCATGTCAATCGGACGTCCGTAGCTCAAGATATTAGCGTTTCCGCTCCGAGGGCCCGGTTGGTTTCGTGTACGAACCAACCCAGCCGAACCCAAAGTATTACGAAACCTTGAGTGGGATATACCAAAACGACCGTCTCGATCAAAGGATCGTGTTTCCACTGACGGAGCGTCGTTAGGAGGCCCGTATCTCAAGATACAGGAAAAATACCGAAAATGGTCCGAATGCGGGGGGTCCGGGCCAGGGCGCGGCCCGGCCGGTCAGACCGGCCTGGCTCGGCTCGGCCGAGCGCCGCAGGGCGCTGCCCCCGCAGTTTGGAGGTGCTGTGGCCCTCGAAGGGCCACGTTGTCAAGCGGACGCGGCTTCTGCCGCATCCCGTGCGAGCGAGCTGGACCCGTGGGTCCGCTGGCCACCGTCGGCGGCTTCCGCGGGCCCCCAGAGTTGCTCCGGTGGTCTGTTTTCCTTCCCGTCTGCGCCGTCATTCCTCTCGGGTTCTGTTCTTCACTGCAGGATCATTATAACGCCCTTGCATCACGTTTTTCCGTCGCCCGCCAAATCCGCACAACCACGAAGAACGGTGGAGGGTTGTCGGGTCGTGTTCGTTCCGCCCGTACCCTCCGCGTTAGATAAAAACAACGGGAGAAATTATTCAACACATAAACCAACAATTTTAATAAAATAAAATAGTTCATATGAATCCGGTTCTTTAATTTATTTTAAGAAACGTTCATGGGAATATAAAATATTCAAAACAACACCTACCTCGTCAAGTCCTCGCACGAGGGTTCTTTGCGGATTTGATCACCATGGAAGGAGGTGATCGTCATGCCGCGGAAGGTGTCGCGTCATCACGGAAGGGAGTCGTGTCGTCGTGGAAGGGTGTCGCATTGTCGAGCTCCAAGGTTCAAGAACAAAAAGATTTAATTAATAATAATTAAATCTGTGTGTTGATAAAAAAACCACAAAGGAGTTATAAAAGGAACCCGAAATCTCTTACCTCCAACAGATGATTGAAGATTTCGTTGCGGAGGAAGGAACGTCGCAGAAGAGGAAACGTCGGCGTCGCGGCACACGGTGTCGCGTCGTCGATTTCCGCAGTTTCGTAGTTCTTCATTGGAGGCCAGAGTTCTTCACGTTCTTCGCGTTCTTCGCGTTCTTCGCGTTCTTCGCGTTCTTCGCGTTCTTCGCGTTCTTCGCGTTCTTCGCGAAGATGGGTGAAGGCACAAGAATTTTGTCAAAGGTCTCCCAACGTGTAATCCTCAAGATGTGGCGTTGGTCTTATTTTATTACTACGCCAACGGATTTCAAACTGGTTAAGAAACGAATAAAGAGATAAGTAAGGACCCATTAATTCGTATAATTAATTCAATGAAATAAAATGCCCGATTAATTCAACGAAGAAAACCGCCCAATTAATTGGTGCGTTAAGAAATTAAGAAAACGCGTCAGTTGACTTTCAAAATGACGGGTTTTCGCGGGTGCATTACTTAGCGTAAAATAAACGGTGGGGCTCGTGCGTGTCCCACCTCACAAATATCCTACCAAGAGGGTAGGATATTATTGGATATCACCATATCCGTAACAACTCCACTTAAGCAGCTTTAAGTGGATTTTCGGTGGCTTCCAAGTGGCTTAAGTGAAATAAAATAAAGTTTGTCGCACAATTATTTTATTTCTTAACTTTAAGCCCGAAAATTAAAAACCAAACCCGAGCAAACGCAACTCCGGAAGAGGCGTTTCTAAGCAATTACTGGCACTACGATTCCATCGGTGCCCTCAGAATTCAATTCCGAGCACCGGTTCAAAAGTTAGAAAAACCCGCTCGTACGTTCACTGAATGTACCCGAGACAAACTTCGGAAATTGATTCCGGGCACACCGGGCCTCGGAATCAGGTGTCGTTAGAAACTGCGTTCTTGTAAAATTACAAAAAAAATTAAGAAAAAAATTTCCTTGGAATTTACAGGTATTTACAAGAGTGTCCGTTTAAGGCTATAAAGAGTTTACTGAAACATTGAATAAGGATTATATGTATGTGTAACATAGAATTGTTTTAAAGTAATTAATTTTTTATACATATATAATGATTTAATGTCTAATATAGTGTATATAACTCATATTAAATGTAACGCCCTGACCCCAGATACACAGAGTCGGTGCATTACTTCGTAACATTGGCATCATCACAAAAGATCAAGTCTCGAAAGACCGATTAGTTTAGTAGCCTTGGAAATACTAGATACATTCGTAAATGTTACATTACATCATAAAGTAAAAAAACTACAATAACAAAGTCTCCATAGTACACACTCATATCCTCTTCTGACAATCCCTGCAGGTCATTCATAAAATACTTCTTCACATCCTGGAAAATATTAAAACATTGGAAGGGGTGAGCTCAGATGCTCAGTAAGGATAACAATATTGCGGAAGCTTTCATAAATAAAAATTTAAATTTAAGTCAATGTATAACTAAAACAAAAGCCTTTTTAAACTTGAACTTCAGCATAATATGGAAAAAATAAAATTAAATAATGTCATTTACTTACTCACATGGATATTCTACTAGTCGAATAATCACATGCAATATCAATAACCACTTTCATAATGAGGGAATGTATAATGCCAGACATTCTGAAACATTTTGTCAAGGCCTCAGCCAAGACGTCTAAAATGATTAAGGCCTCAGCCAAAACCATAAATCAATTTGGGAAAGGGCCTCGGCCAATTCCACTTCTAGTTGTCTCATGAGACCTACCGATGCATCGAGGAGCTATTGCGGTCTCCACCCATCACTTATTAAGTCCAATACATTCCTCATATGAATAGGTTTAAACATATCATAAACCATAACATAATCGTATCTCATAAAACATGCATAAAGGAAACATAACATTTCCACATTTCAATCACAGGATATCAATACAACACATTGATATAATAAAAACACTTTCAAAACCATTTTCAATACCAAAATAAAAGAAAGATAAAACTTTGTATTTATTTTTCATTAAAAAAATGATGGCTTGTAGAGGAAGCCAAAACTCAAATAATTGTCACGGCGGCGGAGAAGTCATTGTCGCCGCATAAGTACGGAAAGAAAAACATTCCCTTTTTTGGTTTAGCAAAACGCTTCGTATAAAAAAGATTCCTTTTGAATAAACATAAAAGTCAAAGGGGTTTATACACCATATAAAAGAAATTTGTGTATAAAACCAAATATGCCTCAATGAAAGGGGATTGAGACTAAGTCCATAAAAAGATCATTTTTTTTAAATAAAGTACATCTATAATGTGTATTCACTATAAGTACACATAAATAATGTAAAAATACAATATAGGACATAATAATATCATGACATAATTTGAAAGTAGGAGATTAACCCAAAGAATGGAAATTGGGTTAAAAAGTTCCCTTACCTTGCGTCCTTTCCTGACTCGACCGTTCTTTAACTTCCTGAATAATAAAATAGAGTTAATTTCTATTAACCTAAGAACCTTTTTCACATTCATTATTCCTTTTATATCCCTTATTACCATGTTATGAACATTATGTATTTATTTAAGTTAATAACGGTCGTTTTGTCGATCTTTGGTACTTGAGTCAAAAATAAACTTCCTATAATTTCAAGTTGTTCATGTTGTGAAATATCCATTATATCCAGAATTATATTCATTATGTAGATATCTATATATGATATATTTCCAGTATATACATTCATTCATAATGTCACGTAACATTTAGAGATAAGAAATGAAATGCACCGTTCATGGAGACGGTAACCCGTACGTACGCATGAACACTACTTTCATTTCTATTTCGTATTTAATGGAACGGAATCATAATGATATAAATTTATAAAATAATTACAGTATAATATAGTGTATAATACCATTTAATCCATCCTTTATACATCCCACATATGGCATTAACGATTCAAATCACTTTGAGGGGGCGGTAGTCCGCACTTCCTAAAATGAAATTATCGCGTTTTACCCATAATGGAAATCATAAAGTATTCCATAAATGAGAAATACAGAAGCATAAGTAAAACATAGACACATTATCTATCATATATAAATATAGTGACATCTTAATGGCCACCTTTGAAGGTGTTATATGAGTGTTGAACAATCATCGTTTCGTGAGGCAGAAATTCGTCATCCACAGAAACCGTATGTTCTTTAACCATTAGATGTAGGTGTGTGTAAGTGTAGCTCAAATACTTCTTATAACAACATCCTAGTATATTTAGGATACTGGTTTTGTGACAAAAGAAATGAATAAAAAGATTTTAGGGGGTTGGAGAAGAAAAATAAAACAAAACAACATTAGAGAAGACATTACCTCAAAACCGGGTAACTCTTTTTGATTTGAGCCAAAGGCATCCTTGAGAAGAGTTCTGCCCAAATTGAGGCTTCTAGTAGTAAGAGGGAGAATTTGGGATAGTATTTGGGCAGATTTTGGCTGAGCCAAATGGATTGAAGGTGTGAATAAGGTGGGAGAGGTGGGGGCCTTTTATAAGTGGAGAGGAGGGGCTCTTTTGGAAAGATTGAAATGTTACATTATTACACAATGCTTTTCGGATTCTAAAGGTCCCACACTCATATAATTCGTGGATAAGGTGATAAGGGTTCGAAATATACCCATCCAATAGTCTTTGGACAAGTTTAAGCCTTGGATTTAACATTATCTTTTCAGTTTACTAATATCGTTAAATAATGTGGTCATCGCTGCATCATAATTATGTCATAAATAATTTAATTTATTTAATGTCTAAAAATTATAAAAAAAATACTATGATGTAGGAAATCTTTTTAGATTTTTAATGAATATTTATAGTCAAAATTCGGACATGTGTAACCCCACTTAAAAACTGTTTTAGTAAAACAACTCATGTTTGTGTCAATTTAATTTTAACATTAAATAAATATATATTAATGTCATTTTCCAACTAAAGTGGATCCATGGGGTCCCCAAGTTGACTCATGGGTTTTCTTAGTCGGCCATGACTCATCCAATAGGAGTAGGACAAGTGTCAAGCTCATATCATATTATTAAAACATTGTTTTTACCTTAAACTACACTAATTACCTCTAATCGCGATTAAGAACTTAAAAGTTACTATTCACCAAAAAATTATTTTAATCTCATTGAACCACATTTTACTTCTTAATGACAACCATGTATGTCGGATTTTTGAAAATCAAATCACAGAAGTGGTAATATTTCATTTAAACGAAAAATCAGTTATTTAACTACCACTTAGTGGTTTCACTATTCATCAAAAATTGAAGTTTTTCAGAACAATGCCAAAATTTCACCCTAAGCTATAATTGATATTCCGAATTCAAAAATGATGTCTATTTTAAAAAATTCCAAACATATAAGTTGCATTAATTAATTTTATAATTAATTCCCACTACCACAACAAATAGCGTGTTTTTAAGAAACAATTTATATCAAAAGATTGGCAATTGTTTATGTCCAATTTAAATGTTAAATTAATTCTAATGACCACCATTGGATAAAATGGTAAAAATGTATTCTAATTATACTTTAAAACCACTAAATAGTATAATTTATCACAATAAATTATTTTGATTAAAAAAGGTTTTTTAAGTATTTTTCACTATTCATAAAAAAAATTGGAAGTTCTCAGAAAGTTACAAAAAATCAAATTTGGATAATTTAGATATTACGTATACAAAAATTAAGTCCATTTTGAAATATAAAATTTCTATAATTTTAAAAAGTGGTTAGTACTATTCATAACAGCTACTTTGATTAGTCGCGGTGTTTTAGAACTCGAAGTTGCGTACAATGCAAGCTATTGCATTATTGAATGAGAAGCGTATCGTGGAAGCTCGGGGTGTTACATTCTCCCCTCCTTCAATAAATTGCATCCTCGCAATTTGAAATTTTTCTTGGAAAATAAAAGGTTGAAAATAGAAAATACCTTTGTGGAAAACCCACATCGGAAATAAGGTTAATAAAATTTAGTCTTAATAAGAGGGAAATGGAAATAAGAAAGTCACCACCAAATTATGATCTCGATAAAGAGAACATTAGTGGCAATTAGAGACATATAATTGGAGGAAAAACGTAAATATTTGTAGGGAGTGATTGAGGTCATCAATCACAATCAACTGTCAAATTGAGGGCCTCAAAGCCTTCAATCTATGTTGATTTAAAATATCATCAGTTCAACAAGACATAAGGTATTAGGATAACACATTTTTTTGTTTTAATATCCCTTTAATAAAGTTTAAGAATTAATTTATTCATTGAATAAGAGATAGGTATAAATATATTTATGGTTGACAATTAGAGTTTCAACCTTCAACTCATCTTTCACTCAAAAAGATAATAGAACTCAAAAATATTATACTTATCCTAATTGTATAAGGTTCCAAATGTTAACACATACCATTTAGATTAGTAAAATTATTTTTTAATAACCAGGGACTTCCTGTAGGCTAGTGGTAGGAAATAAAGGCATGTCGCACTATGGTTGTGGTTTTGATTCCTGTAGCTTTGTCCGACGCGACGGGTTATGCCCCACCCTGCAGGTTGTCCTTTTCCTAAAACTATAGTATCATAATATTCAAAAAATAATCTTCATAAATGCTTTAACCTTAAACAATTCTATCCATGGTTTAACTTAATCCATTCCAACCTTAATAGTTATCCAAAATACCTCCGTCCAGACTTTCTCTAAAAGGTCTCTAAATTCAAAAATCAATTGTAACATCAGATTCCCCAAACAAAGAAAAGTTTCTCTTATTGTCACATACTAAAAATATGATTACCTTAATCATATTACCTTAATCAAAAAGTACTGCAGTACAATATTTATATATATCACATTATTCTTATAACCAGAATATAATCCTTGAGTCCAAAAGCACCATTACATTAGTTATTCTGCTTCAACTATAGTAACAGCATAAGATTGTCCTTGATCCCTTGGACTTTTCTGAGGTAAGTTTCCCTGATGCTTAGGAAATTCATTTGCATAATGACCCATTTCTCTACAATTATATCATTCAACTTTGATAGCCTCTTTCTTTCCCTTGCAATCATGAGCCTGGTGACCCTTTTCTCCACATTTAAAACAAACTCCCATTCCTTTTAGACAAGTACCAGGGTGATTCTTCCCACAATTATCACATAATGGAAAATCCTTCTTTCCCTTTTTCCATTTATCTGTCTCTTGTTCCACCATTCTCTTCTTCTCTTGCTTTACTTTGTTGTCATAAGACTTAGAGAATTCCTTTTCTGTCTTGATAGCACACGAGACAATATCTTCGTATGATGAGAAGGATTGTGATACTAAAGCTCGATGGAGAAATGGTTTTAACCCATCAAAGAAACGATAAATCTTACTCCTTGTGTTACGTATATAATCTGCAGCATACCTCGCTAACCTTGTAAAGTTGGCCTCATACTTTGCGACATTCTCATCCTCCTTTTGTTTCAGAATCAGAAATTGCCTTTCCATATCTGCTCTATGATCATGAGGAAAGTATTTTTCTATGAAAAGATCTTTGAATTCCCTCCATTCCATATTCGATATGTCATCATCTTCCTTTGTGTTTTGAATCAATGACCACCATTGATCAGCATCTCCAGTGAGGCGGTAAACTTCCACGATAACCTTTTCCCTTTCACTACTCCCCAATGCGTGGAATATTTTCTCTAAGGAATTTATCCATTGCTCGGCTACTATAGGATTTGTACCCCCATTGAAGGTTGGTGGTTGTTGCCTCATGAAGCGGTCTAACATTGATCCTCCACGTTGCGGATCAGGGTGCTCCATACGAGTAAGGTTATTATTCATAACCTGAGTGAGTTGTCCCAGTATGGTAATAAGTTGATCAGCACCAGTTGTATCTCCAGCTTTACAATAATTATCTTGAGCAGGAGGGAAATACCTACACGGAGTGCGTGCATTGATACGGTTTCCATTCCTTCCACTAGGCGCCATTTCTAAACAATGGCATAAACTATATTAGTTTATAAATCAAAATACATAATTCCATACTTGTAAGATACTTAACATAAATTGAACTATTTATGGATATAATCCATAAAAATGTTTTCTTTGAGGAAGTATATACTCATAACCCTTCATAGTGGTTTATAAAGAAAATGAGAATTATCCAAAACATATCCCCCGGGAGTGTCGTAACCAAGAGTGCAGCAAGGCCTGTTGTCGTGCACCAGTTCCCGTTCGAGTCTAGCTCAAAGCGGTGTTTTTGGGTTTTACCCCTAGGTACATCTGTGCCAGAGCCGCCTCTACTTGCTCATATCCAGACAGGGATGTATTTCTCAGAAAACTCACAAAATCTCTACAATAACAAAATTCTAGGAAGTTCTTCTATACTAATCCTCAAAGTCTATCTTTGGGCTATGTCATCTAATCAGAGTTTATCTAAATCTAGCTTCCAAGGTTAGTACTAAACTGCCTCTGATACCAACTGTAACGCCCCGACCCCAGATACCCAGAGTCGGTGAATTACTTCGTAACATTGGCATGATCACAAAAGATCAAGTCTTGAAAGACCGATTAGTTTAGTAGCCTTTGAAACACTAGATACATTCGTAAATGTTACATTACATCATAAAGTAAAAAAACTACAATAACAAAGTCTCCATAGTCCACACTCATATCCTCTTCTGACAATCCCTGCAGGTCATTCATAAAATACTTCTTCACATCCTGGAAAATATTAAAACATTGAAAGGGGTGAGCTCAGATGCTCAGTAAGGATAACAATATTGCGGAAGCTTTCATAAATAAACATTTAAAATTTAAGGCAATTTATAACTAAAACAAAAGCCTTTTTAAACTTGAACTTCAACATAAAATGGAAAAAATAAAATTAAATAATGCCATTTACTTACTCACATGGATATTCTACTAGTCGAATAATCACATGCAATATCAATAACCACTTTCATAATGAGGGAATGTATAATGCCAGACATTCTGAAACATTTTTTCAAGGCCTCGGCCAAGACGTCTAAAATGATTAAGGCCTCGGCCAAAACCATAAATCAATTTGGGAAAGGGCCTCAGCCAATTCCACTTCTAGTTGTCTCATGAGACCTACCGATGCATCGAGGAGCTATTGCGGGCTCCACTGGTCACTTATTAAGTCCAATACATTCCTCATATGAATAGGTTTAAACATATCATAAACCATAACATAATCGTATCTCATAAAACATGCATAAAGGAAACATAACATTTCCACATTTCAATCACAAGATATCAATACAACACATTGATATAATAAAAACGCTTTCAAAACCATTTTCAATACCAAAATAAAAGAAAGTTAAAACTTTGTATTTATTTTTCATTAAAAAAATGATGGCTTGTAGAGGAAGCGGAAACTCAAATAATGGTCACGGCGGCGGAGAAGTCATTGTCTCCGCATAAGTACGGAAAGAAAAACATTCCCTTTTTTCGTTTAGAAAAACGCTTCGTATAAAAAAGATTCCTTTTGAATAAACGTAAAATTCAAAGGGGTTTATACACCATATAAAAGAAAGTTGTGTATAAAACCAAATATGCCTCAATGAAAGGGGATTGAGACTAAGTCCTTAAAAAGATCATTTTTTTTAAATAAAGTACATCTATAATGTGTATTCACTATAAGTACACATAAATAATGTAAAAATAAAATATAGGACATAATAATATCATGACATAATTTGAAAGTAGGAGATTAACCCAAAGAATGGAAATTGGGTTAAGAAGTTCCCTTACCTTGCGTCCTGTCCTGACTCGATCGTTCTTTAACCTCCTGAATAATAAAATAGAGTTAAATCCTATTTACCTAAGAACATTTTTCATGTTCATTATTCCTTTTATATCCCTTATTACCATGTTATGAACATTATGTATTTATTTAAGTTAATAACGGTCGTTTTGTCGATCTTTGGTACTTGAGTCAAAAATAAACTTCCTATAATTTCAAGTTGTTCATGTTGTGAAATATCCATTATATCCAAAATTATATTCATGATGTAGATATCATATATATTATATATATCCAGTATATACATTCATTCATAATGTCACGTAACATTTAGAGGTAAGAACTGAAATGCACCGTTCATGGAGACGGTAAGCCGTACGTACGCATGAACGCTACTTTCATTTCTATTTCGTATTTAATGGAACTGAATCATAATGATATAAATTTATAATATAATTACAGTATAATATATTTTATAATACCATTTAATCCATCCTTTATACATCCCACATATGGCATTAGCGATTCAAATCAATTTGAGGGGGCGGTAGTCCGCACTTCCTAAAATGAAATTATCGCGTTTTACCCATAATGGAAATCATAAAGTATGCCATAAATGAGAAATAAATAAGCATAAGTAAAACATAAACACATTATATATCATATATAAATATAGTGACATCTTAATGGCCACCTTTGAAGGTGTTATATGAGTGTTGAACAATAATCGTTTCGTGAGGCAGAAATTCGCCATCCACAGAAACCGTATGTTCTTTAACCATTTGATGTAGGTGTGTGTAAGTGTAGCTAGAATCCTTATTATAACAACATCCTATTATATTGAGGATACTGGTTTTATTACAAAAGAAATTAATAAAAAGATTTTAGGTGGTTGGAGAAGAAAAATAAAACAAAACAACATTAGAGAAGACATTACCTCAAAATCGGGTAACTCTTTTTGATTTGAGCCAAAGGCTTCCTTGAGAAGAGTTCTGACCAAAGTGAGGCTTCTAGGAGTAAGAGGGGGAAGTTGGGAGAGTATTTGGGCAGAGTTTGGCCGAGCCAAATGGCTTGAAGGTGTGAATAAGGTGGGAGAGGTGGGGGCCTTTTATAAGTGGAGAGGAGGGGCTCTTTTGGAAAGATTGAAATGTTACATTATTACACAATGATTTTCGGATTCTAAAGGTCCCACACTCATATAATTCGTGGCTAAGGAGATAATGATTCGAAATATACCCATCCAATAGTCTTTGGACAAGTGTAAGCCTTGGAGTTTACATTATCTTTTCATTTTATTAAAATCATTAAATAATGAGGTCATCACTACATCATAATGATGTCATAAATAATTTAATTTATTTAAAGTCTAGAAATTATAAAAAAATACTATGATCTAGGAAATCTTTTTAGCTTTCTAATGAATATTTATAGTCAAAATTTGGACATGTGTAACGCCACTTAAAAACTGTTTTAGTAAAACAACTCATGTTTGTGTCAATTTAATTTTAACATTAAATAAATATATATTAATGTCATTTTCCAACTAAAGTGGATCCATGGGGTCCCCAAGTTGACCCATGGGTTGTCTTGGTCGGCCATGACTCATCCAATAGGAGTAGTACAAGTGTCAAGCTCATATCATATTATTAAAACATTGTTTTTACCTTAAACTACACTAATTACCTCTAATCGCGATTAAGAACTTAAAAGTTACTATTCACCAAAAAATTATTTTAATCTCATTGAACAACATTTTACTTCTTAATTACAACAATGTATGTCGGATTTTTGAAAATCAAATCATAGAAGTGGTAATATTTCATTTAAACGAAAAATCAGTTATTTAACTACCACTTAGTGGTTTCACTATTCATCAAAAATTGAAGTTTTTCAGAACAATGCCAAAATTTCACCCCAAGCTATAATTGATATTCCGAATTCAAAAATGATGTCTATTTTACAAAATTCCAAAAATATAAGTTGCATTAATTAATTTTATAATTAATTCCCGCTTTCACAACAAATAGCGTGTTTTTAAGAAACAATTTATATCCAAAGATTGGCAATTGTTTATGTCCAATTTCAATGTTAAATTAATTCTAATGACCACCATTGGATAAAATGGTAAAAATATATTCTAATTATACTTTAAAACCACTAAATAGTATAATTTATCACAATAAATTATTTTGATTAAAAAAATTTTTTTAAGTATTTTTCACTATTCATAAAAAAAATTGGAAGTTCTCAGAAAGTTACAAAAAATTCAAATTTGGATAATTTCGATACTAAGAATACGAAAATGAAGTCCATTTTGAAATATAAAATTTCTATAATTTTAAAAAGTGGTTATTACTATTCATAACGGCTACTTTAATTAGTCGCGGTGTTTTAGAACTCGAAGTTGCGTACAATGCAAGCTATTGCATTATTGAATGAGAAGCGTATCGTGGAAGATCGAGGTGTTACATTAAAAGGTACTTTAGGAATATTTGATTTAAAATTAATTTTTAAATTAATTAATTAATCATATAGATTTATAAATACCTAATTTTTTTTAATATTTTTTCTGAAAATATTAAATGATAATATTAGAAAGGTCGGATAAAAAAGATGTCATTACTTATGATTAATAAATATAATATTTTTTATAAAAATCATATGTGATTACTTATATAATGGTTATCCATTATGAAATAATCTAATAATATAAAATGTCATTATTTAGATTTTTAATTTATCAATTTTTTTGAATTATTCAAAAAAATATGGGGCTTTATTTGAATATTTTTTAAGACACATCAAAACAATTTTTTGATGACTGATATGATCAGCATTTATATATTGAAATTGTGTGTGATATTTATATTATGTAAACATATTTCATAATATAAAATAATATTATAAAAAGATTATAATTCCTCAAAAATTAAATATTTAAAATGGAAATCCCATGTAATGTTAAATATGAATAATTTAATTCTGGAATGACTATAAATTTTTCATATTTAAAATTATGCAATATCTATAATGTTAAATATAAAATTATAAATGGAATTATAGTTAGGCTTTACTAGTGTATTTTTCAGAAATTTTTATCTCATGTTTAACAAATTCAAATGTTTATTTTTAATGGTTTATTACCTAATATATTAATGTTTTGTAAATTGTATATATAATGTGAATATTTGGTCTATTTTAGTGTAATTTCTAAACTAATACTAGATAGATCCTTGAATTATATTATAGTAATGATAATGAATTTAGTTTTTCATCTACCGTGATCTTGGTTTTTATTTGGAGTTTTTTGTATGAATTTAGTAATTTGGAATAGTTTTTGAACAATTTGTGTTAAAATTTTTATGAATTGAACTCTATGATAGGTAAGGATTCATTGGTAAAGGGACTTATGGTTAAATTAATGTTACATTTTGTGACTTCCAGAAATGTTGTATTGACATTTTGAGTGTTGGTAGTGTTTTAGAGGAGGCTTGAAGAGGTTTTGTGGATGATGGAACTATCACAACCCATCCCCCGGTGCTCGTGTCGTGACTTCCCCAAGCCATCCTTACATAGGCTAGGGGTTGTAAACTAGCACCGGAAAGGCGTATCAATAAAATGGGATGGAATTTCCTTTTAACCTATACAAACACACAATCCAAGAACACAACAAGATGCAACAAAAAAGTAAAACTGTGGTAGTAAAAGTGTGCTGTTAAAGTAAAGGGACTGGAATACAAGCCCAACTGAAAGACACAATACAACCGAAAATAGAAGAGATATCCTCGGATTTTCTACCAATGATCCTACATGATGGGTAGGTATAGGTTGTCCCCATAGCTCTCCACATCAACCAGTCACCTCCATGTACCACCGGGTCCTTGATCCCTAAGGTCTCATCTGAGCTTCCCATCACCTACAAAAGATACAATAAGTTGCGGATGAAGCCCGTGCACGGGTGAGAATAACAATACCTAGTAGGGACCCGATACCCCCGAAGGTCTCTTAGGATTTCACAAAGGAAAACCACAAAGCATGATCTCAATCAAAAAGCACAAAGCAAAAGACTCAGCTCAAACTAGGTATACAACATAGATATCAAAAATAAAGATTATTAGTCATAATATATATCATTTTATTCCATTAGGAAGATCCAAAAATGAATCACAATTAATTTTCTCCATTGTCGATCCACATAGGTTCATGTGTCGCTGATCCATGACAGGCCACTCTAAGGCCGGTTCTCATTGGGTTGCGCACTGCTGATCCACATAGGGTCTTAGAATGTTGATCCACACAGGGTCACTATAATGCTGATCCACACAAAGTCTCTATGATGTTGATTCAAAAAGGGTCTCTATAATGATAATCCACATGGGGTTTCTCTAATGTTGATCCACACAGGGTCACTCTTCAATTGGTTATCTGTCACAGGATACCTTGTACTCGATGCGCTTGAGTTCCATATTATTGGCTCCTCAATATATCTATTGTGCCTCAAATTCCACAACATTCCACAAAGGAGTAACCCAATGGACCGCCATGTCCTAAGGATTCCAACGTGTCAGACGACATGTCAATCGTACGCACTATCTATGAGTTATGGACTTTTTAGTTTCAGGGACCTGGATTGATTCAGGTTTGATCCAACCCAACTAAAATCTAAATTTCCCAATAACGCAGTTGGAGTATCTCAAAAGGAAAGTCTTGTTCAAAGGATTACAACACCACAGACAGTTCGTCAAACAAACTTCTTGTTTGTAAGAGACAACCTTTAGAGTGTATTTCGGCCGAAGAGGGCCTGGGTCCAGTCCAACACGGTTGGACCCACCCACCCCGCCCCGTCCGGGGCCGCCCAACCTAGTTCGGTCTGACCCGACCTGGGTGTGGTCCGCCAGCCAGGTGGCGGACCACCTTCCCAAACAGAAAACCCATTCAGGTGCTTTAAATTGATGGTTCCACGTGGTGCCACGTGGCGCCACCCTTCTGTTAGTGGGACACACGGGGTGTAGGTCCCCTTCGCCTCCTTCGCGGCTTCAAATCCATGACCTACTCACTGCGGTACGCAATGTCACATCGCTTTCCGCCAATGTGGCCGACCAAGAGCCGACCGCCCCCAACCACTACGGCTCGATGTCGCGACTCCCCTCTTTGACGTGTGACGATGTCCTGCCTTCCACCAACGTAGTTGGATGATAGTTGGCTGCCGCCTGTTTCCACCATATCCATCTGATGCTAGTCACCACCATTGCCCATCGGCGCCGGTCACTGTCGTCATCCGCCAGCGCCAGTCGCCACCTTCACCTGCCAGTAGATCGTCCGCAGGCCAACGGGTGAGCTCCATTGGTCCGTTTTCCCTTCCGAATGTTCCTACGGTCCTCTTAGGGTTCTTCCATCATTGTGTGGCTCCCGAATTCATGTTTCTGTTAGTTTAAAATTTCTCCCATGAAGAATGAAACATAACTGAAGAGACGGAGGGTCCGGGACTTGTTCATTGGGCACGCGCCCTCCGTGTTAGCATCATAACAAGCGAGTACCAATTAATTCATCATAGATAAACTATAACATTTTCAATACTTCTAAAATTCATCATTTTTTTACAAATGAGAAAAATAAAAAATTCAATTGAATTTAAACAAAACCCCTACCTAAAATTTGGAGGATATGCCGCGGTTGTGGAAGAAGAATCCATGCTTGATGAAGCTGTCAGCATTCGTCGATCCTGGATCAATTCCTCTAATGTTGTTGTCTTTGCCTACATTCTTCGTTGTGGTAGATGTCATAGTACTTCACCAGAGGTTTCTCACATCTATGTCAAAAACCCAATCCCAATCCTCATTTAAATAGAGGGGGAAAGGTGATCAATAAAATGAGAGATTAATGAGGTTCATTAATGAATGAACCTGTTAATCTCAAAGGTGTGGTTACAAAACAAATATACAAACCATTAAATGGATTGACAACATAGCGGTCCCGCCACTTCTACTCAACGATCAGTAGAATAATAAAATAAAAAAGTTTATATAATTTTATTTTTCTTTAAAAATATACAAAACTAAATTTTTCACCCAACCTGCTATGATCGAAGTGAGGCCTCCCTAAATAAAATCCATACTCTGCGGATTCAACGGTGCCCTTGAATTTCAATTCTAAGAACCGGTTTAAATGATAGAAAACACTGCCCTCATGTTTTATGAACTTACCATAAAAAATGTTCAAAATTTTGTTTCGGGTGCATTGGGACTTGGAATCAAGAACCATCAATTCTCATAGACTCGTAATAATCACAAATAATTAAAAAAATATGGAATTTATATGTCTTTATATTCTACCCACCTTTGGGATTTTTTCCTCAAAAGCTACAAAAAAACAAGGCAAAAAAAATGGGACACTGAGAACTTATCTGAGCCTCCCGCTCCCATGTGCTCTCCTGGACATTCCTGTGCAGCCAATGAACTCATTCCAGAGTAATCGAAAACCCACAAATGACCCAATCCTATCGAGCCTCTATCTCTAATGGGAACTCCTAAAATGTCTCCCTATCGTTGATGTCCAGCTCACCCCAGTCCATAATGTGTTATGGATCATGCACTTACCTCCTCAGCTATAACACATGGAACACATTATGAACCCGGTGTATCTGTGGGGGAAGTTCTCTGATGGTACACCACCTAGAATACTCTACTAAGGATCTAGAAAGGTCTAATGAACCTCAGAGATAACTTTCCTTACTAACCAAACCTCTGTAATTCTTTGTAGGGTGAGACCCCTAGAAAGACAATATCTCCCTCCGCGAAATCCAAGGGTCTTTATCTCCTGTCGGTATAAGACTTCTGCCTACTCAGTGTAGTCTTCACCCTTTTCTATATGATCTTCACCTTCTCTGTGCTAGCATGTTCCCACTTTGGACCCATAAGTGATTACTTCCCAAGGTCTATCAATCATAATGGTGATCTGCATGGTTACCTATAAAGGGCCTCAAACAGAGCCATTTCGATGGTGGAGTGATAATTTTTATTGTAACTGAACTCCATATGTGGTAAGTGGTCGTCCCAAATATGGCCAAAATCAAGGGAAAAAACACGGAGCATGTCTTTGAGTGTCTGTATGGTTCACTCCATCTGACCATTTTTCTGAGGATTGAAGGCAGTGCTGAAATTTAGATGAGTCCCGAACACCTCCTGTAATCCTTTCCACAATTGGGATGTAAACCTATTATCGTGATCTGAGACAATCGTCGATGAAACCCTATGATGTCACATAATATTTTGTATGTATAGAAACCCCAATCTCTCTACTGATCCTTGATCTCAGATGGATACGAAGTGGGATGACTTGGTGAGTTATTGAACAATCACCCTGATGGAATTGTGGCCCATAGATGTACGTGGTAGCCCCGTCACAAAGTCCATGGATATACCATACCAAATCCACTCAGGTACCAAAAGTTGCTAATTAAAGTCTGCTGGTACCTAATGCTCAGCCTTCAGTTGCTGACAAGGTAGGCATCACGATACGAACTCTGCCACTGTTTTCTTCATCACTGGCCACTTTTACTGACACTAGAGGTCATGGTACAACTTCACCACACCCGGATGTACCACCAAATGGGGTGTGTGGAACTACCTCAACACCTCCTCTCATAGCATCATTGATAATGTGGTTCATCCTCTGAAGAGGATGATGCGCTCCACACCTTCATAAAATCCATCAGGAGCCTATCCTGAGGATATCTGGGTATGTTAGGCCTCACAAACTTCGTCCCCAAGATGTTCCTACCTTTCTCAATTAAGGAGTGGGGGAGTAATTGTAATTGACTAGAGATAAGTCGATCCATCACTATCCACGAAGGACAAATACAACGTGGCTCTCTGCTCTATCGCCTCACTCAGAAACTTTAGACTATACCACTTGCCAAGTGCGTATGCTAGCACGTTCCCCTTCCCAAAAGTATAGACTATCTCAAAGTCATAGTATTGGAGGAACTATATCTATCATCGATGTCTCTATTTCAGGTCCTTCTATGAGAAGATATAACTGAGAATCTTGTGATTAGAGTAGACTGTAAGATGTTCTCCCATCAAGTTGTGCCACCTCATCTTCAGCGCAAAGACCACTACTTCTAAATCTAGGTAATGGGTTGCATATTTCTAGTCATATTGTATCAACTTTCGTGAGTCGTAGGTGATCACCACTCACTCCTGTATCAGGAAAAAACTATTTCTAGTCCCTAATGTGTCTTAGTATACTACTTACCCAATGCCCTTCTCAAGTAGTCTCAAGATGACGGCACTCGTCAGTCTCTGCCTCAGCTCCTGAAAACTATACTAGAATCTCTTTATTCACAAGAAGGGATTTCTCTTCTTTGTCAAAGCTGAAAAGGGTTTCAAAAATCTAGAAAAGTCAGATATGAATCTCTGGTTATACCCATCTAATCCCTGGATACTCTGCACCTCGGTCACACTCCCGGGTAGCTCCCAAGAAAGCACTACCTCTATCTTCGCCGGATCCACTGCAACTCCATCCTCCGAGATAATGTGCCCCTGGAAGTGGACTTCTCGTATCTAGAACTGACACTTAGAGAGATTTTTATAAATTTTGTTCTCTCAGATTGTATCTATAACTATCTATAGGTGCGTAGCGTGCTCCTCCCCCGATGCCAAGTATATCAAGATGTTTTCAATGAAGACTATCATGAAACAATCGAGGTAAGGCTGGAAGATCATGTTCATGATCCCCATGAACATTGTTAGAGTGTTGGTTACAGTAATGGGCATCACCAAGAACCCATAGTAGCCATACCGACATCTGAAAAATATATTTGGTACGCCCTCATCTTGAACCCTGAGATGATGATAGCTTGATCTAAGGTCTATCCTTGAAAATCATTGATTTCCCTTCAGTTGGTTGAAGAGATCATCATTCCTACAGAGTGGATACTTGTTCTTCATGGTCACCTAGTTCAAGCTCTGATAGTCCACACAAATCCTCAGACTCCCATATGCCTTCTTAGCGAACAAAATCATGGATTCCCATGGGGAAACACTGGGCCTTATGAATCCTTTCCTCTACAAGTCCTCAAGCTATACACGCAACTCACGGACCTCCGCAAGGGCCATCCGATAAGGTGGTGTACATATCGGTGTCTTCTAGAGGTACAAGTTGATGTAGAAGTCTACCCTTATGTGACGAGGTAGTCCCGAATCACAATCCCGAAATACATCAGTATACTAGTCCACTACTATATGATATGTCAGACTCCTTACATCAACTACTCTGAGGGTAAGGCTAGCTAGCTGATTAGTGATCAGCTACACCCTCCTTTGAGAAATTCCATCCTATTCTACAAATGTTCCCTTCTCTCCGGTGAAGGAAAACATGATCCCATCCTCATGGACACGCCACATTTTTCACATAAAATAGTCATTCTAAGCATGGACCATGGACAACAAGTCCATAACCAAGATGAAATCGTAAGGCCTTGATTTTTCTACTAGTAGATCTCGACCAATGTTGTCACCTCCTAGAGTAAACTCAAATTGTTGGCACTAGTGTTTGATCACCAGATCCCCTCTCATATGAGTATCTAATCATAAGGATCAAGCCAATTGATCTACCAGAATCTCCATGATCCGAACTAGATTCATGGAAATGAAAGAGTGACTAGAACCTATATATATAAGTACTACATCTAGGGTGTAGTAGACACAGATTGTACCTCAAATAATCTCTTGAGCATCATGGTCGTCGACCTCAGCTACCTGAAGTTGATCTCATCATTGTCTGCCTAATCCATGAGGTCAAGGTGGACCACCTGAAGGTGGTGGCGGTAGAACCTCAAATCGCCACCCACCGCCTGCTATACGGCCTGGTCCATTTCCAGATCTTCCACCCTGCAGACCTCCTCACTTGAATCTCTGCCTCTACCTCAGTGGTCCCTCTACCATCTGCTGATCGTCAGTTCAGTGGGTCAGGCAGTCGCGAGCCATGTGGCCTTGCCCGCCGCACGTGAAGCACAATCTGCTCTTATGCTGGCCTGATCTACCTCATGATCTCTGCACCTCCAAACCTACATACCGGGACCATCCTTTGGAAGGTATGGCTCACTTGGGATTCTCCGTCATCTGCCTACTACCTTCTGTAGATGACTCGGCTACTGGTCATCCTGTGGTGGCTCTCACTATCAGTGCCTGCACAGCTAAGAAAATATTCACCAATAATGCATTCTCAAGCACTCCTGCTTTCACCGGGATATGGAGTGATATCATCAACACTCGGATGTCCCAACGGAGACCCTGCTTAAAGGTTCAAGTCCAAAAAAAGGCCCCATATCATGTTGGTGGAGTAGCATTAGAGGTTAGTGAATCTCACCAAGTACTGGGCTAAAATCAAGCATCCCTACTGTAAGTTTAGGAGATCTTGAATACACACAGAGTGTAGTGTCACGGGAATGAACTCCGCCCTAAAGGGGCTCTTGAAGTCTATCCAGGTTAGGGTTGCCTCGCCGTGTAACTGGATTTTCAGGCTCCACCATCTTCCTACTGCGCCTTGTAAATGTTTAGCATCTAGGATAACCATATGCTTTTCTATTGTCTCAACTAGTCGAAACACTTGTGCCACAACCTCCTGTGAGTCCTCAACTGCCAGGGGATCTATCATGCCTCAAAACCTCGTAGTCCTCTGCCACTAGAACATGTGCAATGCGCTTAGTCATTATGAACCATCTTCCAGTGGGGCTAGTGGAAACTACTACCCAACTAGTGGTGGTGCTACTGGTGAACCACTGGATGGTTCTATTACTATAAGAGGTCCCTACACTGGAGCCATATCGCTCGGTTGTCCGTCATCGTGAACACTCATTGGAATCCTAGATGGCTGTTTATGTGGTGGAATCCTAAAATAAATTGGTGCGTGGTGATAAAAAAGTTATACCTGGTGAGGTGACTCAAAATAGATCAGAAGAAGAACATTTCCAAAACACACATAATCAGTGTTTTTGTGCACCGATTCAGAAATCAGAATTCATGGTCCTAGTCTATGGATACATCAGCTGCAACACCAACACTGGACTCCCCAAACTAAAAACAACACTCAAAAAACATTACACTTGTCATGACCCTTCCCCCAAGGCCCATGCCATGACTAACCTAAGCCTACCTTTAATAGGCCAGGGGTTGGCGACTTTCCCCAGAAAGGCGTATACCTAAAATGGGAAGGCATTGCCTTTAAACCAATACAAAAAAAGTCTAAGAACACAGAATGATGCAACCACGATGTAAAACTGCAGTAGTAAAAGTGTGCACTGAATGTAAAGGGGGAAGAATACAATCCCATATGAAAGAGACAACAAAACAGAAAAAAAAAAAGACAACTCCTAGGATCGTTCACCAAGGATCATACCTAAAGGGTAGGTACAACTCATCTTCATAGCTCTCCACTTCAACCAGTCACCTCCGTGTACCGCATTGTCCTAGATCCCTAATGTCTCAGCTGAGATTCTCGTCATCTGTACAATACACAACAAGGTGTGGGAGAAGCCCGTGCATGGGTGAGTATAACAATACCCAGTAGGGACCTTGAGACCCCCAAAGGTCTCTTAGGATTTAACAATTGAAAACCAAAAAATCATGATCTCAATCACAAAGCACAGAGAAAAAGACTCAGATCAAACCAGGTATACAACTCAAAGATTGAAAATAAATATGATTAGTCAAAATCTATATCATTTTATTCCATTAGGATGTTTCAAAATTGAACTACAGAGAATTTGTTCCATTGTCGATCCACATAGAGTCGTATGTCGCTGATCCGCGATGGTCCGCTCTAAGGCTAGTCCTCATTGGGTCATGCACTGCTGATCAACACATGGTTGCTATAATGTAGTTCCACATAGCGTCGTAATGATTCTGATCCACACAGGGTCTCTATGATGCTGATCCATATAGGGTTTTTATGATGTTGATCGACATAGGGTCTTTCTGATGATGATCCACACAGGGTTTCTCTTCAATTGACATCCAGCGACAGGATTCCCCGCACCCAGTGCACTTAAGTTCGGTAGTATCTGCTTCTCAAGATATCGGTCATGCCTCAACTACCACGACATTCCAGAAAGGAGTAACCAAAAATATCATCCTATTGTAAGGGTTCTAACACAACAGACTACATGTCAATCTAACGCCCAGTCTGTGAGTTATAGGTGTTTAGGTGCCAAGGGAACGGTTGGATTTGGGATTTATTAAACCTATCCGTACTTCTATTAGGATGGTATGGAGTATGATATTCAACTCTATTCCAATATTAGGATCACAATAGAACTGAATATGTAAGATATACAATGGGGAGTGAATTGTATACTTTAAAATTTTCTTAAAGAAATTTTGTATAAACAAAAATCACAACACCTTTAATAACAAATCACCTTAGTAGAGAAATATAACGGCACATGAGCCTCAGCCCAGTTAGTGAGGTATCCTTAAGTTCATCCACAAGACCCAGGTTCAAAACCAGGTAGACGCATATTTTTGGGGGTATTGTAGTACTAATGTAGCAGGCACTATAGCAGTTCGCACACTGTGTGGTACTGTAGCAGAACTGTACACTGTACAGGTAGTGTAGAAGAACTGTACTATGTGTGGGTACTATAGTAGGCAATGTAGAAGTTACTATTTGGTACTGTATCAGCTGGAACTATTCACCTTGGGGCACCGATTTGGGATTGGAGTCCTTAAGGCTTTTGGGCCACCCAGGCCTTCAGGTTAGTAGGGATTTCAGGCCACCTCAAGGCCTTCGGGACACAAGCAGTTTCCCCAGACACACTACCAAAAAAGGAGCAGCCCAAGAAGAGGATTAAGAGTAGGTGCACTCACCAAATAAGATCCAAATGGATTTGTCAGAATGGCAAGGTATGACTATGCCATCGGGACCAGCTTGTGCTTGCACGGGAAGCCTATCCAGATGTCCATGCGAAGGTGGAGAGGTACTATCATGATGTAGATGCTAGGGAGGGGTAGTTTCTTATAGATAGTTGGGTTTAATTCCCTAAGACCTTCAGGTCATGTAATCTTCTAAGCCTACGGGCCATGTAATCTCTGAGCCTACGGGCCTTGTAAGGGTTCCCCCTCATCCCTTAAAAAACGGTTATCAAAAATCAATAAAAATTAATGCCTTCGGGCCATTTAGGGTAGAGAAATATAAAGTTATTAAGTCTAAATATTAAGAAAAATCTCTTATAAAGAAATTCTACCACAAGGCTTATATAATCTCTTACAATCTGAGATACAAGTTAGAATGTTTATAGAAAAAGAAAACTTCTTAACTTTTACATAGCAGTGGAAATTTACAATCATTTTTTAACCCAAATAAGAGGGTATCCAACAACCTGGGATAAAGGTCCTTTGTTTTATACATACAAGAAATTCTATGTTTCCCAAACCAGGGTAATACCTCAATCCTAAGATCGGTATCTGTCTTTTTATCCCCACAATCCCTCTATTTGTAAGGAAATCGGCACCTCTGACTTCACAACACGAAGTCTCTGATTTTAAGGGAATCTCACCCCTTCATGAAGCAATTATGCACAAAGAAAAGTTTGAACAAGTCATTCAATCTTTCTGCACAAAGCCTGAGAGTTTATAAGATTCTCTCACTCTTGAGAAATTCTCTTTTAGGGAGATGAACTCCAAATGGATAACATGTGAACTCCTATGGATATCATCATCTGAGGTCCTATTTGTAGATTTCAAAGTCTACTGGTTGATTCAACTCTAACGGTCATATTTCCAAAAATCTTAGAGATACCTGGAATCGTGGTAAACAGACAACAATTAGTTTATAAAAGAAACAATGACATAATTTTATATAACTAACCAAGAGTATAAATATCTTACACCTTAAGTGTAATGAAATTGGAATCTGATAAAATTGAAATGATATGAAAGAAATTATAAGTTTCAGAATTATAAGGAAATAATGCTTTGAATAATAAATTCTAGAATTATTATTTTCATAATGTATTTTCATAAAATTGGTACGAGTAAAGTATAAGGAAAATTATAATAGGATTTCTGTTATGTCGTAAAAACGGTATAAGGATTTTGGTATTGGAATTTCTGGTATCTGTATGAGAAAACTATCTTATGGAACATCAATACTGATAACCAAGATGTCGTAGTTTTAGAACTTTAGAAAACCAAAATACTGGAAATCTATTTATAAAGAAAATATGATACCGGATTTTATTCTAGATGGAAATCAGTATTTTAGTGAAAACAGAGAATGAGAAACAATGTCTTACGGAGTTTCGGTATGGTATAACCATGAACCAAATTTCAGAACCTTAAGAAATTTTCCAGTATGGAAAAAAATATTTCTAAAAACCGTAATAAAAATATATTTTACTCAAAATACTATGGAAAATTTGTTTATAAGGAAATTTATGTAAGTGTAAGGAAATATATTTATGAAAAAGGTGTCTGTGATTTTCAAAATAGAATCTTAAGTAATGGAGAGGTCTTATAAATGTAACAACTACAAATTTCTCCAAAACTCATGAGGGGTATCTCAAAAGGACCGTCTTTTCATAAGGATTCCATAACCATAGACGGTTCGTCAAATGGACATTTGGTATGTGAGATACATACTTTGAAGCGTATCTGGTCCAAAGAGGGTCTGGGTCTGGTCCGAATCGACCCGCACGTCCTGGGGCCAACCCGACCCGGGTTGGGTCGACCTGACCCATTTTGGGTTTGACCCAGCCTTCCCTGAACTGGCTAGGCTAGACTGAGTGGGCAAGGCCATGGACCGACCCGTGGGGCCGCAGAACAACTCAGCTCGAACTGGATGGGTGCGGCCCGTCATGTTGCCTGACCTGCTAGTTGTTGCGGTCCACCAGCCAGGTGGCGGACCACCTTCCCAAATAGAAAGCTGTTAGGCTGTTTTAAATTATCAGCACCACATGGTGATTAACTTTTGTTAGTGGGACCTATAGGTGTGTTTCCCCTTTACCTCGTCCACGTCATCGAAGTCGTGACCTCCTCACCGCGGCACGTGACGACACACCACTTTTGGAAAACGTGGCCGGACAAGATCCGGACACCCCTTCCTCCATAGCTCAGTGTTGTGGATCCCCTCTATGGTAAACAATGGAAGTCCACCGTCCTCTAACGTGGCCGACCAAGGGACGGTCGCCGCCACGCCGTTTTCATGCCAACGAATCATCCGCAGGCCACTGGGTGAGCTCCGATAGTTTCTCATCCCTTCTGAACGCACCTATGGGCCTCCTGGGATACTATTGTCACTATGTGGCTCCCAGATTCATGTTTATGTCAATTTCAAACTTCTCCCACAAAGAATGCGACAAAACCAAACTGTCGGAGGTTCCAGGACTTGTATATTTAGCCCACGCCCTCTGCGTTAGCATCATAAAAAGCGGGTAATAATTAATTCATCATAGATAAACTATAACCCATTAAACTCTTTGATGATTCTTAATTATTTTCAAGAATGAGAAAAAGAAAAAATTCACTTGAATTTAAACAAAAATCCCTACCTCAAATTCCAGGGAAACATCACGATTGTGGAAGAAGAATCCACGCTTGATGAAGTCATCAGCATTCAACAATCCCAGATCGATTCCCCCAACATTGTCATCCGAGCATCTGTTCTTCTTTAATGGAAGATGTCACGGTACTTTTCTAGAGGTTCCTCACTTTAGTATCAAAAACCCAAGCCTAATACTCATTTAAATAGAGGGGGAAAGGTGGTTAATGAAACGAGAGATTAATGAGGGTCATTAATGAATAAACCTCTTAATCTCAACAATGTCATTTTAAACTGAAGAGTCAAACCATTAAATGGCTTGAAAACTCGGCAGCCCCTCCACCGCCACTCAACCATTGGTAGAAAAATAAAATAACAATTTTAAAGTTATTATATTATTCTTTAAAAAGATGAAAAACTAACATTTCCTCCCAAACTACTGCGGTCAAAGTGAAGCCTCCCTTAAGTGAATCCTAGCATTGTAGATTCAACGTTGCCCTCAAATTTCCATTCTGAGCACCGAATCAAATGATAGAAAATGCTGCCCTCACTTTTACTAAAGATACCTTAAAATAGTTCAAAATTCCATTTGGGCACACTGGTACTCAGAATCAAGCATCGTCAATTTTCGCAAACTCATAATAATCACAAATAATTTATAAAGTATTATATTAAATTTTCAAGTCTTCACAGAAGATGTAGTAGAATTATATATGGTAATTCACATAATTAAATTTTGATTTATGACATATGTTTTTAGCATGTGTAGTCATCGAACTCACATCTTGAATAAAAAATGGGGGAGTCCTTTAAAATGAATCATATTGTGAGAGGTGAAATATTGATGTGAGATTAAATCAAATAAAAGCCCCATAAATTTTAGCGAATGTTGGATGATATTGGAATTCACACCATGTAATAGTTTCACATATTATATTCAACAGACCCCATAGAATTCAATTTGTGAATATGAAAATGAGGTTTTGAATATGGTGACATTAAATCATTGTATATTTTTTACAGTCAGAAGAATCCCTTTATTCGGAAATCACTTCATCTTGGTAATGGGTGAACCATAGATGGTTTTTGAGGTCTTCTCATCCATATTTCACTGATATTTTTTTATTGGGTTCATATGGTTGTTTGTTAGCGGTTGGTGTTGAGTGTAAGCGCCTTCTCCCTTTTTCTCCCCTTATCTTCTTCTAGTAATTCATTGTTACATTATTGGTTTTAGTTTAGGGTGTTTGGGTTGTTTTTTCTGAACCCATGATGCAGTTGAAATTTTTCTATGGTTTTCATTATTTTATATCATTTTTGGCAGATTCTTATTCACCATATGGCATGTATTAAATTAGAAATGATTCACCATTGTAGGGGATATACTTTCTCACTTATTTATGTGATATTTGTTGAGATTTCATTATTTTTTATTCCTTTTTTTGGACAGTAAGGGTTTTATTAACAAATATAACTAACAGGAAAATAATAATTTGATGGGTATGGGGATTAATATCATGCTTTACATCTTCATTTCATTTTAAAATTTTACTATGCATGCTTTCTTTTAATAATGAAAATAATGGTTTTTTGGATCATTACATGCATTGTAATTTATATGAATATGATACCCTTTTCTGTTTTCATTTTACCATACATTGAATAAAATAATATATAAAGTACTTTTGGATGATGAGTTTTCTTCCCATGGAAATATGGTTTGTGTTCTAATACCCATCTTATATAATAAAGTAATTTTATAGAATCCCATGTATAAAATTTTGGACACCATGATGTTTCCTTATTGTGTGAATTTTTTTTTTGTTTCTTTGTATGGTTGTGGTTCACAATGTTATAGTTTTTAGTGGTTGGTTTGTACGGTTATGATAGGGGTATTTTTTTAGTTTTTGTGCATGATGGTTTTGTAGAACATTGGATGGTTGACATGGATATGACGTGACAAGTTTTTTGATTGTTCTATGTGGTGTTTGAAATACTATAAAACTGATATAGGTTGTGTTTCAAAGACGATTGTTGTTATTTGGGCATGATGTGGCATGGTATGGTAATTTTATCTTCCCAGTTAAAAATGTAATAAATTATGATGCTAAATGAAATGAATAAGATAAATGGTTTTGGAATCATTATGTTATAAATAGCTTGAAATAATTGTGCAAAAGAATTGTCTATTTAATGGTTAATTAAATGGATTTATAATTAGAGTTTCATGGAAAATAAGTATCTTTAGAAAATTGTCAAAGTTGATATGTTTCTACACACGGAAGGCATAATTAAATCCAAGGGGATTGATTTTATTAAAGGGGATTCCCTCAGATTACACCACTTCAGACCCCCATAGGCTTTCTTTTGGGGGGAGCTCCTTTTGGATTATTCTTCTTTATACTACTTTTGGTTTTCTTTCTTTTTCAATAAAATTAAAAAAGCAATATTGGATGGAATGTGGAATGTGTGGTATTATGTTGGTAGACATGTGGTGTATTGCATATAGTGGGTTAATTTTTTTTATGGTTTATTTCTATTTAAGTGCTAGTGTTGTGGTGCATTTTAGTATATTTTTTGTGCTCCCATAGGTTCAGAATTATGTTAAATATATAAAATGTATTTTATGTTATTTCTATATTCTAGCCACCTGAGTAGGATACCATTAAAAATGCTTATAGATTTTGGATTCATTTTGTGTTCTCCATCATCTAGGATGGTGGTGAAACGAGTGGTTTTCTACCACCTCTTACTTGCTCTTCCTGCATTAGTAGATTTCGCTAATGTTTTTTTCGGGTGTGATGAGATGTGATGAGGCAGTGATTTGATGAGAAAGAACCAGTGTCTTCGGGAATCACAATATGCAATGTGATATGTGGTGGGTTTCATGGATGGATATAGAATTTAATGATGTTGATTCACATCATGTTCATGATACCCTTATTCTCTTGTTATGTAGTGAGTGTTTTTGTAATAGAAAAGGCATATTTCAATGAGAGGTGATGTGAAGTTGACAAATGCTAGCACAAGGTTCTATGAATTATATGGGTGGGGTAAGAAGGGATGTATCTTGGTCCACATTAGATATTTTTTTTATTTAATTAGTGTTTATGATATATAATCATAATTTATTTTATTTTGGCTTCTGATAGTAGTAAATCTGTGAAGAATAAGCAACATGGTTCCTTTGTTATGTTTAAGATACTATATTATTATATTAGATGCGTGATTTGGTGAGAGATCCATGTTGTTTCTGGGATTTATTTTTTTGTACTAAAAATATTATTGTTTATTAAACTATTTTTTCACTCACATAATTGTATAATATTTTCATGAGTGTACTTAAAACCATTGGAATGATACTACAGAGTATACCTGTATTCTCATCCAATGAATAATTTTTTTTGTATATTTCTATGAGGAAATTTTGGACCAATTTAGACATAACTATTTTGTATTTTGGATCTTCAATTAAGTTTTAATATTAGGAAATTTATTTTATTATTTAAATTACAGATTTTGATCTGTATCAATTGACATTGGTCATAAAATTTGGGAATGTTTTGTGAAATTTATATGTTGTATGTTGGATTTTCATGAATTTTTTTATCCTATCTCATGAAAAAATATTAATATGGGTTAATTCCTTCCATTTGATAGATTTTTATACCCTTAGTTCTGGTCAATAATGATGGTCCTATAGAATCTTGGAATTTGGGGTCACTATCTCTCTTCATCCATTACTATCCATGGAGGGGAATCCTCGGATGGAGGGTGTCATGAAAGAGTGGTATCAAAGGATTTTGGATGAGAGATGAAATATATGTTAGAGTTAGGCACTATGTGAATTTTATGATTTGGTAGGGTAATAGAGTGAGTTAATATTAGTGTGTGACATATGTTAGGGTGACCTTCTAGAACATTTGATTTTATAGCCACCCACGATTCGGTGCATCAACTCTGAGCTTACTGAATAACCAGGTGAGTTATACCAATTTTATGGTTATAGATGATGGAGAGTTACATGAGTCATGAAGGAATATATTCATTTCATAAATTAGTTAGTTTAAGAAAATAATTTTTCTTGATTCAATAGATATTGAAAAGCATCCATGCTATTGGGATTATGGATTTTTTATTCATTTCTTGAATGGATCTTGGTCTTCATCCATGAGTAGTAAATGCAGATGAGGTTCATCAAACAAATCTAATAAATTATCAATGGATTTAACTAATTTAGGAGGATGAGGAATGAAAGGGGGAATTTTTTCTATCTAGTGGAAGAGTTTGAAAAAGTATGTGGGGAGTGTATCAGATTTGAAGATGATATTATTCATAGAGGAGTTAAAGATTGGATTCTATCCAATTTATGCACAAGTTGAGTTTTGGGTATCATTGGTGGTAAGTAACTTACTTGTATATGTGTATCAATGGTGGATGTTGTATCATGGTGATAGAAAAAAAATGGGTTATGGCTCTACTTTTATAAGGAGTTCAATTCAGAGTTCCTGTCATGAAAGACACAGGCAGTGAAGAAAAATTATTTTACCACCCTTTAGCAGTGAAGCCTTAGTGTTTTGGAACATGTGATCATTTTTTAGGGCCTTCTTCATTTTATTAAAAAAATCAATATATGGATTATATATCTTGTCTTCTAGAGAAGGAATTGCGCCCAATGATTAGGTATGTGGTCATCCCATTTATGATTTTTACATACCTAGAACTTCCCAAAAAATTAAGAGGTTATCAAGTGGATGATTTCTTTGTGGGTTGAGCCTTTAGAGAGTGTCAATATATTCATCTTAAGGGGATGAGTTTCAGAAAATTGGTCATGGGCATTCAGGTAGTCTATGCTTCAATATATGGGGAGCCATCCTTGGTAGATCTTTTCATTAATTTTTTGGAAATTTGTATTTTCGGTACCTTCCAATGGATACCCATTTTCATTCTATGTATTCAAAGATAATTTCTACTTCTAGAATCAGTGTCAGTATAATTAGGGAGGCTTGTTTCATATTCATATTGAGGCACTTTTTGTAGTAGTATATGTGGCCTCCGATATAATTTTAGTAATAGGGATCTCTAATTCTTGTTTAGTAGCTGAGGGTAGATGATTTCAGAAGAGGGTAGACTCATGTTATTCACCTCACACAAGGACATGAGATAGAGTGCATGTATGGAGTCCAAAATAAGAGTGGTAGAAGATCAGGCGATGGTTGGTTGAATACATTAGAGGTAGAGACATTAGCAGGGCCTGAGGTTATCATAGGTATGATCAGTTTATTGTCTGACATTGTTTTTTATTTGATTCAAGAAAATTCCAATCCCTTTCCCCTAATTTTTATGTTCCTTGGGACTAGATAAGAATAATCTTTCTCTGACCAAAGTATTATTTACTTCAATTGTGGGTCAGGGTTCATTTTTTGACGTGTTTCAGGAATATAAGCTAGTGATGTGGAATCACCACGTAGTGGGAAACTTTTATTTTTGATTTATATACAGTTATATAATGTTATCCATGCATGTATTGGATGTATTATTGATTTGCATTAATCAAATGTTTTCAATGGAATGATTTATTTTACGATATGGAGGTCCAACTAGTTGTATTATTTAGTGAGAAAGGTTATTAGATGGTTGGATGAAATGTGGAACCTCTTTTTTTTAGTTTGAAGACATTCCAGTGAAATATCATGTGGGGGTTGTTACTAGGGTTGTAATGTATTTAAAGGATGTTTCAAGATGAGGATATAAAGCTACCCTCACAACATAATATCAAATTCAGGATATAGTTACAACATGGTTAATCTATGATTTAATATATTGTTATTGAATGGTTCCCATAGAGATATGAGTGTTGTTGTTGAAGGTTGATGATATAACACATAGGTGGTTCATTAGGTTAAGTGTGTGTCTATGGGGTTTTCTAGTTTTTTTATAAGATTAAGGGTGGTTTTTTATCCTATTTCTATACTATCATTTGTTTAATTTGAGTAACAATAAAAAATTATTACCCTTTTTAGAAGATTAATGATCTTTTTGACTAGTTTAGAGGGGTCTATTGGTTACTCAAGATTGATCTGTAATATAGATATCACTATTTAGAGGTTAACATGGATGATATCAAGTATTTGTCCTTAAAATTTATGTATGGACACTTCATGTTTTTAGTTTGGTTGTTCAATGTCATGATTAAACCAACCATGTCCAGGGGGTCATGTACTCCATAATTCACGATTTACTAGATAGGTTAAACATATTTTTTATCAATGATAACTTGATCTACTCAAAGTCTTTCAAGGAGCATGTTGAACCTATAAAATAATAATTATAGGTCCTTCAACACCATCATCTCTATCGATATATTTCTATGTAAAAATTTAAACATGAAGGTGTTTTTCAATGGTTGTGTGGTTTTATAGAAGTTGTGTCCATTGGCCCATCTAACACTAGGGTAGTCTATTATTAGGCATCACTATAGAGAATAGAAGTGTTTAATAATTTTCCTAATCTAGTTATATATTATTATAGGTTTTTGTTTGAATTACCTTGGGTTTTATCCCCATTGATATCTTTGACTATAAGCGACTAAACATTTCTTTGGAATGATCTGTGTCAACAAATATTTTCTTATATTTAGGGGAGGATCCTATAGAGGTTGTTATGATTGAGGGATTTGTGAGGAATTATATACTGTATTGGGAAGGATGTTGATGTAATAGAGATAAATGATATATTATGGGTCTTTGTAGTTAATCCCACCTGAGAGTAACTATAACACACGAGATCTATAGTTGGTGGATATTGTGTTTGTGCTGAAGTTGTGGAGGAATTACCTTAACAATGAATTCTATGTGGATTTCACAAAACAAAAGACCCTGAAATATGTATTTTATTACAAATATTTGAATCTATTCTAGTATAGGTGGATGGATTTTCCTCGTGATTATGATTTAGAGACCCATTAAACCCCGAAAAAGTGGAAATTTTTTGCTAATGTTCTGAGTAGGATTTCCCAAGGGGATTTGGTTCAAGAATTTTCATATGTTTATAGAGGTATGGAGTATATTTCAATGATTCATATTGACATACGGGAGTGTAGTGGTTAGTATTTTATTTATATGATGAGGTTGGAGTCAGCTTTGATGCATTAGGTAGAGGAGTCTCAGTCTGGAGTCATAACTATAGAAGTAATGTGTGACCATGTTGGTTATAGTGATGCTCATGGGGGATTGTTAGTTTACTTTCAAAACTATATTTTGTTTTAGGGGAGGCTATTTGTTCCACTATATATGTAAGAGGGAGTTCATTCTAAATTATAGAGGAATGCACAATGTTGTCATGGGATCTCCCCCACTTGGTGGAATTGAGGTTTTGATTTAATTCCTTTGTGCTTCCTCTCATTCCAACCCTCTATTTTAGGTTTGGATAAAACTAATTTGGTGATAATAAACTTCATTATGAGTACATCCGTAAAAATTCCCATGTGACCTGTGCCTGAGTACCATCTTTCAGAATCACTATTAGAGATGCTCCATCCTTCAACGATGAAATTATTGTTGTATATGATGTTTTAATTTTAGTCATCTCAACCACTCTTCTTTTTTTAGATCTGTTTGGGTGGTTTTTATTTGAGGTTCTTGGTATGGTGTGGCCGATTGGGTTTTAGTGGAGTTGGTACATGGAATGGATGTCATCATAAATTTTTAGATCAATCACCCCAAGGCAGATGGAAGATACATGCTCTCTTAGTGTTGATGGTTCTCTTATCCTCACCAGTTCACTTCTTCGTTATCTTTTAGTTTGTGTCATGTTGTATTTTGTTTCAATTTTTTTTCCTAGATGGTTTTTATTATCCTTATTTTTCTCTTATAATTCATTTTTCTCCATCATGCACAACCTTATTTTTGTCAGGTTTTATAGAACCCATGGTGTTTTGAAAGGTGTTAGTGGCCTAAGTGATGACAGATTTGTTGTGGTGCTATTTTGGAATGGGGGAATCATTCGTGGTGGCTCAACAGGCCCATGTTTCCCTGTTCATCTACTTTATCAATGAAACTCTCTTTTTTGGAAATTCTACAGTATAGGTTCAAGTGGGTTTTTTATTTTTCATTGATATTTTTTCATTCGGTTGTGGAGTTTCTATTGTGGTTTTGTATCACAGGATTGTAGTTGAATTAGATGAAGTTTTTGTTGCCTCATTGGTGTCCTAGTTTCTTTGGGTGTGTTGGTGGTGATTCTAGGCTCATGTACATTGGCTTATGTTGTAGTCACTGCTCCCAAAATATCATCTCCAGCATACAACATGGCATTGATAGAGAAAATTGGAGGGGTTTTTTTGGAGGTTCAGTGATGGGATGGATGATGTAGGAGCTATGTAGGCTAGTGATGGGACGGGTGATGCATATACCTCTTACTCGTGTTTTTTAGGCTGTTCTGGTCTTTTCATGGGCTTCACTCCTTGTCCATCCTTATTATAGTTCCGTATGGTTTTGTAATACTATTTTTAGGTTTTTACATAAACATAATGTAATTTTATTTATAAATAAAAAAATTTGACATAGTTATATATGAATTTCACGGACCGTGTTTAGTAGTAAATCCTTATGTGACAAAGATGTATCATAAAATGATGAGATAACATTTGTATACTATGAATGAAATAGTAATCAGTAGAGTTTTTGTCAATGTGTCTAGATTTATTGAAGGTTAATGAAGAGCACTGAGTTCATAGAGGTATGTCGTTACCTTGAATTTTCCCATGTGTAAATTGGAGAACCTATTGATGTATTTCATCATTAGGTTACCCTAGGCATAGGGATTATGTTTTTCGGTTTGGTTGATAGTGGAACAATTGATGATGTTTTTTATTTTATAGTGACCAATGTATCGAGTTTCATGGATGTATTTAAAAAGTTCTATATAGATGATGTGATTCGAATTCATGGGGTATAATGTACCATCACTTCTAATTTGTATCCTTGTGTTACTTCATATCTTTAGAGAGTATTTTTGTATCCTTTTGCCTCATAGATTAACCTTATCCAAAATTTCCACTATCAAATAGATATGAAGATAAATACGGCCATCTAGATGTTGGGTGATATATTTCAAGATTGTATCGTGGGAATTTTTGGATCACAGAAAATACAACTATCTCTATTTAAGCTTTGATACATTATAAGCTATCACTTATCCATTAAAATGGATTTGTTTTATGTCATGTATATGAAGACATGCCATTCTCCATTTTACATGACAGAGGATCAAGAAACAGTAGTTCTTATACCAAAATTGTAGAACAATATGACATAGAAAACTCAATTGGTCCATGAGAGGGTAAGGCTAGTGAAGAATCATCAGATGGCCTATGATGATCATAGGTAGAGGCCCCTAGAGTTTCAAGTTGGAGAACATTTCTTCTTTTGGTCTCACATATACAAGGGAAGAGGAGTTATGATAGGGGTAGTATACTTTTTCCTCAATTTATTGGGCCATTTGAGGTGATGAATCTTGTTGTCACGGTGGCATATCAGTTTTCACATACAATTTAGCTAGATAGGTTCAATGATGTCTTTCATGGATCCCATCATAATCGGTATCTTTACGATGACTCCAATATCCTTGAATGGGGAGAGTTAGATATCGAGGGTGATGTCATGTTAATTTCATAACCTTGTGAGATCTAAAATAATTGAGAGAATCTACTTTGTGAATAGGCAATTTCCTTGGTTAGAGTATTGTAGAGGCATGGTGTCTGAATGGAGAGTACGGGGAAGAAACACTACCTATAATCTAATTTTTTTAAGATTTCATTGTACAAATTTTCAGTATTGATATAATTTTAGGATCATGTTTTTTTATATGATGTATTGTTTCCTTGATGGTGTGATGTTTGATAATGAATCAATTATATAAAATACAGAAAAACATGATTCTTAATAAATATATGTTATATTATGGAACTAATAAAATGATGTGGGTGAGTCAGTTCCACTAAAAGAAAATAATATCAAGATAACAAAGATGAAATTCCTTGATTTTGGTGCTTGGGGTGGTGTTGTGTGTTATTTAAGGCACATTTGGGATTTAGCTATGTAGAGGAGTAGAATATTGTGTAGATGTTAAAGTGATATGGTGATGTCTTTTTGTTCCCAATGAGAGGGAGTGATGTAGTTATTTGAGGTGTTTTGTGGGTGTTTTGTTTCGATGTGTTTGTTTGGTGGAAGTGTTTCAGGTCTAACATGAAGCTAATGAATAATATCATGAGGTGTGTTTTTATTCCATTTCATTCCTTTTGGGTTGGGTCTTATTTGTCAAGGATGGTGATTGTTTGAGAGGTATATAATGTAATTATATGGTTTTTGGAGTGAATCCAGACCAACTTACATCATTGTTGATCATCGGTTTCCAACAGTTTGTTAGTGGTGTTTTTTGGTTATTTCTTTACCCCTTTTACATATTTCACCCTATTATTCTTCCATGAAATCAATATGATGTTTATTTTTGGTTTATAGTGTATTAGGATGTATTTTTGATGATCCCTTGATGTGGTTTAGTATGATCTAGGATTTTCATTCATGTTTGTGGTTTTCAGTTTGTACTTATCCTCTCTGTGGTGTATAATGAATTAGAAAATCTTCGTCATGGTAGGGGGTCCTCATCCTCACATATTTATGTATAATGTGTGTGGAATACATTCAATTTATTTCTATTATGTGTATATTAAATATAATATTTAAAAATATATATAATTAGAAAATCTAAAATTCATGATGATGGAGAATAATCGCATTCTTTAATCCCTTGTTCCTATTTATGATGATACCATAACATTGGAATCATGGAGGTGAATCCATGATCCAGAAAATTATTATTAAAATAAAAGTCAAGAAACCAGAGGATAAGTATTTGGGGTACACGTGATGAACAACAAAAAAATCCAAACGTAATCAACCTCTGGTCCTGCCTCCTCTCCCGCCTCTTCCCCGACGACCACCACAACCTCTTGGATTCCTGCCTCTTTTCCATTGATTTGGAATCTTCAAATCAGAACCCTGCTCATCCGCACCTCCATCATCATCATCATCATCATGAATATCAGCTATAATAGCGTCAGCATCATCAATGCCTTTATCCCCGTCCTCCATGCATTCCTCAGAAATGGGCTACGCAGTCTACTCAGCACCGGCCTATGCATCCAAAGAAGGTTCATTAGAAATGGGGCCTTTCATAGAAATATGATGTTTCCTTTCACTGATCTCCATATAGAGCAGATAAAACTCAGGTGAGTTCATTGAATCCAGCATTGAGAAAAAATTTGTAGCACCAGTGGCAGTATTCAAAGTAGCAACTCCATGTTTAGGTGTTACTGTCATAGTGGTGACAGGTTCACCCAAAGAAGTCTATCAATCAAGTGGAGGATCTCCTGCATCCAAGGTATGAGTTTCCTTGTCATATGAAGATGGTAAATCACAAACCTGCAAACCAGAAGCCTCAACAGGTGAGGAAGCAGTAGAAATGATAAGTTCACCCAGGATAATAGAAGCAATCCTAGCAGGGGACTCAGAACAGACTACTATAGTGGTCAAGTCAGTGTGCCCAACATTCACCTCCCCCATTGTTTCAGGTGGCACAAATGCTCTAGTGAGTACAACAGTAGAATATATAGGGGCCTGTGAGTCCCCTGCTGTATGAGAAACAGTGTGAGAGACACAAGCCATAATGGAATTATAATCTTGCACACTCCTTTGTGCAACCAAATGATCAATAGATCCTTTCCCACCATATGACAAAATTCCCATCTTTCCTTTATAAATATTGTCTTATTCAATTAACTTCATGTTTAAAATTCATATATGAACATTTTATTTTAGTGAATTTTGGAGATTTTTCTAAAAAGTTTTATTTTTTAATGAAAATGAAAACGTGCAACTTTTTTATTAAAAATTTTTATTCTTTCAAGAATTTAAATAGATCCATTTCAATAAAACTCTATAAAACTAAAAGTATTTATCTTATATTTTGAATAATCTAATTTTGTTTCTTAGAATCAAAATTTTGATTTAATTATCTATAAAAACCATTTTATAAATAAAAAATCATTTTTCTTAAAAGAAAATCACTGAATTTTTCATTTTTATTTTAAATTAAATAATTAAAATTATAAAAAATTAAATTTGAAAGATATATTCCATATTTTGAATCATCATGTCCATATTTTCTAACTAGGCCCCGTTTATTTATTCCATTATTAAAAAAACCATAGTAAATAATTGTCACTATAGTAAGTGTAGATCAGTTAATTATGGTTAAAAATAATATGATAAAGAAGAGAAAATAACCTTAACTAATTACATAATTTCTTTTTATGAACTCATTTTACCCATAATCATCCAATATTCTAATATTTGAGATTTTTATTCCATTTTTCTTTGATTTTTTTCATTATATTATTTTTTTAATGAAAATTCCCCAATGTTATTCCCATTATTTTATTATCTTAAATTTTTTTACAAAACAAAAAATAGAGGCTCTATCTAATTTTAAATAGCGATGTTAGATATAAATAATTTTTAATAATAGGAATTTATTTTTCTTTTTTGATGATGAAATAATTTCCATAAATGCTTACACAACACATACCCAATATTATTCAATTAATAGAAAATAAACTAGATAATTTTAATAATATCAATGTGATATAATTTGAATAACATAATGTGTACCATGAGTTTTATAGATCTATATGACATGTTAGATAATTGTTAATGAATTATATTTTAATTCTCCCTTTTTCTTTTTATATTAAAGTCAAATGAAATGAATAGTGTCAAAAAATTCCATTAATGATATTTCATAATAAATAATATTTTATTAAATGATGTAAAAGAAATTAAAATAATATATTAGAAAAAATTAATGTTATTTGGTTTAAAAAGTACATCTCAATCAATTTGTGGTTTGTTTTTTATTTTATAGTAACATTATCCATCCTAAATTAATATAAAACATTAATATTGTAGTAATTTTCATAAGGGTTAAATCGGGGTGCAAACTAATAGATAGACGTAAAAATATAAAAAAATGTGTACATTTTTTATTGGATGATAATATATTAATATATAATCTTCCTATATTATAATTATATCATCTTGTATCCATTTAAATATAAAAAAATATTTTATATTTATTTAATACTTTAAGAAATTCCTAAAGTTCTCTCCCCTCACAGATAGTAGAGAACCTCATATCCTATTTCATTCATACATAAAATACCATTTTTTTCAACCAATATGTGACTATATACATTTATAACATCTTTCCCTACCCAATATTTTCCTTTTTTTCATTAAAAACCATGTTTATGAATGGTTTAGTTATAAACTACAATATATTGTCTAAAGAAGTGGTATCATCCTTAACCACGATTTTTATATTTATTTCTACTTCCATAAACATAAAATAATATTAAACCATTAAAATTTAATAAAATAATTATCTCTCATATATTGAAATATTATTATTTCAATTTCATTTCCTATATCAATCTCCCATTTCCTCATGTGAGAAACAAAAACATTGTTCATGTAGACGTCAGTCTACCACCTTTAGAACATATGAAATTCATTTTACATCACCATAACTCATGAATACTTATAATTATTTATTTTATATATATATATATATATGATATTAATAACATATTTCTTAATATGGGAAAATAATATATATTATATGTTCTTACCTTTCCATTCATTGAATAATTATATCATCGTTTGTGCGTACTTGTGGACTTCCACATCCACAAAGTGATGTGATTCTTTTTTCAAAAAAAAATAACATATTTTTTATATATAAATATATTATAATAACTAATATGGTATTAAAGATATAATTACAACCCTATAATGATGAAATATTAATTATTTTGTTTCTATCATGATCACTGAAAAATGGAAAATTTTATTCATGCGTATGTAAAACATATAATCTCCATGATTATAATGTTGTCAAATTTTCATAACCATAATAATTTATTTGATATAAATTATAACTAATTTATAAAAATGATAATTATTTTATGGTAATAATTCTTGAGATGAAGGAACGATGACTTCTTTTTCCATTGTCATCCTACCAAATCCATTTATAAATATGAATTAAGTATCATAAAAACACATAACATGAACTTAATATATTAAATAAATAGATATATCATGGTAATAAAGAAAATAAATTGAAAAATACAATTTAAAATGGCTATTAATAATTTTAATATTTTATATATAAATATATTATAATGGAAGATAAATAACATACAAGAGAAGTCGAACCGAAGGTTTGAAATTTCATCTTAATTTACCATCATTGAAGCATATTTTATTGTTATACACGTAATATTTTATATATTTTATATAATACCTTTTTTCATTGTATATCATTAAAAATTAAAACATCATTTTATTATATGTTTCAATTCAAATTATTTAATCATTGGGGGTTTTATATGAAAGCTACCAATATTTACCATGTTTTGTATCTCAATTTACATTCATTGGTTTATATGTTTACTTCATTGACTATGTTATAAGATAATTATGTGTGAACTATCATATGATTTTATTAATTCTTAATAACTCTTGTTTTGTATGGATTTATATTTATTACACATAATCACATTGCTGAGTAAATTCCCACTCCAATGATATAATCATTATAAAGGTTTTTGTATCAATTTCACTTCATTGAGAAATATTTAAATGATATTCATATAATTTATTTTATATGGTGTATATATTACCCCATTTTAATCTCATGTCATGATTAATTCATACATAATGTTATTTTATATTACACTTGATTTTACTTCATCCAATGGGATTTGACTCAAAATAGAGTATTTTATAAGTGGTTTAAAACCTTAATTTCATTTCATTAGGTTACATTACATATTAATTTTTATTGATATTATATGATTATATATGTAATTAATTTTAATTTATTTAGGTTTTATTTCAAATTTATTTATGTGTATTTAAATTTGATTCACATAATCAATTCATTGATTAATTTTCACTTTAATGATATGATATTTTTAAGTAATTTCATCTCAATTTCCAATCCATTGAGACATATATGTTAATATTAATCTATTCTAATTTATGTTGTGTAAATATTTACCCTTTTAGTTTTTTAACAAGAATATATATATTTTATGATGATTAATTATTCAATTCGAGAAAATATTTCAAGGGGAATTTTTAAATTTACATTTGAGCTTGTTTCTCTTCTTGATCAGGAATATTTTTCTTCTATATATAAATTTTTTTCAAAAAAAAATAATGAAAATAATTTTTTTTAAATATACATAAAGGATATTTTAGGTTTTCCTTGACATTTTACATGGTATGAAATGATTATTTTTAATGCTTTCCCAAAAGAGTTCATTACCCAATTTCTTTAAAAAATATAAAAATAAATGTTTTTTGTTTTATATGGAATTAAAAAACCTTACCACCACCATAACCATTTTAAAAATTCAAGAAAAATTCAATGGTACTACAAAAAAACTGAGAATTTTCTTACCATTCATTTTCTTTTATTCTTTGATAGAAATGTATTTATTTCAAGACATGTATTTCTGATTATTTGAAAGTCATCTTTTCGCTCTTATTAATTTATTAGTTATAAAATATCCCTTGAATGATTCTCTTTTCATGGATCATTTAACATTATAATTTTCATAGAAAATTAAATTTAACTTTGTATATTATTATTTCTAAATCTATATACCATTTCTACATACGGTGTTTTAGTTTGAATGTCATTTGACTAGATGTGGAAATTATGACATTTTTTATTCCATTCTAAATAATAATATGTATTGAAAAAGAATATTGTTTATAAATTAAATTGATTATTAATTATATGAAAAATTCCTTAGACATACATTGATGGATGAGGACTGGATTATATAGCCCCTCGATTCATCAAAAAGCGTCATGAGACAATTCGATAAGCTATTATTACATTGGAATTTTATGTATACCAACCTATCCATTAAACTATCTTGGCATGAGTAACTGAAAGTATTAAAATAATTAAGTAAGAAATCCTGACATCCAATATTTGGAATTTCCATCATTGATAATTACGTTATTATTATACATTAAATTACTACATTGACATTTTTAGTGGATTTATTTTCTACTTATGTTATCAAATAAATGGAACGTGTTTTCAGTTATTACCTTAACATATTGATTATTAATATTTTATTCCTAATATATTTTACTATATATAAATGTCACTGAAAATCTGACCGCACTCGTTAATTGTTTTCATATCCCCTAGTTATAAATAAGGATATCCTGTATAATATCAAGGATAAAATAATGATTTAATTTAAGGTATTTTATATTTTCTATTATAATATAAAAATCATGTATATATTTGGTTCATGGGGACTACTAAACTAGTTTTTCATTTAGAATTAGATTTATTATATCATACAAAAATGTAATAAATTTTGAACCAACTCAGGGGTTACCAGGGTTGAGGTTATTATAGTTGGTTTCATAGAAAGATTAATCGAATAAATGGGAATTAGATTTTAAATAAACATAGGTAACATGAAAATTATGGTAACACCTTATAGTATTTTAGAAATGTATCAATTTGGAGATTTTGTTTTATGGATAAATATTCATGATGATTATAAGATAACTCAATGTGTTCTATTATTTAGTGGTTGTGCCTAACAGATGAAAGTGAATAACCACACATCGAAAATATAGGGATTGTGATACTAAGAAAACTAGTAAAAATTATAATGCAATTGAGTAGATCATGGCTATATATGGGAAGTTGACTGATGATATAACAAATAACCTTTCCTATATTGAAGAACCAGTCGTTCTATAGTGTGATTTTCTTATGTTGGATATATTTATATGATAAAAACCACTATCTTTTAGTGGAACTCCAAAAACATTTGTATATGAGGAATGGATTATGTACCCCTAAAATATATTCCTATCTTTTTGATGTAATGAAAGTGGATATGTTATTCTGGTAGTATATTTTTTTTAATAAGATACTAATTAATTATGGTCATTGATCCAAAACACTAATGAAGATGAAGGAATGTTATACATGCAATAGAAACAATTTAATGTGATTTTAATTTAAAAATACATCCATTTAGAATTTTGATCTCAAATGTAGATGATATCTACTATGTTATAGTTAAAGGAGGAAGAATGTGTGGTGGAATATGAGAAAATTTCAAAATATTATCCAAACATTATTCATACTAAATACACAATCTAGAAATCAAAATTTACCATTTCATTGATAGGCTTAAACTGAGTTGCTGAAGGGAAATAATATCTCAATAATTTTTATCATATGATGGTATTGTATTAGGTTGTTTTAAGGCATATAAAGAATATTATAGATCCTAAATATTTATGGGAAATATGTAAGATATGTTTTCAACTGATCACCCATAAAAATTCCACCATCAAAGAATAATTCTAATCTAAATCAATTTCCATCAAGTGAAAATTATGGAAATAAAACACTTGGAAAATGTTTGGAAAGGTAATAAAGTTTGATATAACTATAGATATAAGGGTTATTTGGGAGATTTTTAATATCTCTACCCTAGTTACCTAGAGTTGGTGCATTATTTTATTACATTGTCCTGATCAAAATAAAATAAAATCTTGAAGGACTGACTTGTTTAGTAGTCTTGGAAATACTTTATACAAACCAAAGTTTTACATTACATCTTTAAATAAAAAAATAATCCCCATTGAAAACTACCATATCCATTAGAATATCCCTACAGGTCAATAATAATGTAATTATTCACATACTGGGGAAAATGAAACATAAGAAAGGGGTGAGTTCAGATGCTCAGTAAGGATAAATAATAAAATATAAGCTATCATAAATAAGAATAAACTTTTAATGTAAGGTATAAAACTGAAACAAAATCCTTTTAAACGTAATAGTAATCTTAATATAGAATGAAATAAATCAAATAATTCCATTTAAATATTCACATGTATTATGTACTAGTTAACTAATAAATTGTAATTTCAATAAAAATTATCACAATAAGGGAATGGACAGTACCCGACATCATAACTATAACATCAAGGACTCATTCCAAGACCATAACTAACCATACTGTCAAGGTCTTTTTCCAAGACACTAGTTTTAATAATGACATATACTGATAAATTGAGGGACTACAGATGGCCTTTCCCAACACATACTAAGTCCAATAAATTCCTCTTATGATAGGGGTAAAACATGACATAAACATTCATATTAAAACTAGCATATTAAATGTTAATATGTTAACCATAAACCATGAATTATATATAAATAGCACATTCATAGTCAACAATACCAAAAAACCTTCAATATAATATGGAATATTGTATCATAATAAATCAACCTCATTTACACATTAAATCCAATAAAATATGTTAACACTGATGAAAATAATCAAATAAAATTTTTAAAACTCTTTTAGAGAAATATCCATTTTTTTCGTTGAAATAATTTATAATCCATGAAATTATAAAGGAAAATATTTCTATTAAATATAAACTTGTAATCTCATAAATCAGTCTTAAAATTTTAAAGGTTTCATAACAATGAAAATATCCTCCCACTCCATATATGTTTTAAATAAATCTCTTCTTTAATTTATCAAAAAGTTACTAAAGTACCTCATTTGGAATAGGAGGGAAAGCATACTTTTGAAATGTTTCTTAAAAAGTAAAACATAGGTAAAAATTATTGATAATATATTGAATTATATTTGGAGAAACATGGACATGGGTGATAAAGATGTCCCAGTAGATACTTACATACAAATAACCTCAAAAATAAATGAGATTGTGAAATTAACCCACACCTTGTATTTTAATTTATTAATGGGTGTGTTAACCTCTTGTATAATGGTTATATCATGTTAATAAATTATACCCAAACCATATCCATATTTATGATATCATATATTTTCCTCTTATGTCATTTTTTAAAAAAATATTTCATTATTACCATTCTTTTGGGTGTTAACTACTTAGTTTTCCCATTACTACTTTGTCATTTAAGTCATATTTTTATGAATAGGATATATTTTATTAATATCTAGAATTAAATTAAGTTAACCATTATTATTTTTACTCGTCATATAATTTTTTTAATCATTCTTTAATGGTTAATGTAGAGAATAAATCTCACTGCATCGTGGAGATGGTAGGGCGTACATATGCACGAGCAACGGTATCATTCCCTTGATGGATAAATGATATATAATTAGATTTTATATTAATTATAATAAATAATTATCATTTTTATTCATTACTTATATCCATTATACTCATAATTAAACTCATCCATATAAAGTAGTGTTGAATAACAAATTACACCACGACATGGAGACGAAAAGCCGTACGTACCTACAAGTGGTAATATTATTATTCATACGATGGATAAAATGAGGAATGTGGTTGTACCATGATTATAATTACATATCATTATATGGATGATAATTTAATTATTACATTGGTATGGAAACAACATTCAATGATGAAGTATAATAATAAAATAACTTTGAAAGTGGTGACCAAAAAATTACCTCTTTTCTGGGTATCTATTTTTTATTTTCCCAATATTACTCTATAGGATGGATTTATTCCAAATGTATGGTATATAGGATGTATTTACATAATTTGGTAGAGGAAATGGGAAGGGTTTGTCTAAGAAAAAGGTCTTTAGTGGTTTGAATTAAAGGTAAGGAGAAGTTCTCTTTTATAAGAGAGGTGAGGGGCAGTTTTGAAATATCTAAAAATATTAATTTATTATAAAATGATTTTCAGTCTCAAATAGCTCCAATGTGATTTATGTCGAGTATAATATGAGTATGGGTCAAAATATCATCAACTAGAGGATTTTAGACATGTTTGGGTCATAAAATTAACATTATCTTTTGGCATTAACCTTTAGTTAAATAATTTAACATTTACCATGAGAACTTGTCTTTTTACACTATAGGGTTAATATAGTTTCTATAAAATAGGAAAAGGAAAAAAATTGGATAACTTATGACATATTTTACATTATAAAACTTATTTATTAGAACCTTATATTTTTTAAATTTTATAAAACTTAATAAAATATTATTTATTTTAAAGTATCATTTCTATCAATTTGGATATTATTCAATATTTTCATATTTAAAAAATAAAAACAACATGATAACTTATAACCAACTTCCAATTTTTTAATTACATGTATATTTTTTTAAACAATTTTTGTATGTAAATAATTATGTTAGTGTACATTTATTTTAATATTTTTTATATCATTTATTTGATATTTCTATTACTAAAATAATTTCAACTTCACTATTAGTATATCCTTAATGGTAGATATTTAATCCCTTAAAATTATATAAAAGTTTATATGATGTATTTAATTATTTTATATCTCTATAGACTATTAATAATTTATGATATCTCCAATTTATATAAATATTAATTTTTTTTACTTATAACAAATTAGGGTGTGACATTTTTTCGCATTCTATATTTTTAATAATATTCATGTCATATTTGAGGAAATGGGTCCCTTAAATGATTCCATTTAAAAAAATAGGTGATATTTTTATAATCTACTCATCCAATAGGATTTTCATAGGTGTTAGGGTAATTTTATAAAATTATTTTTTCCATAAATCACCCAATTTACTCTTATTCGTTGTAATAAACAATTACTAAAGTTAATATTCATATTATCAAAAAAAGTTAAATATTACTATAATTAGGGCCAATTGATTCAAAATATGGAATCCATTTTTCAAAAATTAAAATATATACATTTCAATAATTAATTTAAAATTAATTATTTTTGAAAAAATAAGAAAATGAGATATTTCAAAAGTAAAAAACCATCAAATGGTTGGCATGTCTTTATATCTAATTATAATGTGTAATTAATTTCAATTAATGAAATTATATTAAATGAAAAAAAATATCCAATTATAAATAAAAAAAATAAAATGTTAATCAAATAATATAAATAAATTTTATGAAAATCATTTTGAAATTAAAATGTAGTATTTTTCCATATTAATTAAAATATTAAATTTGTCATAAAAACACAAAATATTGTTTCAAACTAAATTTTTATGTCCCGATTCTAAATAATAAGTTTGGTTTTTCATTTTGAATATATAAAAGTGTCAAATATTGGATTTAAAAGGATTCTCAGTTAAAAAGGTGGTAAAACTAAATGTCTTTAAAAATAAATATTTTATTACAAAATTGAATTTTTTATTATATAATGTCTAAAAAAACATGATATGAAAATAAAAATTATATAAAATTAAAAATGTGGTTAATAATATTCATAACCATTTTTTAAACATCTATTCATGTTGCACTCAAACTTGGTATTTCTTTTAGTGAAAGCTATTAAATTATTTAAAATGAAGTGTACTATGGAAGCTTGGGGTGTTAAATAATTCCCCCTTAAAGTAATTTCTTCCTAGAAATTACTAGAATATCACTTCATAAAAATATTCAGGTGGTTCTTCATCATGAGTTCTTCAGGTTCCCATGCCACCTCTTCCATTTTATTGTTTCTCCAAAGAACCATTACCGAACAAGCCATCTGTTATCTCAACACTTGTTCTCTAGTATCAATAATATTGATAGGCTCTTCACAATAGGACAGATCATGTTCCAGTTCTATTTCTTTATAATTGAGTACCTGCGTTGGTTCGGGCATTTATTTCCTTAACATTGATATGTGGAACACATCATAAACTTTGTATAGACTTGGAAGCATTACCAAACGGTATGCTAAAGATCCAATTAATTCCAGAATCTCAAAAGGTTTGATGTACCTAGGTCTTAATTTACGCTTTTTACCAAATTATAAAACACCCTTACAAAGAGATACCTTCAAGAAGACATGATCTCCAACTTGAAATTTTAAATACTTCCTTCAGTTATCAATATAGATCTTTGGCCTACTTTGAGATGTTTTGATATGGGTCTGAATAGACATTACCTTTTCTGTCATTTCTTTGACAAGTTCTGGGCCTATGAGTCTTCCTTCACCAAAAACATCCCCACAAGTGGGTGTTTGACATCCCTTTCCATATAAAACTTTATATGGTGCCATCCAAATACTTTAATGGAAGCTATTGTAATTGTAAAAATTGTAATAGAGGTAAATACTGATCCCATGTACCTTTAAAGTCAAGTGAGAAATATCTCAACATGTCTTCTAAAGTTTTAACAGTCTGATCCTATTGTCCATTAGTTTGTGGGTGGTAGGCAGTTCTCAAAAAAATCATAGTATCTAGGGCCGTCTAAATTCTTTTCCAGAATTGTGATGTAAAATTGTGATCATGCCTAAAAACAATTGATAGGGGTACACCATGATGTCTTACAACTTCATTAATATATAGTACTGTTTAACGTTCATGTGGTAAATCTTCTCTTATAGAAAACAAATGTGATGATTTGTTAAGATGATCTACAAAAACCCATATCGCATCATGAATTTTGGGAGTCTTTGGTAGCCCCATGGAAAATTCCATCATAATATCCTCCAATTTCTAAATAGGTATTGGAATAGGTTTTGTAACTCCTCTAGTATGTTGTTTTCCACCCTTCACCTATTGACAATCCAAAAATATTGAAAAATATTAAAAATCTATCTCTTTATGTTTTCACACCAAAAATATCCTTTCAAATCTATATACATCTTAGTGCCACTATGTTGAATAGTGAAGTTGGAGCTATGAGCATCATCTAATAATTACATTTTTAGCTCAGGTATTGTAGGAACAAAAGTCTTCTTCCTAAACTTCAAAATATCATCTTCAAAGATGAAGTCAATCAGTCTCCCATCATTCACCACATTAATTACCATTTTAAACCCTCATTATCAGATAAAGAAATTTATATCCTTTCCAATAAAGATGGATTAGAATTCATTTGAAAAATTAGTTATGTTTTACCTTCAATGATAATTCCCATATATATCTTTACTACATCCAGGAATATAGTATCCCTTTCAACTCCCGTTTTATTTATAAATCCATGGTCTTTTCAACTCAAACCCTCTACTACCTAATTTTCCTTCCCTGGGTGGTAGTTTATTGTGAAATTAAAATCCTTGAGTAGCTCAAGCCATCTATTTTGTCTCAGGATTATTTATTACTAAGATAAAAAAAATTTCAAACTCTTGTGATTATCCTATATCTTATATCTTTCACCATAGAGATAATGTATCCATATCTTCAGTGAAAATATTACTACTGGTAATTCAAGATAATGATTTGGATAGTTTTTTCATGAAATTTTAATTTCCATGATTCATAAGCAATAACCCTATAATTTTTCATAAGTAAACAGCCAAGCCCTTTCATAGATGCATCACTATAAATCACAAACCCATCATTCACAGATGGTAAAGTTAGGATTGGATCATTGACTAACATTCTCATCAATTTTTCAAAAAAATCTTCCCACTCTTTTATCAAAACGAATTTAACCCCTTTATTCATGAACTTGGTTAGTGGGTTTTCTAGGCATTAAAAATTCTTGACAAAATACTCATAATAACCAGATAAACTAACAAAACTTTTTACCTCAGTTAAACTCATCAGTGTTGGCCATTATTGTATTGCCTTTATCTTGGAAGGATCAACATAGATTCTATCTTTAGAGATAATATAGATAAGAGAAAAAATTCATGATGCTAGAATTCACAATTGCGAAAAAACCAATATAGTTCATTTCTTATAAGAGTCTTCAAAACAATCCACAATTGGTTCTCATGTTTTTTTAGATTTTCAAGTAAACCAACGTATTATCAATAAAAACTAAAAAAATCATCAAGATATTACTTAAACACTCAGTTCATTAGATCCCTGAAAATAGTGGGTGCATTAGTCAATCCTAATGGCATTACCACAAACCTGTAATGACTATACCTCATTCAGAATGATGTCTTTGGAATTTAATCCTTTTTTACATATAATTTATTATATCTAGAACTAAGGTCAATCTTTGAAAAATCTTGAGATCCATGAATTTGATCAAAAAAAACATCAATGTGAGGCAGAGGATACTTGTTCTTTATTGTAATAGCATTGATTTCTCTATAGTCAATTCATAGCCTCATTGGTGAATAATTCTTCTTAACAAAAAGGACTAGCGTCGCCAGAGAGAAAACCTAGGGGGAATAAATCCCTTATTACTCATCTCCTATAATAGTTTCAATAGATCTAAAAAATCCACAGTGCCCATCCCATATGGAGTTTTAGATATTGGCCTTGCATCAGGGATTAGATAAATAGTAAACTCAACATTCTGCTCAAGAGGATGTATATGTAAATCCTATATAAATACATCAATATATTCTCATAAAATATGTAAATACTCAATTTGAATATTTATTTCTTCATCCCTAAATTTTATTTCCTCTTCATTCCCAAGATTCTCATTTAGTAAAGAAACTGGGGGTGAATTTTCATAAAAATTAGGTGATGATGTTTCTACTCTAAAGATAACAAATTCTACATATTACTCAAAAATCACAACTTCCTTATTCTTGCAATAAATTACCACATAATATTTTTATTGAGAGTCCATAAAAAGGATTATATCAATGTCGACTATAGGTATGATGATAAAGTTACTAGATAAATAATGATTATATGACATAATGGTAAGTACCTTACACATCATTATTTCAATGAGACTTTCCCTAGGGGTTTTGACCAACAACTCCCTTGTTAATGTGAATTGGAAATATCTGATTTTTAACGAAAACTGGGATGATGTAAATGAATGAGAGGATCCAAAAAAATAAATTGTTGGCTAAATTTGACAAAATGATTAATGTAGCTACCACAACATCATTAGGAACTGAAAACTCAGTAGTTGTGATAAACAAATATTGGCCTTTATCCATTGGCCTTTTCTGGTGAAATATACCTTAATGCTTAGGAAAAGAATTTTCATAACGTACCACGTATTTAAAATTATAGTTCTGAACATTGATAGATTCATTCTTACCCTTACAATCATGAGTTTGGTGGACTTTTTCTCAAAACTTGTAACAAATTCTCATACCATTCAATAATTTACCAAGTTGTTTCATCACACAATTATTGAAGGGTGGAAAGACAAATTTCTGGTTCTTCGCATTATTTCCTTTTCCAGATTGTTCAATGACCCTCTTATTTACTTATATTAATTTAATTTAATAAGACCTAGAGAATTAATTTTCTATATTAATAGCACATTATACTATATATTTATATAATGATAAATACTGGGAGACCAATGCCTATTAGAGGAATGGTTTAACCCATAAAATAATCTTCCAATCTTACATCTTGGGTTATGTATGTAGTATGTAGCTTGACTTTCTAACCTTATGATGTTAGATTCATAATTTACAACTTACTTATCCTCCTTTTTCCTTAGACTTAGAAACTGTCACTCTATATCCACTTGTAGACCCACAGAATGTATTTTTCTAGAAAGAGTTCTTTGAATTACATCCATTATATATTTTTGACCACTTCAACAACCTTAATATTGTGAATTAATGACCACCATTGATCTATCTCTCCTGATATATGATATACTGACAAAACAAATTTTTCCCATTTGTTACTCCCCAAAGAAAGAAATATTTTATCTAAGAAACTTATCCACTGCTCAGCTGCAAAAGGATTAGTAGTACCATTGAATGTTGGCAGTTATTCCATCATGGAGTGGTCTATCATTTATCCTTCAAATTGTGGATTAGGTTTCTCCAAATAGGTAAGGTTATTATTCATAACCTGTGTCAAATTCCTAGTATAGTTATAAGTTGTTTAACAGCAGTTGTATCACCAGCTTCAGTATCATTATCTAGTATAGGGGGAAATCTCTACCTAGATTATGTGTGTTGATATGGTTTCAATTCCTTACACTAGGCACCAGATGATATTTACTAGAATATGTTATGAATCATAATGCATAATTTCAAAATACATAATAAAAATTGAAAAATTTAAACATATATAATCTCAAAATCATAAACATGGTTTCTATAGGGACAAATTTAATTTTAAATACTTTATAATTGCTCTCAAAGAAAATTTTAATTTTCCTAATAATATCCCCCAGGTGTGTCAAACTAGGTGTGCATTAAGGCTTTTTGCCGTGTATCGGGTTACCCCGAGTTAAGCCCAGGACACCATGTCAGAGTTAATACTCACTGATACATCTGTTCTAGAACAACGTCCACTTGTAGTATTCAGAAAGGGATGTATTTTCTCAGAATATAAACATAATCTATACATTAACAATATTTTAAGATGTTCTTATATATTTAACCACGAATTCTATCTTAGGGGTAATATTCCCTAATCAAGGTTTTTATAAATATATCATCCAAGGATTGTACTAGACATCCTCTAATACCAATAGTAATGCCCCGACCCTTGTTTCCTAGAGTCATTGAATTATTTTATAACATTTTCAGGATCACAAGAAAATCCAATCCTGATGGAATGATCAGTTTAGTAGCCTTGGAAATACTAGATACCAAAATATGTTTTACATTACATATTGTCATTAAAAACAATATATTATCCCCTTTGAAAACTCTCATATCTATTAGACTATCCCTAAAGGTGAATTATAATATAATTCTTCACATCCTAGGAAAAAATGAAACATATGAAAGGGGTGAGTTAAAATGCTCAGAGAGGATAAGAAATATAGTTTAACTATCATAAATAAGCATTCACTTTTAAGAGAAGTTATAAAACATAAACAAAAGCCTTTTAAACAAAATATTTAGCTTAATATGGAAAGAAATAAATCAAATAGTTCCATTTTAACATTCACATGGATATTCTAAATAGAGAATAATCATTTGTAATATCAATAACTAGTCACATAATGAGGTAATGAATAATGTTGGATATCATTACCAAACCGTCTAGGCCCCATGAAAAGACCATAAATAACCATACCATCAAGGACATGTTCCAAGACAACAGTTTTACTCATGAGACCTACTGATGCATAGAGGGGCTATAGTAGGCCTCGCCAATCACTTACTATGTCCATTTAATTAATCTTATGAAAGGGTTAAAATATAACATAATAATTTGTATAAAAACATGCATATAAATTGTTAATACTTTAATCACAAACCATTAATGGTGTCAAAATAGCACATTCACAATCAAATATATCATAAACCCTTTAATATAATATGTATGATTGTATCTCGATAAATCAAGCTCAATTAATCATAAAGTCTAATAAAGGACATTAACATAGATGAAAATAATCAAATAAAATCATTAAAAGTCCTTGAGAGAAATATGAATTTTTCACTTGGAAATCATTTAAATACCTCATTACTATAAAGGAAAACATTATTTTAAAAACAATTATAATATTTTAAGGTTAGATAAAAAACATTAAGGCATTAAGATAGTGTAAATAGCCAGTCACACCGAAAAGTTCTAAAAAAACATTCCTTAATTTTTTGAAAAGTTCATAAAGTACCTCATTTGTAAAATAATGAAAAGTTTATTTTCCAAAAAAATTATAAATAGAAAAATATGGTTAAAATAACATTAAAATATTGTTGATAATATTCTGAATCAAATTTCATGAAACACAAACATGGATGATAAATATGCATGTGTAGATAATTATTTATAAACAACCTCGAATAAAAATGAGATTATGAAATTATCCCTTACCATATATTTTACTTTAGATGAGGGTGTGTTAATAATAATTATAATAGATAAATAATATAATTAAATTATACCAGGAAGATATCCATATTTATTATATCATATATGATCCTCATATATAATTTTGTTAATAATATTTCAGTATTACCCTTGTTTTGGATGGTAAGTGCTTCGTTTTCCCATCCATGTTAAGTCGTGTAAGTCATGTATGTTACGAATAGGATGTGTTTTATTCTAATCCATAATGAAATTAAGATCATATTTACTATTTTTACTCATCATATTATTTTTACAATCATTCTTCAATGGTTACCGTGGAGAATGAATATCATCGCGTCATGGAGACAGTTGGACGTACGTACGCAAGAGCGATGATATCATTCCCTTCATGGTTAAATGGTGTGGAATTGGATGGTATATTAATTATAAAGAATAATTATCTTTTAATAGTAATTATCTATATCTATTATACTAAAAATTATACTTATCCAAATAAATTAGTGGCAAATAAAAAATTACACCACAATGTGGAGACGGTAAGCCATACGTGGGCACACATGGGGATATTGTTATTCGTATGATGAATAAAATGAGGAATATTGTCATAAAATGATCATAATAAAATTTTAGTAAATTTATGATACTATATTTATTAATTTTGTGTGGAAACAGCATAGAAATAATAAGTATAAGAAGAAAATAACATTGAAAGAGTTCATAAAACAATTACCTCTTTTTCAGGTATCTCCTTTTGATTTGCACCAAATGACTCCCTAAGATGGATTTATGAAAAATTTATGGACTCTAGGATGTATTGAGGGATGTTGGTAGAGTAAATTGGTATGGTATGGTAGATAAAAGGTCCTTTATAGGTGTGAATTAAAGATAAGGATAAGTTCCCTTTCATAAGAGAGGCGAGGGGTACTTTTGGAAGATCTTAAAATATATATTTATTATAAATTTATTTTCAGTTTCAAGCCGATAAAAAGTTATTTAATTTGGGGATATGGTGAGGATGTGTCAAAATATCATAAAAATGGATTTTATACATGTTTAGGTCATAAAATAAACCTTATATTTTGTCTTTAACTTTTAGTAAAATAATGTAACCTTTATAGTGACAACTTGTCTTTCTACACTACAGGGTTAATATAGTAACTATAAAATGCAAAAAGGACCCCAATTTGAGGTATTTTTACATATTTAACACTATAAAAGTAATTTGGAAGAACATTATATTTTTATTTATTTCATAACATTCAATAAAATATTATTTATATTAAAGGATCATTTATTTCAATTTTCATACTATTCAATATTTTCATTTTTTAAAAACTAAAACCAATATTATAACATCTAAAAAACAAATAAATTATGTTAATAACATTTCTATGGTATTTAAATTTTTTTATGTCATTAGTTAAGTCAGATTATGTTTATTTTAATATATTTAAAATCATTTATTTGATATTACTATTAATGAAATAATTTCTACTTCACTATTGTTTCATCATTAAGGGTACTTATATAACCTATAAAATTAAAAATAAATTTCTATGAGGTAGTTAATTATTTTTTATTTCCAGATAATACTTATAATATAATTTATCTCTGAGATATTTTGTAACACCCCAAGATTTCATAGTATGTTATCACTTCAAAGTAATTCAATAACTTGCACTACACAAAACACCAAGTTCGAGCGCACCACGACTTACCAAACTAGTCATTCAAAAAGTTTTTATTAATAGTATTAACAGAATTTTATATACTCAATATAATTTTTGATTCTATATTATGTGTTTCTTAGACATAATATAGGAAAAAATTCATTTTTTCCGGATAAAAAATGTATTTATCAAAAAATGAAAATTTTAATGCCTTTTAATGGAGAACCCTTTTTAAAACCAATATTTGAAACATTAATATATTCAATTTAATGAAATTAAATTCTTATTTAGAAGCAGGAAATAAAATTTTAGTTTTGATAAAATTTGAGAACTTTTATGATAACTTTCATATTTTTATGAATAGTTAAAATTGTTAATTTTAATTGAAATTAACTTTTTTTGTTGAAAAAAATTCATAATGATAGATTATGAATTTGAATGATTTATAAGTATAATTATATTATATTTTTATCATTTAACATAGGGTAGGTAATTATAATTAATTTCACATTTAAATTTGACATAAATAGAAGACAATCTTTTGATAGTTTTTACTTTTTAAAAACACGCATTTTGGTTATGAAAACAAGAATTAATTTTAAATTAATTAATTAAAATTATATTTTTCAATTTGTTAAAATTAAATTCATTATTTAATTCAGAATATAATATTTAGCTTAGGGTAAAGTTTTGGTGTTTTTCAGAAAACGTTCAATTTTTGATGAATAGTTAAAAACACTGCGTTGTTGTTTAAAACCGATTTTTTATTTAAATAATTATTTATTTTATTTAAATTTATGTTAAGTAAAAATAGATATATAAAACCTATATATGTTCAATATAATTAATTGGAGTCATTTTATAATAAAATTATATGTATAAATTTTTATTGAACTTTTTACCGTCTTTTACCAACTTTCTAAGAGCATTTGAAAATTTGCATAAAACATAATTTTACCACTTCTTTGAGTTAAATTTCATAAATCCTTGAGACACGGTTGATAGAAGTAAGTAAAATTTGGTTCAATAAGATGAAAATAATTTTTGGTGAATTGTAACTTTTGACTTTTATTTACCATAGTAAAAGGCAAATAGGGTAATTAAAGGTAAAAATGATATTATAATTACCCTAAAACATGTCCTAGTACTATTGGATGAGTTTATTTATACTAAAATAAACCTTAATAATAAAATAAAACCCTTTTGGACCACTGGGATAAGGTTAGAACATTTATTATCATTTTATTTAAAGAATAGTTAAAAGTGTAAAATTCAAATTTTAATAACTAAAACCTTTTTAATATTGGGTTATACATAAGATAAACTCGACTATAAATTTTTACTAGAAATATAAAAATATTTTCTACATAATTTTATTTTATTTTTAATTTTTAGTCATCATATAATTAAATTTATTTATGACATAATGATGATGCAGTAATTACCTTATTAATGAAAGAATCGAATAAATAGAATTATAAATATTAAAGAAAATATAATTCCATAGTTTTGATGAGATCCATGAAATTTATAAGTGAATATGACATGTTAGGGTTTATTCAATGTATTTTTTTCAAAGTAATCATGCTTTTATGACTTTCATAGAAACAAAATACAAAATAGTGTCAAAATTGACATAAATGATTTCTTAAAACAAATACTAAATTATTAAATTATATAATAGTCCTAAAAAACTAAGGACCATGAAAAGGACTATAATAATGAAATATATGTCATTAATTAACCACTTGTGGTTCCCTGGAAATTTTAGAGTAATTTTATTCACCATATAATATAAAACTATAAAGATACATGGTAAATGTTAAACTATTTAACAAAGAGTTAAATCTAAAAGATATGGGTAATATGGAATCCTAAACATGTAAAACCCTATTGGTTGAGTGTATTTAGACCTATACCCACCTAAGGCTCGATATTATTTTATTTGGAGCCTTTAGAAACCGAATATTATTGTATAAAAAAATAATATTTCATGTTTTTCCTAAGGTTCCCTCACCCCTCTTATAAAAGGGCACTTCCCCTTCTCTCAGATTCACACCTCCAAAGCCATTTTCCTCAGCCAACCTCTACCAAAATCTCCTCCTAACTTCCCTCAATTAAACCTGAATGCCTTACCTAGAGCATAAAGACAACCTAAGACCCCTTTTGTTCAAATAAAAAGTAAACACTTGAAGAAGAGGTAATAATTTCATCACCTCTTTCAAAGTTATCTCCTTCTTGCACTTTCTCTTTCATTGTTATTACCATACCAAAATAATAAATCTAGTAATTTCTACATATTGTGATGCTATTATAAATATGGTACAACCATATTAATTATTCTATCCATCCTTTGAATGATAATGTCACCATGCGTGCATACGTACGGCTTACCATATCCATGTCATGGTGTAATTTGTTATTCAACACTATATTATTTGGGTGGATATAATGATGAGAAATATGAATATAAATAATGAAAATAATATTCTAATGTGTCTGTAAAATCAATATATGATCTAATTCCACACCCCTTAATATCATTAAGAAAATGATATTATCGCTCGTACGTACGTACGGATTACTGTCTCCACGACGCGATGAGATTAATTTCCACGTAAACCATTCAATGATGATTATAAAGATATATATTATTAATAAGTATGTAATATATGAAATAATAATGCTACTGGGGATATATGTATGTATGTATGTATTAATGTATTCATGTACTTACATATATCTTATTCACTTACTTCCATTCAATATGATATGAAAATGAAAACAATATTTATGTGTACGTACGACATACCGTCTCCATATACGATGTTTTCCATTTCATATATCTTTCTATTATAAATATTTATATTTTAAATATATATGATATAGAAATCATGTTTTATATTTTTTATGTTTTTAAATCATGATCTAAAAGATACGATCAAGAATAACAAGTTCAAACACATACGATAAAGAAATAGATTATTACCCGAAATGTTAATTTAACATGGAAATAATTATTAAATGGGAACTATAATGTCATAAATTAATCATGTATGATATAATAAATATGAATATGGTTCTGGAATATTTTAATATCATACTATGGTTATTATACAGGAGGTTATACTTACCCTCGACCAATGAAAACTTCAAGGTAAGGGTTATTTCCTCAATATCATCATTATTCAAGATTGTTTATGTGTATGTATTTACTGGGACATATTTACCATTGATAACCATATATCATTAAAATATTTTCAAAAGGAATATTTTAAGGATTTATGGGAGGTTCTATTTAACATGATAATTATTTTAAATGTTTTAATGATTTATCTTTCAAAATACTTTTAATTAATGTCCATGTTTTCAAAATGATTTTAAGGATTTATTTATATAGACATGAATGTTTTGAAATGACAATTAATTTCAAAATTTTTAAAGTGGTATGGGACACTTAGATTCAAAAATATATTTTAAATGACTTCCTTTATAAATGAGTGTCTTTTAAATGATTTCTCAAAAATGGATATTTCTCTCAAAGAGTTTTACTTATCATTTTCAAATATGCGAACATCCTATACTGGATATTATTCTTGATTATGGTTGATTTATTATAATACAATCTTTCATATTGTATTAAATGAGTTATGATATGTTTGAATTTGGATGTTCTATTTTTATACCATTCATGTTTTATGTTTTATGTATTGAAATTTCGTATGTTATTTTTAATATGAATGTTTATGTTATGTTTAAACATTTTCATATAAGGAATACTATGGACTTAGTAAGATAAAACTTTTATTTGTAGTCTTGGCACGAGGCCTTGACTATGTGGTAATGATGTCTGATGTTACGCATTACCTCATTATGAAATTAGGTATTACATGTGATTATCCGACTAGTAGAATATCCATGTGCATGTTTATATGGTAATGTCTGATTTATTTTTTCCTTATTATGTTCAAGTTTATGTTTAAAAAGGTTGTAGTTTTTATCACACAGTTCTCATTAAAATTTTATAGCATCTGCTAATTTATTTACCCTTACTAAGAATCTAATCTCACCCCTTTCTTATTTTTTATTTTCCCAGGATTTCCAAGATGTGTATTATTATTGATATGTAGTGTTAAGCTAAAGGAAATAATGGTTTTATCAAAGAACTATTTATGATATATTTTATGTTTGAAATTGTAATGTGATATTAATTTATGTAACCTATTTCCAAGACTGTAAAATAGATCGTTCCTTTGGGACTGGAATCCTTGTAATCATACTAATGTTTTAAAATAATGCACCGACTCTTGGTAACTATCCTTAGGGCATTACATATGGTATCAGTGTTAGTTTAGTAAAAACCTTGGAAACTATATTTATAAAAAAATATTATTAGAGAACATTACCCTAATATATAAATTGAGGATTAGTATAGAAGAACTATCTATAAATTTTGTAATGTAGATATTTTGTGTATTTTCCAAGCAATACATCTATGTCCAAATACGAGTAGGTAGAGGCGGCTCTAGCACAACTGTACCTAGGAGTGAAAACTCTAACAAGGAGTTTCTAGCTTGACCCGGATTATCCTGGTACATGACAACGGGTCTGCTGCACTCTTGGTTATGACACTCCCGGGGGATATTCTTAGGATAATTCACATTTTCATTATAATCCATTATGAATGATTTAGGAGTAAATACTTCCTCAAATATTTTTTTTATTATTATAGATTATATTTATAATATTTTCAATTTATGTTAGGTATTTTAAATGTTTGGAAATAAGCATTGCAATTCATAAACGAACCTAGTGTATGCCATTGTTTAGAAATGGCGCCTAATAGAAGGAATGAGAACTCCAGCAATATGCATGATCCATAGAGTAGGAAGGATCATATATATCATGGTATTAATCCAAAATTTATAAGGGAAATAATCTCCCATGTATTCAAATCATATGAATAAATAATATCCTGTGTTAATAAGATAGGTGAATAATTCTTCAAGTCTTATGGATTTGAAGGGAAGCAAGAGAAGAAAAGGATAGTAGAGAGAAATAAGGATAAAAAGAAAAGGGGGAAGAGGGATTTTCCAATATGTGATAATTGTGGAAAGAATCACCTTGGTAAATGTTGGAAGAGAACGAGAGTTTTTTATAAGTGTTGAGAAAAAGGACACCAAGTACGTGATTTTAAGGGTAAGAAAAAGGTTTCAAATTTTCAATGCATCATCTTCGAGGAGTTGGGATACCACATGAATCAATATCCAAATCAACAGAGTGTGCCCCAAATGATGCTATTGGATAATAATAAAGATATGATACTACCGCAGATGAAGAGGAATTATTAGTGTTTTAATGTTGTTATTAAAAAAATTTGTCATTTGAATATTTTATTAATGATGTACAAGTTATAAGAATTATAAAATATATAAGGATTATTCTGAAGCACATTTTCATTAAGGATTTGAGATTTTATTGTACCAAGTAAAGTGACATAGTTTCCAGTCAAAAATTTTTGAAGATATATGGCTGGGGGAAACATAACCCTTAATATGTTTCTGAAATTGAGATTATGATTTCAGAATAGGATATAATTGAGTGGGATAAAGTATATTGTATATTGTTGACTACCTTGGAAATAATTAATTTTTGGTTTATTCTATTATTGTTCGAGTTTACAAAATTTATGGATATAAGGATTATATCCAGTATTCTATAAGGAATAAGAAAGAAAGAATGTAATCAATAAGGGTTTTTGGTAATTTAGGGTGTAACTGTGTTTTATAAGAATACACGATGAAGGTATTCACATGTTATTACGTGGAAAAATAGATCTTCATTGTGTTTATCTTCATTATAAATTTTGGACTGTGATTTTAGACAGAAATATTTTGGATAAGTATAAAGGTTGTAATGAATTAAGTTGATCATTGTATACTACTATTTTAGGTTAAAACATTTCTTAAGATTACTTTTGGATTGTTATAAAAATGACAACCCGGAGGTCGGGCGGATACCAATCACGTCCAGCAAGGTTGTGAGACTTGAACCCAAAACTGAAAGGTGACAAGGGTGTATCACCTTCCACTAGACTACATGATGTATAGGTTTGTATAATTTTTATTTTTGTAAATATTACAAAAAATTAATTATAAATTCATTATTTTTGAAACCCTATATGATAATGATAAATAGAATATTTTTGAATTCTATTATCTATGGGAGTGAAAGATGAGTTTGTGGTAGGAATTAGTTGAAGGATGAAACTCTATTTGTCAAGTATATTTTTTTTCTTCTTATTCTATGAATAAATTAATTCTTAAACATTAGGGAAGGGATCATAAAAAAATGTGTTATCTTAATACCTTATGTTTGGTTTAACCAATTATATTTTAAATCATCATAGATTGGTGGCTTTGAGGCCCTCAATTTTACACTTGTTTGTGATTGATGACCTCAATCACTCACTTTAAATATTTATATTTTCCCTCCAATTATGTGTCACTAATTTCCACCAATGTTCTGCTAATTGAGATCATAATTTGGTGTTGACCTTTTCATTTCCCTTTCCCTCTTATTAAGACTAAATTTTATTAACCCAATTTCCCATGTGAGTTTTTGAAAAAAGTTTCTTTCTATTTTTTAACCTTTTATTTTTTGTTGAAAAATTTAAAATTTTGAGAACGAAATTTATTGAAGGAGGAGATAATGTAAGACCCCAAGATTTCAGAGTACATAATTTCTTCAAATTAATTCAATAACTTTCACTACATGCAACACTACGTTTGAGTGCAGTACGACTTACAAAACTAGACATTCACAAAGAGATTATGAATAGTATTAACTGAATTTTGAATTTTATATACTAAATATAATTTTAGAATCCAAATTATGTGCTTCTTAGACATTATATATGAACAAATCATTTTTTTAGATAAAATAAATAGCCTTCAAAAAATGAGAATTGTATTGCCTTTTAATGGAGAAACCTTTTCAAAACCAATATTTGATACTTTTATATATTCAATTTAATGAAATTAAATCCTTATTTATAAGTGGGACATAAAAATATAGTTTGTATAAATTTTGGGTGTTTTTCTGATAAGTTTCATATTTAGATTAATAGTGAAAAATACTAAAATTTAATTGAAATCAACGTTTTTAATCAAAATAATATATAGTGATAAATTATGCATTTTAATGGTTTGGAAGTATAATTAGATTATATTTTTATCATTAATACAATATTGGTCATTATAAGTAATTTCACATTTAAATTTTACATAAACACAAGTCAATCTTTTGATAGTTTTTACTTTTTAAAACCCCGCTTTTTGGTTTTGACAACATTAATTGATTTTAAATTTATTCATGAAAATTATAGGTTTTTAATTTGGTAAAATATAATTCATTTTTTAATTTGGAATATCAAAATTATCTTTGGGTGAATTTTTTCTATTTTTCGGAAAACCATTAATTTTTGTGGAATAGTGAAAAACACTGTGTTATTGTTCAAAACTGACTTTTAATATAAATAATTATTTATTTTATATAAATTTAATTTAAGTAAAAATAGATATATAATACCTATATATTTTCAATGTAATTCATTGGAGCCATTTTTTAATAAAATTATATATATAAATTTTTATTGAACTTTTATACCGTCTTTTACCCACTTTTTAAGAGCATTTGCAAATTTGCATAAAACTTAATTTTACCGCTTGTGTGAGTTGAATTTGAAAAAACCAAGAGACAATGTTGATATAAGTAAGTAAAATTTTGTTCAATAAGATTAAAATTATTTTGTGAATAGTAACTTTTGACATTTACTTACAACGGTTAAAGATTAATAGGGTAATTAAAGGTAAAAATGATACTATAATTACCCCAACACATGTCACAATTATATTATATTAGTGTATTTCTACTAAAATAAACCTTAAGAATAAAATATGATCCTTTTGGTTCACTTGTATTAGATTAGGACATTTATTATTATTTTATTTAAAGAAGAGTTAAACATGTAAAATTCAAATTGTAATAACTAAAACATTTTTAATATAGTGTTATACATAAGATAAATTTGAATATAAATATTCATTATAAAGATAAATTGATTTCCTACATTGTGGTATTTTATTTATAGTTTTGAGACTTCAAATAATTAAATTTATTTATAACACAATGATGATGTAGTAATTACATTATTAATGAAAGAATCAAAAAATGGTATTAAAAATATTAAAATAAATATAATTTCAACGTTTTGATGACATCCATGAATTTTATAAGTGAATATGAAATTTTAGGGTTGATTAAATTTATTTTTTTATAATTAATCATGCTTTTATGACTTTTAAAAAAACAAAATACCAAATAGTGTCAAAATTGACATAAATTACTTTTTAAAACAAATAGTATATTATTAAATTATATTATAGTCCTAAAAATATAAGTCTCATCCAAAGGGCTCTTATAATAAAATATATATATATTTAATTAATGAAGCACTTAGGTTTATCTTGTAATTTTATTGTAATTTTATTAACCATATAATATAAAAATACCAGGATACATGATAAATGTTAAACTATTTAACTAAGAGTTAAATCCAAAAGATAAGGTTAATATGGTAACATAAACTTGTCTAAAACATATTGTATGAGAGTATGTAGACCCATAACCACCTAAGGCTCGAAATAAATAAATTTGGATCCTTTAGAAACCGAATATGATTGTATAATAAAATAATATTACATGTTTTTTCTAAGGTTCCCCTGACCCCTTTTATAAAAGGGTACTTACCCTTCTCTCAAATTCACACATCCTTATTCTCGTTTCTATCTCTTTGTTTTTACCATACCAAAATATTAAATCTAGTACCTTCTACATACAATGATTTTATTATAAATATTTTTCAACCATATTCATTAATCTATCCATCATAGGAATGATATTGTCACCATGCGTGTATACGTACACCTGACCGTCTCCATGTCGTGGTGTAATCTTTTATTCAACACTATGTAATTTGGATGGATATAATTATGATTAATATGTATATAAATAATGAAAATAACATGATAATGTCTCTGTAAAATTAATATACCACACAATTAAAAACCTTTTAATCATTAATGAAATGATATTGTCACTCGTGTGTACGTACGGATTACCGTCTCCACGACACGATGAGATTCATTTCCACGTTCACCATTCAAAGATGATTATAAAATTATATATTATTTATAATTTTATAATATATGAAATAATAATGCTACTGGATATATATATATATGTATGTATGTATGTATGTATGTATGTATGTAATTACAAATATCTTATTCACTTACTTCTGTTCAATACAATATGAAAACGAAAACAACATTTATGTGCACGTATGACATACCGACTCCATAAACGGTATTTTCCATTTCATATATCTATCTATTATAAATATTTATATTATAAATATATATGATATATAAATCATGTTTTATATTCCTGATGTTTTTAAATCATGATCTAAATGACACGATCAAGAATAACAAGTTAAAATACGTACGATAAAGAAAGCGATTATTACCCTAAATGTTAATATATCATAGAAATAATTATTAAATGGATATTATAAATTCATAAATTAATCTTGTATGATATAATAAATATGAATATGGTTCCGGTATAAGTTAATAATATACTATGGTCATTATAAAAGAGGTTAAACGTACCCTCGACCAAAATAAAGTGCAAGGTAAGGGTTGTTTCCTCAATCTCATTATTATATATGATTGTTTATGTGAATGTTTTTACAGGGACATATTTATCATCAATACCCATATTTCATAAATTTTGTTTCAAAAGTAATACTCTAAGGTTTTATGGGAGGTTCTATTTAACTTGATAATTATTTTAAATGTTTAAAGATTTATCATTCAAAATCCTTTTCATTAATGTCCTTGTTTTCAAAATTATTTTATGAATTTCTTTATATGGACATGAATGTTTTGAAATGATAATTCTTTTTAAAATTTCAAAGTGGTATAGAAAAATTTGATTCAAATATCTCTTTTAAATTAATTCCTTTATAAATGTGTGACTTTTAAATTATTTCACAAAAAGGGATATTAATATCAAAGAGTTTTACTGATCATTTTAAACTATTCAAAAATCCTTTACTCGATATTATTCTTGATTGTGGTTGATTTATTATAATAAATTCATCCATATTTTATTGAATGAGTTATGATATGTTGGACTATGGATGTTTTATTTTTATACCATTCATGGTTTATGGTTTATGTACTGACCTTTCGTATGCTAGTTTTAATAGGAATGTTTATGTTATGTTTCAATATTTTCATATGAGGAATGAAGTAGACTATGTAAGTGATGGGTGGAGCTTTCTATAGCTCCTCGATGCATCAATAGGTCTCATGAGGAAAACTATTCTCTTATCACAGGGCCTTGACAAAACTTTTATTTGTAGTCTTGGCACGAGGCTTTGACTATGTGGTAATGATGTACGGCATTAGGCATTCCCTCATTATGAAATTAGTTATTACATGTGATTATTCGACTAGTAGAATATCCCTGTGCATGTTTATATGGTAATTTTTTATTTATTTTTTTCCATATTATTTCCATATTTTTGTTTACAAAGGATATTTTGTAACGCCCCGACCCCAGCTACCCAGAGTCGGTGCATTACTTCGTAACATTGGCATGATCACAAAAGATCAAGTCTCGAAAGACCGATTAGTTTAGTAGCCCTGGAAACACTAGATACATTCATAAGTCTTACATTACGTCATAAAGTGAAAAACTAATAACAAAGTCTTCATAGTCCACACTCATATTCTCTTCTGACTATCCCTGCAGGTCATTCATAAAATACTTCTTCACATCCTGGAAAATATTAAAACATTGAAAGGGGTGAGCTCAGATGCTCAGTAAGGATAAAAATATAGCAGAAGCTTTCATAAATAAACAATAACATTTAAGGCAATGTATAACTAAAAAAAGCCTTTTAAACTTGAACTTTAGCATAATATGGCAAAAGTAAACTGAAATAATGCCATTTACTTACTCAAATGGATATTCTACTAGTCGAATAATCACATGAAATATCAATAACCACTTTCATAATGATTGAATGCATAATTCCAGACTATCATAACCACGTAGTCAAGGCCTCGTGCCAAGACCACAAATAAGATTTTTTCAAGGCCTCATGCCAAGACACTAGTTTGTCTCATGAGACCTGCCGATGCATCGAGGAGCTATAGCGGGCTCCACCCGTCACTTATTAAGTCCAATGCATTCCTCATATGAATAGTTTTAAACATATCATAAACCATAACATAATCGTATCACATAAAACATGCATAAAGGAAACATAACATTTCCACATTTCAATCACAAGATATCAATACAACACGTTTATATAATAAAAACTCTTTAAAAACCATTTTCAATACCAAAATAAAAGAAAGTTAAAACTTTGTTTTTATTTTTCATTATAAAAAGATGGCTTGTAAAGGAATCCGAAACTCAAATAATGGTCACGGCGGCGGAGAAGTTTCTGTCGCCACATATGTACAGAAAGAAAAACATTCCCTTTTTTCGTTTATTAAAACGCTTTGTATAAAAATATTCCTTTTGAATAAACTTAAAAGTCAAAGGGGTTTATACACCGTATAATAGAAAGTTGTGTATAAAACCAAATATGCCTCAATGAAAGGAGAGATTGAGACGAAGTCCTTAAAAAGATCATTTTTAAAATAATATAGATCTATTATGTGTATTCACTATAGGTACACATAAAGAAAGTAAAAATACAAAATAGGACATAATAATATCATGACATAATTAGAAAGTAGGAGATTAACCCAAAGAATGGAAATTGGGTTAAGAAATTCCCTTACCTTGCATCCTGGCCTGACTAGACCGTTCTTTAACCACCTGAATAATAAACTAGAGTTAATTCCTATTTACTTAAGAACCTTTTTAATGTTCATTATTCCTTTTATATCCCTTATTACCATGTTATTAACATTATGTAATTATTTAAGTTTATAACGGTCATTTTGTCGATCTTAGGTACTTGAGTCAAAAATAACATTCTTATAATTACAAGTTGTTCATGTAGTGATATATCCTTTATATCCAGAATTATAATCATGATATTGATATCATATATCTCATATATATCCAATATATACATGCATTTATATTATTACATAACATTTAGAGGTAAAAATGAAATGCACCGTTCATGGAGACGGTAAGCCGTACGTACGCATGAACGCTACTTTCATTTCTATTTCATATTAAATGGAATTAAATCATAATTATATAAAGTTATAATATAGTTCCAGTATAATATAATATATAATATCATTTACTCCATCCTTTATACATCCCACATATGGCATTAACGATTCACATCACTTTGAGGGGGCGGTAGTCCGCACTTCCTAAAATGAAATTATCGCGTTTACCCATAATGGAAATCATAAAGTATGCCATAAATGAGAAATACAGAAGCATAAGTAAAACATAAACATATTATATATCCTATATAAATATAGTGACATCTTAATGGCCACCTTTGAAGGTGTTATATGAGTGTTGAACAATCATCGTTTCGTGAGGCAGAAATTCACCATCCACAGAAACCGTATGTTCTATAACCATTAGATGTAGGTGTGTGTAAGTGTAGCTCGAATACTTATTATAAAAACATCCTAGTATATTTAGGATACTGGTGTTGTTACAAAAGAAATTAATAAAAAGAGTTTAGGGGGTTGGATAAGAAAAATAAATCAAAACAACATTAGAGAAGACATTACCTCAAAATCGGGTAACTCTTTTTGATTTGAGCCAAAGGCTTCCTTGGGAAGAGATATTCCCAAAGTGAGGCTTCTAGGAGTAAGATGGGGAAGTTGGGAGAGTATTTGGGCAGAGTTTGGCCGATCCAAATGGTTTGAAAGTTTGAATGAGGTGGTAGAGGTGGGGGCCTTTTATAAGAGGAGAGGAGGGGCACTCTGGGAATGTAAGGAAATTTTACATTATTATACAATGTTTTTCGGATTCTAAAGATCCCACACTTATATAATTCGTGGCTAAGGAGATAAGGGTTCGAAATATACCCATCAAATAGTCTTTGTACAAGTGTAAGCCTTGGATTGTACATTGTCTTTTCATTTTATTAAAATCGTTAAATAATGAGGTCATCGCTGCATCATAATGATGTCATAAATAATTTAATTTATATAATGTCTAAAAATTATATAAAAACAACTATTATGTAGGAAATCTTTTTATATTTCCAATGACTACTTATAGTCAAAAAAATGACTTGTATAACCCCATGTAAAAATTGTTTTAGTAAAACATTTCATGTTTGTGTCATTTTTTACTTTAACATTAAATAAAAGGTATTTATGTCATTTTCTAACTAAAGTGGAACCATGGGGTCCCCAAGTTGACCCATGGATTGTCTTGGTCGGACATGGCACATCCAATGAGGGTAGGACATGTTTCAAACTCATCTCATATTGTTAAAACATTATTTTTACCTTAAACTACACTAATTACCTCTAATCGCGATTAAGAACTTAAAAGTTACTATTCACCAAAAATTATTTTAACCTCATTGAACCACATTTTACTTCTTAATGACAACCATGTATGTCGGATTTTTGAAAATCAAATCACAGAAGTGGTAATATTTCATTTAAACGAAAAATTAGTTATTTAACTACCACTTAGTGGTTTCACTATTCATCAAAAATTGAAGTTTTTCAGAACAATGCCAAAATTTCACCCTAAGCTATAATTGATATTCCGAATTCAAAAATGATGTCTATTTTACAAAATTCAAAACATATAAGTTCCATTAATTAATTTTATAATTAATTCCCGCTGTCATAACAAATAGCGTGTTTTTAAGAAACAATTTATATCAAAAGATTGGCAATTGTTTATGTCCAATTTCAACGTTAAATAAATTCTAATGACCAACATTGGATAAAATGGTAAAAATATATTATAATTATACTTTAAAACCACTAAATAGTATAATTTATCACTATAAATTATTTTGATTAAAAAAGTTGTTTTTAAGTATTTTTCACTATTCATAAAAAATTAGAAGTTCTCAGAAAAATACCAAAAATTCAACATTGGATAATTTCGATATTACGAATCCAAAAATGAAGTCCATTTTGAAATATAAAATTTATATAATTTTAAAAAGTGGTTATTAATATTCATAACGACTACTTTGATTAGTCTCGGTGTTTTAGAACTCGAAGTTGCGTACAATGCAAGCCATTGCATTATTGAATGAGAAGCGTATCGTGGAAGCTCGGGGTGTTACATTCTCCCCTCCTTCAATAAATTGCGTCCTCGCAATTTGAAATTTTTTCTTTAAAAATAAAAGGTTGAAAAGAGAAAATACCTTTGTGGAAAACCCACATCAGAAATAAGATTAATAAAATTTATCTTTAATAAGAGGGAAATGGAAATAAGAAAGTCACCACCAAATTATGATCTTGATAAGGAGAACATTGGTGGCAATTAGAGACATTTAATTGGAGGAAAAAAGTAAATATTTTTAGGGAGTGATTGAGGTCATCAATCACAATCAACTGTCAAATTGAGGGCCTCAAAGCCTTCAATCTATGTTGATTTAAACTATCATCAGTTCAAAAAGGCATAAGGTATTAGGATAACACATTTTTTTTGTTTTAATATCCCTTTACTAATGTTTAAGAATTAATTTATTCATTGAATAAAAGATAGGTATATATATATTTTTGCTTGAAAATAAGAGTTTCAACCTTCAACTCATCTTTCACTCAAAAACATAATAGAACTCAAAAATATTATACTTATCCTAATTGTATAAGGTTCCAAATGTTAACACATACCATTTAGATTAGTAAAATTATTTTGTAATAACCAGGGACTTCCTGTAGGCTGGTGGTAGGAAATAAAGGCCTGTCGCACTATGGTTGTGGGTTCGATTCCTGCATCTTTGTCCGACGCAACGGTTATGCCCCACCCTGCAGGTTGTCCTTTTCCTAAAACTATAGCATTATAATATTCAAAAAATAATCTTCATAAATTTTTTAACCTTAAACAATACTATCCAAAGATCAACTTAATCCACTCCAACCTTTATAGTTATCCAAAATACCTCTGTCCAGCCTTTCTCTAAAAGGCCTCTTAATTCCAAAATCAATTTATCAGATTCCCCAAACAAAGTAAAGTTTCTCTTATTGTCACATACTAAAAATATGATTACCTTCATCATATTAAAACCTTACTGAAACAACAAGTACTGCAGTACAATCCTTATATATATATCACATTATTCTAATAACCAGAATATAATCCATGAGTCCAAAAGCACCAATACATTAATTATTCCGCTTCAACTGTAGTAACATCATAAGATTGTCCTTGATCCCTTGGCCTTTTCTGAGATAAGTTTCTCTGACACTTAGGACATTCATTTGCATAATGCCCCATTTCCCTAAAATTGTAGCATTCAACATTGATAGCTTTTTTCTTTCCCTTACAATCACGCACCTGGTGACCTTTTTCTCCACATTTATAACAAACTCCCATTCCTTTTAGGCAAGTACCAGTTTGATTCTTCCCACAATTATCACATAATGGAAAATCCTTCTTTCCCTTTTTCCATTTATTTGTCTCTTGTTCCACCGTTCTCTTCTTCTCTTTCTTTACTTTGTTGTCATAAGACTTAGAGAATTCCTTTTCTGTCTTGATAGCACATGAGACAATATCTTTATATGTTGAGAAAGATTGTGATACTAAATCTCTATGGAGAAATGGTTTTAACCCATCAAAGAAACGATCAATCTTACCTCTTGGGTTACGTATATAATCTGCAGCATACCTCGCCAACCTTGTAAAGTTGGCCTCATACTTTGCGACATTATCATCCTCCTTTTGTCTCAGACTCAGAAATTGCCTTTCCATATCTGCTCGATGGTCATGAGGGACATATTTTTCTACGAAAATCTCTTTGAAATCCCTTCATTCCATATTCGATACGTCATCATCTTCTTTTGTATTTTGAATCAATGACCACCATTGATCGGAATCTCCAGTGAGGTGGTAAACTGCCATGATAACCTTCTCCCTTTCGCTACTCCCCAAGGCGTGGAATATTTTCTCTAAGGACTTTATCCATTGCTCAGCTACTAATGGATTTGTACCCCCATTAAAAGTTGGCGTTTGTTGCCTCATGAAGAGGTCTAACATTGATCCTCCATGTTGCGGATCAGGGTGCTCCATGCGAGTAAGGTTATTCTTCATAACCAGAGTTAGTTGTCCCAGTATGGTAATAAGTTGATCAGCACCAGTTGTATCTCCAGCTCCACAATAATTATCTTGAGCAGGAGGGCAATCCTTAAACGAAGTATGTGCATTGATACGGCTTCCATTCCGTCCACTAGGCGCCATTTCTAAATAATGTCATAAACTAGATTAGTTTATGAATTAAAATACATAATTCCATATTTGTAAAACACTTTATATAAATTGAACTATTTATGGATATAATCCATAATCTTAAAAAGGAATGTTTTCTTTGAGGAAGTATATAATCATAACCCTTCATAGTGGGTTGTAAAGGAAATGAGAATTGTCCTAAGCATATCCCCCGGGAGTGTCGTAACTAAGAGTGCAGCAAGGCCCGTTGTCGTGCACCAGTTCCCGTTCGAGTCTAGCTCAAAGCGGTGTTTTCGGGTTTTACCCCTAGGTACATCAGTGCCAGAGCCGCCTCTACCTTCTCGTATCCAGACAAGGATTCATTGCTCGGAAAACTCACAAAATCTATATAATAGCAAAATTCTAGGAAGTTCTTCTATACTAATCTTTAAAGTCTATCTTCGGGCTATGTGCTCTAATCAGAGTTTATCTAAATCTAGCTTCCAAGGTTAGTACTAAACTGCCTCTGATACCAACTGTAACGCCCCGACCCCAGCTACCCAGAGTCGGTGCATTACTTCGTAACATTGGCATGATCACAAAAGACCAAGTCTCGAAATACCGATTAGTTTAGTAGCCTTGGAAACACTAGATACATTCATAACTCTTACATTACATCATAAAGTGAAAAACTAATAACAAAGTCTTCATAGTCCACACTCATATCCTCTTCTGACTATCCCTGCAGGTCATTCATAAAATACTTCTTCACATCGTGGAAAATATTAAAACATTGAAAGGGGTGAGCTCAGATGCTCAGTAAGGATAACAATATAGCAGAAGCTTTCATAAATAAACATTAACATTTAAGGCAATGTATAACTAAAACAAAAGCCTTTTAAACTTGAACATTAGCATAATATGGAAAAAGTAAACTGAAATAATTCCATTTACTTACTCAGATGGATATTCTACTAGTCGAATAATCACATGAAATATCAATAACCACTTTCATAATGATGGAATGCATAATGCCAGACTATCATAACCATGTAGTTAAGGCCTCGTATCAAGACCACAAATAAGATTTTGTCAAGGCCTTGTGCCAAGACACTAGTTTGTCTCATGTGACCTGCCGATGCATCGAGGAGCTATAGCGGGCTCCACCCATCACTTATTAAGTCGAATGCGTTCCTCATATGAATAGTTTTAAACATATCATAAACCATAACATAATCGTATCACATAAAATATGCATAAAGGAAACATAATATTTCAACATTTCAATCACAATATATCAATACAACATGTTGATATAATAAAAACTCTTTAAAAACCATTTTCAATACCAAAATAAAAGAAAGTTAAAACTTTGTTTTTATTTTTCATTAAAAAAAAGATGGCTTGTAGAGGATGCCGAAACTCAAATAATGGTCACAGCGGCAAAGAAGTCGTTGTCGCCGCATATATACGGAAAGAAAAACATTCCCTTTTTGTCGTTTAGTAAAACTCTTCGTATAAAAAGATTCCTTTTGAATAAACTTAAAAGTCAAAGGGGTTTATACACCGTATAAAAGAAAGTTGTGTATAAAACCAAATATGCCTCAATGAAAGGAGATTGAGATGAAGTCCTTAAAAAGATCATTTTTAAAATAAAATAGATCTATTATGTGTATTCACTATAGGTACACATAAAGAATGTAAAAATACAAAATAGGACATAATAATATCATGAAATAATTTGAAAGTAGGAGATTAACCTAAAGAATGGAAATTGGGTTAAGAAATTCCCTTGCCTTGCGTCCTGTCCTGACTCGACCGTTCTTTAACCTCCTGAATAATAAACTAGAGTTAAGTCCTATTTACTTAAGAACCTTTTTCATGTTCATTATTCCTTTTATATCCCTTATTACCAAGTTATGAACATTATGTAATTATTTAAGTTTATAACGGTCATTTTGTCGATCTTATGTACTTGAGTCAAAAATAACATTCTTATAATTACAAGTTGTTCATCTGGTGATATATCCATTATATCCAGAATTATATTCATGATATTGATATCATATAACTCATATATTTCCATTATATACATGCATTTATATTATTACATAACATTTAGAGGTAAAAATGAAATGCACCGTTCATGGAGACGGTAAGCCGTACGTACACATGAACGCTAATTTCATTTCTATTTCATATTTAATGGAATGAAATCATAATTATATAAAGTTATAATATAGTTCCAGAATAATATCATATATAATATCATTTACTCCATCCTTTATACATCCCACATATGGCATTAACGATTCACATCACTTTGAGGGGGTGGTAGTCCGCACTTCCTAAAATGAAATTATCGCGTTTACCCATAATGGAAATCATAAAGTATGACATAAATGAGAAATACAGAAGCATAAGTAAAACATAAACATATTATATATCCTATATAAATATAGTGACATCTTAATGGCCACCTTTGAAGGTGTTATATGAGTGTTGAACATTCATCGTTTCGTGAGGCAGAAATTCGCCATCCACAGAAACCGTATGTTATTTAACCATTGGATGTAGGTGTTTGTAAATGTAGCTCGAATACTTATTATAAAAGCATCCTAGTATATTGATGATACTGGTTTTGTTACAAAATAAATGAATAAAAAGAGTTTAGGGGTTTGGATAAGAAAAATAAAACAAAACAACATTAGAGAAGACATTACCTCAAAATCGAGTAACTCTTTTTGATTTGAGCCAAAGGCTTCCTTGGGAAGCGTTCTGCCCAAAGTGAGGCTTCTAGGAGTAAGAGCGGGAAGTCGGGAGAGTATTTGGGTAGAGGTTGGCCGAGCCAAATGGTTGGAAAGTGTGAATGAGGTGGTAGAGGTGGGGTCCTTTTATAAGAGGAGAGGAGGGGCACTCTTGGAAAGTATGGAAATTTTACATTATTATACAATGATTTTCGGATTCTAAAGGTCCCACACTTATATAATTAGTGTATAAGGTGATAAGGGTTCGCAATCTACCCATCCAATAGTCTTTGGACAAGTGTAAGCCTTGGATTGTACATTATCTTTTCATTTTATTAAAATCGTTAAATAATGAGGTCATCACTGCATCATAATGATGTCATAAATAATTTAATTTATTTAATGTCTAAAAATTATAAAAAAACTACTATGATGTAGGAAATCGTTTTATCTTTCCAATGACTATTTATAGTCAAAAATATTACTTGTATAACCCCATGTAAAAATTGTTTTAGTAAAACATTTCATGTTTGTGTCATTTTTTACTTTAACATTAAATAAAAGGTATTTATGTCATTTTCTAACTAAATTGGCTCCATGGGGTCCCCAAGTTGACCCATGGATTTTATTGGTCAGCCATGGCACATTCAATGAGGGTAGGACATGTTTCAAGCTCATATAATATTATTAAAACATTATTTTTACCTTAAACTACACTAATTACCTCTAATCGCGATTAAGAACTTAAAAGTTACTATTCACCAAAAATTATTTTAATCTCATTGAACCACATTTTACTTCTTAATGACAACCATGTATGTCGGATTTTTTAAAATCAAATCACAGAAGTGGTAATATTTCATTTAAACGAAAAATTAGTTATTTAACTACCACTTAGTGGTTTCACTATTCATTAAAAATTGATGTTTTTTAGAACAATGCCAAAATTTCACCCTAAGCTATAATTGATATTCCGAATTCAAAAATGATTTCTATTTTAAAAAATTCCAATCATATAAGTTGCATTAATTAATTTTATAATTAATTCCTGCTGTCACAACAAATAGCGTGTTTTTCAGCAACAATTTATATCAAAAGATTGGCAATTATTTATGTCCAAATTCAATGTTAAATTAATTATAATGACCACCATTGGATAAAATGGAAAAAATATATTATAATTTTACTTTAAAACCACTAAATAGTATAATTTATCACTATAAATTATTTTGATTAAAAAAGTTGTTTTTAAGTATTTTTCACTATTCATAAAAAATTAGAAGTTCTGAGAAAAATACCAAAAATTTAACATAGGCTAATTTCGATATTCCAAATCCAAAAATGAAGTCCATTTTGAAATTTAAAATTTCTATAATTTTAATAAGTGGTTATTACTATTCATAACGGCTACTTTGATTAGTCTTCGTGTTTTAGAACTCGAAGTTGCATACAATGCAAGCCATTGCATTATTGAATGAGAAGCGTATCGTGGAAGATCGGGGTGTTACATATTTTTTCACACATTCTTCCTTAAAAGTTTATAGCTTCCGCTAAATTATTTACCCTTACTGTGCATCCATGGTCACCCCTTTGTTATGTTTTATTTTCCCAGGATTTTCAAGAAGTGTATTATTATTGATATGAAGGGTTAAGCAAAAGGCAATAATTGAGTTCTCAAAGAACTATCTATTCTATATTTTATGTTTGAAATTGTAATGTGAATTTTATATATGTAATCTTTTTAAAAGAATTATAAACTGATCGGTCCTTCAGGACTTGAATCCTTGTAATCATGCCAATATAAAAATAATAATGCACTGACTCTGGGTAAGTAGGGTTGGGGCATTAAATATCACATTATTAAAATTATTATACTTATAATAAATGAGAGTGTGACATTTTATTCACATTTATTAATTTTAATAATATTCATGTCTTATTCATTAAAAATGGTCCATTAAATAATTCTATTTATAAAATTTTTTGATAAGGGTGAAATCTATTTATCAAATTGTATTTTTAGAGGTGTTATGGTAATTTTTTAATTTTATTGTTACCATTAATTACCAGATTTACCCTTAACCAAAGTAATAATAAATTACTTAAGTTAGTCATCATAATATACAAAAAAAAAGTGACCAACTAAAATAATCTGTACCCACATATTAAAAATATTTATTTCATTTATAAAAATGTGAAACATAGAAGTTTAATTAATTAGTTTAAAATTAACTCCCATTGACAAAATGAGAAAATGGAGTTTTCAAAAGTAAAAACCGTCAAAAGGTTGAAATGTGTTTATATCTAATTTTAATGTGAAAATAATTCAAATGAACTATATTATATTAAATGATAAAAACACAATCTAATTATACTTTAAAAAAATTAAATGGATAACCTAAAAATATTAATAAATTAGATGAAAAATATGATTTGAATTAAAATGGATTATTTTCACTATTCATTAAAATATTAATGTTATCAAAAAACCCTAAAACAATTTCAAAACTAAATTTTTATGTCCAAAATATAAATATTATGTTTATTTTTTCAAGTTTAATATATAAAAGTTTCAAATATTGGGTTTAAAATGGGTTCAAATTTAAAAATTGAAAACCAACATTTTTGAAAAATATATCTTTTATTCAAAAAATTGAATTTGTTCTTATATCATGCCTAGGAAACACATGATATAAAAAATAAAATTATATATAATTTAAAATGTGGTTAATACTATTCATAACCATTTTTTAAAGGACTAGTCATGGTGGGCCCAAACTCGGTGTCGCATGCAACACAAGTTGTAGAATTATTTAAAAAGAAGTGTACCAGAGAAGCTTGGGGTGTTACATGATGATAATAAGAAAAATAATGAATAATTTTTTTTACGGTTTTAACATTAAATATATGGTGAATTATACATATCATTTCCCTAATAATCAAGGCAATGTAACATATAAGAAGCCACAGGGAGATGACCATACTTATTCTATTACCATAACTGAAATGGAATGATTAATATAGATGTATATATAGATTCTGTAATTTTGGTAATAAAAAATATTTTTGATATAATAATCATGAAACATATAGGATTGTACTACTTCTATTTTTATTTTTTTATTTGAAAGAATATTTTGAATTATATTGAGGACATATAAAAGTGATTTAATTGTAAGGTGTATTTTTATATCAAAAAGATTGCGGGGAAGATAACACTTAATATGATCATGAGTATTATTTATTAATGTTTATTTGGGATTAAGAGATGATTAAAAATTATGAAATAAGAAAGATATTTATAGTAACCTAGAACATTATTATTTAATTTAACAATAATGTTAATTTTGATGAAATATACTGGATTTTTGGCCTTATGGTATATAATAAAAAATTATAGAGTTATTTATAGAAGAAGTTATGTTTTTCTGGTGATTTTGTATATTAGTATGTTCTAAGTGTGTTTTATGTCAAGTTATTCATTTGTTTTGGGTTTTTCACTATGAGATAATTTAGGTTCTCAATGAATAATTGTATTATCGTGAAATTTATATTTTCTGTTTTTTAATTTGGTTAGAAATAATTTGGATGTGTCTAAAGGTAATCACATTATAAAATGGATCAAGTTAATCATTTACGATTTTTGTGGAAGTTTAATATAACTTTTTCTATCCATTTTGTTTTTTGTAAAATATAAAATATCATAAAAATGGATTTTCAAAATTTCATTAATCATATGAAATGATAAAATTTAATTTAATTTCTTATGGGATAAAAAAATTAGTCATGAATACTCATCATTTAGAAAATGTATGAGATTGTTGTATAAAATGATTAATTGTTGAAATTATACATTTCATCCAATTATATTTTTTTATGTTCATAATTTAGATGGTAAAGTAATTAAAAAAACTCTTGGAGATGATCTTGAAACCAAAAATTTATCCTATTATGATCATTTCTAACGAGTTTATGGTCTTTTCACCCATCGTGTATATATGGTTTTGGGGTCGATAAATTTATCCATAACATATTATATATCATTTTATATTTTTTCTCTTAGATATGTCCATACTTTCACTTCCCACAAATTTGTTTCTATTTGAAACAACTATTATTGTTTAAAAATTATGGACCATTGTAATTAACCTTTCACTCTTTTTAGTAGAATGTTTTAATAAATGTTTTTATGATGTGGGTTTTCCAAAAACGAGTTTTCAAGTAGAAAACCATGCACAATTTCAAATTAAAAGGATCATTTTTGTTTAAGGGTGTTGATAATGTAACACCTATATATTTTAAAATAATAATATGTTTGATAGTGTGTGAAACACCAAACACTATAATTAAATTAAAAATGAAATATTATTATTTAAATATGAATATTATAACCCAATAATTGAATTATAATTTATGAATATAAATAAACAATTTATAAAATATATATAAACATTTTTCTTATTAGAAATTTATTTTTTAATTCTTATAGAATTTATAATCAATTTTTATTAATGTCGTTTCATTCATGGAAATATGTTTTCTTGAAATAAAATAATTATTGCATTTCGTGAGAAAATAATTGAAATAATTTTCCCACATTTAGATAATTTATTTGATTAAATGATAATAATTTTTAAAATATTCAAGTTAAAATTATCTTAAGGTGAATTTTTGTAATTTTTATGAGAAGAAACATTTCTCAATGAATAGTGAAAATTAATAATTTTTATTGAAACCAATATTTTTTGTTTCAAGCCTATACCAATATGTTTAAAAATTATTTTAAACAATAGTTAAATATTTTCATTTTTTAATAATCCAATTATGATCATTTGAATCGAATTTTTTATTTAACATGTTAAAATTGTTTGTATGCATATAAAGTCATTTTTTAGAGAAAAAAAATTACATTGTGTTTTTGTTTGGATTTTTGATCAATTAATATCCCTTATAGAACATGTATCTAGAAAAATATATTATATATTTTTAATGACTAGGTATAAATTTGGTAAATATGTCTCATTTATTCATTTTAGATGATGTATAGTAACCATTGTAACGAATTGTCACCACATTATGGGTAAATGAGGTAAATAATATAAAAAATGATGATATGGAGGGAAAATAACCCTAAAAATGAATTCATTTAATTTTATGAACTAATTGCATCCATAATCATTCAATAATTGAATACACTAACTTATGATGATATTTCGATGTGATTTTTCTAATTATTTTATTTTATTTAAAGAAATGTCAAAAAATGCCTTCTCATTATTTAGTTATATTTAATTTTTTTGGAATATACATAAATAGATGATACATTTAGTTACAAATTTTAATTTGAAAGATAATTGTTTTCATGTTTTTTTCTAATTTCCATTCATTTCATTATTACAATAAAATCATACACAACAATCATATAATATTAATTCAATTAACAGAAAAATAAATTATTTTAAAATATTAAAATTTAATTTCAATGAATTAATTTGTCCTATAAAATTTAAGGATATATATTTAATTTTATGCAATATTTAATAGATTAGATTCAAGTTCTCCATTTTTCTGATGTATTAAAATTTAATTGCAATGCATAGTGTAAAAAAAGTATGTAATGATATTTTATAAAAAATAAAATTTTATTATATGATTTAAAATTCATAAAATATGATATTATAACAAATTGATGGGATAGGATTGAAAATGTAAAAAATGTTCCATTTAGTGTTTTTTTTAACTATGATTGTAACATTATTAAGACTTAATGGGTTGATAACCATAATACTATAAGAATCCTAAAAATTGGTTTACATGGTTGTTCAAATAAATGAAAAGGGTAAAAAATAACCAGAACATGACAAAATTTTATGGGGTTATATTATTTTTATAAAAAATCATCATATATTCAAATTATATTAGTTTTTTAACATTTTAAATTGAAAATTATTTTATAATAATTTAGTTCTTTAATTAATTCGAAAGGTATCCATCCCCTCACATATAAAAGAGAACATCCTCCTTTATTTTTTCACACATAAAACACCTTTTTTTACAAATATACCCCCAAATAAAATCCTTATATCTCTAACCACATGCTGGATATCTTTTCATGATCATAAATAAAATATAGGTAGTATATATATATAATCATAAAGATATTGTATAAATAAGTTGACTCATTCTTAAATGAGAGGTTTTATATTATTTTCAATTCCACACATTTTTAATCCGATTAAATCATGATAATATAACATAATAATTATTTCCCATATACTATGTTTTTATCACGTTAATGGAATAACCAACATCTAATTCTCCCATCAATTAAATGAGAAACAGAACCACTATTCATGTGTACGTCAGACTAATGCCACACAAACTGATGTAATTCATTTTCCATCATCACCTCTCACAAATATAAATGAAGATGTATTTAATTTATATATATATATATGATATTTATAAAATATACACCATGATTTAAACATAATAAGTCATATAATTTCGTACCTTCACATTTATTGAAAAATCATAACACCATTCGTGCGTTCATGTGGACTACTACCCCAACGAACTGATCTAATTCATTTTTCAACACTACATCAAATGGATTATAAATGTAATTTTTTAAAATAAATAGTATTTTATTTATTATATATTTATCATCTTGAAAATATAAAATAATTCGTATGCTCTTTCCATCATGATCATTGAATAGTGGAAAATGTTACGAATGTGTACGTATGACCAACCATCTCCATGATTTCAATGAATATAATTTTTCCTAACCCTCATAATTTATTTTTTAAATTATAATTGATGTATAAAAATGATTATTTTGTCATTATAATTATTATCATTATAAATTTGAAGGCGCATGTTTATTATAGTCATCATTCTGATTCCGTTTTGGACATATGAATTGAATATAGTCAAAACATAAGATATGAATATAACTTATTATATAAATAAATATTACATGGTAATAAATAAAATAAAAGGAATAATTAAAATTAAAAGGTTTATTAAACATTCATCTAATTAAAACAAGTTTATTATTGAAAATAAGAAAGAACATATATGAGAAGTTAGACCTAAGGTAAAATATTTCGTCTAAATTTTTCATCATTCATGAATATTTTATTATTTTGAAAATTATTTTTTAATATGGTGTATATACAAACCCTTTTCATGTTATATCATGAATCCTTCACATTTCATGATATGTTATTTTTTTAATTACAATTATTTCATTAATTATGTTTTGAAATGAAATTTACTGATTAGAATGTGGTTTCATAACTCAATTTCCCTTCATTGGGTATTACTTTTACATCATTGACCATGTTAAAAGATGATTATGTGGTAAATTAAATTTGATAGTTTTAATTTTAATTTTTATATATTTTTTTGGATTTATATTTGTAACTCATAATCAATTCATTGATCAGATTCTAATATCGATAATAAAATCCATATATGAGATTTCATATAAATATCACTTCATTATGGAATATTTTTATGTTTTGAATCTAATTTCATTTAAATAGTTTATAAAATCATCATTTTAAATTTTATATCATCATTCCTTAATAAGTCATGGTATTTTATTTGAAATTTAATTTTACATAATCCAATGGTATTTCTCTCAAAAGATACTAAAAGGTAAATGGTTTTATATTTCAATTTCTTTTAATTTGGTTATATTTATTCTTTATTTTCATTATATTATAATATTATGTGTGTATTATATTTTTATTAGTTTATGTCATATATCCTTTTATTTTATGTGGATGTAAGTATTTTTTATATAATAAAAAAATACATTAATTTTTTCCATCAATAATATGATCTTTGAAGGGGATTTATCTCAATTTTCACTCTGTTGTGACATATTTGGTAATATATACTTATTTTATTTTATTTTCCTTATATAATATATATTTTGCATATTTAAAATGAATATATATTTAATCAATATGAGTAATGATTCAATTAATGTTACAAATTCAATAGGAATTATTAAAATGAAATCTTTACTTATTTCTCTTCTTGATCAAGTTCATTTTTCATCCATATCCATATTTTTAAGAATTGATTTACCAAAATAATTTTTTTAATGAAATGATAAAAAATGATATAGTAAGTCATAAATTATTGTTTATTGACTGTCAACTTTCATTACAAGATATCAAAAAGAATATTTTTTAAACTTATATCATGTAAAAGGACCTTACGTCCACCAAATATTTTCACAGGATTTAGATTCTTCTAAAATATTTAAATGGTATTGAATGGAAAACTCTTTTGAGAATGTTTTTCTATTCCATGTTATTTTATTATAAAAAAAATATGAATTTATTTTAATCCTTTATTTTTTTATGAATTTATGGTCATATTTTATCTAATATTAATTTTTTATTAACATTCTCTTAAAACATTCACATCATTGTAATTATTGGACATTAAATTTACATAGTGTATCCATATTATTTTTATCATGGAGATTATTATTCTATAAAAGATATATCATTTTTACTTATAGTTGTTAAATAGATATTTATTTGATTTATTGGGGAAATATTAAAATTATATATTAATCTATATAGATAGTTGTTGATAAGGATTATAGTTTATAAATTAAATTGATAATTTATTATGTGAGGAATGATTTGGACATGTTGTGATAAGTGGGGCCCAAAATTATATCACCCTTTGTTGCTTTCAAATGTCACATTGAACCATTTTTTTAGATAGAATTAAATGGTTTTTGGTGTACAGCTACCCATCGATTAATCTATCTTGGAATAAGGATTTCAGAGTGTATATATATATATATAATTATATTTTCTACCATGGAATAAAACATTAAACATCTCATTCACTGAGAATTTAGTTATTATTATCCATGAGATTATTTCATTCATATTAGCCATGGTTTTATTTTATACAAATTTTTTTATTAAACATATTTTATTTTCAGTTATTTATGTTTCCATATTGATTATTCATTATTGATTCATGATATATTATAATTCATGTAAAACATAATGATCATATGACATAAACCATTAATTGTTTTCTCTCTAATAGGATATGGGAAAGGATATTTGGAATATTTTCAAGGATAAAAAAAATGTTCTTATATAATTTATTTTATATGTGCCTATAGTATATTAGAATCATGAATATATCAGGTTTTTCAAAAATATTAAACTCATCTATCCATTCGGTTTAGATCCTACCTATATTATACCATTGTATGAATGTAGACACCAACTATAGTTTGATGGAGTTAGGTTATTTATATTTTTCTCATGGAGATCATTTTTGTGTGAAGGTTTTGTTGATAAACCATGATGTAATATTTCATAATCCCTTGAATAAAATTTTTGAAGATGGGATTTATGAAGGTTGTATGAGGTTTTTTTACTTTTATTCCCTATGTGGTTACGATGAGTGATGTTTGTGACATATAGTGGTTGGTTTTTAGGGATGTGATATGGGTAGTTTTTTCATCTTTTCTCACAATGGATGGGGTGTGAAGTGAATAGTTAGCATGTATGTGGTGTGGGAAGTTGTGTGGTTGTGGTTTGTGGTAGTTGTGATTTGAAAATGTTCAGCCAAGTCTTTTTGTTAATATGATTCATGAAATTTTGGTATGTTGGGGAATAATTTGGCTGTGTTAGTTTCCTAATTAGAAATAGAAGAAATTATAATGATTATTGAAATGAATAAAATGAAAGGGTTGGGAATTATTTTGTTAAATTTCATAAAAACTTTAATAAATTAATTATATATGTATATGTGAACGCAATTGATCAGTAAGGTGAGATGTGTGGAAACTCATTAACTTTGAAAAATGGGGGAACCTGCGAGTTGAATGTAAAATGTGGTGTTTTGTGTGGTGGTTGTGGGGTGTATTGAATTTACAAGTGGTAATTGTTCTGATAGTTGATGTGTAGTGAAGTGGTGGTGTTGTCGTGTATAAAGTTATAGCTTTTTTAGACCCATATATGGGAAATTTAGTGTCATGTATATATAATTTATTTTATGTTAATTCTCAGTGCTTGTCACGACCTGCCTTCACCAAAAGGAGAGAAGGGACAGAAAACTTCCAGACCCTTCCTTAATCAAGTTGAAGGTGAGATAATGACCCCCAAGTCCCGCCTTCAAAAGGCCCCAGACTAGGGACTAACACCAAGGTTATATAATCTCATGTAATATGGAAGTAATTTCACTTTTTATAGAATAATATCAGGATATAATATTGTAAAACACAAAAGAACCCAAAATCTAAAGGAAAATGTGAATCCAAAATCCATTACCATATGCATATCCAAATAAAATGATATAAAGTACAAGAAAACTCTAAAGAAAATTACCAAAATAAATAAAAATAGAAATGACAACTCCCGAAGCAAGAGCTAGTAAGATCCCACACGGTCCTTGAAGTACTCATGGAAACCTAAAAGTAGTTTTATATACACAGGGTGAGTATATAGGTATACTCAATAGGGATAAAAAATCTCTCATGAAATGGGGAGGTATTCTAATGCCCCGTGAGAAAAAGAGATAACCAAAACACCTAGTAAGGAAACTACTCATCTAGCCTCACTAAGGAAAACTCCCCAAATAATGCAAGTTAGGTAATGTAATAGTAATAGAACATATATATTTGGGTACCCCATAACACTTTCCCACTAGTTATTTAGAAAATAATATGCATCAGAACTCCCCCACAGATCCCAATACTGTCACACTACTGCCCCCAACAACTCTATGTGCCACCACCACAATTCCCGCCCGTAGACACCTGGTCCACCCCAACTACACATAACCACGCCTGCAATCACCTGTTCCAAAACAACCACACGTAGCAACACCCACAAACAACACGGCCACAATAAAAACCACCACACTCAAAGACACCTAATCCTGAACAACCAATGCCACACTTAAAGACACCTGGGCCTCATCCCTGAAGACACTTGGGAAACAAACCTACCCACAAACACTTGGGCCAACTCACCACAGCTTTCCCTACCTGAATATTATTGGGAGATAATAGACCTCAAGCCATCAAAACCATCGTGAAGTGTCTTTGGATCCCTAGGAGAGGTAGTAGAAAGGAGCTATCAAATAGAAACTCATAGTAATGTTGTGAAAACACCCTCCCCCATGAAGTGGGGGTGGTCGGAAAAAAGTTCTCAACATGGGTGGGGTGCGTATAAGAAAAATATATCTACATTTTATACATATATTTAAACAAGAACTCATCCCAACCTAAGGATTCTGAACTAGTCAACCAGCCCATACACCACCACACTCACTGCTATTACTGCATGTACAAGTATACAATAGCCACACCTTAGAACAACCAATTTCTAGAAAACAATTCTCCATCTAACCTATTCATGTTATCATGATCAAGTGATTCCATTTAAAACATTCTTCCACTACCGAGAAACTAATAGGAATAACCACAAGCCAATACAACAAATAAAGAGAAATAGCCAAGCAGACATTTAAGCATTCAAACCCGATTCTCTTCTAAAGTCACAACAACAAAAGGGATATGTGAGATCCCTCAAAGTACTGGAACCAAACCAAGTCCCCACATACAGTTCCACACAACCTCAGATTCAAAACCAACAGACCTCAACCAGAGGTTCCATTCTCATCCTCGTCACCCCACACAACATCAAATATCGCCTCCTCACATATCACCACAATACAACAATGAAGTTTTTAGATTTAGCCACAACATTAATTAGGTTCATTCCTTCCATTTGGTTAACCAGTGTTACCACAAAAGGATTATTATTCATTGGGCATACATTTAATCAACCAAGCTTATGTTATTAACCATTTCCATGTTACAGCCATTCAATAACCAGATTTTCCATAAAATATAGGTTCATTAGTGTGAAAGAAAGGACAACCAAAGGCCACAATTTTTAGGGGTAACAATCCCACACAATTCACAACATAAAAATGGAGATAAAAGAAGACAATAACATCATCATCATTCACAATCCTTCAATCATTAAAAGTATGTTTATTACCTTCATTATGGTTTGGTTTCATCTACAACCCGAGGGAAAAATTATTACACTCACTCCCATGATGCATAGTAAATAGAGAAAGAGAAAAAAATCCCATACTTGGATAATCAATTATCAATGTTTTATCCTCATTCCAATAACATGGGATGCACAAAATTTAGGAATAACTCCAAGGATTCCAAGGTTGTTCCGGAAGGGCTCTAGCATGGGCGTACAATTTTCCTTGATAGGAATCCTCGAGGAACACTAAGAAAAACTGAAAGGAATAAGGAAAATAGTATCTCACCTTAAGAAGAGGCCATATCATAAAATCAGTTAGACAATTTCAAAGGACTAAAAATTTGGATTGTGGATCAACCACATGGATGGATGGTTCCACATTTCATAATTAATTGATATTTAATAATTATCCTCGTAAATGGAAGAGATAAAGTATTTGATTTAATTGTTTTATTTTAAAGGAAAAAAATAACAGGGGCTAAACTGGAAAACACTAGTAGCTGAACAAATTATGTAAAGGGTGTCACTTGCCACATGTTTTGATAACTCGAGGATTTACTAACTCAATAGGATTTAAGAAATCATTTATGGGATTTAAAAAAGCCCTTAAACTACTTTCAAATAGCTATTAAAACCTAAAATAGGCATTATGGGAATACTGGAGAAATAAACCCCAATACCCTGCTATGAAACCATTTGGGTGCGGCACCGATCGGTGAGACCAGTCGGTGACATTGATTGGTGACACCACTGCGACACACTACCCCTAAAAATGATGCACTCTTCACTCCCTAATGGTGTCCAAGACACCCCAAACACTAGAATTTGTAAATGTAATGGACCAGGATAGTCCGGGAAATTACATCTGATACATGTCAGACTATTCTTGCCCTTGAGAATCAATACTGAACCTGATAAAAAAGAGGGATCCAAACAACTACCTTATAAGATACATCTCAAGGACAAACCACCCAAGAGTTGTTCAAAATCAAGAAAAAAACCTCAAAATCTAGGAACACCTCTCCCACATCTATCCCTTAAAAAAATATAGAAACACTACCCCCCCCCCATCTCCCCCAAGAAACCGAACAATCATACAAAGGTCACACCATGAAAACTTATGGATTGGGGAGTCCCTTTTCCAATGTAAAGTAACATCTTCTTTTAGAGTCACTGCTCAACTGCACGAGTTCAATCACAACAAACATAATGCGTAATAATTAGTGATCTGGTCCTCCCTTCCCTATAGTCAAGATGTTTCACACACATTCAGTGAACAAGGGAAACAACCCATATTATATCAAACAAGGTAAACAATTACATCACAACAAAGAATAATGAAAACACAAGATCAAAACACAAAACTGCTATGGGTAATGGGAATGCATCTGTGCCTCCTGTTCCCAGGTTCTCTTCTCGAGGCCACCATGCTTCTAGACCATGCGAAGCAAAGGAATGGTCTTACCACAAAGCACCTTCTCCCTACAATCCCCGATTCTCACCAATCGTTACACGAACATCGATTCAACCTTGATATCCAACTATCCCCAATCAAGGATGTGGGAGTCATCATGCTGATACCGATGGAGCTGAGATACAAGGAAGACATTGTAGATCATCTCCAGTGGTGGTGGTAGCACCAGCTGATATGACACTTTTTGGGCACATCTCACCACCTCGAAGTGTCCAAAGAACTTGGGAGAAATCATACTCTCTTTCCAATCCTCTACTACTTCTGTTGAGGGGAAACCATAGAGAACACATGATCTCAAACTTCAAACTCCAAGGGTCTCTTACGATGATCATAATATGAATTCTTCTACTTCGGAGCATCCCTCATCCTTTCACACACAAGCTAAGCCTTCTCTATCAGGCTTTGGACCACCTCGGAGCCAAGGACACCTGCCTCCCCAACCTTTGTCCCACACATAGGTAAACGAAATGGTCTCCCGCACAAGGATTCAAACGATTCCATTCCATTAGTAGAGTGATAAATATTATTTTTAGAAAACAATACTAAGTTAAAATGTCATACCCACGATCCCTAGATGTCCAAAACACACGCTCATGGTATATCTTCCAATGTATATATGGTCTTTTCGGTCTAACCATCCGTCTGAGTGTGGAAAGTAGTGCTAAGTCATAGATGGGTGCCAAAATCATGTTGTAGTCCATTCTAGACTCATGATGTAAAGTGTGTATACCAATATGATATAATGGTTCTGGGAACTCCATGCAGCATCACAGCTTCACCCACATAATTTTTTGCTAATGAATCCACTGTTCTTGAATCCTTAATCGATAACAAGTGAGATGATTTCGTCAACCGATCCACCACTACCCATATGTAATCAAATACTCCCTCTTACTTGGTTAGTCTTGGGATGAAATTCATCAATACATTATCCCTCTTCCAATCAATAACACGATGTTCATCCTTCATCTGCTGACACACAAGGAACTTTTCCACAAACTACCCCACTGCATGATTTACCTCAGGCCACAAAAACTGATCCATCGATCCCTGGTACTTATTGGAAACTCCAGGTTGTACTGCAATGGGTTAGTTATGGAACTCACCTAGAACTCTCTCACACATCGTCTTGGGGTAAAAAAATTCCCACGGAACAACCTCTGATTCTAACCATCTTCAGACCATCCATCTGGAGCATTACCCTAACTGACATGATCACACATCACATCATCCTCTGATTCCTTCCATTAGTACACCTCCACCATCCATACCAAGAAATATTTCTTAGTCATCTGAAACAGACATCCTCTGCCATCCTCCACCCTTGCATCCAGGTGCAAGGTAGCCAACTCCTCCATCGTCTAACTCCCGGACCACATCCTTATAATATTTCATGCTCAATGAATTGACCACAATGTTCTCCTTTTCTATGGTATATGAGATCATGAAGTTTTAATCCTAATGTAACTCCATCTACCTACGCTGCCGCAAGTTCAGGTCTCACTGGGAGAAGAAATACCTCAACCTGTTTTGATCTGGGGAGATCACGAAGTGTTTCCCAATGAGGTAATGCCACCACAAAATCAGTGCAAACACCACTGCTGTAAGCTTCCGGTCATGTGTGGCATAGTTAAGTTTGTGAGGATGAAACTGCCTAGACCCATAAGATATACCTCCATACTTTTGCATTAGCACAAACCCTAAGCCTAGACTGAAAGAATCATAGAACACTTCAAATGTTACCCCTTCCTCTATAAACCTCTGCACTGAGGCACTGACCAGATTAACCTTTTTTAAAATAAAATATTCCTGACACTTCTCACTCAATACAAAAGCTTGGTACTTTGTGGTTAAGGCTACCAAATATGCAACTAATCTATTGATGTCGGGAATGAACCTTCAGTTGTAACCTTCTAGTCCTAGGAAACTACAATCTACTACAACATTGTTGGGTGATTTCCAATAAATAACCACTTAGACCTTCAGTGGGTCCATCTCTATTCCCTACTGGGACACCGTGTTTCAAAGGAAGTGCACCTCTCACATTCAGAACTTGGACTTGGAAAACTTCTCATAGAGATGGTGGTGTCAGAGGACCTCTAAATCCATCCTCAGATTCTTGGAATTATCCTCCTCTCACCTTGAGTAGATTAGGATATCATTGATGAACATAACCATGAACCAGTCCATATACTAATATAAAATGGAGTTTATGAGCCCCAACATCACAGCAGGTGCATTCCTAATGCAGAACGACATGACCAAAAACTCAGAGTTCCCATATATACACCTAAAGATAGTCTTCAAGATGCCACCCTTCTTCACCCTCTACTGGTGATATCCAGATCATAGGTTGATCTTAGATAACCAAACTACTCCCTTCAACTGATCAAAAATTTCTTCAATCCTTGGGAGGGGGTAACAGTTCTGGACCATTATCTGATTCAGTCTTTAATAGTATATACACAGTCTGAGACCATTATCTTCCTTCTTTGAGAATAATAATAAAGAACCCCATAGAGACATGCTTGGTCGGATAAAAACCTTCTTCATCAGGTTATCAATCTGAATCCACAACTCCCGCAACTCAGAAGGCGCTATCTGATAGGTAGTCATTGAAATCAGATGAGCATTAGGTTGTAAGTCTGTCCCAAACTCAACATCACTTAGAGGGGGTAGAGTCACAACCACTCCGGGGAAGACGTCGAGGAACTCACTAAAAATCCCTAAAACTTCCACCATCTTGGAGTCTGCTAATTCCATTGATAGCTCGGCTAACAAAGAAAGGAGGGGCACCACATGCCGACTACCATCCTAGAAAACTCACTTGCTGAAAAAATATACATGAAGGGTGCCCATATATGAGAACAAGAAATTTTTTTGGAAGCATTCGATAATAGAATTCACAAAAAACAGCCAGTCGATGCCTATTATGACATCGTATGGCTGCTTTCGTAGAAGAAGAAGATCCCAACAAGACTGATGTGTCCCCTACATTAGTCTGAATCATTGAAAAGCATCAAACAAAGTGGTCTGACCCCCAAAAAGTGTAGTCAACACCAGGTAAATAGAATGTATCTCTATTTCTACACCCAAGGCATGGGCTAGACCGGGTGAAATGAAGGAGTCAAAAAATCACCTAAATCAATCAAGGCATAAAAATGAGTGCTAAAGAGACTGATCGTACCTTGAACGACCTTTGACCCTACTGAAACTGCTGAATCTTTGGAAATCAACTATCCATGCCCATCTCCTCTGTCACTCATCTATAGGGCGCCTCCACAACCATGCCCTACTCGAGGTCCCTGAGAAGAGCCTTAAGGTCAACCTCCTCCTACAGCATCTACTTTCGATGGAGAGGGTGCTCATTGTCCCAGCTGTGGCTGTTGAAAAGGTATGGCCAGAACTGCTGCTAGTAAGGTGGGAATAAAACCTGCCCACCCTCATTATATTTTACATGGTTAGGGAACCGATTCCGATTATACCCATGACTTTGATAGATAAATCCCATTGGTCCTAGGCTTGTGGGGAATGGAAGATGACTGGGGAATTGAAACGGGAATGGTTGAGGCCTTCTCCCCATCAGCTGAAACATTTAATGCTATAATGATGTATGCCGACTACTAACGTCGTCCCCCATGACGAGTTTAACTGGATCCCCTCACATGGCACACCACCCAGCATGTTCATCCTTTATACCACTACATCCTTCATCTAACCCTCAAAGTAGATCGATAGAGTGAAGGGGGTAACAACGTACTGAAGAGAAGGTCAGAGCGCCTCCTATAAGAGTCTTTCATGTGATTCCTCTTTCGGTAAAAGGTTTGGATTGAAATGATGGAGATCCTTGAACTTGATCCCCAAATCCCTTACCGACATAGTCCCTTTATTTTGGGAGATCAACTCTTACCTCCTTTCAACATTCTTCGTAGAAGAAAACAATTCTGCAGGAAAATACTTCTCAATGTCATCCACAAAAACTTATTCTCCACACTCTCTCTGAGATAGAGATTCCACCATTGATGTTGTGCTCCCTTCATCTGACTAACTTCCAACAGAACCCAATACTCTCTCGAAGCACGAATCAAGGTATAGGTGATTGCTAACTCCTCAATCCAGCCCTCTATCCCCAAGTCAGAAACACAACTCTCATACTTTTTGAGGGTCTACCATTGGAAAGAATGTAGAGTCTTATTCCACATTTCATTCTCTTCCTATCGGCCAATCCTCCGTTGATCGACTAGATTAGCCACTTAGGCATCGATCACCCGCACCACTCATAGAAGTCATCTAGGTTCAAAAGCTATATGGTGAACAATGAATCTTTAAGCCAAGGTAGTGTAGGAGATACCTTTTATATTATACTTAAAATTTTATTCATTTTAAATTCTAAAAACAATCAAGGAATAAAAAAACACAAGTCATTATGATGCATATACCTTTCCTAGGGTCTCTACTCCATAATCAGTGTAGCCTCACCGGGTTGTTCAGTAAGTCCAGAGTCCTTGATTCAGATCATGGGGGTAATAAAATCCCATTTCCATATAGTTATTCTATAGCCTATCTCACGCACCAATATTTTTTAAAAAATGATTCCCTACCATCCCATGAAACCCTCATTGTGCCTAACCCCTAAATCATTCCTATCTCTTAAGAAATAGCTCTGATACCATCCTGTCATGACCCGCCTTCACTAATATGAGAGAAGGGACAACAAACTTCCAGACCCTCCCTTCTTCAGGTTGACGGAGAGATAAAGACCCCCTGAGACCCACCTTCAATAGGCCCCGAAGTGGCAACTATCACCAAGGGTATAGAATATCACATAATATAGAAATCATTACCCTTTTTAAAGAATAATATCAGGAGATAAGATGGTAAAACCCAAAAAAACCTAAAATATAAAGGTATAAGTAAAGAAAAAATCCATTCCCATATGCATGTTCAAATAAAATGATACAAAGTACAAGAAAACTCTAAAGGAAAGTACCCAAAGAAAGAAAAAAATAACAACTCCTGAAGCCCAAGAAATTAAAGTCCCATATGGTTCTTGAAGTCCTCTTGGAAACCGAAAAGTAGTTTTATAAAAGTAGGGTGAGTATATAGGTATACTCATTAGGTAAACCAAAAGCTCATGTGCACTAAAAGGGAGGAAATCTAATTCCCCATTAGAAAAAGAGATAATCAAAACACCCCACAAAAAAACTATCCACCAAACCTCAGCAAGGCACAATCCCCAAATAAAGAAAGTCAGGTAAAGTAATAGCAATAGAACATCATTATTTTTACACCCCACACCACATTCCAACTAATTATTTAGAACATACTATGCATCAGACCTCCCCCACAGATCCCACGGTAGTCCAACTACCGCCCCCAACAACTACCATATGGGCCACCAGCACACATCCCTCCCACAGACACCTAGGCCACCACAACGACACATAACTACACTTGAAAACACCAGGGCCACAACAACCACACACAACCACACTTGCAATCACATGGGACACAACAACCACTGCCACGCCTAAAGGTAGATTGGCCAAAAAAATAACTACCATGCCCAAAGACACATGGGCCTCATTCCAAAGACATTTGGGAAAGTACCTTGCCTGCACACACCTAGGCCAAACCACCACAACACTCCATACCCAAAGAGTCATAGACTATAATGGACCTTAGGCCATCACATCTTGCCAAAAGAGTCTTGGGATACCTAGGAGAGGGAGAATAAAGGAGATAATAACCAGCCACTCATAGGATTTTTGGAAAAAAAAACACCCTCCCCCATGAGATGGGGGTGTTCAACACAAAATGACCAATATGGGTGGGGTGCGTTTAAGAAAAACAAGAATTGAATTTTATAAATATACATAATAAAGTACTAATCCCAACCCAGGGGTTCCAAAATAGTCAACTAGCACGTACATCACCACTCTCAGTGCTATTCCTACATGCACATGTACACAACAGCCACACCTAAACATAACCCATTTATAGAAAATAATTCCCCAAGGAACCCATTCTTATAATCATGTTCAAAATATTCCATTTAAAACACTCTTCCACTGCCATGAAACTAACAGGAATAATCACAAGCCAATACAACAACTAAATAGAAACATCCAAGAAGACGTTTAAGCATTCACACCCAGTTCTCTTTTTAAGGCACAACAACAAAAGGGAAATGTGAGATCCCTGACGTACTAGAACAGAACCAATCCCCAACATACAGCACCACACAGCCTCAGATTCGCAACCAAAAACCCTTCAAGTAGAGGTTTCATTCCCATCCACATCACCCCACACAACATCAAATAGAGCCTCCACAAATATCCCCATAATAGAGTAAGTATGTTTTCATATTTAACCACACCATTAATTATGTTCATTCTATATGTTTGTTTAATTGGGGTTATCGCGCAAGGATTCTTATTAATTTGGAATCCATTTAATCAAAGAATTTTATGTTATTATCTAGTTTCCATGTTACATCCATTCAATCAGACTATTGTCCTTAAAATAGAGGTTCATTCATGCACATGAATGGAGCACCAATAACCATGATTTTTAGTGGGCATAATCCCAAAAAATTCACGACATAAAATGAAGATAAAATAATACAACACCATCGTCATCATTCAAACCACTTCATTAGTTAAAATTCCATTTATTATATTTATTAATGTTTGTTTTATCTACATACTGAGGGAAACATTATCACACCCACATCACTTGTTGAACAGTAAATAGATAAAATTGAAAAACCTCATACTTGTATGATTAATGATTTAGGTTTTCTCCTTGTTCCAAGAATTGGGGATGCATTACTTGTAGGAAAAGTCAACATATTCCAAGGGTGAGTGGGAAGGTCTCCATCACAGGTGCATGAATTTTATTAGGAGTAAGTATTGAGGTGCATAAAGATAAAACAAAAGGAATAAGGAAGATATTATTATTGCTTAAGAGGAGACAAGATCTTGAAATCAGGGAGATGATTCCAAAGGGCTAAAAACTTAGATCATGGGTCAGAAATGTGGCTGGGCCATTCCACATGTCATAATTAACTGAGATTTAATAATTATCCTCGTATATGGAAGAGATAAAGGTGCTGAGTTGATAGTTTTACTTAAAAGGGATAAAACATGTAACAAGGGCTAAATATGAAAACACTAGAAGCTAAAAAACAGAAAAGGGTGTGAATAGCCATACATTTAGTAACTTGAGGGTTTCCTGAATCTTTGTGATTTAAGACATCATTTATGGGCTATAAAACATACCTTAAACTACATTAAAACAACTATTAAAACTTAAAATTGGTATTATGGGAAAACTAGGGAAAGAAAACCCAACACCCTACTGTGGCACCGTTCGGGTGCGGCATCGATCGGTGAGACCGATCGATGACACCCTGCCACTGCCACCCTCCTCACACAACAATGGTGTCCAAGTCACCCCAAACACTAGAATTTAGAAAAGTAATGGACAAGGAGGGTCCATGCAATTATAATTCCCCACATGCATTTTTTATAACCTTACTACATTCAGAGTTTCTGGGTTTTTAGTTTGTCCCCCATTATCCCAGATGGTTATAGTGACCTTGAATCTATTTATCCATAGATGATATCTACATAATTTAATTTTCACTATATATAATAAATAACATCATGAATCACTGAGTAGTATATTACTCTTGTAAAACATGATATATACTTGAAATTCACCTTACATTTTAATTATATTTTACACTATTTTTTCTATGAACAGCATTATCCCTCTTTTCATATCCCTACATTTAAATCACAATACAATTCCTAGAATGCTTGGGAAAATAAAACATAAGAAATGGGTGAATTTAGATGTTTAATTAGTTAATGTGTTCATTGGAAGCTATGAATAAATAAGGAACAATCAATATTAAATGGTAAATAACTAAAACACATACCGTTTAATCAAAAAAATTGAGTACAATATGATATAAATAAAATATGATCAAATAATTACATATAAATAATCACATGGGGTTCAATACATATCCATGGATATTCTAACTAATCAAATAATCTAATGGATTATCAATAATTGAATTCAAAATGATGGAATGAATAAATTCATACATCATAAACTACTATAAAGTCATTATTCCAAGAATTATTACCATCAAGGCTTCAAGACAAGACATCATACATAAATGGGTGAGGCATCCAAAAAATACTCATGCTAATTTTTCTCATGAGAACTACAAATACGTCAAGTGGCTATATAATTCTAGTCCCCAGCCATCACATAGTAGGTCCAATGAAATCCATATATGGAAGGTTGAAACATAATCAACTTTATCATTCATACTAAAAACATACATATGAAATGTTAAAAATTACCCCAACTAAAAAACATTATCATAAACTTCCTATAGTAATGTGAATGGTATCAAACTAGTACAACCCTAGTCAAAATGATCATAATGTGTCTGGAAAAATAATAAAGATGGCATAACTAAAAAATATCCCTATTATATTATATGTAAAATAAAGGGTATATGTCATCGCTGAATGTAGATACCGTAGAATGATATTAAACCATTTAGAGGAAAATAACCTTTTCATTCTGAATATCAGCATAAAAAATCCCAGAAACATTTCAATAATACAACTCATTGAAAATAACCTTTAATTATAATAAAATAAGTTTTAAAAAATTTAGTGGTGATGACATCAGAAAATTTTATTATTTCTGTACACGTTAAAAAATGGAGTACTTTTGTATTTTCGATAGAATTTAAACATGAATTATTTTGAAAATGAAATTAATATTTATTTATAAAAAATTAAATATTCATTATAAAATAGAAATGGCTTTAATAAATAATTTTATAAAAATTTACAAATTTTTTTTTTCAGAAATTAGGGATTTTGATGAAAAATAGTTTTTGACCAAAGAGTGAAATAAAGTCAAAGTTTATTACAAAAATTTACGCAATAATATTAAGTTTAAAAGAGTAAAAAATGTATAGAGAATCTTTTTTCCATGTATGATTGTTTAATATAACTCGATATATTTTCATATCTAGACACTGAGTCAGAAAGTGATTTTGGGGCCTGGTTTTCCAAAAATTAAATTTACAAAAATATAGAATATTTTTTAAATCACACGTGAAATGTTTTCATAAGAAATTAAATAAATCATGAATATCGTCTCATTTCAAAAATAGTAGGTGAAGTTTGAATCTAGATATTGATGGTTATCTAATGAACATTCTATTGTTCTTTGGTGATGGTGTTTTGATAAAACATCCATTAGCGGGTGAATTTAGTGGATTAATTAATTCATTAATTCATTCATTGATTCATTCATTGAAAACCTTAAACTAATGTTACTATATAAATATGTTATGATGTAGTTTCATTATGGTTAGCATCATAACATTGGGATCATTTAATGGAGATTATTCCGCCCATATTGGTGAATCATGGTTGGGAAGTCAACCAATTAAGAGATCGAGGAAAATTGAGTCAAGAAAAACCTAACTGGTCTTACTCCTTCATTGGAGAGCACATTATTTTATATCAAATGATCTAATGTAGAGGTAAAAATCATAATTTTTTTGATTTTTCCAAATTTTATTATAATATTGAGAAAAATAAATTCTTTGTCTTTAATCTTTATTTAATATGATCCTTTTCCTGAGCATGTGTATCGGTTTAAAATTGTATATTTAATTTACAACATGTTTCTCACCGAGACAACTCAATCTATATCGGTTGGCCAAGAACACTGCAGTAAAAATTACTGTACCTTCATTTTTTACCTTTCAAATATACTTTCTTTATGCAGTTCATTTTAGGAATATAAGGTTATGGTTCGACATTGATGGGTAGGATTAATCTGAAAATAATAGCAAGATTCGTGACAGATTTACCTACAGTGATAATTTTTTAGATATAAGAATGAATGGTCATGAATCATGGGATGAGGGGGATCATTATTTCAATTAGAGACCCAAGATATTTAAGGCGGTGGTTTTGGAGGTACACGATTTGTGTATAAGCTTCAGATGGGCCATCATAGATCCGACTTCAGGCCACGAGAGTGATTGAATCAACAAATAGTGGTGTTGCCTTCATTTTTAGGTGAACCTGAGGAATGATTTTGGTGCGGTGGAATGTTTCATATTTTTTCTTAGAAGATATATTTATTATGGAAAATTCCACTACACTCTATGTAGTTTATATAAAAACACATTGCGTTCTTTGTAAAATCTGGGTGTTAGGGTTAAGGTGAGATTATAAGAATTGCAATAAGTGTGCGACACACACATTTAGTGTTACAGAATTCTAGTGACTCAGTGTGTACTATTTGAGTACAAGGTCATGGGAATGACTAGGAACAATATTATTATACATGAACACATCCCAAAGGACATGGGTATGACCTCAAGTGGGAGGAGACATATAACAACCCTTCTCTTTTATTTCAAAATTAAAAATGATTTATTATATAACAATTACTTGATACAACATAGAAGATCAAGAGGTATAGGGTCTTTGGGTGTTAATATCATTACATAACAACTTAAAATATGAAATACTATATCATTATTGAAATCTTATTTTACAAGACCACTACATTAACTCGTACTTAGCATTGTATTGGATAACTTGAGGACATGCCAGAGAAAAGGGTGATCTATAAATCCCAATAAGGTTATAAACATAGAATAACATGAGGAATAAAGTACATGTTAGAAAATAGGCCTATCAATGGAGAAAAAAGAGAAACTTTAACATAAAGGAATTATAAAGCATTATAATCTTAATATGGAAATGTGGCAACAACATTTAACATGATTTTAGCATGAGCCAAAGCTCATTGCACATAAAGCATGAGTAAACCCCCATTTCACATGAATTAGCATGAGTAAACCCTCATTTCACTTGAAAAATCATGATACTAATCTTTACCCAATACATTGGAGCGCTATCATAATGCACCCTCCTTAAACATTTCATTTCATGTATAAATGTGCCACATGAATCATATAACATGGATTCATTAAACCTCACCATTTATTCCACGATAAAGGAAATGTGGAATTAATAAATTAAACACTATAATCAATAAGTAAATGTGTATAAAGGTTAATACTCTTTATAGGTAAATGGGAATGTTATTCACTACACAAAGTCATTGGCTTGGGAAATCATGGTGCAATTTTGGCAGCGTAACAGTGTGTCATATGAATTCATAAAAATGGTTGATGAGAGAGAAATGAGTGTCTCAAAATATTTACATGAAATGGAATAAAGGGTTCATATTGATACATTTTCCAACATATGTAAAAGAATTTATATTCACAATACAAAATAATTGCTTAAATTTAAATGCGGAGAGAGAAGGAGATTCCTTACAGAATTTCAGCGTGGTAACAGGTGTACATGAGGGGAATTTAATGAGAGATAAATGGGTCTCTCATCATTCAAACATAGATAGGTCAGTATGGGGGAGGTGAGAAATCATACCCCAACATTAATAATTTAAAATAAAAGTTTCTAACAACATAATAAAATTGAGACCAAAATGAGAAAAGAGGAAATCCCTTACTTGGAAGTGTGATCCCAAAGGGTTGGGAGAGGCTTGAGAGAAGAATATTGGGAGCTTTGGGAGCCTTGGGAGGATTATAGAGATGGGAGGGAAAAGGTTGGATGAACTCCAAAGGCATTGAGTGAAGCGGAAGTGGGAGCATGGGTGGGTTTATATAGGAAAAAAGAGGGAATTGTTTATTATTTAGGTTTGGGACACCTCATACTAAACTTATCAAAACCACAAACCATACCATGGTATTTGCCCATGGTTTTTTCCAAACGGGAGTGGAAAAAAATATTTTATAAGGCCAATATCCGAACATCTTAAAATAATCGGGTTGATTATGTGGAGGTGAGTCACACACTCAAGGAAAACAATATAAAAAGAAAAAATGTTTTATAAGCATTTAAGGGTCCACTAAAGCATTGTAAAATAAATCAAACAAAACCCAAATTACATTATATTGATGTTAAAACCTATAATTACAAAACTTAATGTTTATAGTATTTTATTACAGTACTATTGGGTCATATTGATGTCATGAAACACATTATATATTTAAATGGTATTTAATTTTTACCCAAAAATTCGACAGTCTCAGAAAATTATGAAAAATTTACTATTGGATAATTTCGACATCCTGACTCCAAAAATAATATTAATTTTATCTAAACAATTTTATAAATATGTGAATTTTTACTTTTAAAATAAAAACTGGCATTTATCGAAAATTCCAGGGCTTTGACAAAAAACAACTTTCAAACCATAATAAAAATTTCAATTTCATTAATGAAATTATATGATCATTTATATTTAATAAAAATTAATTTAATTATAATAATATTTTAGTAAAATATTATTTAATTAAAAAATCCATTAATTCATAAAAATAGATTTCTTAGTTGAATATTAACTAAAAATAATATTTTTTCTTTAAAAGCAATTTACATTGTAACAATAATAAAATGAATTCACATTATAAAAAATGATGTATATAGTCATAGTGCAAGGTTATTGTTACATAACCCCTTATAACACCCACATAATACCGAAAGGTTATCTGTGCAATGGTAATAGACTCTTAGGGTGGCTCGGATAACATCGCTTGGGTTTTAATCTATATCAACTTCCACTTCTATCATAGTTGGTTCTCCTCAAGATTAACATGTTCAAGCTTGGCTTGGGGTTGGTCAAGAGTGAAGCCTAATGTCACCACCTCCTTTATGAGCTCTGACTAATGGGATTCATAGGGGTAAAGTCTACTGGATGAGGGCATCACTTCCTTTGTCTGAGTAAATCAGATTTGTCAAATACCTATATTTATACTAATAATGTGATCACTGTTTAAAGACTATATTAGCAAAGATAAAATTTTAAAATTGTATTTTAAAAAATACAAAACATAAAACCAGAGAAGTTCACAAAAAATTTTACATAAAGAGTCATTTAATTAGATCAAGAGGGATTTCCACTAATGAATGTTTGGGTTGTTACAATCTTCCCCCCCTTAAGAAATTTCACCCCTGAAATTTCTTTTTCCCACTCTAAAACAATTATAGGTAACTCTGCTACATCACCTCCTCTGATTCCCATGTCGCTTATTCAAACTTGTGGTTTCACCACAACACCTTGATGAGGGGCATTGTCTTATATCGTATATATTTTTCTTTACGATCTAATATCTTCATCGGTTTCTCCTCATAAGATATATCATTTTCTAGTTGTAATACCTTTGAATAGAGTACATGTGAAGGGTCTGGTATGTACTTCCTTAAGAGGGATACCTAAAATACATCATGTACTTTGGCCATGGTAGGTGGAAGAGCTAGTCGATAGGCCACAGCCCCGACATGGTCAGGAATATCGAAGGGGTCGATGTACCTAGGACATAACTTCGATTTCTTTCCAAACCTCATGACCTTCTTCCATGAATATATGCATAGAAATACCATGAATCCAACTTTAAACTAAATGTATCATCGATGGTTATCAGCATAACACTTCGTTCGACTCTCTGTCGACTCTAGGCTGCCTTGATATTCTGCTAAATTGTTTTCACCTTCTCCACCATTTCTTCAACCATTTCTTTTCCTAACAGCTTACGTACACTGACTTCATCCCAACACATTGGTGTTCTACACCTCTTCCCATATATGGATTCATATGGTTCCATTTGGATGCTCGAGTGGAAACTGTTTTCATAGAAAAAGTCAACTAGTGGAAGATATTGGTCTCATCATCTGTTAAAGCCCATAGAACATAATCTTAGCATATCTTCTAGTGTCTTAATATTTCGCTCAAATTGGCCATCAGTTTGAGGATGATAGGATATACTGAAGTTCATCTCAGTACTTAGAGCATGTTGGAGTCTATTCCAGAACATCGAGGTGAATCTGATATCACGATCAGATAAAATAGATAGTGGTACTCCATGCAACCATACCACTTCTCTGATGTAAATCCGTGAAATTTGATCCAACGAGAAGTTCTCTTGAACCATGATAAAGTGAGCTTCCTTCATAAGAAATTCCACAATGACCCATATAGCATGGTTTCTTCTGGATTTCCTTAGAATTCTAGTGACAAATTCCATGGTATTGTTGTCCCAATTCCATTTTGTTATGGGTAGTGATTTCATAATCCCCTTAGACTTTTTCCTCTCAGCATTTACTTGATAACATACCAAGAACTTTGATATATAGTCTGCAATCTACATTTTTATATTGTCCCATAAAAAGGTTTCTCATAGATCTTGATACATCTTGATGCTCCCCAGGTGAATTGAGAAGGTTCAGCAATGTGAGTCATCCAGAAGCTCCTTCTTTATCATTGTATTGGATGGTACACATAATCATGACCCAAATCTCACGATTCCATCCTTTTCAACTATGAACTCTAAGGATTTTCCATTTCTGATAGCTTCCACCCTTTTCAGAATTTCTACATCCTTTATTTGTGCATCCTTTAACAATTCCAAAAGAGATGGTTGAGCAATAATTTGTGAAAGGACTGATGATATTCCCTTATTTTTTATTCCCATGACCATCTTCATCAAATCTAAGAATATTGGATCCTTATCAATTCTTATTAATGATAGAATCGATTGACCCTTTTGACTTAGATAATCTGCCACCTGGTTCACTTTCCCAAGGTGGTAATGGATTGAGAAATTATAGTATTTGATTATCTCTAACCATTTTCATTGGCCCATGTTTATCTCATTCTACATTAATATATACATGAGAATTTTTTGGTGTGTATATATTTCACACTTCTCCCCAGAGAGTTAATGCTTCCAAATTGTTAAAGTGATGATCACTACAGCTAACTCCAGATCATGTGTTGGATAATTCTGCTCATGAACATTTAATTTCCATTAAGCATAGGCAATGACTTTTTCATTTTGTGTCAACACACTTCCCAATCCCCTCTTTAAAGAATCATTAAATAGCACAAAATTTTTTCTACTTGTGGGTAATGTGAGCACGGGTGCAGTGATATGACTCCTTCTCAACTCCTTAAAGATTTCTTCACATTCATTAGTGAAAGAATGATTTACTCCCTTTGGAGTTATCCTGGTAAGATGGTTTGAAAATTGTGAGAAATTTCTCCCAAATCATCGATAATATCCTGCTAATACCAAAAAGTTATGGATATCCATTTCCGATTTTGGACTCGGTCGTCCCTCTATTGCAGCTGTTTTGGAGGGATCCACATATATCCCATTACTTGTGATGATATCACCCAATAATGAGACCTCATTAAACTATAACTCACACTTGTTGTACTTTTCATAGAGATTCTCCTTTCACAAGTTCTCTAGTACAGTTCTTAGAGGTTCCTCATTATCCTATTTTGTTTTGGAGTTTATCAGGATATAATCTTTAAAAACTATAACAAATTTGTCGAGGTAATACTTAAAGACTATATTCATCAAGTCCATGAATATTTTTGGACAATTATTGGGTCTAAAAGGCATTACTATGAATTTATAGTGCTCGTATCTTGTACGAAAAGCATTCTTGTGGATATCTTCCTTTTTCACCCTTACTTGATAATATCCCAACCGCAAATCCACCTTGGAGAAGAATTGTTCTCTACACAGCTGATCAAACAAGTCATCAATTCATGGGAGAGGATACTTGTTTTTTATCTTGATTTTGTTAATCTCACGATAATAGATGCAACGGAGCATTGATCCATCCTTCTTCTTGATGAAGAGGACTGGTGCACCCCATGGTGAAGCACTCGGTCATATAAACTCTTTATTAAGATCCTCTTGTAGTTGTTTCTTCAGCTCCTCAAGCTCCAAAACAGAAATTCTATATGGAGTCTTGGATATTGAAAACTACCTAGGTATAAGATAAATTGATAACTCAAAATACCTTCTAGGGGAAAGACCGGGAAATTCCCCGGGAAACACAGTAGTGAATTCCCTCACAATAGGCAGGTCTTCATGGATGGTTTCTTCCTTGGACTCAATCATCTAATCTAGATGTGCATGCTCATAGTGCAGTAATATCCATTCTTGAGATGATAAAGCTGAATAAGATTCATCCTCCCCCTTGCACTTGTATAGAATCATAGGTTGATTATGTATATGGAGAGTGATTCCCTCTCATGGAAATTAATTTTGGCTATATATAAGGAAAGCCAATCCATGCTGATAATTGCATCAAATTCCACCATAGGGAGTATGAAGAGGTTCACCAGGAAGTTCAATTCACAAATTATGAGAGGGGAGGAGTTATATTCATTGGATTCAATGATTTCCCTATTTTATGTACTCATCGACATCTTTACTTCCATGATTTGTGGTGTTGTTGGGATTATTATAATAAACTTTGGGATATAAAAGAAGGTAAAGAACCGTAATCAAAAAGTATGTTCACTATTCTTGAATGAATAACTAGTGTACCTATAATCACTTCATTGTTAGGTTCACTTTAGTAGTAGTGATGGAAAAAACTCACCCTTGCATCCTTGGAGTTCATGGGTTGCCTCCAAAAACCCTTGGATTAGGTCACTGATTTGCAAAGTGGTGTAGTTTTATGTAGTAGAGGCAATGAAAAATGTGTTGAGGTTCGACCAGAGTGTTCCTCTCCTTTTTCGCAGCCATGGGTTTTTTTGACAGTTAACTACTTGGTGACCTTCTCTTCCACACCTAAAGCATTTCCTCGTCCCCTACAGGCAATTTCCAGGGTGCTTCTTTCCGCACCTTTGGCAAGTGGGGTGCTGGATCTTCTTAGACCTGTTGGATTTATCCATCAGACCTCAAGCATTGAAGTCCACCTTTATCTTCTTATCCCCATGATACCCATGAGATTCTCCGATCTCCATTTCGACCTTGAGGGCACATCGGACAATTTCCTCATATCTTTTGAAGTCACGGATCGCCAGCGCTTTCTGTAGGCTAGGTTTCATCCCATCAAAGAAGCGGGCAACCTTGCATTAGGGGTTAATGACAAATCCAAAGTCATATCATTCAAAACTTGTGAATTTTTCCTCGTACACTATGAAATATTCATCACCTTTTTCTTGAGGGAAAGGAAGTCTCTTTTCATCTTAAGTCAGAGGGTGTACAGAAAATATTTATCGAAAAACATCTTCCAGAAATCCTTCCATTCCAATGCCTCAATCTCCACCTCAGGCTTCATATTTTTTATCAACGCCCACCATTGATTAGCGTCACCCTCCATATGATAAGTGGCCATAACAACCATCCCTTATTAGGAACTTTGAAGGATGGAGAAGATATTTTCAATGGAGTTGATCCATTGTTTGGAGATTGAGGGATTAGATGATCCATTAAAATTTGGAGGCCTTTGTCCTATGAAGCTATCGATAGCGACTTGTTCTTTATTATGGGGGGGTGAACGTTCCTCTTGACCCATGTTTCTATTCAAAACTCGAGTTAACTGATAGAGAAGAGTGACGATGTTCATGATTCCCACTCCCATCAGATTGGGAAACTCATTAGTACAGTCATCATATTGATCTTCACATCGGTTGTTATCCCGAGTCCTCCTATTACCGGCCATTGGCTGGAATAAAAGAAATTTTAGGGTTAACACATAAATGTTAATCCAAGGACAAAAACATATGACTTATAACTTACTTTTATTCCTTAAATTATGAATATATATGCTTTAATCTATGTTATCCATGATCTACTTTCTAACATGTATTATTAGAGAAATTTTTTTATTCCCATAATAATGGTTCTTACTAAGCTTGGGAATTTACTAAAGAATATCCCCAGGGAGTGTCATAACCAGGAGTGCATCAAGGCCCATTTTAATGCACCATTTCATGTTTGAGTCTAGCTCAAAATGGGGTTTTCGGGTTTTACCCCTAGGATACATATGTGCCAGAGCCACCTCTACCTGCTCGTATCCAGACATGTAAGTATTTTCTTAATAAACAACTTACTCAATACTCACCAATACTTAGGGATGTTTTTGATATACTAATTCTTTTCTCTAATTCTTCTCTATAGTTTTCTAATCCTAATCCCAAAAATAACTAAACCTATCATATGATACCAACTATAACAACCCTGCTCTTTTATTTCACACTTAAACACAATTTATTACATAAACTTCACTTGATATAACATAGATGATCAAGAGGTATAGTGTATTTGAGGCTTATGATCATTACATAACTATATAAAACATGAAATACAAAATATTTATTGGAAACATCCTTTACAAAACCACAACATTCCCTCATACTTAGCATTACATAGGATAACCTAAGGACATGCATGAGAAAAGGGTGAGCTATAAAGCCCAGTAAGGAAATAAACATAGAATAACATGAGGAATACAATAAATTTTAGACAATAGGAATATCAATGGAGCACAAGAGAAACATTAACATAAAGTCATTATAAAACATGATAATAATAATATGGAAATGTGGGAACAACATTTAACATGATTTTAGTATGATCCAAGGCTCATTGCACATGGAGCATGATTAAACCCTTACTGCACATGAATTAGAATGAGTAAACCCTCATTTCACTTAACGAATCGTGATAATAATCCTTACCTAATGCATTGAAGTGCTATTAGGGAACACCTTTCTTAAACATTTCATTTCATGAATAAATGTGCCACATAGATCACATAACATGGATTCATTAAACATCATAATTTATTACACAATAAAAGAAAATGTGGAATTAATACATGAAACACTGTAATAAATAAGTAATTGTGCATAAAGGTGAGTACCCTTGATAGGGAAATGGGCATGGTATTCACTACACAATGTCATTGGCTTGGAAAATCGTAGTGCAATTTCAGCAGCGTAACAACGTGACATAGGAATTCATAAAAATGGTTGATGAGAGAGTAATGGGTGTCTCATCATCTGTACATTAAATGTAAAGTAAGGGGGTCATATAGATACATGTCTCAAAAAAATTAATGAAATTTATATTCATAATACAATAGAATTGCTTGAATGTAAATGGGGGGAGAGAGAGATTCCCTACAGAATTTCTGCATGGAAACAGGTGTACATGAGTTTCATTTAATGAGATAAAAAAGGGTCTCTCATCATTCAAACATAAAGAGGGTAGTATAGGGTTGGTTATAAATCATACCCCCAACATTTATAATTGAATATAAAAGTCATAACAACATAATGAAATTGAGACAAAAATGATAAAAGAGGAAATCCCTTACTTGGTAGTGTGATCCCAAAGTCTTGGGAGAGGCTTGAGAGAAGCTTCATGGGAGATTGGGGCGCCATGAGAGGATTATAGAGAGATAATGGAATAGGTTGGATGAACTCCAAAAGATTTTAGCGAAGAGGGAGTAGGAGCTTGGGAGGGTTTATATGGGAAAGAAGAGGGAATTCATTAGTATTTAGGTTTAGGACACCTCACATTAAACTAATCAATACCACAAACCAGCCCACTATTTTTTCCCATGGTTTTTGAAAAATAGGAGTGGAAAATAATAATTTATAAGGCCAATATCCTAAATTCTTAAAATAATAGGGTTACTTGTGTTGAGGTGAGTCACACTCCCAAGTAAAACAATTTAAAAAGGCAAAATGTTTTATAAGCCTTGAAGGGTCCACTAAAGCTTTGTAAAATAAATCAAACAAACCCAAAATCACATTATTTTAATGCTAAAACATATATTTTCTGAAAATAATGTTTATATTATTTTATTACATCACTATTGGGTCATTATTATGTCATAAAACACATTAAATGTTTAAACAATACTTAATTTTTACTCAAAAATCCGACTGTCTCAAAAAAATTTAAAAAATTTACCATTGGATAATTTCAACATCCTGATTCAAAAAATAATATTCATATTATCTAAATAATTTTATAAATATGTGGATTTTTTCTTTTAAAATAAAAACTGACATTTATCGAAAATTTATCAGACAAAAAAGGCTTTTAACCCATAATAAAAATTACATTTGCATTCATAAAATTATATGATCATTTATATTTAATAAAAAGTAATTTAATTATAATAATATTTTATTAAAATATTGTAACAACCCAATATTTTATGAGAATTATTCTTTTTAATTTCATTGATGTCTTGTGTTGTAGGCTAAACCAAAATTAGCTTGTGTTATACACAACACCGTATTAGCTTGCAGTATACGCAACACTATTCTTGGCTCGTGTTAGACACAATTTCAAGTTCATTTTGTGAAATTATTCTATGAAACATTAAGTATAGATTTTGTTTAATTTATAAATTAAATATGTTTTGATTGTGTTATACGCAACACCAAACGGAGCTTTCACTACATGCATCCCTGACTTGGCTTACATTACATGCAATCAAGACCTTCCTCGATAGCGTGTGTAGTATGCAATAACAAGTTTCAGTAAACGATATATTACTATAATATTATTATGAACTAGCCATTATGAATAGTAATACCCAGTTTTTAAATTTTTATAAATTTTATCTTTCAAAATGGATTTCATTTTTGGATTCGGAATATTGAAATTAGTCTAGGGTGAATTTTTGTTATTTTTCTGAAAACTTTCAATTTTTGATGAATAGTGAAAACACTAGGTTACTATTTAAAACACGACCTTATATTTGAATAATTATTTATTTTATTTAAATTTATTTTAGGTCAAAATTGATAAATAATACCAATATATGTTCAATGTAATTCATTTGAGTCATTTTATAATAATTTTAGATATATAAAAATTTTATTGAACTTTTCAACGCCTTTTACCCACCTCCTAGGAGAATTTGAAAATTTACATAAAACTTAATTTTACATCTTCCTTGAGTGGAATTTTGAAAATCCGAGTGACACGGTTAATATCAAGGAGTAAAAATTGGTTCAATAAGATAAAAATAATTTTTGGTGATTATTAACTTTTTATTTTATTTACCACGGTTAAAAGTAAATAGGGTAATTAAGGGTAAAAATGATATTATTATTACACTAAAACATGTCATAATTATATTGGATAAGTTTAATTCGACCGAAAATAACCTTAGGAATAAAATATTACCCTTTAGGTCCACTTGTATTAGATTAGGACACTTATTATTATTTTATTTAAATAATAGTTAAAATAGTTAAAATCAATGTTTAAAAACAAAAACATTTTTAATATAGGGTTATACATAAGATATATTCTACTATAAATATTAATTATAAATATAAAAACATTTACCACATAATGGAATTTTATTTATAATTTTTATACCTTAAATAAGTTAATTTATTTTTGGAAAAATGATGATGTAGTAATTACCTTATTAATGAAATATTAACATAATTGATGTTATAAATACCCAAATAAATGTAATTTGAGAATTTTTATGAATTATAATAATTTTCTAGGTTAATATGACATATTATTATTTATTTAATTAACCTTTTTGGAACTTATCATGCTTTTATAATTTTCACAAAAATCAAGTACCAAATAGTTTTAAAATTGACATAAAATAGTTTTTAAAACAAATATTATATTATTAACTATTATTCTATTCTTTAAAATCTAAGGATAGGACAAATAATGTACATAAGGTTATATATATTAATAATTAACCACTTTTGGTTCTTTTGGCTTGTTATAGTAATTTTATTAACCATTCAGTGTAAGAAAACAAAAAGACACGGTAAAAGTTAAATTATTTAACTTAGAGTTAAATCTAAATTATAAGGTTAAATTAGTAACTTAAACTTGTATAAAACCTATTGTTTGAGAGTATTTCGACCCATCCACACCTTAGATTATAAATAAATCAATTTGGAGCTATTAAAACCTGAATATGACTTTATTATAAAATAATATTTAAGTTTTTCCAAAGGTGCCCCTCTCCTCCCTTATAAAAAGGGCACCCCTTCCCTCTTCTATTCACACCCTTTTGAGCCTTGAAACTCGGCCAACCCCTACCAATTACACTTCTAAACCACTCTGGTTATAACATAGAGGTTCTTGTATTCTCAAAAGACCAACTTTAGTGCCCTAAGAAGATGTTTAAAGGAGGTGTGTCGAGGAAGAGGTAATATCTTCTACCGACTCTTTAAAAATTCTTTCTTCTTCTACTTCCTCTTCTTTAGTTGTTTCATTATAAAGTAATAACATCAGTATTACTTATATACTGATATGTTATTATAAATATGAAACAACCCCATTTAACCTTCTATCCATCCTACGGAAAACGAAATCACCGCGCGTGCGTACGTACGGAATACTGTTTCCAGGCTGTGGTGTAATCTGTTTTTGACCACCACCTTACTTGGATGGGTATAATGGTGTAAATAAATAACTATATATGATTATTATAAATAGATATTTATTCTGAAATATTATACATACACTTCAATAAAATTACATGATCATGGGAATGATATCATTGCTCGTGTGTACGTACGGACTACCGTCTCCACGACAGGATGAGATTCATTCTCTATGATAACCATTTATGAATGATTATAAAGTATATTTATAAGGAATAATAATGAAATATATGACATAATAATGATACTGGATTTATGTATATATATATATGTATGTTATCTACTTAATTCTATTCAATTCAATAAAGAAACGAAAACAGCGTTCATGCGTACGTACGGCCTACCATCTCCATGAACGGTGTATTTCATTCCATTTATCGATCTATCATATATATATGTATATTCTGAATATATATTATATATATAAATCATGTTTTATGTTCTTTAATTATGTAAATCAGGATATAAGTAATAATATCAAGAACAAAAAGTTGAAACACGTATGATAAATGAAACGATTTTACCCAAAACGCTGCTTTAGCATGGAATTTACAAAAGAACGGATAATATAAAGTCATAAGTGAACCATATATGATATCATAACAATGAATATGATTCTTTAATAAGTAAATGACATTATTTAAAACATTATAAAGTAGGTTTGGATACGTATGAGGCATATCGGACCTAAGGTAATTGATAACTATTCCAGTCTCGTTCTTATCCGAGATTGTTATTCTTAAGTATTTATGGGGGTTATTATTATCATCCATGACCATGTTTTCTAAAAATGTTTTCATATATTTTTAAAGCCGTTTTTACACATTTTTTGAAATTTACAACATGTTATGAAAGTAATCTTACTTTTTTTTACCACACTGGGACCTTTTGACTTTTTCGACAAAAGTACGAGAAGAATGTTATTTTTAACTTATATGGCATGAATCGATTTTTACAGTTTCATAATGCCTAATTTTCATGAATATTATTCTAAAAGTTTTCATGATTATTTTCAACAAAATACTTTTCTTTTAAAAATTCATTGGATTTTGAGAAAAGAAAATGATTTTGAAGAAGAAATGATATTTTACTCAAGAATTCATTTCAAGTGTTTTGTCTAAACTATTTTGTATTAAGTATGTTTCTATATCAAGAATAATGTATCTATTATTTACATGGTTTGATTTTTCTTATGATGAAATGATATCCATTTCTTTTATATGGATTATGTTATGATGGGATGATGTTTATGAAACCCATTTTATTTTTTGGGTTATTATGAATGTTGTATGTTTATTTTGTGGCACAAGTAAGAATGATTTCAATATGAGATGGGTGGGACCTATATCTCCCTCCAATGAATTGGGTGTAGATTTTATATCTCATGAGATAGACATGGCTGGAATAGAAATTTAATCGGGTTCAGTGATATAGGACTGGATCAAAGAGTGAACTTGATTCAGAAAGAGACTTTGTCCACTAAGATGGTCTTGGCGGCAATGCATTGGCTGCTATAGAAATCATATCATGTGCTTAATGGTTTTCCACAGTTACATGTTTTGTTCTCATGATATTTTATCATGATTGATGTTCCATTATGATATATTTCTCACGTACTTATAAGATTTATGTCTTTGCTCAAGATTTTTATGTTTAGATTTTATGTTCAAGTTTTTTCATTCAAATTTTTATGGATTGTTTTATGTTCTCTATGTTTACCCTTACTGAGCATTTGAGCTCACCCTTTATCTGTTTTCTTTTCCCCAGGATATAAATAAATTTTTTAGGTAAGAAAACAAAAGGGGAAGATCTTTATGGGAGATGTTGAAGATCTCTCACCATGATTAGAAGATTATAATCCTAGTTTCAAAAGACACTAAACTATTAAGGTCCTTGTGTGTTTATTTTTATTATGTATTAAGTATTCCACATATTGTTTGGAAAACCTCCCTCATGGTAACATTGAAGTATTTTTGGGTTGATTGTGTTTCTTGACAAAGCAGGTTTCCATGGGGAATTGTCGAGTTCCTGAGAATTTGTTGAAAATCCTTGTTGACAAAGAACGATGACAAAGGAAAGGACGATCTGGAGGCGGTACGAAATAGCAGTACAAGGTGGCGTTGTTTCCCAGTGTTTGCCAAATTTTTATGGTCCAAAATTTGGATTTTGGTGAGCATCGCAAAAATAGGATTTCCATGAAGATCATATTTTAATATGGAAAAGGCATGAATTTCGCGAAGAGAGGATGAATGGATTGGATTTCGCGAAGATCCGAAAAATGGAGGTGGTGATGCTTTACGATTACGTCAATGCTTCGCGAATGGCAGACTTGAATCCCATTGCGGCGGTGAAGAGCTTTGCGACGGAGCTTCGCGGAGAAGGCGCAAAGGAATGCTGATGGTGATGCTCCGCGATTACGACGAGCTCCACAATCGGAAAATTTCCATGGTGCTTCGCGATTTAGACAGAATTCCGGCGGAAACATCGGAGCTTCGCGATTTGAGATGAAGTGGCATTGACTTCGCGTGGAAAGTTCGAAGGTCGGTGGAATCGCCTATAAATAGAGGCCGACCCCCTCAAGAGAAGTAGAGAGAATTTTCAGGGAAAATCATTTTCTCTCAGTTCACAAAGGTAGTTCGCGTAGCCTATGTGCTTCACGAAATAATAGATTTGCGGTGGCTATTGTAGCTCCGCGAAAGTTGTGCGCTTCGCATTGGCTCAGTGATCTTCGTGAGGGAAGTTGCTCTGAAACAACTTGAGCTTCGCGGTAGTGCTTCGCGAAAAGGTCGGAGCTTCACGAAGGCTTGTTTGACCTTCGCGAAATTGGTAGCCTAGCGAAGTAGGGTTCTTTACGAATGTGTTTCCAAAGTGAATGGCCCAGTGGTTAAGAGGAAAAGTGGTATTCATCAGTGGATGAAAGTTGGACTATAAAAGAGCATCTATTAACAGTTGAGGATTCATTTATTTATGAAAATGAAGAGACCTACAGGTCTATAAACTGTGAGTGGATTCCTTTCTAGAGCAGTGGGCTTAGGAAGAGACAGAAGGTGATCCTCTCCACCGGTAGTGAGCCAAAGAGAGAGAAATAGGGAGTGACCCTTAGGAAAGTAGTTAGCTGACCATAAACCTTGCAAAGGCAGTGAGCCTGGGATAGAGTGACTATACCCGAACATTGTAATCCATATCTAGTGAAGTATATTGGAATTTGGTATGACCGACAACTTGTCGGCGTATGCTTCTTGGAAGTAGCCCTTAGCGGTGAACCAAGTAAAATTTTTGTGTCTTGTGCTTGCTTTACTTTCTTTTTATATTTTGCAACAGGAAAGAGAGAGAAGAGTGTTTTTCTTAACAGCGAAACAAGATCAGAACGGGAGTTAATTTTAAATTAGCCATACCCTGATTCACCCCCCCCCCTCAGGGTATTCAGCCTTGTGGACCAAACAATTGGTATCAGAGGGAATGGTTGATAGTAGTAATTCTCTTAATGGAGGTAACTAATAATAAAGGGATTATGATCTTTGATGGAAACAATTTTCACCTATGGAAGAATCGGATGCAACACTTCTTCCGATCTTTAGGAATGGATGTGTTCACAACAGCAATGCATGGTATAACAGCTGACATCAACAGTGGTGCATTATCAGAATCTGAGCGTAGAGAGCTGGATGCTGATGCCAAAGATATTAATGCCTTAGGGGGAGCCCAATAAAATCCTATATATACAAAGGTGATGTCTTGTAAAATGTCACATGACATGTGGGAAAAACTTTTGAATATATATGAAGGGGATACAAAGGTGAGAGAGGCCAAGCTGCAAGTGTTGTGGAATAAGTATGAAGATCAGATAATGAACCAAAATGAGCCTGTTGATGCATTCTTTGAAAGGGTAAATGTTGTGGTAGAAGACATGCGGGGTCTTGGAGAAATTATTGAAGATATAAAGATTGTGAAGTGTATATTGAGAAAACTTCCACCTCGGTTTAATCTGAAAGTTTCTGTTTTGAAGGATAAAGACCCAAAAGAACTGACATTGCATAACCTGCACAACACTCTTGTTGCATATGAAATGAGAAATGATGATAACGATGCTTTGATAAAGGGGAAATCCAAATAAGTGGCATTCAAGGTCATGAAGAAGCTCACCATTGAATATTCTCAAGAAGATGAAGAGACATAGGAGGTGATGTCATTCCTTCCTTAAAATATGCAAAGAGGAAGAGGAATGTTTAAAGGGAAACCTCCACTAGAATGCTTTCGATGTGGAAAGGTTGGTCATATTGAAGCAAGATGCCCCAAGAAGTTTCAAGATAATGATAATGATGATGATGAAGTTAAAATTCCCAAGAAGAAGACGTCAACATTTGTGAAAGGGAAGAAACAATTCAAGAGAAATTTCTTCAAGAAGAAGAGTATTCTTTCACAAGAATTTGAAAGTTCAGATGAGTCTGAGGATTAAGAGTTTGGGGAGATAGAAAATTGCATAGATCGTGAGGTAAATGCCTTGGTGGAGATTTTTGGTAGTTCTCAGAAGAAGGAAGAAGCTCACGCTGAAGAAGAAGAAGAAATTGAAGGGAGAGTTGATGTGGAAGCCGAATTGGAAGCAGCTCTTGAAGAGATAGATGTTTGGAGAGCCAAAACGAAGAAATCCAATAATGTGGTTCGTGATGCCAAACTCTATATGCAACAAAAGGATGATGAAAAGTCTTAGCTATTAGAATAAATTGAAAGACTAAAATCCTCAACACCAGAGAGCTCTGAAAATATTGTTGAGTATAAGCTTAAAATTGAGGAACAAAAGAATGAAATTGATTGTTTGACTAACACAGGAAAAGAGTAGGTCAGACGTATCAAAGAGCTTGAATAAGAAGTGGTCAGTCTACGACAAAAAATAAAGGATCAAGAAAAAATCTTGACCCCCAATGTGATATCAAAAAAGCAGGTCATTCATAAGACAGAGAAAATAAAAGAGGAGGCTCGTAGTTCCTCAGGAGTGAAGAAGCAAGAAATCTCAAATTATAAGGTTGATTCAGGGCTTGATAAGAAACAAAAATATGTGGTATTTGATGTCAGACCGCAAGCACCCGTCCCGAAATTGAAGGTTGATTTGGGCACAAAACAAAATCAGAATATTCAGAGATCCCAAAGGGAAAATCGTAGTGCTGAAGTAACACAAAAGAATGCACCTTATATCAGGTGTTATTGTTGTGGGAAGATGGGACATTCACAGTATGTGTATTCCATATCCAAGAGATATATAAGGGAACAGGAACAGAGGTGGAAGCTAAACAGAGAACGGTTTTCCAGAACATATTTTGAAGGACACTATTTTTGGTGCGGAGGATTTGGGCACATGGCTAGGTACTGCACTTCGATCATTCAGAGAAACGTGCCAAAGAAAAATCAAAATGTTTTCAAGCATCAGATCAATAAACTGACAGGTGAGTTAAAATTTCAGAACATAATTGAAGCTCTGCAAGATGAAGTTGGTTCATCGTACTCTGATAAGGATCATGAGTCTCAATCTATACCGAGTTTGGAGACAAAAATATGGACCAAGAAGAAGAGAGCAGAGAAGGATGTAGTTGCTGAAATTGCCCTTAAAGTATTAGATCGTTCTGGTGTGTGGATTCTTGATAGTGGTTGTACGTCTCACATGACAGGAAACAAGGATCTGGTTACAGGCATAAAATATGACAAAGAAGGATTTTCCATGTTTGGAAATGATGAAGGCCTGAAGATAATTGGATCAGGAAAGGCTAGGTTTGGGGGTAGAGAAATCAGACGTGCTGATGTCTTGGTTGTAGAAGGTCTCAGTCACAATTTACTCAGTGTTAGTAAATTGTGTGACTCAATACATTCTATACGGTTTACCAAGAAGACCTTTACTGTCACGAGAAAAGATGGGGCAGTTGTTCTGCAAGGAAAAGAGACAAAGGGAAAATCTTTAACTTGTAAGTGGGGAAGAAGATATATGTCTTTTATCCAGAGAGGAAAAAAACTAGCTGGGGCATAAGCGACTTGGTCATCTATGCCAACCATCTATGGAAGATCTGGTAAAGTGTGATGCTACTAGAGACCTTCCCAAACTATCACGTGATCGTTCTCATACATGCGATGCTTGTCGACAAGGGAAGATCATCAGAAAAACATATAGGCCAAAGGGACAAAAATCATCCAGAGTGCTCGAATTGGTACATGCTGATGTATGTGGACCCATTTCACCATGAGCTATAAATGGGAAAAGGTACTATGTCCTTTTCATTGATGACTATAGTATAATGTCCTGGGTATTCATCATTACCCATAAGACAGAGGTGTTCAGTTGCATAAAGCAGTATAGGAGGGAATCAGAAAAGATGCTTGGGTAGAAAATTCTGATGTTTCGTACTGATAACAGTACGGAATTCACAAACAGTCAAGTTGAAAACTATCTCGAGAAACATGGGATAATGCATCAAGTTTCATCGGTAAGAACTCCCCAACAGAATGTAGTGGTTGAAAGGAGAAATCGGATCATCAACAATATGGCCAGAACGATGCTTATTGATAAAGACCTACCAGAGAAATTTTGGAAGGAAGCAGTTTTGACATCGGTCTATGTTTCAAATAGTTCTTTGTTGTGTCCAAAGCAAGGGAAGACTCTGTATGAAATGTGGTACAGAAATAAGCCAACGTTGAAATACTTTAGAATCTTTGGAAGTAAGTGTTTTATTCTCAACAAAGAAAATCACAGGAATTTTGAGGCATGAGGAGATGAGGGAATATTCCTTGGATACTCAGGGAAAAGAAAAGCATATAAATGTTTCAATAAAAGGTTGGGAAAAATTGTTGAGATTAATGATGTCACTAGTGTTGAAAATGAATAGAATACTCAACAACAGAGTGAACAGTTCCTGGATGAAAGTGATGATGAGGTAAGAAACACAGGGGGAGCAGAAGTGGTAGAGGCTGACTCAGAAGAAGATACTGATGATGAACAAGAAAGTGTCAAGTTTGTGGCTGCAAGGAAGACAAAGAGTCGAGCTGAAATTGAAAGGCAGAATATCATTGGTGATCATACAGATCCAGTTTAGACTCGAAGAATGAAGTCATTACAGCAAACATCATTTTTATCTCAGGTGGAGCCGAAATTTTTTTCCGATGCAGTTGAAGATGAAAACTGGGTTCATGCTATGAATGAAGAACTTGATCAGATTGAGAAGAACCAAACATGGGAGATTGTTTCGAGGCCAGTAGACAAGAATGTCATCAGGAATAAATGGGTTTATCGCAACAAGATGAATGAAGATGGCATAGTGATTCGGAACAAAGAATGACTAGTGTGCAAGGGATACTCCTAGATTGAGGGAATAGATGTTGATGAGACATTTTCACCGGTTGCAAGGCTGGAAACGATCAGACTATTTTTGTCCACTGCAGTTCAAAGAAAGTTCAAAGTGTTCCAGATGGATGTCAAATCTGCATTCTTAATTGGAGTTCTGGAAGAGGAGGTGTATATTGAGCAGCCATATGGTTTTCTCATTCATGAGGATGAGAACAAATTTTTCAGGTTAAAGAAGGCGTTGTATGGGCTGAAACAAGCACCAAGGGCATGGTACTCAAGGCTTCATCAGTATTTGAAGAAACTTGGTTTCCAACGTGGAGGAGTTGATTAAAATCTTTATTTCAGCAATGAGAGTAATCAAAGGATGATGGTACTGGTGTATGTCGATGACATAATTTTTGGAGGATCAGATGAAACTCAGTGCAGACAGTTTTCCAAATTCATGAAAAATGAGTTTGAAATGTCAATGATTGGAGAGTTAACGTTTTTCCTTGGTCTACATGTGACACAAGGAAGGAATGGAACTTTCATTTCTTAATCCAAATATGCCATGGAGGTCCTGAGAAGGTTTGGAATGGATAATTCCAAAGAGATGAAGACTCTGGTTGCTACAAGGATGAAATTATCAAAATATGAGGATGGAAAGTTAGTTAATATCACAGAATACAGGAAAATTATTGGAAGTCTGTTGTAGTTAACTGGAACAAGGCCTGATATTGTTTTTTCCACATGCCAAGCAGCAAGATATCAGAGTAATACCTTGGAAATCCACATTCTTGTAGTGAAAAGAATACTTCGGTATATCCAGGGCACAGTGGATTTCGTCTTGACATATATATACAAATCTTAGAAAGAGTTATTGGGATATACTGATGCAGACTGGGCCAGTTCAGCAGATGATAGAAAATCAACGTCAGGTGGTGAATTCTATCTTGGTGGATTGTGTATCTCTTGGCTAAGCAAGAAGCAAGATTTCATTTTATTGAGCACCGCGGAAGCTGAGTATATTACGGCCACTCAAGCATGCACACAATTATTGTGGATGAAGCAGCAGCTTGAAGATATGGGAGTTGAGTTGAAGTCTCCGATCGAAATCCAATGTGATAACTCAAGTGCTATAAATCTCATCAAAAATCTCGTCCATCACTCAAGGACAAAGAACATTAAGATAAAGTGTCATTTTATCAAGGAGAAGGTTGAGCATGGAATCGTGAAGTTGGAGTATGTGCCTACAGAGCTACAGGTTGCAGACATTATGATAAAGGCCTTACCCAAGGAAGCATTTGAAAGGCATCGACTGGCGCTGAGAGTTCAGTCGATTCCCTGCACTTGAAATAGTGTGGATGTGGGACCCCCCCCCCCTCTCCCCGAGGTATGATGTGTTTTCCCTAATGTGCTGATAGGAGGTTCTCTACTATGTTACATACTACAAAGGAGTGACCTTTGGGTTCTTTGACAAAGGGGGAGAAAATAGTGATTGTTCAAGGGGGAGACAGTGTGGCTATTTGAGAAATCATGACAGATACGGGGAGAAGCTAACATGTGGAGCAGCGGGATAGGGGGTGAGCAATGAGATAGGGGGAGAGTTCTAAATCTGACGATGCTAGAAGTGATCGATCAAATCATAGATATCACGACAGCTGAGGATCGTGATAAAAGTAGAACAGTGGTCTTAGAATGGTGAGAGAAGGTTTCCAGGTATCACCAATTGGGATCAGTGTGGTTCAACAATTGTTATCAATTTAAGAATTGGTATTAGGTTGGAATCGACAATTGGTGTTTGACATGAAGTGATTCATTGATGAAATTTTCATACTAATCTTGTTTCTCATGCCGAGCATTGCTCATGTGGGCTTAGAGTATGTGTTAAGTGAATCCTTGAATGCTATCAGAATCGCAAGTGGTGAATGGTGATAGTGGCTGGAAGAAGACTCAGTGAGGTATCAACAAGAAGAAAATCTTTTTGAGAAGATTTATGAAGAATTTTCAACAAACCCATAGGGGGATATTGTTAACGATGATGATCCGTGATTACAATGAGCTTCGCGATCAGAAAGTTGCTGTGGTGCTTCGTTATTTAGACAGAATTCCAGCGGAAACTTTGGAGCTTCGCGATTTGAGATGAAGTGGCGTTGACTTCACGCAGAAAGTTTGAGGGTCGGTGCAGTCGCCTATAAATAGAGGTCGACCCCCTCAAGAGAAGTAGAGCGAATTTTCAGGGAAAATCATTTGCCCTCGGTTCACGAAGGTAGTTCGCGTAGCCTGTGCGCTTCACGAAAGAAGAGCTTCGCGGCGGCTACTGTAGCTCCGCGAAAGTTGTGTGCTCCACGTTGGCTTAGTGAGCTTCGCGAGGGAAGTTGATCTGCAATGACTTGAGCTTCTCGGTAGTGCTTCGCAGTATTGCTTCGTGAAAAGGTCGGAGCTTCGTGATGGCTTGTTTGAGCTTCGCAAAATTGGTAGCCTACCGAAGTATGGTGCCTTGCGAAGGTGTTTTCAAAGTGAATGGACCAGTAGTTAAGATGAAAAGTAGTATTTATAAGTGGATGAAAGTTGGACTATAACAGAGCATCTATCAACAGTTGAGGATTCATTTATTTATGCAAATGAAGACACCTACAGGTCTATAAACTGTGAGTGGATTCCCTTCCAGAGCAGTGAGCTTAGGAAGAGAAAGAAGGTGATCCTCTCCACCGGCAGTGAGCCAGAGAGAGAGAAATAGGGAGTGACCCTTGGGAAAACAGTGAGCTAACCCTAAATCTTACAAAGGTAGTGAGCCTGGGACAGAGTGATTGTACCCAAACATTGTAATCCACAGCTAGTGAAGTATAGTGGAATTTGGTATGACCAAAAACTTCTTAGCGTAAGCTCCTTGGACGTAGACTATAGCAGTGAACCAAGTAAAATTGATGTGTCTTGTTCTTGCTTTAATTTCTATTTATATTGTGCAACGTGAAAGAGAGAGAATAGTGTTTTTCTTAACAGCGAAACAAGATCAGAACGGGCGTTAATTTTAAATTAGCCATACCCTGATTCACCCCCCCTCTTACGGTATTTGGCCTTGTGGACCTAACATGTGTGTAATTTAATTTCCATGTATGTCAAGTTCTGGGTCTATACAGTTGGTATCAGAGGAAAGGTTTAGTAAACCTTTGGAAACTAGGATGCGAGAACTTTAGTGAGATCCCTAGTGATATTTCTAAGGTATGTCTAGGGATGTTCCTAAGGTTAAGTATAAGTATAGTTTATAGTCCTAGAATTACTGTAATGATATTAGAATTAAACCTAAGATGTCAGATATTCAAGTTACTCCCCCTTGGTTATGATTTTGGCCTCTCACAGTATTCTTTTTGGGTTTTAGAAAATGGCTGGAAACATGAAGATTCACAATAATGGAGGATATAATGGACAATGGAATGATATTCTTCATGAGCAACCAAATGAAATTGGACTTGGAAGTCCACATATCGTTATTATGCCTAATCAGCAATCTTATAATATGATCAATAATCTTAACTTTGGAAAGTTTCTCGACGCAGCTAATAAGAGAAAGATGTATTTTCATGATGATCATAGAGGAAATAAAGTTTAATTTCTCTCATGTAAATCATGTGGGATGAGACATCCAGGAGAATGTTTCAAAGGAACTGGAAGATTCTTTGGGTGCAGAAAAGAAGGACAAAAATCCATTAAGTTCAAAGGAAAAGATTCAGTTAACACTATGGACAAGGATAATGGTATTGCTACGACATCAACAATGATTAGATGTTTTAAATGTGGAATGTATGGGCATTATGCAAACCAATTCCCTAAGGGAAAATATCATGAAGAGAATCAGCATAATCATATGGGTAGTATTTATGTGGATGATGTTGAGGAAACTACAAATGATATATGAGATGAAAGAATTGTTGAATCTTGGTTAATGGTTTAAGAAGGTAGTGGAATGATTGTATTTTTATCAAGGGTTATGTTGTATAGGAAATTTAATGGTACTATGGAATAAAGAAACATCAAAGTATTGTTACACTATTTCTTTCCCTTATGTTTTTGAAAGTATATGTTAAATGGTACCGGTAACCATGAAATGTTATTCAGATATTTTTGGAAAGCACCTAATATGGGCATAATGAAGGGATAAAGAGATAATGAAATGTTTGATAGTATTAATAAGCTCATGACTAATATAAGGACAAAGTGGTAACATGGTTTGAGTATATAGAACTTTTGGGATTTTGGAATGTGGAAAGAGTTACCTTTTGACATAAATCATGTTTTCACTAAGGTTATTTGGTAATTTAGGTTTCAAGAGAATAAATTATTAAGGTATTCACATGTTTGGAAGGAGATCAACAAGATATATCTTATGATATATGGGGGATAAACGATGGTATCCACAGGCTTGTTATGTGACCTTTTCAGTAATGATTTTCTTTATACTATGAGATTGGACAGATGTATTTTGGATAAGTCTAAAGACTAGAATGGATTATGTTAGATATCAGATAGTATTTTTTAAGGCTAGAAAGTTTTCGATATTATTTTTGTAATTTTATAATAATGATGTTTTAGAAAAAGGAAAACCTGTAGGACGGGAGACAACCTGTCGCGTCGGATAGGGTTGCAGCAATCGAACCCACAATCGAAATGCGACAGGCCTTTATGGCCTACCACTGGCCTACAAAAAGTCACTGGTTAGTAGAAACTAGTTTTATTTTGTTAAGAGGTATGATAGATGAAGTATAAGACCGTTTTTGGAACCATATACGATTAATCTCACCATAATATGGACTTATGTATATAACTTTTGCTAATCCTATGTTTGATATAGATGGAATGACCTGTCATTGTATCACATGACCAGATAGCACTTCACAAAAGACAAATTAAATTTCATTTCATTAAGAGATGAAGTGGAAATTGTTCAAGGCACGAGTAATGGTAATATTGTACAAAAATCAAGTAAGTATTTCTTTTAATTCAAAAATTATTCAACTTTAGGGAAATGATCTTGAAAACCAAAAATGTTGTCCTCGTGTCCTCATATCCGATTAATCTGATGGTACCTTAGATCATCACAAATTTATGGCTTTGTAATTGTTGTCTTTTTCATAGCCATGTCCTCTACCACTCTTCATCAGAACATGATGGTGATATTTTACTTCCATATCCATATTTTCACTTATGTTATCTTATGTGGAAACCCAGTGATGAGTTAATTTGAGTAACCGTTATGTTTCTTACTTTAATTTTTCAAATTAAGTTACATTATTCCTTTTTACGATGTGGGTTTCTATGAAAGAAACTTTCAAGTATTAAACCATTTATAACCCAGACAAATTTCGAGGGCCAAATTCATTTTAAGGGAGGAAGAATGTAACAACCCGAGATTTTATGAGAATTATTCTTTTTAATTTAATTGATTTATTATGTTGTATGCTACACCAAAATTAGCTTTTGCTATATGGAACACCGTATTAGCTTGCAGTATACGCAACACTATTCTTGGCTCGTGTTACACACAATTTCATGTTCATTTTGTGAAATTATTCTACAAAAAATTAAGTATGGATTTTGTTTTATGTATAAATGAAATATGTTTTGATTATGTTATACGCAACACCAAATAGAGCTTTCACTACAGGCATCCCTGACTTGGCTCGCATTACACGCAACCAAGACCTTCCTCGATAGTGTGTGTAGTACACAATATCGAGTTTCACTAAATGATATATTAATATAATATTATTTTGAACTAGCCGTTATGAAAAGTAATACCCACTTTTTAAAATTTTATAAATTTTATATTTAAAAATGTATTTTATTTTTGGATTCGGAATATCGAAATTAGCCAAGGGTGAATTTTTGGTATTTTTCTGAAAACATTCAATTTTTTATGAATAGTGAAAACACTAGGTTACTATTTAAAAACCGACTTTTTATTTAAATAATTATTTATTTTATTTAAATTTATTTTAGGTCAAAATTGATACATAATACCTATATAAGTTCAATGTAATTCATTTGAGTCATTTTATAATAATTTTAGATGTATAAAAATTTTAATGAACTTTTCACCGTCTTTTACTCACCTCCTTGGAAAATTTGAAAATTTACATAAAAAATAATTTTACCGCTTCTGTGAGTGGAATTTCGAAATTCAGAGAGACACGATTAATATCAAGGAGTAAAATTTGGTTCAATAAGATAAAAATAATTTTTGGTGAATAGTAACTTTTTACTTTTATTTACCACGATTAAAAGTAAACGGGGTAATTAAGGGTAAAATGATATTATTATTACCCTAAAACATGTACTAATTATATTGGATAAGTTTAATTCAACCAAAAACAACCTTAGGAATAAAATATTACCCTTTAGGTCTACTTTTATAAGATTAGGACACTTATTATTATTTTATTTAAAGAAGAGTTAAAATAGTTAAAATCAATGTTTAATAACTAAAACATTTTTAATATAGGGTTATACATAAGATAAATTCAACTATAGGTATTAATAAGAAAGCTAAAAATATTTCCTACATAATGTTATTCTATTTATAAATTTTAGACATTTAATAATTTAATTTATTTATGGAAAAATGATGATGCATTAATTACCTTATTAATGAAATATTTACATAATTGATGTTATAAATACCCAAATAAATTTAATTCGAGACTTTTTATGAATTACACTAATTTTATAGGTTAATATGACATGTTATTATTGATTTAATTAACGTTTTTTGTACTAATCATTTTGTTATGATTTTCACAAAAATGACGTACCAAATACTGTCAAAATTGACATAAAATAGTTTTTAAAACAAATATTATATTTTTAATTGTTATTCTATTCCTAAAAATCTACGGTTCGGCCAAATGACTTATATAAGGTTATATATATTAATAATGAACCAGTTGGGGTTCTTTTGGCTTGTTATAGTATGTTTATTAACCATTTAGTGTAAGAAAACAAAAAGACACGGAAAAAGTTAAATTAATTAACATAGAGTTAAATCTAAATGATAAGGTTAAAATAGTTACAAAAACTTTTTTAAAACATATTGGTTGAGAGGATTTAGACCCATACCCACCTTATCTTCGAAATAAATCAATTTGGAGCTATTAAAAACCGAATATGACTTTATTATAAAATAATATTTTATGTTTTTTCAAAGGTGCCCCTCTCCTCCCTTATAAAAAGGGCACCCCTTCCCTCTTCTCTTGACACCCTTTTTAGCCTCGAAGCTCGGCAAAAACCTACCACTTAATCTTCTCAACCTATCTAGAAATATCATAGAGGTTCTGGTCTTCTCAAAAGACCAACTCTGGTGACCTAAGAAGAATTTTAAAGGAGGTGCGTTGAGGAAGAGGTAATCTCTTCTACCGACTCTTTAAATATTCTTTCTTCTTCTACGTCATATTCTTTAGTTGTTTCATTATAAAGTAATAACATCAGTATTAATTATATAATTATGTGTTATTATAAATATTAAACAACCCCATTTCACCTTCTATCCATCCTACGGAAAATGAAATCACCGTGCATGAGTACGTACGGAATACCGTCTCCACACCGTGGTGTAATCTGTTTTCAAACACCACCTTACTTGGATGGGTATAATGGTGTAAATAAATAACTATATATGATTATTGTAATGTGATATGGATTCTGAAATATTATACATACACTTCAATACAATTCCACAATCATGGGAATGATATCATCGCTCGTGCGTATGTACGGACTACCGTCTCCACGACGCGATGAGATTCATTCTCCATGTTAACCAATAATGAATGATTATAAAGTATATATATAATGAATAATAATGAAATATATGACATAATAATGGTACTGGAATTATTTATATATATATGTATGTCATCTACTTAATTCCATTCAATTAAATAAGGAAATGAAAACAGCGTTCATGCATACGTACGGCCTACCGTCTCCATGAACGGTGTATTTCATTCCATTTATCAATCTATCATATATATATGTATATGATGAATATATATTATATATAAAAATAATGTTTCACATTTTTTAATTAAGTTAATTAGGATATAAGTAATAATATCAAGAACAAAAAGATGAAACATGTATGATAAATGAAACGATTTTACCCAAAACGTTGCCTTGGCATGGAATTTACAAAATAACGGATTATATAAATTCATAAGTGAACCATATATGATATCATAACAACGAATATGATTCTGTAATAAGACAATGACATTGTTTAAATCATTATACAGGAGTTTCAGATACGTACGAAGCATATCGGACCATAGATAAGGGATAAATATTCCAATCTCGTTCTTATCTGAGATTGTTATTCGTAAGTATTTACTGGGGTTATTGTTATCTTCCATGCCCATGTTTTCTAAAAATGTTTTCATATATTTTTAAAGTCCTTTTTACCCATTTTTTTAAATTTACCACATGTTATGAAATGAATCTTAATTTGGTTTACCACACGGGGATCTTTTTGACTCTTCTGAAAAAAGTACTAGAAGAATGTTATTTTAAAATTATACGGCATGAATGTATTTTTATGGTTTCATAATGCCTAATTTTCATGAATGTTATTCTACAAGTTTTCATGATTATTTTCAAAAAAATCCTTTTCTTTTAAAATTTCTTGGAATTTTGATAAAAGAAAATTGATTTTGAAGATGAAAGGATATTTTCCTCAAGAATTTATTTCTAGTGTTTTGTCAAAACTATTTTCCATATAAGATGACATTATTAAGTATGATTATGTTTCAAGTATAATGTATATATTATTTACATGGTTTTATTTTTATTATAATGAAATTATATCCATTTATTTTATATGGATTATGTTATGATGGGATGATGTTTATGAAACCCATTTTATTCGTTGGGTTATTATAAATGTTGTATTTTTATTTTGTGGCACAAGTAAGAATGATTTCAATATGAGATGGGTGAGACCTATATCTACCTCCAATGCATTGGGTAAAGATTTTATATCTCATGAGATAAACATGGATGGAATGGAAAATTAATCTGGGTCAGTGATACAGGACTGGAACGAGGAGTGAACTCCATTCAGAAAGCGACTTTTTCCACTAAGATGGTCTTGGTAGCAATGCCTTGGTACTATGGAAATCATATCGTGTACTTAATGGTTTGCCACAATTACATGTTTTGTTCCCATGCTATTTTATCATGATTTATGTTTCTTTATGATATATGCCTCACGTACTTCAAAGATTTATGTCATTGCTCAAGATTTTAATGTTTAGATTTTATGTTGAGGTTTTTGAATTCAAATGTCTATGGATTGTTTTATGGTCTCTTTGTTTACCCTTACTGAGCATTTGAGCTCACCCTTTATATGTTTTCTTTTCCCCATGATATAAGGAAAGGTTTTAGGTAAGAAAAAAAATGGGAAGATCTTTATGGGAGATTTTGAAGGTCATTCACCACGATTAGAAGATTATGATCCGAGTTTCAAAAGACACTAAACTATTACGGTCCTTGTGTGTTTATTTTTGTTATGTATTAAGTATTACGCATAAGTAATGTAATGACCATGTACTTCAAGTTTTGCGTCTCTAAAAATATTATTTAATTAAAAAACCATTAATTGTTCAAAATAGATTTCTTTTTTGAATATTAACTAAAAATACTATTTGTGGTATAAAAGCTATTTACAAAGTAAAAATAATAAAATGAATGCACATTCATTATATATAATTAATTTACATAGTCATAGTGATAGTATCTTGTTACATAAACACTTATAACACCAGCATAAAACTGAATGGTAAGGTTTTCGATGGTGATAGACTCTTGGGGTGGCTCGAATAACATCTCTTGGGTGGAAATATCTATTAACTTACACTTATACTGTAGAAGGTTTCGCTCAAGCTTAACGTGTTCAATCTTGGCTTGGGCTTGTTCAAGAGCGCAGACCAATGATGCCAACACCTTTCTAATCTCTGAAAAATTGGTTTCATATGGGGAAAGTCTATTGGATAAGGCCATCGCTTCCTTTGTCTGAGTAAATCCGATTTGTTAAAGCCTTATATTTATACTAATCATGTGACCACTGTTCAATCACTATATTAGCAATGGTCACATTTCTTAATGGTATTTTAAAAATCCAAAACATAAAACCAATGAACTTCACACAAAAATTTTCATAATGAGAAATTAAATTAGATCAAGAGGAATTTCCATTAATAAATGTTTGGGTCGTTACAAGAAATCATGTACCAGAGTACACATGGACATAGACTATTACGTGGACATGGTAAAGAGGTTGTGAATGACCCTAAGTGAATGATACACATAGTGTAGTCCACATACATGTTGTGTAGGGATACATTGGAAGTGATTAATTTTATGATAGGGATATGTACATGAAGAATGGTGGGACCACATGACATTTGGGTCCCCGTATAAGTTGTGTCCCCTACTTTTTGAGAAAACATATTCCTCTCATGACTTCTTTATTTGGAATAATATTTGGGCCCAAGAAAATCATATCCTAAGTGTTTTTTCATGTATAATGTGATGGTTTTTTTCATAGTGATCTTTTATATATGATGTGTTATTTTTCAGAAATGAGACGTCTTTAGGAAATGCTCAACAGTAGCAGTGATCAGGCGGGATCATCAGAGAGAATAGAGTGGAACCCTTATGTGGCGAAGGGAATGGGACCTCAATTAAAAATTAGAGTGGAACCCAATGATGGTAATAGGTCATGGGTCCTCAACTACTAGAACAATACCATCCACCTGGGAAGTGCATGGGTTCTTGACGATCTGACTGGAAAACTCCTACAAGGTAGGGAATGGGTCCTCTATCAACTATTAGAGTGACACCCTCCTATTGACAAGGTTATTGTTCCTTGATTATTTTAGTGGAACCCTCCTACTAGCCATGGCATGTGTCATCTATCAACCATTTAAGTGTGACCATTTTGATGAGTCGAGGCATGTTCCCTCTAGAATTTGAGGGACACCAAAAGATTATACAGGGGAATGGGTCCTCTAACTACAAATTTTTCTCCTCCAATGTGTATCACAGTAGGGAGGTGTGTCTTGACTTGAATATTACTTCAAGAAAATTCTTGATATATTGAGAATTGTTGATGGAACCTTTGTAATTATTCACTTTCTTTCCTTGGATGGGATTTGGAGATGGAGATCGCATTTCCCATTCATGTGGGATTCTTTTTTTGAGAATATATATATATATATATGTATTAATTTTACTGGATTTTGTTACAATATTTTTATATGTTCAGATACCTATTACTATCAGGTATTTTACTGATCCTATTTTATCATTTTATACATCCTACATAGTATCTATATACTCACCCATGCATGGTATTCTTTACGAATGTTTCATATCTTATAGAGATGGCAGAATGATCGAATATGATTATAGATGATCAAAGGGATACCTTGGTTCACTTGATTGCATAAAATGGTTAGGGATTAGTGATTTGGAGAAAAGAACACACATTACTTTACTTTTACCATTTTTTAGATTTGGACATTTTCTGATTGGTTCATTGTTTTTACCTTTTTAACTTTTATTATTAAACTATCATACTATTGTACTCACTAGAGATTTTTTATTAATGGTTTATTGTATCAATGTTCCATATTTTATTTTTATTCCTATGCGCTTCTTAAACGAGATGGTTGGAAGTGTGTTTATAGGTATATTAGGAAATTTCATCCAATATTATTTTCACCTTTAGATGATTATCTCCATATCCTGACCTATGGAGGTGGGTTTGCTATAGTTGCAGCTGATGCCCTATTTGGTTGGTTCTTGCTAGATTGGTATTAGTGGTGGGTAAATCTTTGGAATGATGTTTGTAGTTGTCTCATTATGAGGATTTGGTTTAGCTTTAAGTAAAACATGTTAGTGTTTCTTCAGTGTGGATTTCAGTATAGAGAATATAGTGTTGTTGAATCGGATGACACATCCATACATCCGGACTCTGACTACCCACTTTTTGACTAGATATACTGAGTCTTTGGTTGCAGAGATCAATGGAACATATATCATATATGATTTTGTATTTTACTATATATTTTTAGTTAAATTCCCATATATATATATATATATATTATCATCTGACCATGGTACATACTAATATAAATTTATAGGATTCCTTCGCGATGACTGTAACAACCCAAAGTTATATCAATGGAAATTACCTTCTTATCATTCTATCATATAGTCTAATAATATAAAATAATATTAAGAACACAATACAAACCTTATAATTGACAATGGAATGAAATAAAAGGTATTTCTACAAGTTAAAAAACATATACCAATGAAACAGTAACCTAACCGTTGGAATAGTAATATGACCCCTATGAATAGTAAACCAAACAAGTGAATAGAAACATCACAACTGAAATTATAAATAAAATTTATCCATATTATTTGTGACAATATGATGTATTAATATCAAATTATAAGTCAATAAATATTTTAAAAAATATTAATTAAGTGTTGGTGTCTTTGAAAGTGAAAAATATTTAATTACAATTGTATGTCCAATTTACTAATTTAAAATAAAATTTATTTTCATAAAATGTATTAATAAATTAATATATTGATTTCTTATTATTATAGTATAATTTTCTGAGACCTTGGATATTTTTTCAAAGTGTTATAAAATATGCTATAATTTTAAAATATTTATTTTTAGAGTAAATTATGATTTAAATTAAAAATTAAAATTATCATACACAAATAATTATTTTCAAAAAATGATTTTAATATTTCAATTGTACAAATCAAAAAATGGATAGGGTGATTTTTTTGTATTTTTCTGCAATACTTGAATTTTTTTTGAATAGTGAAATACAATAATTTACGAAATTGTCTAAAACATGAATTATTGAGACATGGATGATGTTATGATGAGGTAAGAACATTTTTTTCAAAATGACAAGCTCAATTTAATTTATTTTGTCTCAATAATCATCAATATATATTGTCTTTAGAAAACAAATAAACTAATGAATTAAAAAATGAGAAATCACCCTTATCCTCCACTATAAATAAAACCCATCACCACCTCTTTTTATCAAACCTCTAAAGAATTGAGACTCATCCAAATTATACTCAAATTTACTTTCACGAACATCCCCCGTGTTCAAGATCTTTTTATCTTAACAAAATACCCAAAAAAATCTCCAAACGAGTCTCTCAAGAAGAAAGAATAAAGAGGTAATCCCCTCTTTATTTTTCTTTTTATTTCTATTCAAGATCCTTTATTTTCTTTTCTCTCCTCACATCCCCTCATAAAAATGGTGTGATAACTCTATTACCTTATATATAATATATTTTTTCATGTTAATGGAACAATTCATCATCATATCTATTCTCCCCCTCCTTCTATACTAAAAATGAAACACCGACAAATATATGTTAATATATCACATTCAAGGACAACATGTTTTAAGTTCCTATAAACATATTCAAGGAAGGTCTTGACACCATTATTATGGTCGAACCAGATAATAATATGTATATTATATTATATTTAAGGTTCTGGAATCATTATACACACATGATGTAAAATAATAACACAAAACAAGTTCGTTGTTAGAAAAACCGCTCAAAATAATCCATGTGTTTATCATTAATGTTTTATCTAAAGATTCACCCTAACTCAAAATAACCAAATGAATTATATTATCTCTTAACCTTCTATATGATCATTAATAACATATAACTTCAATTGTGGATTTCAATTTTAATTTTACATGAAATTCTATACTCTTATACAAGAGAGTCGATCATGAAAATTAAAACAAACACGCACTCACGAATGATAAAATTGTACATTATAACACATTAAAAATAAATAAAAGAACTTAATAAAATTATAATAAATTAATTCAATGTATAAATGATTCTATAATTATTCATTAAGGAATTTTATTTTATTATTTAGGACATTAAGATCAATTGCAGAACCATTTAGAAGATAAGATAAGGGATTATACACGAACCTCCATTATTCCTTAAGGTTATCTTCCTCTATTTTAACCATTTAAATGGATGTTAGGTGAACACAATATATGGTAAATAAATAAATTTTTATACTCCAATATTTTCTATTTTATGTTCTTAGTCTTTGAAAGACACTAGACTTTATGATCCTTAGCATGTCATTTGTGATTTGATTACACTTAGAATTATGTTACATTATGTGATAAAGGCTAGGATCACTATAATTGGTATCATGGAAGGTCTATTTATTTTTTGAGATTAGTAATATATAAATTTAGTAAGAATTTTAGGGATAAGACTAAGTATAATAATGAATCAAATTTTTTTTGTAATTATTGACTAAGTGGTCTACCCAAAAAATGCATCCCTATCTAGACATTACAAGTGGATATGGTTTTGGCGTAGATGTACCTAGCAGTAAAATCATTTTAAAGATTCTCTTGGCATGACTCATGGAAACCTAGTACATGATATTAGGCCTTACATTGCACCTATTTTGACACTCCTGGAGGATATGTTTTGATAAATTCATAAGATCATTATGAACCATTATTTAGGGAACAAAAAGAGAGACCATAAGAATATATGTAAGGATTTTGATCAATGATAACCTAGATTGAAACCTTGGGAATCACAAGTTAGGATATAATTTTATTTTTCATGATTGTCCTTTTATGTTTAATGTTTCTTTTTTTATATAATTACTAGATAAGTATTCAATACCTCTAATGGAACATTATTTTTCTTAGTTAATGTCGGTAAATAGAAGAACATGTTCCAACAATAAATTTGATAGGAAATGTGATGATTTTCCAAATGATATGGAATATATGATGGGAATGTGTGATAAAAACTATATGACACTACTCACTCATTTGGATAATGTTATGAATAATAACATGAATCATGTGGTAAACCCTCATTCTCTTTGGAAAGAGAAAGTTTTGGTTGAATCCTTCAAGTGGATAATTCCTCCCATGTTTAGTGGATCTTTTGATCACATCCTCAAGGAATAATCAATTAAATACATTGAAAAGATATTCTCTATCCTCTAGTTCTTAGAATAAGAGAATGTTTTTTTGTGGTTTATCGTTTTGATGGGGAATCTAATCATTGTTGAAAATTGATAAAAAAAAATATATGATATCCAAAGAGGAACTTGATTCCAGGGATAAGGAGGAATTAAAAATCGTTTTTTGATTTATATTTTTCCTGATCCCTCTACCTCAAAATGGAAAGGGAGTTTCTCAGACTTAATAAAATGGCATATGAGTCTATCAGAGGGTATGGATTAATTTTATACGTCTTGCGTGATATTCCTCTGGATTTTTCATGGTCACGAAAATCAAGTTTGATCATTTATTCAGTGGACTAAATCCGAGTATATGAAAAGCATTGGTGATCAAGACTTTGAAAGTTATGAAGATATTGTTCATTGTTCCCTAAAGGATGAAATGGAAATTAGATACTCTTCTTGGTATCGTGGCCTCCATAAAAAAAATAAAAAAGTGGAGTCTAATATGGGTGGATCAAAAAATAAATTCCATGATGAAATAAAGTCCTAATATCCAACATCTCAAAATCGTGGGAAAAAACATCACAAGAACTATTTGAAGGGAACTAGTAAATACTTAATGTTGAAGAATGGGGCATCTGGATAATAATATCCAATGGGATATGAGGAATTCCACTAATGTGGAAGAACAAAGTAAGGTTCATGTCAATACATAGCCTTTTAGTGGAGTGATTCAACTATAAGAAACATGGTAATTTTGAAAACTAATTCATAAGACCAAGGTTGTCAGAGGTAATCAACCAAAACCTCCAAGGATACAAGGAAGGGAATATATTGTCACCGCTACTGAGGTGGATCTATAAAATGATGTAGTGATAGGTATAATGGTTATTCATTCAAGAATAGAAAACATACTATTTAATTCTGGTTCTATTAATTCTTTCATATCATGCAAGTTTGGTTGAACTATTAAATCACTACTTCAATGTTTGATTGTTGAGTTATATTTGAGGAAAAAAATAGGGAAATTATTTCATCCAAAGTAAATAACTCCTCCCTAGTTAATTTTTGTTGACTGAACCTCCCATAGAATATTGTTATACTCCCTTTGGTGGATTTTGATGCTATATTGGGCACGTATTGGCTATCATTATACTGAGCCAATATTGACTGTTGGGAAAGGGAGATCACTCTTAAAATCCCAAATCATCCTCTAATTTTATACAAGTTTAAGGAGGAGGATGAATCTCATTTAGAATCATTGTCTCAACTATTGATATTAATTCCTTATGATAAAGCATATCTATTTTAAATGATCGAGAGAAAGAAGATAATAATACTTGAAGACATGCCCACTATATGTGAAAAAATTGATGTATTCCATGTTGAATTTCATGGTCTTCCACCTGACCAAGAGGTTGAGTTATCGATTGGAATTTTTCTGAAATATCTACATATATCAGAAAAACCTTACACAATGTCCAACGTAGAGCTAGAAGAGCTGAGGAAGTAGTTACAGGAGAATCTGGACAGGGGATTTATATGCTAATGTGCTTCACCATGTGGTGTGCCTACCATATTCATCAAGAAGAGGGATGGATGAATTTTCCTCTGTATCGATTATCATGAACTTGATAAAATAACAATAAAGAAAAAGTATCCATTGCCTCAGATATATTACTTATTCAATCAGCTACATAGGGACAATTATTTCACTAAGGTGGACCTTTGGTCGGGTTATCCCCAATTAATGGTGAGGAGTAAATATTTTACAAGGAAGGCTTTTCAAACAGGGTATGGACACTATGTGTTCATAGTGATTCCTTTTAAACTCACTAATGCTCTAGAAATTTTCATCAATTTAATGAATAGAGTCTTTAGAGATTACATCAAAAACAATTATAGCCTTTTTCTATGATATTATGATATACTCCAAGAACATGGAGGAACATGAGGAGAATTTGAATATTGTGCTAAAGACTTTGCAATGTGATAAAATTTATGCAAGGTACAATAAATGTGAGTTCGGGATGAAGGATGTATCATTCTTGGGGCATGTTATCACCAATAAAGGGATATTTTTGGACTCTTCTATGAAAATGGCAACCAAAATGTGGATCATGTCAACATCTATAATGAAGATTTGTAGTTTTCTTGTCTATCTGGGTATTTCTGATTATTGTTGAAGGAATTATTACAATTATCAAACCCAATAACCAAGTTGACATAGAAGGGAGTAATGTTTTTCAGGGCTCGAGAATGTGAGGAAATATTTAAGGAGGAAAAAATGGGCTTATCAGTGCACCTGTACTCACACTCTCGAAAGGTTTTGAACTTATTGTGGTGTGAAAGAATGATTCAAAGAAAAGATTAGGCTATTTGATGATAAAAAACGATAAAGTGATAGCCTACAACTCAAGGTAGTTGAAAATTCAGGATAAAAACTATCCCATACCTAATTTGGAGTTAGTAGTTATGATATTTTCATTGAAAATCTACAGTCATTATCTTTATGGGTAGAAGTGTGAGATATAAAGTTACCATATGAGTTTCAAATATATATTATCATAGAAGGAGGTTAATATGTTCCACTGAATATGGTTAGAGATTATCAAGGATTATGATCTCTGAATCAATTACCATCCTTGTAAAAAAAATAAGGTGGAACATGATCTACGTAGAAAGGATCACGCATCATTACCAATGATGAGAAGTGAGAAGGATTCAATGTTCTTATACCTTCAAAGGATGTACATGGGAATCATTATGTAAGGAATATAATCAATCTTTTATCAAATGATTTCTCAACCCACCATAATGTAGAAAATAAAGGATGCTCAAAGAAATGATGTGGAAATTCAGAGTAGGGTGGAAGCTATGAAAAATGGGAAATCCTTAGAGTTTAAAATGGATGAGGAAGGATTTGTATGATTTGGGTCATGATTATGTGTACCATATGATTCCGTTATAAAGAAGGATCTTATGAATGATGTAGATAGTTCATACATCCTTTTTCACCCAGAGAGCACAAAGATGTATCGATATATCCTAGAGAAATAGTGGTGGGACAATATGAAGAAGAAGATTTCTGAATATACATCAATTTGCCTGTAATGTTAGAAATTGAATGATGAAATATAAAATTCTAAAGGGTTGATACAACCATTACCTATACCATCATTGAAATGGGTAAACATCCCCATGTACTTTTTCACTGGGCTTCCAAAGACATAAAGAGGAAACAATAATATATGGGTTATTGTGGATCATCTTACAAAGACCACTCACTTTATCAAAATTTGAGAGGACTTCTCTTTGGATAAACATTAACGTATATACATCAAATCAATGATCAGGATACATGGAGTACCACTACCAACTGTATCTGATCAATATCTGAGATTCACCTCAATGTTCTAGAAATGTCTCTAACATGCTTTAAGAATTTAATTAAACATCATTATTACCAGTCATCCTCAAACTAAATTCCAGTATGATTGAACTATTCATAAATGGGAAGAAATTTTGTGAGACTGTTCTATAGAATCTTTTGGAGGATAGGACCAACATCTACCTCTGGTGGTGTTCTCTTATAAAAATAGTTTCCACTCGAGAATCTAAATGAATCTATATAAGTAATTTTATGGGAAAAGGTGGAGAACCCCAACATAATGGGATGAAGCTGGTGAGGATATGCTTATAAGACCTGGAATGGTCGAAGAAATGATGGAGAAGGGGAAATCATTCTGCACACATCAAGGCAGTACAAAGTCAACATAAGAGTTATATAGAAAATCATCGACGAGACAAAGAGTTCAATGTTGGAGACATGTTATTCCTCTACATATCGCAATGGAAGAAGATCTAGATATTTGGGATGAAAGGTGTGTTAAGTCCCAGGTACATCCAACCCTTCATGATCCATTCCCGTCCCGAAGCTATTTCCTATCAACTAGAACATCCACCTAATATGCCTAAAGTACATGGTTTATTCCACGTATCCTTCTTAAGGAAGTACATTCTAGATCCTTCACATGTACTAAATTCCGAGGTTGTAAGTTGGAGAATGATCATTTTTAGAAGGATCATTCACTGAAGATCTTGGATCGTAGAGACAATGTTCTACTCAACAAGACTACTCACCTAGTAAAAGTAATATGGAAGAACCATAAGTATAAAGAGGAAACATGGAAACCAGAAGAAATGATGAAGGAGATGTACCCAAACAGGTTTCTAACATAGAATGTAAATCAAAATTTTAAGGGAGAAATTTCATAAGTGGAGAAGAATGTATCTACCTGAAGCTTCATCAAAGGAAATTAGTTTCTTATTATTATTTCATATAGTAAATCAGATAAAATCAATTTATGAACAAAATAAAAACCTTTTAAATAATTAATGAAATAAACTGTATTTTTTCAAGTTAAATAACCTGTATAGATGAAATTGTAACTTGAACTTTGGAATACTAATGTGAACCTTAGAAATAGTAAACTGGAAAAGTGAATGGTGAACTCACATATTAAATTATAAATAAAATTTATCCATCTTATAAGTGAAAATATGCTGTAATTATATCATATTTAAAGTAAATAAATATTTTAAAAATTATTAATTAAGTGTTGGTATTTTTGTAATCCATATATGTTTAATTATAATTTTATGATTAGTTAAATAATTTAAAAGAAAATTTATTTGCATAAAATATATTCATATATTAATATTTTTATGTATTATGATTGTAGGATTATTTTATGAGATCTTAGTTAATTTTTCAATGTGTTATAAAATCACATATAATTTTAAAATATATATTTTTAGAGTAAATTGCGATTTTAATTAAAAATTAATTTTCTCATACATAGAAAATTATTACAAAAAAATGGATTTCATTTTTTAATTCTATATGTAAAAAAATGTTTATTGTGAATTCTTTGGATTATTCTGAAATACTTGAATTTTTTGTTAATAGTGAAATATGATAATTTACAATATTGTCTAAAAATATGAATTATTCAGCCATGGATGTTGTTTTACTGATGTATGCACAATTGGTACCAACTCAAATGATAATGTTTAATTATTTAGTCTCAATAATCATCACTATTTATTTTATTGAGAAAAATAATAAACTAATGAAATAAATAATGAGAAATCACCCCTCTCCTCCAATATAAATACCACCCATCTCCTACTCTTATCCTCGTAGCTCTAAATTCTTTATCCTTGTAAAAATCCTACTCAAATTCCCACCCAAGACCCACCCCCCATGTCTAGTATCTTTTTCTCTAAGAAAACCAAAATCATTCCCCTAAGGAGGCTCTCACTAACAAATAATGTAAAGGTAAAACCCTATTTTTTTCTTTTAATTTCTTTCAAAGTTCTATTAATTTCTTTTCTCTCTTCTCCTACCATCATTAAAATGGTTTAATAACTCCAGTACCTTACATAAAATATAATATTTCATCATGATCTCTCTTTCCCTCCCCCTTTTATAATAAATATGAAACACCGTCTGAGACGTGTTAATTTATTGCACTCAAGGATAACATGTTTTCAATTTCTATTACCATATTCATGGCTGGTAATGAAACTTTTTTTATGGTTGAAATAGATTGTAAAATATTTATTAAATATTATTTAATGTTTTGGAATCACTATACACATATGATAAAAAATAATAAAACCAAAAGTGATCATTGAGAGATAAATAGCTCAAAAATAATCCAAGCATTTATCATTAAAGATTTTTCTAGACATTCATCCTAAAAAATGAATTATATGATCATTTAACGTTATTTATGATCATTATAAAGTTATAACATCAATTATGGACTTCAATTTCTATTTTAAATGAACTTGCATAGTCTTATATAAGCGAACCGATCATGAAAATTAAGAGAACAAACACTCATGAACAATAAAATTGAACATTATAACTCATAAAAAGGGATTAAAAGAGATAAATAAAATAATAACGAAATAAATTAAAAGTATATAATTTTCTATAATTATTTATTAACGAATCTACTTTTATTATTCAAGACTTTAAGATCAAGTAAGGAACCGTTTCAAAGATAAAAGAATGGATTCTACCCGAACATCCACTATTTCTTTGGGTTTTCTTCCTCTCTTTTTACACAAATTAAATTCTATTTTCCTTTTACTTAAATATTATAAATTATATTAATATTTTACAATTTGATGTATCAATATCCTTTTATTATCTTTATTTAGTGATATATATGTTTTTAAGTTGTTTCTTTCTCAATGCATTCTGATAAGCAAGCCGTTTTAAGGGGACTTCCTAAATTCATACCCATTTTCAAGTGCACTCAATAATCTATTTTATGACACCTTTATTTTTTTAAAATTTCCCTCATTTATACTATGAAATTTTTTTGGTTAAATTTTGGTTTTATATAAAATATTATGTTATTTTCTTCTTTAATTGCTCTTAGTATTTTCCCTAAAACCGCAATAAAATGTTTTATTTCTAATGATTCTTAAACACACTTAAAACTTTATTTTGACATAACTTATCATGATATATTCCTATATTTCTTTATGAATGTACACCTATGGTTTAATTACTTTCATTTATGGACACTTTTACAATAAATCCAATTATTTTTCTTTAGACATGATTATGATACCCAATAATTTTCATTGGTAACCCTTATGTTTATGTTTGATTACCTCTGTATGATTATTTTTGTGGAAATCATATTCATGACCATGTCATGATGGGTGCACCCATATATCACTTCAATTCATTGTGAAATGTTTAGTATCTTGAGAAGTTATGTTCAATGGTCTTGTTTGTTTTTCTTTACATGTGCTCCTCTATGTTCAACGAGCAGTGAATCCTGATAAAGTCAAGTTTTATGTTGACAACCCATTACTATGAATCTATTATTATATGGTAAAATGTTCTATATGTTATTATTCCTTATATTCCATTCCATTATATATAATTATGTTATTCCGGTTATCGTATATTCTAAGATTTATTCTTAGGTTTATTCCCATACTATGATTTTTAGCTCATCCATTTCTTCATGTTTTCCCCAGTGTATCAGATGTTGATGTAAGGTTTCAATGTATGTTAGGATCACATTATTTATTCTAAATGAAGAAATTTTTTAGTCTCATTTTTTGATATTATATACCTAGTCTTCTGAGAACACTAGAATTGATGGTCCAGGGATTTTAATTTGAGATTTAATTTTGTTTATAATCATGTAACAATATGTGATAAAATCTTGTGTCACTATGAAGACAGCCATATAGGTTACTGATTCAAGGAAGTGATGATCTGATGAGAAATGATGCCTCAGTTTAGGGACCAACACATAAGATTCTTCCCCCAGGTGGATAGTTAGTAACACTATAACATCCCAAGTAATTAATGAATAATAGATATTTTTATCTATGTCTATTAATGATTAAGATAGTGTTATAGAGGCTTAAAATGAAAATAAATACAATCTTATGCATGGAATACACTAATATTCTTAAAAGATTGTTTTAGTGCCTTTTGATGGAAAACCATTTTTGAATCTATATTTTGACAATTTTATAAACTATGTTTGTCAAAATAAACTTATTCTTTATGATTGGGACATCAAAATTTACCTTGTGTGAATTTTTGGTATTTTTCTGACAATGTTCATTTTTTAATGAATAGTGAAAAATACTGCATTTTACATCAAAACTGCTTTTTAATCTAATTTATTTATATGATTAGATTATGTTTTGAATTGGTTTTGAAGTGAAATTAGAATATATTTTTACCATTTTATCCAATGGTGGTCATTGGAATCAATTTCACTTTGAAATTAGACTTAAACTGGTGTCAATCTTTTGATACTTATTGTTTTGTAAAAACACGCTATTGGCTCTGGCAGCGGGAATTAATTATTATATTAATTAATGTGACTTATATGATTTGAATTTTTTAAAATAGACTTCATTTTTGAATTTGGAATATCAAATATAGCTTAGGGTGAATTTTAGGTAATTTTCTGAAAAACTTCAATTTTTGATGAATAGTGAAACCACTTAGTGGTACTTATAAAGACTGATTTTCCGTTTAAATGAAATTTTTCCATAATTGTGTATTGAATTTTGAAAATCCGACATACATGGTTGTAATTAAGAAGTAAAATGTGGTTCAATGAGATTAAAATAATTTTTTGGTGAATAGTAACTTATTAAGTTTTTAATCGCGATTAGTGGTAATTAGTGTAGTTTAAGGTATAAATAATGCATTAATAATATGAAATGACCTAGACACATGTATCAAACTTATTGGTTGTGTCATGGCCGACCAAGACAAGCCATGGGTCAACTTGGGGACCCCATGGGGACATTTTGGTTGGGAAATGACATAAATAACTTTTTATTTAATGTAAAAGTAAAAATGACACAAACATAATACGTTTTACGAAAACAATTTTTACATGGGATTATAAAAATCAGATATTTGATTTTAAATGGTCATTGGAAAGATAAAAATATTTACTACATCATAGTATTTTTTATATGATTTTTAGACATTATATAAATTAAATTATTTATGACATAATAATGATGCAGCGATGACATCATTATTTGACGATTTAAATAAAATGGAAAGATAATAAAACATCTATGAACTAAACATGGCCAAAACCAATTGAATGAGTGGATTTCGAACCCTTATCACCTTATCCACGAATTAAATCAATTTGGGACCTTTTAAAACCGAAACAAATTTTCAAATAAAGTAATATTTCTTTACTTTCCAAAAGTGCCCCTCCTCTCCTCTTATAAAAGGCCCCCACCTCTACCTCATTTCACACACTCCTCAAGCCTTTGGCTCGGCCAAACCCTTCCCATTTACTCTCTCCACATCCCTCTCCTCATCCTAGAGGATTCCCTTTGGGCATAATCCTTTCAAAGGAAGCCTTTAGGCTCAAATCAAAAGGAGTTACACTTTTAAAGGTAATTCATTCTCTCATGTTCATTTGTTTTATTTTGCTTCTCCAACCCCCTAAACTCTTTTTATTTACTTATTTTGTAACAACACCAGTATCTTAAATATACAAGGATGTTGTTATAATATTTATTTGAGCTACACTCTCACACAACTACATCAAATGGTTAAAGAACATACGGTTTCCGTGGATGACGAAATTCTGCCTCCCGAAACGATGATTGTTCAATACTCATTTAACACCTTCAAAGGTGGCCATTATGATGTCACTATTTTTATATATGATATATAATATGTTTAGGTTTTCCTTAAGCTTCTGGTTTTTTTCATTTTGGGCATACCTTTATGGTTTCCATTATGGGTAAACACGATATCTTCATTTTAGGAAGTGCGGACTACCGCCCCCAGAAAGTGATTTGATTTGTTAATACCATATGTGGGATGTGTAAAGGATAAAGTTAATGATATTATATATGTTATTATACTGTAATTATAATATACTCTTATATCATTATGATTCCATTCCAGAAAATATGAAATAGAAATGGAAGTAGCGTTCATGCGTACGTACGGCTTACCGTCTCCATGAACGGTGCATTTCATTTCTTACCTCTAAATGTGATGTAATATTATAAATACATGTATATGATGAATATATATGATATATATGTTATCCAAATCATTAATATCATTCTGGATATAACGAACCTATGACCAAATTAACAGCATGTAAGTGTAAGAAGTCTATTTTTGACTTAAGAACCAAATACCGACAAAATGAACATTATTAACTTAAATGATTAGATGATGTTCATAACATGGTATAAAAGGAATAATGAACTTGAAAAAGATTCTTAATCAAGTAGATATTAACTCAAGTTTATTATTCAGGAGATTAAAGAACGGTCGGGTCAAGTCGGATACGAGGTATGGGACTTCGTCTCAATCTCCTTTTATTGAGGCATATTTTATTTTATACAAAACTTTCATTTATACGGTGTATAAACCCCTTTGACTTTTACGTTTATTCAAAAGGAATCTTTTTTATACGAAGCGTTTACTAAACGACAAAAGGGAATGTTTTTGTCGTACGTATGCGGCGACAACGACTTCTCCGTCGTCGTGACTGTTATTTGAGTTTCGGCTTCCTCTACAAGCCATACATTTTTTTTAAAAAAACGAAAAAAATACCATGTTTTACTTTGGTATTGAAAATGGTTTTCATAATGTTTTTATTATATCAATGTGTTGTATTGATATCTCGTGATTGAAATATGGAAATGTTATGTTTCCTTTATGCATGTTTTATGTGATATGATTATGTCATGGTTCGTGGGCATTATTATGAATACGGGTGGTTCCGTGATAAACTAAGGGCGGGTGAGCCCGTTATAGCTCTCCAAGGCATTGGGTAACGCGAAGGAGTGAAACGTTAAGGTTTCTCCGAAGAGATTTAGGGAATATACTGTGAAGGGTATTCCAAAACGTAACCAAGAGGGTTACTCCCTACGTAAGAATGTTATGAATGCCTCAAGTTACCTTTATGTCTTATGATTTCTATGATTTATTCATGATTTTATGAGGTATGTTAAAGTGCCTATGTTTTATGGGTAAAGTATGATTTCATTGTTATGTATATATGAACTTGTGTATCCTTTCCATGTTTTTTTTATATAACCCATACTGAGTTTTTATGCTCATCTCAAGTTTTTGAAATGTTTTTCACAGGTCAAGGGAAAGGTACATGATAAGATGATAGAGTCAAGGATGTGTCAAGAAATAATCCATGTTTTATTTTAAATGTGTTTCCATTGATGGGAATGAAGAATACTATCTTTATGTAACCACTTTGTTTATATGTGGAATGTAATGCAAGTTTTATGATCTAATTCTCTAAAACTCTAAACCCGAAAAGATCTTCAATGTGTAATCTTGTAATAACTCAAGATTAATTAAGGTTTAAGGCTGGGGCCTTATAGTTGGTATCAAAGGTCGATTTAGATAACTTTAGGAGTTAGAATTATATTAAATGATTGTCCAAAAAAAAATTAAATGATATAGCATTTGAAGATTACCATGTTGCTTCATCTAAGACATGTTTTTTCAGAATGTTTTTCCATAGAGGAAGCAGGGAAGCAGTGCTAGGAAGGCATACAGAAGGAAATAACCTTCCGAATCAGCATCCAGAAATGGTCGGAATTGGAACTGAACAGTTTGTTGCAGTAATGGAGCAGTTGACTCAAGCGATAAATGGCGGTGGTATCCATACACGAGATCAGCCAGACCAACCGCAGAGGAACATGTCACTGGTGGAACATTTCATGAGGCAACATCCACCATCATTCAGAGGATCATCTGACCCTGTTCTAGTTGAAGGGTGGATTAAATCACTTGAGAAGATTTTTGATGTCATGGGGTGTTCAGACAATCAAAAGGTTAGTCTTGCTATTTACCATTTGGAGGGTGAAGCAGATCAGTGGTGGTCTATGGTTAAAAATATCAGGGACGCCGATGAGATTGATGCTCTTGACTGGGATGAATTCAAAGGTATGTTTCTTAAGAAGTATTTTCCTAAGGCTGTTCGACTTAGGATGGAAAAGCAATTCTTGGAATCGAGGCAAGAAGAAGACTCAGTGGCTGCCTATGAAGAAAGGTTCACTCTATTGGCAAGATATGCTCCAAATTTTATTCGAGACCTTGATAGTAAAATCAATTGTTTTTACTCAGGATTAAAGCCAAAATATCGAAGGGCATTAGCTTCTCGTGAGTTTAAAAGTTATGAAAAGCTTGTTCGATGTGCTGAGAAGGTGGAAATGGAGTTTTCCGATGACCAAGTGTTCTATAACAACCAGCAGAAGAAGAGACCGAGGTGGCAGGAGAAAGTTAAGAATTCTTCAAAAAGGTCTGATGGTAAGAGAACTAAGTTTCCGGTTTGTGATAAATGTGGCAAAAGGCATGCTGGGGAACGTCTTCTGAATTCTGGGAAGTGCTACCGATGTGGTAAGATGGGACATAAGGCTCGTGATTACACAGAAAAGGATCAAGGTGAAGGTAAGAACAAATTTGATTTACAGTTAGTGAAATGTTATAAGTGCAATGAGATGGGTCACTATGCAAACGAGTGTCCGAAAAAGAGCTTTAGTGATGGAAAGAAGTTAGACTACAAGTAGAAAGGGGTGGTGAAATCCTTTGCAAATACTTCAGCAGATGTCGGGCCACCAAATGAAGTTGTATCAGGTACTTTGTTTGTTTTTTCAGATTATGCCAGTGTGTTGTTTGATTCGGGGTCTACACATTCTTTCATCTCTGAAACCTTTTCTAGTAAAATGGGAATACCATCTCAAGAAATGACTCCTGAGCTTTTGGTAAAAACACATGGGGGAAATGTTGAGGCAAAAAGAATTTATAAGAATCTTCCTATCCTTATCTGTGGAAAGAACCTACTTGCAAACCTTATTGTTCTACCTCTAGTAGAGTTTGATGTTATCCTGGGTATGGATTGGCTCTCTATTTACCATGCTAAGATTGACTGTAGAGCTAAAGAAGTTTCTTTTCAGAAAGACTTTCAGTTTGTTTACAAGAATGAACCCTTACTTTTGATAACATATCAAGAGGCTGAGAAACTTGTAAAAGATGGAAATGAATGTTACCTTGCACATGTCGTTGAAAATAAAGGAAATGTTCAGATTAATGATGTTCCAGTGGTAAATGAGTATCCTGATGTTTTTCCTGATGAGTTTCCTGGAATAATACGGATCGGTAAGTTGAGTTTACTGTTGACTTAGTTCCTGATGCTAAGCCAATTTCAAAACCCCCTTATCGAATGGCACAAATTGAACTTTTAGAGTTGAAGGAGAAATTGCAAGATTTATTAGAGAAAGGTTTCATTAGACCTAGCACATCACCATGGGGTGCTCCTATTTTATTTGTTAAAAAGAAAGATGGTTCTATCAGACTTTGCATTGATTATAGAGTCTTGAATAATATCACTGTTAAGAACAAATATCCTTTGCCTCATATCGATGATTTGTTTGATCAGCTCCAGGGAGCTCAGTTTTTTTCAAAGATTGACCTGAGATCGGGGTACCATCAGCTGAAGGTAAAGGAGGCAGATATTCCGAAGACCGCGTTCCGTACGAGATATGGCCATTATGAATTTGTAGTAAAGCCTTTTGGGCTAACCAATGCACCTGCTGTATTCATGGACTTAATGAATAGAATTTTCCATGAGTTCTTGGATAAGTTTGTGGTGGTTTTCATTGATGATATTTTGGTGTTTTCTAAAAGTAAATAGGAGTATGAAAAACATTTAAGGGTTATCTTGCAAACCTTAAAAGAAAAGAAACTGTATGGGAAATTCAGCAAGTGTGAGTTTTGGTTGCAACAAATTTCTTTCCTTGGTCACATTGTTTCTAAAGATGGAATAACTGTTGATCCTGCAAAAACAAAAGTGGTGGAAGAATGGCCAAGACCCATAAATGTAACCGAGATTCGTAGATTCCTTGGTTTGGCGGGCTATTACCGAAGGTTTGTTAGAAATTTTTCACGGTTATCTAGTCCAATGACTAAGCTATCTCGGAAGGGTGTTAAGTTTATCTGGACAAAAGATTGTGATGATTGTTTTCAGGAATTGAAAAGAAGATTGGTGAATGCTCCAGTTTTGGCACTAACTTCCAGGAATGGTGAGTTTGTTATATACAGTGATACTTCATTGAAAGGACTTGGTTGCGTTCTAATGCAGAATGATCAGGTAATTGCTTATGCTTCACGACAGTTGAAAACTCATGAGGTAAATTACCCTACACATGATTTGGAATTAGCTGCTGTTTTTTTTTGCTTTAACAATTTGGAGGCATCATTTGTATAGAGTAAAGTGTGAAATATATACCGATCACAAAAGTTTAAAGTATATATTCACTCAAAAAGAGTTAAACATGAGACAGAGGAGATGGCTAGAATTAATCAAGGATTATGATTGTACAATTCATTACCATCCGGGAAAAGCAAATAAAGTGGCTGATGCTTTGAGTCGAAAAAGTAATGCTTCATTAGCAATGTTGCGTTTGGAACGTGATCCTTTGGTTAACGATTTGATGAACTTTGGCATAGAAGTTGTTGGTGCAGGAAGTCCTTCTATTTTGTTTCAGGTATCAGTGAGATCTTCTCTATCAGATAGAATCAAGCAAGCACAGAAGCAAGACAGTGAGTTGCAGAAAAAGGTAGAGCTGGTTCAGAAAGGTAAGTTTCCTGAATTCAACATTGATAGTGATTGTGTTTTGAGATTTGGGAAGAGATTGTGTGTGCCTTGTGATTCACAGTTGAAGAGAGAGCTGTTATGTGAAGCACGTAGTTCTCCGTTTTCAGTTCATCCGGGCAGTACTAAGATGTATAGAGATCTGCGGGAGTATTACTGGTGGGATGGAATGAAAAGAGACATTGCTGATTTTACTGTGAAGGGATGCTTCAGCCTTTACCAGTGCCAGAGTGGAAATGGGAAAATATATCCATGGACTTTGTTGTTGGATTACCGAAGACATCTCGAGGTAATAATTCAATCTGGGTTATTGTTGATCGCTTGACCAAATCTACTCATTTCCTTGCTATACGAGATACTTTCTCTCTTGATCAACTTTCCCGTTTGTATCTTAAAGAGATAGTCAGGTTACATGGAGTTCCTCTCTCCATTGTATCGGATCGTGATCCCAGGTTTACTTCTAACTTTTGGAAAGGCCTTCAGAAGTCGTTGGGTACTGAATTAAATTTTAGTATAGCTTTTCATCCTCAATCAGATGGGCAGTCAGAACGAACAATTCATACATTGGAGGATATGCTACGAGCTTGTTCTATGGATTATCAGGGAAGTTGGGACCAACATCTTTCTTTGGTTGAGTTTTCATATAATAACAGTTTTCATTCCAGTATACAGATGGCACCATTTCAGGCATTATATGGGAAGCGGTGTCGAACTCCAGCTTTCTGGGATGAAGTGGGTGAAAGGAAGTTGATGGGACCAGAATTGGTAGAAGAGATGGCAGAAAAAGTTCAGCTGATTCAGAAACACATGAGAACAGCTCAGAGCAGGCAGAAGAGTTATGCGGATAACCGGAGGAAGGATCTATCTTTCGAGGTAGGTGATCATGTTTTTCTCAAGGTTTCTCCTTGGAAAAGCGTGATGAGATTTGGTAAGAAAGTAAAGTTGAGTCCAAGGTTTGTTGGACCATACGAAATTCTGGAGAGAGTTGGATCAGTTGCATACCGAGTGGCTTTACCTCCGAGTTTATCTCAGGTACACAATGTTTTTCGCGTTTCGATGTTGAGAAAGTATATGCCAGATCCATCTCATGTTTTGAGTCCAGAGGTAGTTCAGCTGGAAGAGAACCTATCTTATGAGGAACAACCGGTCCAGATTCTTGACCACAGGGAGCAAGTGTTACGGAATAAGGTGATTAAGCAGGTAAAGGTTTTGTGGAAAAACCACATGATTTAAGAGGCAACATGGGAATCTGAAAATGCAATGAGGGATAAGTACCCTCATTTATTTGATAAGTAAATAAATTGCGGGGACGCAATTTTCTAAAGGGGGGAAGGATGTAACATCCCAAGTAATTAATGAATAATATATATTTTTATCTATGTCTATTAATGATTAAGATAGTGTTATAGAGGCTTAAAATGAAAATAAATACAATCTTATGCATGGAATACACTAATATTCTTAAAAGATTGTTTAGTGCCTTTTGATGGCAAACCATTTTTGAATCTATATTTTGACAATTTTATAAACTATGATTTTCAAAATAAACTTATTCTTTATGATTGGGACATCAAAATTTACCTTGTGTGAATTTTTGGTATTTTTCTGACAATGTTCATTTTTTAATGAATAGTGAAAAATACTGCATTTTACATCAAAACTGCTTTTTAATCTAATTTATTTATATGATCAGATTATGTTTTGAATTGGTTTTGAAGTGAAATTAGAATATATTTTTACCATTTTATCCAATGGTGGTCATTGGAATCAATTTCACTTTGAAATTAGACTTAAACTAGTGTCAATCTTTTGATACTTATTGTTTTGTAAAAACACGCTATTTTCTCTGGCAGCGGGAATTAATTATTAAATTAATTAATGTGACTTATATGATTTGAATTTTTTAAAATAGACTTCATTTTTGAATTCGGAATATCAAATATAGCTTAGGGTGAATTTTTGGTAATTTTCTGAAAAACATCAATTTTTGATGAATAGTGAAAGCACTAAGTGGTACTTATAAAGACTGATTTTCCGTTTAAATGAAATTTTGCCATCATTGTGTATTGAATTTTGAAAATCCGACATACATGGTTGTCATTAAGAAGTAAAATGTGGTTCAATGAGATTAAAATAATTTTTTGGTGAATAGTAACTTATTAAGTTTTTAATCGCGATTAGTAGTAATTAGTGTAGTTTAAGGTATAAATAATGATTTAATAATATGAAATGACCTAGACACATGTCCCAACCTTATTGGTTGTGTCATGGCCGACCAATACAAGCCATGGGTCAACTTGGGGACCCCATGGGGACATTTTGGTTGGGAAATGACATAAATAACTTTTTATTTAATGTAAAAGTAAAAATGACACAAACATAATACGTTTTACGAAAACCATTTTTACATGGGGTTATAAAGATCAGATATTTGATTTTAAATAGTCATTGGAAAGCTAAAAATATTTCCTACATCATAGTATTTTTTTATGATTTTTAGACATTATATAAATTAAATTATTTATGACATAATAATGATGCAGCGATGACATCATTATTTGACGATTTAAATAAAATGGAAAGATAATAAAACATCTATGAACTAAACATGGCCAAAACCAATTTGATGAGTGGATTTCGAACCCTTATCACCTTATCCACGAATTATATCAATGTGGGACCTTTTAAAACCGAAACACATTTTCAAATAAAGTAATATTTCTTTACTTTCCAAAAGTGCCCCTCCTCTCCTCTTATAAAAGGCCCCCACCTCTACCTCATTTCACACACTCCTCAAGCCTTTGGCTCGGCCAAACCCTACCCATTTACTCTCTCCACATCCCTCTCCTAATCATAGATGATTCCCTTTGGGCAGAATCCTTTCAAAGGAATCCTTTAGGCTCAAATCAAAAGGAGTTACACTTTTAAAGGTAATTCATTCTCTCATGTTCATTTTTTTTATTTTGCTTCTCCAACCCCCTAAACTCTTTTTATTTACTTATTTTGTAACAACACCAGTATCTTAAATATACAAGGATGTTGTTATAACATTTATTTGAGCTACACTCTCACACAACTACATCAAATGGTTAAATAACATACGGTTTCCGTGGATGGCGAAATTCTGCCTCCTGAAACGATGATTGTTCAATACTCATTTAACACCTTCAAAGGTGGCCATTATGATGTCACTATTTTTATATATGATATATAATATGTTTATTATTTCCTTAAGCTTCTGTTTTTTTCATTTTGGGCATACCTTTATGGTTTCCATTATGGGTAAACACGATATCTTCATTTTAGGAAGTGCGGACTACCGCCCCCAGAAAGTGATTTGATTCGTTAATACCATATGTGGGATGTGTAAAGGATAAAGTTAATGATATTATATATGTTATTATACTGGAATTATAATATACTCTTATATCATTATGATTCCATTCCAGAAAATATGAAATAGAAATGGAAGTAGCGTTCATGCGTACGTACGGCTTACCGTCTCCATGAACGGTGCATTTCATTTCTTACCTCTAAATGTGATGTAATATTATAAATACATGTATATGATGAATATATATGATATATATGTTATCCAAATAATTAATATCATTCTGGATATAACTAACCTATGACCAAATTAACAACATGTAAGTGTAAGAAGTCTATTTTTGACTTAAGAACCAAATACCGACAAAATGAACATTATTAACTTAAATGATTACATGATGTTCATAAAATGGTATAAAAGGAATAATGAACTTGAAAAAGATTCTTAATCAAGTAGAGATTAACTCAAGTTTATTATTCAGGAGATTAAAGAATGGTCGGGTCAAGTCGGATACGAGGTATGGGACTTCGTCTCAATCTCCTTTTATTGAGGCATATTTTATTTTATACACAACTTTCTTTTATACGGTGTATAAACCCCTTTGACTTTAACGTTTATTCAAAAGGAATCTTTTTTATACGAAGCGTTTACTAAATGACAAAATGGAATTTTTTTGTCGTACGTATGCGGCGACAACGACTTCTCCGCCGTCGTGACCGTTATTTGAGTTTCGGCTTCCTCTACAAGCCATACCTTTTTTTAAAACAAAAAAAATACCATGTTTTACTTTGGTATTGAAAATGGTTTTCATAATGTTTTTATTATATCAATGTGTTGTATTGATATCTCGTGATTGAAATGTGGAAATGTTATGTTTCCTTTATGCATGTTTTATGTGATATGATTATGTCATGGTTCTTGGGCATTATTATGAATACGGGTGGTTCCGTGGTAAACTAAGGGAGGGTGAGCCTGTTATAGCTCTCCAATGCATTGGGTAACGCGAAGGAGTGAAACGTTAAGGTTTCTCCGAAGAGATTTAGGGAATATACTGTGATGGGTATTCCAAAACGTAACCAAGAGGGTTACTCCCTACGTAAGAATGTTATGAATGCCTCAAGTTACCTTTATGTCTTATGATTTCTATGATTTATTCATGATTTTATGAGGTATGTTAAAGTTCCTATGTTTTATGGGTAAAGTATGATTTCATTCTTATGTATATATGAACTCATGTATCCTTTCCATGTTTTTTTTATATAACCCATACTGAGTTTTTATGCTCATCCCATGTTTTTGAAATGTTTTTCACAGGTCAAGGGAAAGGTACATGATAAGATGATAGAGTCAAGGATGTGTCAAGAAATAATCCATGTTTTATTTTAAATGTGTTTCCATTGATGGGAATGAAGAATACTATCTTTTTGTAACCACTTTGATTATATGTGGAATGTAATGCAAGTTTTATGATCTAATTCTCTAAAACTCTAAACCCGAAAAGATCCTCAATGTGTAATCTTGTAATAACTCAAGATTAAGTAAGGTTTAAGGCTGGGGCCTTATAAACACCCCCACCTACTGAGTAGTAGATTATAGCACTTGTGGAGGATGATGATGCACACAAGATTATAATTCTCTAAGACTTCCAATAGTATAATTTATTGAGGTTCATCATCAAGACAGATCCCCAGGAAATAGAGGATTGGATAGAGTTAGTAATCCATATTTTCATTCTTATCCTGAAACCCAATGATCTTCTGGTTATGCTAGAAGCTTGAATTTTCTAGAGAGATGTTAGGTGATAATGGAGTACAGTTACATAGATGCATGAGGATCCGACACTATCATTGAAATAATTATAAAAGTTTTCCTATGAGGAATAGTACCCCTAATGATTGTGCCTGGTTCGAATTATGGAGATTATTGGATTATATCATGGTGGGATGATAATTTCATAATATGACTCTATCTTGAAAAAACTTATGTGCTACTCCCTCAACATGATTCATGATGGATACTTTCAGGCATGGAAGCTTGAGTAGGGAAACTTGAGCGATATCCACACTGGTGAGAAACCACAAGTATTCCCAACTATTTGAAGTTTTTGGACTGGAATTACATAGTATTCTAGTATGGTGCCTCACTCTCCAGGGTCACTCTCGAGATCTCAGATCTTCTCAGATTGACTTTCCATCTTCCTCCTCCTAGGGTTTCTCTACAGTGGGGTTGGATCTTCCGCTTCGATTTCCCTGGTTATCACTTCTACGCTATTTTTTTAAGGCTTCACTCTCTCTAGGTCCTATTATCTCTCTCTCTCTCTCTCACTTGCTCTGGTCTCATCTCCCTATTCCGCCTTCCCTGGCTCTGCGAAGGCCTTTTCCGTCCGCCTTACTATGCTCTGGCCTCGATTTCTATAGCTCTTCTCTAGGTCAGATATAGAGCGATGGGCACACTAAGGCTTCGGGATAGCGGTTTGGCGGTTGAGGGTCCTCTCTGAGTCCATTTTCTTCTTAATTTGGGGTTTCATCTCCTAGAAGCTTTCTAGGGTTTCATCCCCTCATAGTGGTGATTTTTGGTGGTTCTATTTAAGACTTCAGTTCCATTTCTAAACTATTCTATTTTCTTCCAGTTTTGGGTTCTCTTTTTGTTTGTATGATTTTAGGGTTTCATCCCCCAGTTTTCCCCTCTCATTCATTGGCATTGTGTCGGTATTTCTTGGTGGTCATTGGAGGTGCGAGGTTTAATACTGCATTGATGGGTTCCTCAGGTGGTTCACTGTTTTTTGGTTGGTTCACGACCGTGTTGGTGGGTTCCAGTGGAGGATATTGCCGGAGTTTTGTTGGTTTGGTGCTAAGGCAACTGGTGCTTCAGGGTGTTCTTCCCATGGTGTCTCTCAACTGCGATTCAGGTGGTGATCTACGGTGATGACATCGGGTATCTCGGCGACGTTTGGGGTCTGCAGTGGAGAAAGTGATCTGATGAAGTGTGTGAATCTCAAGGTGAAGGTGATTAAGTCGTTATGATGGTCTTACTACTTTTTGCTTTCAATTTTTGAAATCGTGACTTTTGTGGAGGCATCCGGTTTTTCTGTGATTTTTTTTCATGAATCTTGTTTCAGGATGTTGTGACGGTCTTGGTGCGACGTTTGGTTCTATTTTGTTTTTTTGAAATTTGAACTCTGTAATGGGTGTTTTTGGAGGGTGTGTTTTGCTACTGGAGGAATGAATCATTTGGTTCCCACATACCCTCGAAGTGGTTTTTTCAATAAAATAAAAAAATGGATTTTGGATGAAGGTTTTGGACTGGGAACTGGAAATAGAAATGTTCTTGTTATAGGAAATCCAGGAATCCGGAGCTGGTATTAGGAGTTTTAGGTTTATGTAATCTGTCGCACCTAGTAGGTGCAAGTCGATGGGATCCTAACACATGATATATTCCTAGGATTAGACATAGATACATGTTCTGGGATAGTTCAGATGACTAGATTATACCAAAGAGTGGTATTGTTATGAATTTTATGGGAGAGGTCAAATTTTAGGTGATTTGATGACCAGACAAGTTGAGGATGTCTAGATGATAGTATTTTGACCGTCACAACAGAGGTAGCATCGTGATCACGGATCTCCATAGAAAGGGAAAGGTGGATCCATAAGAGGTGTGGCTCGTAGAGGGTTTAGTAGAGGTCTCATAGGGGGTGGTAGGGGTTTTGGAATATGTTTTGAGATCCTTCTTCCATTACCACCACCAGACGGCCCACGTCAGGCTCATTGAGTTGGCGGGAAGGTCATGGACAACTATAGGCTATGGGGGAATATAACCCAGCGGGACACAAGATTGTTATAGGTATGATATGTGTTCATTATAATTTCGATTTATTATTCATAGGAACATGTTAAATTTATTTATTCATATCTTTACTCCTGGTTTGAGAGATGGAGAACGTAGTAAAGGCTTTGTCCCAAGAGCTTTATCTTGTGGTTTTTAAGGGGAACGCTTCTTCTATAATTTTTATATTTTAGAAGTATGAGATATTTCTTGGTAGAAAAGGTTTCTCATTGGACCTTTTGGTCATTTGGATGAGACCTTATGAGATTAAATTGGTTATCTGTTTGTCTTTCAAGGTCTGAGACCAAATTGGATATCACCAAAGGCTATACAGATGCCTTCGTACTGATGGGACTGGGTTCTCTTTTGTGGGTGAGTGATATTTCTTGGTAGGGTGAGTGGGTTATCATAGTAAGAGGCTATATCCTATTACCCATCAGTTATTGAATATATTCAGGGGTGATTTAGGGTCTTTATGCATCTGGATTTTGTCAGTCTTGGAGTATTTTATAGACTTCTTCCCCGAGAATATTCCAAGACTACCTTCGAGGAGGGAGAGGTAGTTTTTCATTGACATAAAACCTGAGGCTGCTATGATATCTTCTTTAGTATATAATTTGTCCCATATCGAACTTCTAAAGTTGGTTTTGTTGTTTGATGAATATCAAGATATGTGTTTTATGAGACTAAGTGTTCCCCATGGGAAGCTCCAATGTTGTAGGTGAAAAATGTGGACATGCATATATGGATTTTTGAAGATTATAATAACCGGAACCACACCAATATAAAAGAACAAGTGCCACATTCCATGCACTCTTGACCTCTTTGATCTATTTGTATGTGTGAGACGGTTCTCAGAGATTGATCTCTTGTTCAGTTAACATCATTTGAGTGCTCATGAGGCTGATATTCTGAAGCTAGTATTCTAATCTCTCTATGGACACTATGAGTTCTTGGTCACTCCTTTCAGTGTGTGGAATTCACCATCTATATTTATGTATTTAATGATTTGGATCTTCTAGACATACCTAGAGTGGCTTATTAATTTTTCACATTGATGAAATACTAATATAATATACGTTAGAGGAGGAGCGTGAAGAGAACTTGTGGGTGATCCTATATTTTATTCAGGATGACCAGTTTTATCATAATCTCTCAAATTTCCATATATTGGTCCATGAGGATCAATTTTTGTGGCATGTAATTTTAGATAATTGATTATCTATGGACCCAGTTAAGATCAATTCATTTCATACTTTGGATCTACCCATGAGTGTGTTTGAGGTGAAATTTTTTCTTGGATTGGTAGGTTTCTACCAAGATTGTAGACGTTTCTAGGTTTCTATCCCCATTGACCATCATTATACAAATAGGTAATTTTTTTAACTAGACTATGAAGTTCTAGAGATCCGTCATAAACTTGAGTATGAGGTTAATGTGATCTTCTATTTTACGACTACCAAAAGAGGGTATGGATTACATAATATATTTCCATGCCTCTAGAGCTAGGATCTGCAATGTGTTGATGCGCATACATGCAGTTACTGCATATGGGTTGAGACACATGAGAACGCATGAGAAAAAAATACACGACTCATAACCTAGAGCTATAAAAGGTAGTCTTTCACTTGGGGATGCAGAGACACTATATTTTCTGAGAGAACTTTTTGTTCACATATATAATCGGAGTCTTAGGTATGTCTTCATGAAGAGAGACATGAACCTCAAAAAGAGGAATTTGTTTTAGTTTCTTAAAGAGTGTGACATTGAGATAGTATATACTCTAAGTGTGGTCATTGTGGGGAATATTCTTTTAATAAGAAGTCCCAGGCCTGTTTTATGGAGGATAAAATAGTGATTTTGGATTCATGGCAACATACCTAGGTTGAGAAGGAAGGTATATGTTTTATTTTGTCTATTTTGTTGAATAATGTTTTCCAACAACATATGAGTTGGTCTAGTTGAGAGATATTGACTGTGAGGTTTTACATGGCTAGATATCATCATGAGATTCAACATATTTATTTTATAAAAGAGGAAATATCATAATCCTTTTATATTGATGGATTGTGGTCCCAATAATAATGTGGGAGCTGGTGATGATGGATTTTCAAACATATCCTAAAGAAATAAAATCCGTTTTATGTGAGATGTAAAATACTATCAATAGAGTATTTAGTAGGATGGAATGAGATGGAATGTTTCTATATTCATATTTCAGTGTCTCACATGTCACCAGGTGTTGAATGAGAACTAGGTTATGGTGGATTTGTTACATCCCCTTAATATCCTAGAGTAGAAATGGTATGGAAAATATAGGGACATTGTGATAGGTATTTTTTGGAAAATGAGAGTCCATGATGCCATCTGGGTGATTGCTAACCACCTTACGAAAACAAAAAAAACTTCCTTTCTATCGGAGTATAGATTTTGGTATACTTTTTGTGGATGTTGAACATTTGGTTGATCATTATACTTCATGTGGTTCCCTCAACTATTGTAACCAACTGTAACACATGGTTCACATCACAGTTGTAGAGAGGTATATCAGAGTTATTCAAGACCCATATGAGGATGATTATATAATTCCACCATTAGAAAGATGGTATAACTAGTCGTATAATCTAGGTGATGGAGGATATATATATATATAATTGTTTTCAGAACTAATTGATGAGACATTGGGTGATTCTAATGCCCGGTGTACCCAAAAATGTATTTTTAAAAAATATTAATTATATTTTAATTTAGAAGAAACAATTTAAAATAAAAATGGTATAAACCATAAATAGAGTAATAGATTGATAATATAAGACCGTAATTGAATCCAGAACTTGGGGATTAACTTTGGAATGACCTAAAATTGGTTGGCATGGAGTGTTCATGTAAAACCCTGACACCAATTACCCAGAGTCGTTGAATTATAATATAACATTGGAAAGATCACTAGAGATCAAGTCCCAAAAGAAAGATCAGTTTAGTAGCCTTGAAATTACTAGATACACACATAAGTTTTACATTTTTTTATGAAATGAAAAAAACATAGTGTATCCTTTGAACAAACTTATATTCCTTAGCCTATCCCTGCATTTCAATTATAATATACTTCTTTTCATCCTAGGAAAAATAAAATATAATAAAGGGGTGAGGTCAGATGCTCAGTAAGGATAACAATATAGCAGAAATTTTCATAAATAACCATAATCATTTAAGGAAATTTATAAGAATAAAATAAAAGAATTTCAAACATAGACATATGAATAATATGGAGAGGATTAGTCAAATAATTCCATTTTCGTATTCACATGGATATTCAACTAGTCAAATAATAACATGTAATATAATTATCTAATCTCATAATTATGTAATGCATAATTCTGAACATCATAACCACATAGTAAAGTCCTCGTTCCAAGACTAAAAATAAAAAAAATTGTCAAGCCTTTGTGCCAAGACACTAGACTGTCTCATGATACATACTGATGCATCAAGGGCCTATATTGGTCCCCTCCTGTCACTTATTGTGTCCAATGCATTCCTCATATGAAAAGGTTGAAACGTAACATAATAATTCTTATTAAACTAGAATGAAAAATGTTAATACATTAACCATAAACTGTGAATGACATACAAATAGCACATTCACATTCAAAAACATCATAAAACTATCAATAAAATATGGAATACTTTATAATAATAAATCAACTTCAGTTAAACAAAAAATTCAACAATAGATTTTGACATAGATGAAATCAATCCAAAAACTATTTGAGAGAAATTTCTCTTTCTACTTTAAAATCATTTAAAATTCTCATATTTATAAAAGAAAAAATTTATTTTGAAAATATTCATATAATATTTTAATGGAATTTTCTAATATTTTATAATGGTAGAAAATATCCCCACTCATTGTATAAGATAAAAAAACATTTTTTCCTTAATTTTTTGAAAAGGTCATAAAGGACCTGGTTTGAAAAATGATGGAAATATTCTTCTTAAGAAATTCTAAATAGTAAAATAAGGGTATAAATGACATTAAACCATATTATAGGAAATAATAAAAATGTTTTAAAATTTATTTTTATGAAACATGTATGTGGATGATAAATAATTCCCAGTAGATACTTACGTATAAACAACCTCGGATAATAAAGAGATTGTAAAATTTACCCTTACCTTGTAATTTTCCTTAATCAAGGGTATGTTAACCTTCTGTAAAATGGTTAAATCATTTTTATTAAATTATAAAATAACCACATACATAAATATGATATCATATATGATCCCCTAATATTTATTTTTTAATAATATTTCAGTATTATCATTATTTCAAGTGTTAACTGATTCATTTTCCTTTATATGTTTTGTTACATATGTTTTGTTTATTATGGATAGGAGGTATTTGATTCATATAAAAAATTATATTATGTGTTTAACAATTAATTTTAATCATCAAATGAAAATTATTCTTGAATAGTTATGATGGGGAATGAAATATCATTGTGTCGTGGAGACGTTGAGTCCTATGTCCGCACGAGTGACAATATCATTCTATTGATGGTGAAATTGTATTTAATTGGATGGTATATAATATATAAAGAATCATTAACACTTTATATTTATTATTTACATAAATTATACTCATTATTATACTCTTCAACGTAATGTATTGTTGAATAAGAAACTATACCATGATGTAGAGACGAAAAGTCGTACGTACGCACGCATGGTGACTTTGTCATTCATTAGATAGATAGAATAATTAATATCATTGTACCATATTTATAATAAAATATAATTATGTATAATTTACTGAAGTTATTTTGTAATTATGGAAATGACAAATAAATAGGAAGTATAAGAAGAAAATATGTTTTAAAGAGGTGATAAAATAATTATCTCTTCTTCAGGTGCTTCCTTTTGATTTAAATAAAAGTGCCACTTAGGATGGATTTTTAATAAATGAAATGACTCTAGGTTTAAGTGAGGGTAGTTGGGAGGATATTTGGACATGTTTTGGCCTATCCAAAATTCTTTGGAGGTGTGAATTAAAATAAAGGGAGATGCACTTTAAAAAAGAGGTGAGTGGCACTTTAGGAAAAGCTTCACATATTAATTTCTTATAAAATGATTTTTGATATCTAATAGATAAAAATTTATTTATTTCTAGGATAGGATTGGTATAGGTCTAAATCCTCTCATAAATAGGTTTTAGAAATGTTTACATCACCATATAAACGTTATCTTTTAGATTTAACACTTAGTTAAATAGTTTAACTTTTATCATGTCTTCTTGAATTTTTATATGAAATGGTTAATATATTTACTATAAAACACCAATAGAACCTAAATTTTTTAATCAATGTCACATGAAACATTATCTAATTCATTTGGACTAAGACTATATTTTTAATAAGAATATATAATTTAATAAAATATTATTTCCTTTAAAAACTCACATATATCAATTTTTACACTATTTAGTATTTGGTTTTTTGTTAAAGTCATATCAACTCAATTAATTATAAGAAAAAAAATTAAATCAACCCCAAAATTTCATATTCACTAACAAAATTATTTTATGGAATCAAAATATTCAATTCAAATTTATTTTAATATTTATAATTTCATTTATATTAATCATTCATTAATAAGGTAATTACGACATCATCATTGTGTCATAAATAAATTTAATTATTTATTGTCTAAATATTATAAATAAAATACCATGATGTAGAAAATGTTTTTATATTTTTAATGAATATTTATATTTGAATTTATCTCATGTATAACCATATCATAAAACTTGTTCAGTTATTAATATTTGAATTTAACACTTTTAACTCTTATTTAATAAAATATAATAATTTTCCTAATCTAAACCGAGTGGATAAAAAGGATAACATTTTTGTATAAAGGTTTATTTTGGTCAAAAAACACTTATCGAATTGAATAAGGACACGTGTTGTTGTAATTTTATATTATTATAATATTGTTTTTATCTTTTATTACCCTATTTTTTTAACTGTGGTAAATAAAATTCAAAAATTATTATTCACTGAAAATTATTCTCATCATATTGAACCACATTTTACTTAAAAACTAAAATAGTGTCTATCAGGTTTTCGAAATTCAATTCCCAGAAGCAGTAAAATTAGGTTCTATGCAAATTTTCAAATGTGCCTAAAAGGTGTGTAAAATACGTTAAAAAGTTCAATAAAATTATATATATATCATCTTATTATAAAATGACTCCAATGAATTATATTGGACTAATATAGGAATTATTTAAGTACTTTTAAATTAAAATAAATTTAAATTTAAAATAATTATTTAAATAAAATATCGGTTTTAAACAATAACACTGTGTTTTTCACTATTCATAAAAAATAAAATGTTTTCAGAAAAATACAAAAAATCACCCTAAGATAATTTTGATATTCTGAATCCTAAAAATGAAGTGCATTTTGGAAAATAAAATTTATTAAATTTCAAAAGGTGGGTATAACTATTCATAACTTCTTTTTAAACGGTTGGATTGATTGGTCTTGGTATGCTTGAACTCTGAGCTATGTACATCCCTACCTATTTTATTATTCGAAGAGAAACATGTCATGGAATCTTGAGGCGATACATTCTTCCATCCTTTAAGTAATTTTATCCTAGAAATTTATAAAATATTATTGAATAGAAAGATTTGAGTGGTTCTTCATCATATGTTCCTCACATTCCCACATTTCCTCTTTCATTTTATGGGTTTTCCAAAGAACATTTACCAGAAGAGACATCTAGTTTCTGAACACTTGTTCTCTAGTATCAAGAATCTTGGTAGGATCTTTAAAATAAGATATATTGCGTTCCAATTCTATTTCCTTATAGGTGAGTAAATGAATTTGGTCTCATGTGTATTTTCTCAAAATTGATACGTGGAACACATCATGAACTTTGGAGAGACTTGGTGGCATTGCCAAATGGTAAGATACAACCCAATTCGTTCAATAAATTTGAAAGGTCTGATGTACATGGGACTTAATTTACCCTTCTTACCAAATCGTATAACACCCTTCAATAGAGATACCTTCAAGAAAACATGATTACCCACTAGAAATTCCAAATCCTTCCTTTGGTTATCTGCATAGTTTTTTCCCTACATTGAGATGATTTGATGTGGGTTTGGATAATCTTCACCCTTTCCATTTTTTTCTCAACATGTTCTGGGCCTAAGAGTTTTCTTTCCTCAAAATCATCCTAACAAGTTTGTGTGTGACATATCTTTCCATATAATCCTTCATACGGTGCCATCTAAATACTTTAATGGAAGCTGTTGTTATAGGAAAATTATACCAGAGGTAAATAATTATCCCACATACCTAAAAAATCAAGTGAGCAAGATCTCAACATGTCTTCTAGGGTCTGAACTGTCCCTTCTGATTTTCCATTAGTTTGAGGGTGGTATGATGTTCTCAAACAAAGGCCAGTATCAATAAATTTATAAAGACTTCTCCAAAACCTTGATTTCTAATAGGGGTCATGATCAGAAACAATCGATATGGGCACACCATTAAGTCTTACAACATCATTAATATATTGTCTTTGTAAATGTTCAAGTGGTAAATCTTATCTTATATCAAGAAAATGTGTTAACATGGAAATATTATCAACAATGACCCATATTTCATTATTCCATCTAGGCGTCTTTTGTAGACCCATGACAAAGTCCATAGTAATATCATCCAATTTCAACTTAGGTATGGGAAGAGGTTGCATGAATCCTCTAGGATGTTGTCTTCCAGCCTTCACCTGTTGACAAACCATACATCTTGACAGATAATCAGCAATCTCCCTCTTCATGTTTACCTAAAAAAATTATCCTTCAAATCTCTATACATCTTAGTGATACTAGGGTGTATAGATAAATTGGATCAATGAGAATCATCCATCAATTCCCAATTTATATTAGGTATATTTTTAACAAAAATCCTCTTCCAAAATTTAAAAATTCAATCTTCAAATACATTGTCAATAAATCTACCATCATTTAGAACTTTACATTTATTTTGAAACACCACATCATTAGTCTGAGAATTTTTTATCCTTTCTAGTAAATATTGTTTGGAAACCATTTGAAATTTTATTGATGTTTAACCTTCTATGATTATTCACATATCGATCTTTATAATATCCATGAACATTGGATCCCTTTAAACTCTTATCTTGTTTAAGATTCCATGATTCATTCCTCTCAAAGAATTTTCCACCTTATTTTCCTTCCCTGGGTGGTAGTGTATTGTGAAATCATAATCCATGAGTAGTTCAAGCAATCTTCTTTTCTACATGTTGAGTTCTTTCTGTGAGAACATATATTTCAAACTATTTTGATTAGTATATATATCGCATTTTTTACTATAGAGATAATTTCTCTATATCTTCAGTGAAAAGATTACTATTTCTAAGTCAAGATCATGAGTAGGATTGTTTTCTTAATGAATTTGTAGCTACTGTTTCACTTATGCAATAACTCTATCATTCTGTATAAGTACACAACCAATTCCTTTCTCGAATTCATCACTATAAATAACAAACCCATCATACCCTGATGGTAGTGTCAAGACAGGATGATGGACTAATATTCTCTTCAATTCTTCAAAAAATTCTTCCAACTCTTTTTTCCAAAAACAATTAACCCTTTTATGTGTGATTTGGTTAATGGGTTAGCCAATCTGGAAAAATTCTGGACAAAATGTGGACAACAACCTACAAAACCAATAAAAATGCGTACCTTAGTTATACTTGTCGGTGCTGGCCATTCATGGATTTCCCATGTCTTTGAAAGATCAACATAGATTCCATGCATAGAGACAATATAAAAAAGAAATGAGATATCCTGAATCCATAATTCACACATTCTTAACTTTATATATAATTCTTTTCTTTTAAGAGTGTTTAGAATAGGGCGCAAGAAATTTTCATGATCTTTGTAGATTTTGGTTTATACCAAAATATCATAAATAAATACCACTACAAATTCATCAAGATATTCCTTGAAAACATTTTTCATTAGATACATGAAAATAGAAAGTAAATTAGCTAGTCCAAATGGCATTATTGTAAACTTGTAATTCCCATAACTGGTTCAAAATGCTATCATAGAATGTATTCTATCCTCATGCACAACTGATGATATCTAGATCGAAGGTCAATCTTTGAAAAATATAGATTTCCATGAAGTTTATTAAATAAATCATTAATGAAATGTATGGGATACTTGTTCTTTATTATTATAGCATTGATCTCCTTTTAGTCAATGCACAACCTCATAGATCCATATTTTTTTAAAAAAAAGAATATGGGATCCCTATGGAGAAACGCTAGGGTGAATAAATCCTTTATTACTCAATTTCTCTAGTTGTTTCTTTAGTCCCACTAATTACACAGTGGTCATTCTATAAGGGGTCTTCAATATGGGCCTTGATCTAGGAATTAATTCAATGAAAAACTCAATTTCCCATTATGCAGGATGTCCAAGTAAATCTTATGGGAACACATCAACATATTCTTGAACAATTGGTAAATCCTCTATTTGAACATTCATTTCCTCACGCACAGTTATTTCACTCCCTTCATCCCCAATAATTGAATTTAATAGTGCTACTGGGGGTGGATCTAGATAAAATTCATATGGTGATGTTTCTGCTCTAATGATAAGGTAATCCTTATGATTATGAAAAATTGTAACCACATTCTTTTTGCAATAAATTTTCACATCTTGGTCTGAAAACCAATCCATAAGAAGTATTATATCAAATTCAATCTTGGTTATGACAATAAAATCTATAGATTAATCATGTTTATATGCCATAATAATAACTTATTAACAAAATATTGTTTCAATGATACTCCCCTTAGCAGTTTTTAAATACAAATCCATAGTTATGTCAAATTTGAAATATCCAATTTTCATGGAAAATTGGGAAGACATAAAAGAATTCGATAATCCGGAATCAAATAAAGAATAGGATAATTTTTATGAAATGAAAAAAGTACCTACCACCACATCTTTAGGAACTTCAACCTCAGTAGTAGTGATCACATACTGTCCCTCTCTACCTTTTCTTTTTCTAGGGAAAATTTCTTCAATGCTTAGGAAAAAAAATTTCATAATTTTTCCAAATCTTTATAATTATATCATTGAACATTGGTAGCTTATTTCTTCCCATTTAAATCATGAGCTTGGTGGACTTATTCTCTACACTTGTAACATATTCACATCCCCTTCAAGAATGTACCAGGGTGTTTCTTACCACATTTACTACTGGGTGGAAATTCAAATTTTCTCGTCTTCCCCTAATTTCCATTTTCATAGTGTTCAGAAGATCTCTTCTTCTCTTTCTTCACTTTAAATTAATAAGACTCAGATAATTCCTTTTCTATCTTGATAGCACATGAGATAATATCTTCATACGACGAGAAGGATTGTGAGACTAATGCTCATCGGAGAAATGGTTTTAACCCATAGAAGAATCAATTAATATTAATTCTTGGGTCATATATATAATCTGCAGCATGCCTTTCTGACCTTGTAATTTTCGTCTCATACCTTGTGACATTCTCATCCTCCTTTTGAATCAAACATAGAAATTTCTTTTCCATATTCAATTAATTTTCATGAGGAAATTATTTTTCAAAGAAAAAATCTTTAAACTCACTCCATTCCAAATTTGATACTTCTTCATCCTCCTTTGGGTTATAAATTAATGACCACTATTTATCTGTATCTCTTAAGTGGTTATAAACATCCATGAAAACTTTTTCCCTTTCGCTACTCCCCAAATCATGAAATATTTTCTATAAGGAACTTATCTGTTGCTCAACAACAAATGGATTTGTAGTAACATTGAATGTTGGTGGTTAATACCTCATGAAGCAGTCTGACATTGATCCTCCACGTTGTTGATCTGGGTGCTCCATAAGGGTAAAGTCATTATTCATAACCTGAGTGAGTTTTCCTAGTATGGTTATAAGTTGTTAACCACCAGTTCCAGCACCAGGTCCACTATAATTATCTTGAATAAATGGTAAATACGTACTTGGATTATGTGTTTTGATACGTTTTCCATTCCTTCCACTAGGTGCCATTTATAAACAATAGAATACACTATACTATTTTATGAAACGCAATGCATAATTCCAAACATGTAAAATACATAACATAAATTGAACAGTTTATGTATAAAATTAATAATCATAAAAAATTTCTTTGGGGAAGTATTTACTCACAAATCCTTCATAATGTGTTGTAAAGTAATTTTTTACTATCCTAAGCATATCCCCCAGGAATGTCAAACTAGGTGTGTAGGAAGGTCTATTGTCGTATACCAGGATACCCTAGATCGAGCCAGAAACTCTTTTTCAGAGTTTTCACACCAAGGTATATCTGTAATAGAACAACATTCACTTGTAGTATCTAGATAGGGATGTATTACATGGAGAACCCACATAATATCTACATTACCAAAATTTTTGGATGTTCTTATATACTAATCCTCAAATTCTATCTTGGGGTATTGTTCCCTAATCAGATTTTTTCTAAATTCTGTTTCTAAGGTTTGTACTAAACATTCTCTAATAGAAATTATAAAGCTCGAACCCCAATTACCCTGATTTTTTGCATTGTTACATAACATTGACATAATCACAAGAGATCATGTACTAAAATACTGATCAGTTTAGTAGCCTTAGAATTAATAGATACATACATAAGTTTTACATTACATCTTGAAATAAAAAAACATTCTATCTCCATTGTGTACACACATATTCTTTAGCCTACCCCTAGAGGTCAGTCATTATATTCTTCTTCGCATCCTGGGAAAAATAAAACATAATAAAAGGGGTGATATCAGATGCTTCATATGGATAACAATATAGTGGAAACTATCATAAATAAGCAAAACCATTTAAGGCAATTTATAAGACTAAAACACATGAATTTTAAACATAAACATCAGCATAATATGGAAAATTTAAATCAAATAATTCCATTTACTTATTTACATGGATATTCTACTAGTCTAATAATCAGATGTAATATCAATAGCTAATCTCATAATTATGGAATGCATAATGTTGGACATCATATCCATATAGTCAAGGCCTCGTGCTAGGTCTACAAATAAAAATATTTTCAAGGTCTTTTTTCAAGACAGTAGTTTGTCTCATGAGACCTACCATTTCATTGAGGAGTTATATTAGACCCCTATTATCACATAATATGTCCAATGTATTCCTCATAAGAAAAGGGTGAAACATAACATAAACATTTGTATTAAACTGCATAAGAAATGTTAATTATTTAACCATAATCTGCGAATGACATAAAAATAGCACATACATGGTCAAACATATCATAATATTATCAATACAAGAAGTAATATTGTATCATAATAAATCAATTTCACTTAAACATAAAATCCCACAATAGACGTTGACACATATGAAATCCATCCAAAAACTATTTGATAGAAATATCTTTTTATACATTAAAGTCAATAAAAATTCACAAATTTATAAAAGAAAAAATTTAGTTTGAAAATACACTTATAATATTTTAAGGGTATATTTGAATGTGTTATAATAGAAGAAAAATTTTTCACCCATCATATAAGATATAAAAACATTCTTTTCTTAATTTGTCGAAAAGGTCATAAAGAACCATGTTTGGAAAACGATGGAATGATTCCTTTATATTTTTTTATAAAAAGTAAAATAAGGGTATAAATGAATTTAACCCATATTCTAGGAAATATTAAAAATGTTTTCAATTTAATTTTTAGGAAATATTTATGTGTATGATAAAGAACTCCCAATAGATACTTACATATAACTAACCTCGGATGATAAACAAATTGTAAAATTAACCCTTACCTTGTACTTTTCCTTAGTTGAGGGTATGTTTACCTACAATATAATGGTTAATTAATTGTTATTAAATTATACAATAACCACATAAATAAATATTATATCATATATGATCCTCTAATATTTCATTGTTAATAATATTTCAGTATTATCATGGTTTCAGGTGTTAACTGATTAGTTTTCCTTTATATGTTTTGTTATGAAAGTCATGTTTGTTATGGATAGGATGTATTTATTAATATCCAGAATGATATTAATTATAAAAAAATTATTTTTAATCATCAATGGAAAATTACTCTTGAATTTTTATGATGGGGAACAAAATCTCATCGCTTCATGGAAACTATAAGTCGTACGTACGCACGAGTGACAATATAATTCTATTGATAGTGAAATTGTATTTAATTTGATGGTATATTATATGTACTTAATCTCTAACACGTTATATTTATTATTTACATCAATTATTATCATTATTATTCCCATCCAAAAGATGCAGTGTTGAATAACAAACTACACCATGACTTGGAGACCGTAAGTCGTAGGTACACACTTATGGTGACTTTTCCATTCATATGATGGATAAAATAATGAATATGGCTGTACCATATTCATAATAATATATAATTTTGTATAAGGTACTGGATTTATCATTTTAGTGTGGAAATAACAAAGAAAGAGGATGAAGAAGAACAAATGAATTTTGAAAGAGGTGATAAAATAATTACCTCTTCTTTAGGTGCTTCCTTTTGATTTGAACATAATGGATATATAGGTTCTCTTTATAATGAATGTAAGGCCTATAGAAAGATTTGAGGGTATTTGTTAAGATATTGGGTCTGGGTTTGAATGATTCAAAATGCTTTGGAGGTGTGAATTAAAAGAAAGGGAGGTTCCCTTTTATAAGATATGTGAGGGAACTTTAGGAAAAGCAAGAAATATTAATTTTTTATAAGATTATTTTTGGTTTAAAATAGATAAAAATTGATTTATTTCGAGGAAAATATGTTAATGAGTCTAAATCCTCTCAAACAATCGGTTTACACAAGTTTACCTCACTTTATTAACCTTATCTTTTATATTTAACACTAAGTCAAATAGTTTAACTTTTACCATGTCTTCTTGTATTTGTTTGCTACATGGTTAATATAGATACTATAAAATGATAAAATAACCTCATGTGGTTCATTAATGACACATGTAACATTATATAAGTAATTTTTCCAAAGCTTATATTTTTAGAAATATTAAATAATTTAAAAAAATAGTATTTATTTTAAAAACTCATTTATGTCAATTTTGACACTATTTAGTAATTGGTTTTGGTTAAAGTCATATCGACTTGATTCCGTCAAAAAATATTAAATCAAACCTAGAATGTAATATTTACCTATAAGATTCGTGGATGGCATTAGATGTTTTAATTTAGATATATTTTAATATTTATAATTTCATTTATTTTATTCTTTCATTAATAAGGTAATTATTACATCATCATTTTTTCATTAATTAATATAATAAATTAATGTCTAAAAAATTATAAATAAAATACTATGATGTTGGAAATAATTTTATCTTTATATGTAATATATATAGTATAATTTATATTATTTATAACCCTATATTAAAAATGGTTCAGTTATTAAAATTTGAATTTTACACTTTTAATTATTTATTAAATAAAATATAATTAATGTTCTCATCTTACCCAAGTGGATCAAAAAGGATAATATTTTTGTCCTATGGTTTATTTTGGTTGAAACACACTTATACAATATAATTATCACATGTTTTGGAGTAATTTTATATTAATATATAATTATTTTTTATTTTTAACTACCCTATTTACTTTTAACCGTGGTAAATAAAATTCAAAAGTTATTGTTCACCAAAATTTATTTTCATCATATTGACCCACATTTTACTTATTGATGATAATTGTGTCTGTCATATTTTTGAAATTCATTTCACAGAAGTGATAAAATTACGTTTTATGCAAATTTTCAAATGTTCCAAAAAGGTGGGTAAAAGAAGTTATAAAGTTCAATAAAAATTTATATATCTAATATTATTATAAAATGACTCAAAATAATTAAATTAGAATAATATAGTTTATTTTTATCTATTATTACTTTTAAATAAATTTAAATTAAAAAAATTATATAAATAAAAAGTCGGTTTTAAACAATAACGCGGCATTTTTCACTATTTATTAAAAATTTAAAGTTTTCAGAAAATACCAAAAATAAACTCAAATACAATTTCAATATTCTAAATCTCAAAATGAAGACAATTTCCGAAAATAAAATTTATAAAATTTCAAATAGTAGGTATTACTATTCATAACTACTTTTTAGATGGCTGGTTTGATTGGTCATGGAGTGCTTGAATATTGAGCTGCATATAACGCAAGATATTATATTATTCAGAGAGAAGTGTATCGTGGAATCTTGGGGTGTTACAGTTCAGATAAAACATATATTGGAAGATGTGTCTTGTGGATTTATTAATTAATTTCATAATTAATTCATGAAACACCAAAATGTAAATAATATCTATATATATGCTACTATAGTGGATTTATTGGGTAAACCTTATACCATTGGGATTATTGAGAGTTTATTTGTTTACCCTCATGGATGAATCAAGGTTGAGTGAAAAATCAATGACCATATCAAATAAAATTTAAGCATGATGAATGAAACATTCTATCCTCATTCATTTTCAAGTGCATTATTAGACATCAAAAAATACAATCTTGAGGTAGGACTCTTATGTTTTTGGATTCTTCCCTATGTGATAAAATTATGTAGCATGATCATTTCCTTGTCTCTGGTCTGCATTTATTATGAGCCATTAGAAAGGCCCATGTATTATTTAAATTTTTTTATTCAATTTATGACATGTTTATCACCCCGAGAATTCAAATCAATTTCCTTTGGGTAAATGATTCTTGGATAGTGATTGTATCACATATAGTATTATTATTCTCCCCTACCTTACTTCACATTCTTAGTCGCAGGCCCACATTTCAATAGTTCGACATTTATAGGTGGTAGAAAGCTCAATAGATCCTTTTTATTTGAGAAAGACAAGATTTAAATGGTTGTTTTTTTATATATGGATGAATGGAGATGAATCTTGACTGTTGGTGATTTTTTCATGGATCCAGGATCAATGAAAAAGTAGGCGTTGGAATGGGAGGTGTGTGAGTTGTGTGGAATCTTCAGATAGACATCGATGATCCGATATCTGGCCGCCGAAGGGATGAAATCGATGAAAAAAGGATTCCCCATAATTTTTAGGTAATCTCGAGGATTTAATTTGATGTGGAGGAAATTATTCAGAGATACGTAGATAATAAATGAGATTATAGGAAAAACATGACTATACACCATGTGGTTTTGAAGAACACACGAAATGTTCCTCGTAAATCCATGACGCTAGGGTTTCCAGGAAATTATATATATTACACGGTTTGTGGGACCCCCACATGTTATGTGACCCAGTACTAACAACCTAGTGTGTAATTTTGGATTACATGTTCATTGGAACGGAAAGTTAAATGGAAAATGTAAATAGATATGTCCTAAAGGACATGGTAAAACCCTGTGCGGGAGGACACGTCGTGTATCTGAGTACATGGGCATGGGTAGTATTGTGCGGACATGGCCATGAGTATGGTAATGATCCTTGGATGACAAGTCACACCATTTAGTACCCTTATACATTGTTTAGGGATACATCAATCGTGATTCGTGTATCAGCATGGACACATCCAAGTACTAGGGTGGGACCACATACACTATGGTTCCCCACACACTCTATGTACCCTCCTTTTTGATGAAAATTATACCTCTCATATATCCTCTGTTTGGACTCAGATTCTAGCCTACGGGTAGCATATCATAAGTGTTTTTTTATTTATAATTCACTAGTGGACTTCATGGTGCGTTTTTAGATATAATTGATATGTTCTATGCATGAATATTCTTTAGGCGATTCTCAACCAAGGAAGAAATTAGGTAATATCATTAGTGAAACTTGAGTTTCACCTTTTAGCTCAAATAGAGCATGGTTTCTTTATCCATCCATAGAGTTTATCACTCTTATAGGATAGGGAATGGGTCCTATATTTATAATTATATTTTTCCATCATATGGTATTATGATATGGGTCCTCAAATACAAGAGTTCCCCCTAAGGCTTTAAAACACATGGTTAATCGACAATAAGAGTGTCACCCTCTTATTAGGCATGGAATGGGTCCTATATCGACTATCCAAGTGGAACCCTCATACTATTTTGGGCATGGTTCATCAGCCATCAAATTGGAACCCTCATACTGGTTATGGAATGGGTACTCAGTTAACCATTTGAGTTTCTCCATTATGTGGATTCATGACATGGGTCTTCTAGTCTTTGAGTGTAACCCTCCTATTACACCAGAGAATGGGTCCTCTATATAGATATCTTTCCCCTCCACTATGTGGAATAGAATATAGGTGTGTTGTAACTTGGATGATTCTTCATAAATAGGCATGAGATGTTTGGAATTATTGATCATCCCTTTGGAAATATTGTCTCTCTTTCTTGGGATGGTCCATGGAGATGCATATCCCCTTTCTCTCTCACTTGGGATTATTTGGTTGAGCATATATCTGTCTCTATGTGTGTTTCTGTCTATGTTAATGGATTTTTTTACTCTCGTTCTGTGGGTTTAGATGTATATTCCTATGATTTATTTTACTAATCACCCCTCATCTTTTAGGGAATCTGACTGGATATTTATATAATAACCCCTACATCTTATTCTACCGCATGTGTAGCATCTTCTATAAACAACAAAAAGTATGGATGAAATTATAGAGGAGTATTGGTATACCATTATGCATTTTACCTTTTATAATAGTCATGGATTGGTGATTCAGATACAAACTCTCTCATCACTTTACATTTTATGTTTTTTAAGGTTGGGACCACATTCTTGTTGTGCATGTATTTTCCTAATTTTAATTTTCAAATTACACTATCAATATCCTTTACTCCCTAGAGGTTCTAAATTCAAGGATTATTTCGAAGATATTTTGTATTTTATTATTATTCCAATACCCTCCTTAATGGAGATATTTTTGGGTGTTATTTAAGGTATATTTGGAAATGAACCCCCATAATAGTTGTGTCTTTCGATGTTTTTCTCTAGCCCATGGCCAATGGATGTGGGGTAAATGTAGATATGGCTCGAGATCCATTTGATGGGGTCATGAAAAAAAGGTACCATAACTTAATAACATTAATTAAATTCCATATTATAAGAAACATTATTGTTTTTTATATAAAAATATCAAATAATTCCCTCATTGGAGGCTTAAACAAAAAAATCATCAATATTGATGAGATTGTAAAACTAGTTCTTACCACTTTTTTAGAATTAGAATCATATTACCCATGAATTAAAGAAAATAAAAAAAAATTAAAACACTATTAATATGAATATATTCATGATATAATATTTGAAAATGAATATTATATACATCACACAAAGGAACAAGTAGTTATTTTGAAATATGTTTGATGGAAGTAAAGAGAGATGAGAAACCCTTAGATATTTTTTGAATTCTTTTGTATATGTCCAATACTCCTATAAAATAAATATATGTTTATTAAAATAAAATAAATAATAATAATATATCTAATACCCTATATTATTAACTTATTTTCTTTTTTTACTTTTTTATTAGGAATTCATTTTTAAAAGAACTATTTCTGGTGATAATTCCTTCCATTTTCCTATATGAGTTGTTTGGAAATTTCAATAATTATAATTTTTCATGGTTAAATAATCTAAAAAATTTTATACATGATATAAATATCATACAAAATCATTATATATTTATTTTTGAGTAATCAATAAAAGTTATAGATAGAAAATGTATTACACCATTCATGGAAATTGTAAGTCGTACGTATGCATGCACCCTATTTCCATTTTTCATAAACTTTTGAATAAAAGGAAAATAAAAATTAACAAAACATTAAATAATAATTATTAAATATATATATAATTTTATATTAATAAAATACATCCTAATAACAGTCTATGTAAAAATAAAATGAAAAAATATCAAATCGCTACGCAGAGGTGGTAGTCCACACGTACACACATGAAACATTATTATTTTACAGTGGATAGGAAGGTAAAAACATAGATGTGAAATTATATTTAAATATGTATTGATAGATCATAATTATCAAATATATTCATTAACATTCAACCTTACTTACTTCTAGGTAAAGTGTATGTTAAAACATGATTCACATCACTTCGCAAGGCGGTAGTCGGTTGTACACATGAGAAACATTATCATACCTCCTATGGAATATGAAGTATGCATGAATATATTATATTCATTATAAATAAGTATAATAATATCATAAATATCATATAAATAAGTTAAATCCATCATTAAATCTATCATCTAAATGTGGTTATTGAAATCATATAACATCAGTGCACGAGGTGATACTGCATCGTACACAAGAATGATGATTTCATAAACCATTTTATGGAAGATGATATAGATATAGGTTATTAAATTAACATGAAAACATATTATTATATTTATTATACTTATTTTTCTATATCATAATTTTTTAACCATAATTTACGGATGTGTATGAAGAAATAATATAAAATTCCTGGTTAAGGACGTTACCTCTTCTTTTGAAAACATATATTGGTTTTTAAAAAAGGCTTCATTTGATATATTTCATTGTAAAATAAAGATTTTAGGATTATATGAGGAAATTATGGGAGTTACTTAGTTATGAAATGGAGAAAATATTTCTTTTGGAACTGGGAAGAGGAAAGGATATTGTGCATCCTTTTATAAGCGATGTGAGTGGAACACATGTAATTTATGAATATAAAATTGTATACCATTTTTTTTCACCAGAAAAAGGCCTCAAAAATTTACCATAATATATACTAGAAGAGATAAATGATAAATATGTTTATTAAATGACTATTGAAACCATGTTCAATCATTCTTAACCCATATATTTTTAGTTTAATGCCTCAGTAAACTTATTTTTACCCTAATGATGATAAATAATTTTTACTTTTTCCCTAAAAATTATGATAAGAAATTATTTTTACATTATTATAAAACATAATTTTGGATTATTCAATACAAGTAATACATTTTTCAATTTCAATTTCACATAAGTGAAAAATGCAATGTATAATTAATCTCTTAGGCATGATGAGAATGCATGTTTTCAAAAAGAAAATGATTAAAAGTTTACAAGGTTTTTATATCAAAACTAAAAATAAATTTTATTCCAGTGAACAAAATTTAATTAATTTATATACAATTAATTTAAAAGTATATGAAAAAGAATTTAAAATATAATTTAACTTTACTAATAATTTTAATGAAAAAATATATTTTTAGTAAAAATTTGTTTTTTCACTATTTATCAAAAAATAGATCATTTTAGAAGAATCCCAAAAACAATCCCTATGAAGATTTTTATATTATGATTTTCAAAAAATTTAAATCTAATCAATAAAATTTTCTAAAAGTGATAAAATTAATTTTATAACAACTGTGCATGAAGTGACCCAACCGTTTTCTTTAAAAAATTTATATTCACAAAAAACATTTCTTTTAATTTTAAATTATTATATTTTATTTATAATCAATAGATATACATTATATTTATTTTAAACATTTGTAAAAAAAATATAATATTCATAATTTACTTGTTACTATTCATACCCACCAAGTTAAATGCTAAGATATAATGGTCATGTTTAAATAATAATATTTTAATAGAGTATCTTGTTTAGTTTAAACCCAGTGTTGTGTACATTACAGGAAATCGAAGGGAATGAACTTATTTAAAAAAATATCATGAAGTACTAGGGTATCACTTTCTCTTATCATATTTGATTTTCTATGTCATATACTCTACCAAACATTATGTTTTATATTTAAAATCTCATGTTGTTACATTCAACCCCCCCCCCATCCCCCACCACACAGACACATCAATAAATTTCAACCTCTAATTTCATTCATGATCATGATAATCAAGGGTTTGAAATTTTAAAATACATTTTTAGGAAACAAACGTAGTAAATAGTGTAAATATAATATCATTTTGATATTATTGAAATGCAATCATGAAAGTCATCTATAATAATTGCATAACTATACTTCAATGTATGAGAACATATGGGGGAGTGGAGATATTGTTGTAAACGAAAATAAAAAAAAATTATAGATATTGTTTGAGATAATTTATCACAAGAACTTGGATTATATTTAGAAGGTTCAAAAAACTACCATAAATCTTATATTAGTTAAGGTTCCATTTGATTGATTGGAATTGAAGGTACTAAAACAAAATTTATATTTCAAGATCATTCTCCTAGAGTTGAGGAATTAATTTACTATCGATAATAAGAGAACCTTATTATGTAAATACGTGATATTTTTCTAGTTCATATGAAACATTTCACCCTTTGGTTTTTATTCAATCAATTCCCATATCATTTAATTCCCCATGAAATTAATATCTAAATTTAATTTTCTTGCTTGAAGTACATTTAATAGATCACTATAATTCCTTATTATTCCTCCTAACTATAGATATTTTCCAAAAATAAAAATGTATAAAATTCATTATCCCATAATACCTGATGAGCAGTGTAATTCATTCCAAATATATTTTTCCTTAAGAATAATCTAAAATATATCTCTCCAAAATCAAATCCCCAAAACTTTTAAGGAGGTTCACTAAACAATTTAATGTTCACCTACACTATCCAATAAACCTATCATTGTAATTATTAACTCAACATAATTCACATATTATAGATTATCTTCCCATAATCATGTTTTCCAAAAAAGATCAACATTCCACAAAATCAATATTCTTAGTAACGTTCATCACATTCTTTAAAAACATTAAATAAATAATAATGTAGTATAATAATTATATATTTATTTATTATTACAATGAGAAGAAAATAATTTCACAACATATTTCAGGAATCAAAATAAACAATAAAATTAATCATTAAACATTAGATATATCAATAGGATAAGAATAACCTAGATCACTTGGAATCTTTTAAGGTATATTCCCTTGATGCATGGGGAATTGGTTGGAATAATGTGTAGTCTAATTATAGTTAAAGACCTATAAATTATGGGATTATTCCTTACCTTTGAATTCATGAGCATGATGGCCTTTTTCTCCTCACTTGAATCAATATCCTTTCCATTTCTAGCTTGTACCAAAGTCCTTCTTTCCACAAGCAACAAATCTGGGAAACTACTTATTTACATTATTACCTATATTATTCTTTTACACTTCTTAATCATCTTCTATTATTTACACTTGAAGCTATAATACTTGGGAAATTATTTCTATTTCTTGATAGCACATGATACTTTGTCCTCATAAAATGATAAATTCGGGGATACTTGTACCATTTGAAAAAACCTCTCAAAAAGATCAATGAAAGGACAAATCATTCTTCATGGGTTACATATGTAGTATAAAACAATCTTTAATAAACCTAAAAATATAACTTTATACATAGAATATTTTCATTATACATAATTTCTTTGACTCAAGAACTATATTTCTGTATCCACTTATTTCTCACAAACAATAATTTTTTCCAAGAATAGTACATTAACATCCTTTATTTCCACGTTTTATATTTTTTATTCATACTTTGGTTTTTTAACAATGATGACCATTGATCTACATATCTTGAGATATGATAAACATCCATGATAAATTTCAACCTTTCAATACTTCCCATTGTGAGAAATATCTTCTCTAAGGGATATATACATTCCTCATCTAGACATGGATTTGTAATCCCATTGAGTGGTGGAGGTTTCTGATGCATAAAGTGGTCTAACATTGTCATAAAAATGATGGATTAGTAGGAATCTATATATGGTAATGATTATTACTCATAACATATGTAAGATTATATAATGTGGCAATAATTTGATTACTTCCAGCAATAACTCCAGATATATCTTCATTATCATTTCAAAGAGAGAGATACCTATATAGAAAAGGTGCATTAAATAGGTATAATTCCTTTCATTAGATTCCATTTCTAAAATATGGAATACATAATATTATATCATAAAATTATGAAACATAATATATAATCCAAAAACAAGTGAACCATGTAACATAAATTGAAAATTTTATTCACAAAAAATCTTAAAATCTTATACATGGTTTCTTTTGGGATATCATTATTTTCAAATACATTATAATGTTTTTTAAAGAATTTGTGAATTAACCTACACATATCCTTATGGTGTGTCAAACTTGTTGTTACGTAAGGCATATTTTATGCACTAGGTTATGATTGGGTCAATCCTAATGTGAGCATTTCAGATTTATTACCCATAGGTATATCTATCAAAGAACCATGTCCACTTGCAGTATCCATAAAGAGATGACTTCTTAGGAAAAAAAATTCATTGTAAAAACATTTGGATGTTCTTTTAAAAGTTTCCTCAATTTTTATCCTTGGTATAAATTCCATAATATATGTTTTTTTAAATTTATTTCCCAATATATCTACAAAAATTCCGCTGATACCAGATGTTGTGACTCCAAGTCTAGTAACTCAAAGCCTATGTTTACTTAATTACATATTCACTAGACATAAGTAATAATATCCATAAGGATTAAATAGTTTAGTAGTCATCGTATACTAGATACATATTTCATATTTATATTACATTTTAAACAAAAAAAGACACATAATATTTTATTTTTGAATGAAATTATTCCCATTAGCATTTCCCTACATAGTAATAAAAAACAACATAGAATCGTGAGGAAAAATAAAACATAAGAAACGGGTGAGATTTGATTCCTAGTAAGGGTAAGCGTATAATGGATGATATGAATAAATAAGTCAACAAATTTTCAAGTTCAATAATGATGATATTGTGAAATTAACCCTCACAATGAGATTGTGAAATTAACCCTCACAACATGGGTAATAATAAAATCATAAGCCCAGTGAAAGAAATAAATTAAAAGGAAACATTAAATACCATTATTATAATTATATTAATGATACTAATGTTCATAAATGATAGTATATATCTCATACAAAGGAATAAGTAGTGATTATTGTGTTTGTATCATGAACGTAAAAGTGAGATGGGAAAAGATAAGCACTTGCTTGACTTCCTTTGAATATGTCACAACATCATTTATAATAAATATAGGTTAATGAAAAATAAATTATAGATATATAATCATATATATCATACCATAAATGTTTTAATAATAATTTTTAATGTATTTCTTATTCTAAATTCATTGTTAAAATTACTCCATCAGGTAATAATTGCTTCGTTTAGCACTTATGTTTCTATTCTATAATATTAGTCCATTTAATTTAATCATTGTTACATAATCTCCAAAATTTAAAATATAAATTAAATAACCTATATATTTATAATATATTTATTCATAGTAATCTATAGAAGATAGTGAGAGAAAATATATTAAACTATTCGTGGAGATGGTAGGACGTATGTACGCATAGACACAATTTCCATTTTTTTTATCGATAGATACAACAATGATAAGTAAATTTTAATTAAAAATTATATAATTATTATTATTTTAAACATATAATTTATATTAATAAAATAAATCCTTATTATCATTCATGTAGAAATAAAATAAAAAACATTTCTCATTTCTACATGGATGCGGTAATCAACACTTTCACACTACCGTTGCTATTTTTTCCAATTGATTGAAATGTAAAATTTTATATTTAATATTATATTTTTATCACTATTATGATATCATAAATATAACATATATTTATTACCATTTATCATTATTAATTTCTTATGAAGCGTAAGCGAAAAAAAATCACATCACTCTGTAAGGAAGTAGTCCATTGTACACACGAGTGATGTTATCGTATCCCTCACAAAATAGAAATTAAAAAGGTATATATGATATGAAAATTTCATAATTCAAATAATATCATAGATATAATATAAATATTATATATCCATCATTACATCTATCCATTAAAGGAGGTTATAGAAAAATAATAACATCAGTTCGTGAGGCAGTAGTTAGGTACACAGAAATGATGATTTCATGTCCCTTTAAATAAAATAGGATAAGAATATATGAAATTTAGTTAAAATGAAGAAAAATCATATTATTTGGGAGATATTTAGGTTTTTTTTCATCATGTTTTAATAATAATTTAATGAGGTGGAAGAATTAAAAAAATAAAATGCTTACATAGAGACGTTACCTCTTTTTTCAAACAAATTCATTTGGTTTTCACCCCAACCATTCCTAGGTTGGATTTTTGAAGAAAATAATGATTATAGGATGAGAGGATGGAATAAAGGATGTGATTTAAGAATGTATTATCTAATACAATTATTTTTTGAAGTATTATGAGGAGAGGAGAATTTGATGTCTTTTATAAGTGAGGTCAGTGTCACACTTCTAATTTTTTGAAAATAAAAATACATAACAATATTTTTCACATAAAAAGACTCTGAAAAGGGTAGTTATATAAAATTTAAGTGATGAGTTTGAAATATGACATTAAAATTGGGTTTGGAAAATTTTTAATACATTTTTGTACAACATATTTAGTTTAACCCCCATGTAAATGAATTTTTACCTTAATTGCGGTAAATATTTTTTATTGTTTCTTTATTCATTGTGGTAAATAGTTAAGATTGCATTACTAAATAATATAAATTATTTTTACTAAAAATATGGAATATGTTTTTAAAAATTCCATTCATAGAAATAAAATATTTTAATTTAAAATTAATTTCATTTACGTGATGTGGAAATGGGTCTTGAAGAAGAAAATATTCAAATATTTACAATGTTTTTATATCAAAAAACTACTAAAAATAAGGCCTATAATAGCACTAGTAAAATAATTTTATCAATGAATAAAATAGAATGTATTACGATTTCTATTTAAAGAAGACTGTTATCATCATTAAAAAAGATTTGTTAAAGGGTGCCTTCATCTGCATTAAAAAAGATCTCTTAAATGCACCCTTTATCATATAATCTTTTAGCACTAATAAAGGGTGGATTTATCAACAATTTTTAACACTAATAAGGGGTTTCCTTCATTGTTATTTTTAGAACTGATAAAGAGTTCCATTAATTGTTCTAAAAATGAATTTACAAACCACCCTTCCTTAGTGGGTTTTTAATGCCGTTAAAAAATTTGAAAGAAAATATTTGTTTTCACACACCTAAATAGCTCATTATCAGTGCATGTAGCCACCCTTTCATATGGAATATAATCAAAAGCCTCCATCACACACCCCCACACCTTTTCCCAGTGGTATAATTATTCCCCAAATAACCACAGATTCCAGGATTTGATCCATTGACCTCGCTTATGTGACTGCATTCCCTTTGAAACTTTACCATGGTTGTTTTGTTTTATATTTTATGATATTTCTATTTATTCTTCAATATTTTGAATTTTTTAATATATATATATATAAAGAGTTAAATTTAATTAAATATACTATAAAGTAACAATAAATTATACATATTTGAATATATATATTTTTATGCTTATTAATACGCACAGAGATGTATATATAAACATTATAAATAAATTTTTATAAGTATATATATATTTTTTTTTATAATGTATAAAAAATGGCTAGATATTGTTTTAAATAAAATAGAAAATAAATAAGTATATATGATTAAAATAATTATTTTGAAATGAATTTTTAAAATATGTCTATATATTAAGATATAAATTTTATACATGAAATATATACTTATAAGTGTATGTGATTACATATATATGTATACATATTTACATGTATTTGTTTCCTTCAGGAATGGGAGTCCCATATCAGAGATGGTGATCAGAACACCAACTTTTTTCACCAATGAGCATCTGCAAGGAGAAGGAAGAATCATATTGCTCATCTAGATGACCCCACTGGAAGATTTGTGCATGACATTAAGGAGATTCACTCCATTATGATGAAATTTTGGAACAACATCTGTTCATAAGAAAGTATTAGCACTCCCTCAAGCCAGATTGGATGCATCCCAAAGTTGGTCCCAGAAGACATCAATTGGTGCCTAGAAAGAGATTTTTCTGATGAGGAAGTTCTTAAGGCCCTGCATATTATTCACTCTACCATGCCACCAGAGCCTGATGGGTTTCATGCTCTGTTCTTTAAATGATTTTGGCATATTGTCGGTCCAGATGTGGTGGCCCTAATGAAAGAGGTGTGGCCTGGAAGAGCCTCTCATGAATCCCTGAATTAAACTCTTATTAATCTTATCCCCAAATCCCAATGCCCTCAGAAAATCTCAGAGTTTCTTCCAATCAGCCTGTGTAATGAGATTTACAAAATTTTCTCCAAAATCATGGTGGCCAGACTTAGGGATTTTCTCCTACTGCTTGTCTCAGATAACCAAAGTGCTTTCGTTCCAAAGAGATCTATTGCTGACAATGTTGCCATTGCCTTTGAATTATTCCACTCTATGAAAACTCGCTCATCATCCAAGCGTGGAACCATGGCTATGAAACTAGATATGATGAAATCTTATGACAGATTAGAATGGCCTTTTCTCAAACTTGTTCTATCCATGTTGGGATTTGGGATGAAATGGATCTCTATTGTCATGAATTATGTTACGTCTTTCTCCTACAGAATCAATATTAATGAGGTCCCTTTAGTGAGCTTTAAACCGTCAAGAGGATTGAGATAAGGGGACCCCCTGTAACCTTACCTGTTCATTCTGGTGGCAGATGTCCTTTCTCATCTAATCCGGAAGGCAGCGGATCAAGGAGTTATCCATGGTTATATGGTATGTAGAAATGGACTCATATCTCTCATCTCTTCTTTGCAGATGATAGCCTTATTTTCACGCGTGCTACCCCGCAAGAATGCAGTACAGTGCTGAATATCATAAATCTGTATGAAAAGGCCTCTGGGAAACATCTTAATGCTTCAAAATCAGAGTTATCTTTCAGTAAAGGCATCCCACAATCCAAGAGAGAGGATTTACATCGAATGTGTGGGATTCCGCTGGTTGATAAGAATCCTAAGTACCTTGGCCTCCTGACCCTGTTGGGTTGGTCGAAGAAACAAGTTTTCAGCATGATTTTGGATATGGTGGATAATCTAATTTTCCTTTGGTCTAGTATGAAGAATTCCAAGGCAGGAAAGGAAGTCCTCATGAAGTCAGTGGCCCAAGAAATCCGTTCTTATGCTATGTCTCTATTTAAATTACCTGAAACTCTCATTGATCAAATCCACTACTGGTTGGACAATTTTTGGTGGTGCTCCCATGAGGGAAAACATAACTCCCATTGTATGTCTTGGGAGAAGCTGTGTGTTTCCAAATTCTGTGGCAGCCTCAGCTTCTGAAATCTCAAATGGTTTAATGAGGCGATTTTGGTGAAGCAGGGATGGAACCTTCTTTCCCACCCAAATTCCATGTTCTCAAACGTGATGTGAGCTAAGTACTACCTTCATTCTTATTTCTTACATGCCCATCTAGGGCCACAACCATGTTTTATGTGGAGGAGCATTTCGGGAGAAAAATATCTCATTGATTTGGGATGCGAGTGGAGAATTTCTGATGGGCATAATATTAAAATTTTGAATGATCCATGGCTGGAATAAGGTTTCAATCATAAGGTTTCCCCATCGGTTATTCCTGGATTCGAAGATGTAATGGTACGTGATCTGGTTGATGACTCGCTTAAGGAGTGGGATCAAGAGAAGATTTGTGGATGGGTTAATGAGGTGGATCGTCAGCTCATCCTTGGTATCCCTCTCACACCAGGAATGGGTATTGACCATATTTGCTGGACTAGGGAACCTCATGGGAGATATACTGTTAGCTCAGGTTACAAAATGAGGGTTCAAGGTTTAGCCCAGGCCTTTACTGATAATCAGTGGAAGTTCCTCTAGTCCCTCACGACTCCACCTAACGTGAAAGTTTTTTTGTGGTAGGTCTGTGTTGGGGTTATTCTAACACATTAATTTCTGGTGCAACGACATTTTTCAGAGGACGACACTTTTCCTTTGTGCCTCCATGAAGTGGAATCCTCTTTGCATGCAATTATTTCATGTAAGGGGGTGGAAGGGGTGTGGATGGTTTGGAGGCCAGATTTTGGTATTTTCTTTGATCTTTCAGTTGGGTTGGTCCCAAATCTTACTAAATGGGTGTTTTCTCTAGAACCGAGAGTGGTAGGGCTGATATTCACAATTTCTTGGTTGGTTTGGACTCGACGAAATGAATGCATTTTCCAAATAATGGTGACCCCTAATCACCTATGTGTGGATAGAGCTCTGGAGTGGATGAATGGTTGGAAGAAAAGTGAGGCGGTGCATTATTTGGGCCCCAATCGACGAGTGGCTACTATTTGGTCCCCCCCCCCTGAGGGTTTCATCAAGATTAATATAGATGTTGCTGTCTCAGCTAATTCAAGGGTCGGTATTGGGCTCATTTCTCGTAACAGTTTTGGCCAGATTGTGGAAGCTCAGTGTATGGCGGTGTCTACCTCCTGGAACCCGGTGGTGGAAGAGGCCATGTCCATCCCCCAGCGGCTTCTTTTTTCCAGTTCAAATTTTTGGCCCAAGATTATGGTGGAATCCGATTGCCACAAAGTGCTGAATGCACTCTCAATAAAATAGGAGGATTCCCAACCTTACGGCCTCATCTTGAGGAAGATCTGGTCCTTGGCCGATGGATTCTATGCATGAAAATTTTGTTTTATCAAAAGAGATGGTAATTAAAAAGCCCATAATTTGCCTCATTTTGGGAAATTTTGGAGTGATAATTGTTGGGTGAACTCATTCCCTGATTGGCTTTGTAATCATGGTTTCCTTGATCAGTAATTTATCTTTTTCTCTCAAAAAAAATTAACATGTATTTGTGTATTTATATGTGAAATTTTTATAATTTATTTATAGATATTTATAATAAATAAATTTATAAACTAAATTTAATGATAATGATATATCTATAGAAATACATTTATATATGACTTATATACACAATATTGATACATTTACAGATACACACATATTTATACACACCAGTGTATATATTATTATTACTTATATAGGTATATATATACTTATTAATGCATTTTTATAAGGTAAATAAAATGAATAATTTTTAAATAAAATAAATTTAATAAGAAATATTTAGTTTCATTTGGTTTATATATTTTAAAATACATTTTTTTTAAATATTTTTAAATATGAATTTATAAAGTTGATCTATTGTAATAAAATATATGAAAATTGTCATATATTTAATTATAAAGAAGACAATATAATAAAAAATAATAAAATTTCAAAAAACTATAATTCATATAAATGTATTCTCTACGAATGAATTCAATAACCACAAATAATGTACAATAAGACTCTACTAAAAAATATGAAATACTGTTAAATGTTAAAAAATACAGTATCAAAACTGAAAACTTTGTTTTGAAGGCTATCTAGGCCTTTTTGGGGGCTTGAAAAAAATCATCGGGGTTACCCCAAATCATCGAGGCCTATATATTTTTACAATAATTTATTTGATATGTGATAGAGCCCAAATGGACTCCTGAAACATAATTTTTGGATTCTTTATGTTCAAGTCATGTTTTCAACTAATCAGAGACCACTCATTAGTTTATTTAATATTTATTTCATGAAATTTTTATTAAATTACAATTACTCGATAATTATTATAACATTATTAATTAAACTTATTTTTTTATTATTTTATAAGACATTTTCACTATATTTCTTATACATTAAATTTAAATAACTATTTAGCTTTATATCACTCATATAGTGGTGTTTGCCCATGTTTTTTCAAGTGAGGGGAGATATAGTGTGGCATTGATGTGATGCAACAACCCAAGTGTGTTTCGGTGGCATGTGATGTGATGTGATATGTGGTGGGGTCATGCGTGGTTTGATGAGTGAATGATGTTGTTGTCCTTAAAATTCGAGATACAATACTACTCTAGTTATGTGATGAGGTGTGTTGTGTTGGACCCAATGTCTTTGGGAGAGATGTTGTGTGATGCTGACTATTACAAGCATTAGATGTTAGAGCTTTTGAGGGTGCGGTAGTCTGGGATGTGTCCTGACCCACGTCATAGATGGAATGTTGTGCTATGTTATATTTTGAAGGGGTGGGGGAAAAGGATGGTCGACATTGGGGTGTAAGATAGGAAACTCAGTGGGGAAGAGGTAACAGGGATCCATTTTTATGTTTATTATTCTTTACTACTTTATTTTATACATGGTTTAGTGATAGAAACATGGTGAGGCATGAATTGATTAAATGACCAATTTTGTGATTTTTTGTTATGTTGTTAGTTCACCGAGTCCATAGTATATTGTTTTTTCATGTGAACTTGACACTTTGGGTATGACTCTACAAATAAAATTTATTCTCACCCTATGTATATAACTATTTTTTAGGTTTATGGGAGGAATCTAGGGATCGATAAGGACATAGATCTCTTGGGTTTTGGAGCCGCTGTTAAGTTTCTTCTTTAGAACTTTCCTTTTTTATTTTAAATTGGATGATTTAATTTGTATTATTTAAAATTGATCATGCATTGTGGGATGGTTTTGGGTTTATTTTATGTTATATACTGGGGTTTCTGGGTTGTTGTTTATCTAATATATCAATCCAATATTTTTACTGTGTAATGCCTTCTATTTTTGTGATTTTTAACCCTTAATGATGGAATCTTACCCGTTGTGACAATAGGTGGGAATCGAGGTCCTTATCTCTATATTTATCACTATCTCAAGAGAGGTATCATTAGTGGGAGGGTTTTATAACATACTACCAACTAACCTTGACTCTTATGCCTTGCCTAATAAAGTGATTGCTTTCAGATATTTATCTCTTGGGTCTTACTCATGTGGATATTGTCGTTCTCATATAAATATAACCCATTACATGAAGTGTTCATGTACATTATTCAAATGATGTATTCAAATACTTATAATACACTAGTATTATAATTTTTGTTTAGTAACACAAACTTGTGGGGTTTTTCAAACGTTACACATAAATAAGGTTTGAACATGTTGGTTTATAAGAGTGAATAGGATTCTAAACTAAATTAAGAGATGAATGAATATATAAAATTGAATAATATGAGATAATATCATGAGAATAAAAAATCCTTTAAATTCTTTTTTTGAGATTACTTCCAAAGCTGCACCTACCAAGAACTCGATCATACATCTGTGTATTTTTTAGCTTAGTATGAGTACCCCAATATTATCTTGAGTGATGAATTCATGTTACAAGTATTTTTGGATCATCTTGATGGTATTATTTATCATAGAAGAGGTATCCCTTGATTATCCCTCATTGTATTATTCTTTGAATATTCATCTGGTCACCCATGGTTGATAATCCTTAATAATTATAATACCATAGGGATAAAATTAGGTTAATCCATATGATGGATTGGAAAAAAATTCTCCCAACTATCCAAGAGTCATATATAATATTACTGGATATTATTTAATAATAGATGTATTCAAGCCTTATTAATGTGATAAATTCTGTATGTCATGGTAAAATATAGATCTTCACCTGGTAATTGATATTAAGTGTTTTAAAATGGGGTAATAATTTTTGTGGGATCCCATTTAATAAATGTTATTATTATATTTTTAATGATTCATGGTACTCATTTAATAAAAAAATCAGTTATATATAATATCATCATCATAATTAAAAAACATTTATGGTATATCCCAAATAAATTAAAGCTTTATGTTTTTATCTCTTAGGTTTAGCAACATAATAATACTTATTGTAAAAGATTTTTTATTTAATAAAAGTTGATAATGAAAATTCATTGTTATATAACTAATACTTCCTAAGTAACCATGTGATAAAGTTATTCACCATGTTAATCTCTAAATGCTTATGGAAGACAAAAGTTGTTAATTTGATGTTTCAATGTAGTTAGATTCAAAATGACCTAATGAATCATAGTCTACACATAATTATTCAATATTATTGGGAACATAAGTAATATTAGTCTCATAAACTCAATATTACTATGTTATAAATTCATTTTAAATTTGATTTAATATGTTGACAACATGATAAGACTAAAGGATTAAATAAAACATTATCAACTATAAAAAATCATTACAATTATTCTAAAAAATAAATGATATCAATTGAACATTAAAAAAATTGTTGCAAATATAAAAATGGATTGAAGATAAAAGAAATAATAATATTAAGTTTCCTATTAAGTATTTGATCAATGTAGATACCTAATTGATAAAATGAAAACACCAAGCAAGGATAATCTTGTAATAATATCTGTAGATTTTAATAATTTAACACTTGAGAAGATCATTTAAACATATTTGTTTAAAAGAAATGAGATGCATGTTTTTAACAAAAATAAGTTATGATTACTATTTTTCTATATATTCATTATGGGGAGACTAAAAATGGACTATTATGGTCAAATAATTTATTATATCTTCATATAATGAAATGTTATAACAATATTATTAATTTCAAAGACTATTTACCAAATATAATATGTGTTTGGAATATATTTGAACTAGAGATATGATTTATAGTGTCTAATTATATATGAAAAATTAATATGATTTCTAGGTTTTAATGATTTATAGACTAGAAACATAATTTCTATGTTCAAATGTATTGTATAGTTAATAAAAGTAGGTAAAAGTATATTACGGAAGAAGAAAAGTTAGTAGAAAATTTTGGCAATGTTTTTTCATGAATTTTATCATGATAATTGAAGAATTAAGTTATCCAAAAGGAAGGGTAATAATTATATATGTTTATATTTTAAAAGATATGGAAAAAAGATTTTTTGACACTCTATTGATTATCCATATCAGGTATGGATGTTATAGAAAATAATGCTTTTATTTTGGAAGGAATGTGATACCCAATGTTTATTTTATAAATTTTTTAATTATATTGGAGATAAAGATAAATTTATGATTGAATAATATTGTAGTTTATATTCTTTTCATAAATTTAATATTTATTACATTAAGGATTTTAATGTATTTAATTTTATTAAGATCACATTATTCAACGTAAATTATTTTTATCTTCATCCAATTTATATTATGTTATAAGAGATGATGTTTGATAAAAAAAGAGTTTTTATTAGAAAAAAAATGCTATGAATAATTCTATACACATGATTTATGATTCATTTGGGGTTTTAAACATGATTATAGAAGAATATACGAATGAAATTATATATCTAGGATAATGGTGTTTGCCTGGATATTTTTTAAAATATGTTTGAATTTCTTGCTTTTACCTATCAGAATTATATCCTAAAAATGATTTCTTATCAATGGAAAAATGATCTAATAATAGATTATGGAATATAGAAAAGGTATATTTTTTGTTAAATGTTTACGCTAAAAAAGTTAAAAAAATGGTTATTTTATAATAGAAGAGGGTTTGTGTATCTTAGAAAGATATTATGAACAGAACATTGTGTCAAAAAATATACTGGGGGTATCTTTGGATATGGAGAAGATGTATGTTAAAAAACAATGGATTAATTAAATCTTGAATTTATTTTAATATAATATCCTAAAATGTATAAGATATGTGATGGTAATGAAAAATATAATTTTTTACATTTACTGACCATTTGCAATGTGAATATCACAATTTTTAAAGGATTATACCATTGAAATATTAATGTGTCTTTCCCTCTATATCTAAAAATATTTCATGATATATAATGATAAAAAATGTATATAGGTATAAAAGGTTATCGTTAAAATTCAAAAACACAATTTATTGATTGATTTTATGAGTCAAAATGAAATGAAAATTATAATTAATATCCTAATGTTTTTATAGTATCATGGTCATGGTAAATTTAAATGTTACATTACGTTAACCTATTAATGTGTTTTTACTTTATCCTTAATAATTAGATTTAAATAAAACGGAAAATGGTTAAACAAATTAATAAAAGTGGGTTTTGTAATTCGGAACCATGATTGATGATGATGAACTTGAAAAGAACTCTATGTCGATAATAAAAATTGAAATTAGAATATTTGATGCTATCAATGTTTAGAAATTGAATATGTTTATGTAGTTTAACTATTAGGAATATTATTTAAAAATATCACTATTATTAAAACATGATTACATTAAAGATGTTTCCCAATATATTGTTAGTGGGAGTGAATTATAACATGTCCACATAGAGATTTTAAATGAATTACACATGTTGTAATTAGTTAAAAAAACTTTTAAAGTGTATAAAATTGAAGGTTAGTCTGGAAATTTATCATATATGATATGATATACCTGAAATTAGGAAAATTCTGTAAAATATTATATAAGATTATAAGGATATTAAAATATATCATATGAATTTAAACCTATCTTTTATCATTATTTCATAATGGAGACAAAAATGTATATATAGATATATATTTCATGAAGTGGAATGATAATTTACCTCTTAATGTATGGCCTTGAGTTATCAAAATCTAGTGATATTCATAGGATATTATAGGAAATAATGAAATGTTAATGTCAAGAGGAGTGATATTTTTATATAGAGTCACGTAATATACTTATTAGGAATAAAACAATGAATATGATTCCTTTATGTGCGAATGAAATAATATGTACACCTATAAAAACTCAGTTCTTCTTTGAGGGAGGAATACCTTTTTTCATCCATTTTCTATTTAATTTTATAAATATGGAATAATGTGCATGAAGGTTGATGTAACAAAGGTTATATGGGGTGTCTAGCGCTATTATAGATCCCATAACCCATGTATTGGGTGAAAATAAGAGGTTGTAGTGTTTGATAAATCATGCAGGTTGAGCTGCATGGCTGGGCGGCCTGGTTGCATTTTTATCATACTTTGACAGAGGGGTTTATACTGGTTTTCAAATCTTTTATAAACCATATCTGGTAACCTTGTGCTAGTCCACATTCCTAAAATAAGTCACGCATGGTTTATCCATAGTTTTTTAAACTATGCGAATAAACGGTGTGGCCCTGAAATTTTAAGAATTTTAGTAATTTTTAATTAAATTAAGATTCTTTTTAAACCTACTGTTACGTTTCATTCACCCATAGAATAGTAGATACCCCTTTGGAAAGATCTCACCTTCAACTAATATAGGATTATAGATTTACTCTATATCTAAACATAGATTCGAAGACATTTTATCTCCTTGGATCCGTAATGTTTACACCTTTATTTAATTTAATCAATTCTCAATTATTCTGGCTATCGGTAAAATATTTTTATTAAGGATCATATTCCCAAATTTATATTTATTCATTATCTATTCATATTTCTTCCAAACTGAGATGAATCAAGGAATGATATTGGATGATCTATCCAGCAGGGACCTGTGGTAGCTGGTCTCAGGCCTTTCACAGAATGTCACACTGTTTAAATATGACAGGGTGTCGCGCCTCCCTTTTTTAAGCATTTCCTTTGTTGAAATTGAACCATATTGTTTCCTATCATGGTTTAGCTAATTTATTAATGATTTTTATGAATATTTTAGGTCTTATACCTTGAATATGGACCACCCTATGTGTGAGTTGCATTGAATGGCCTTTTAGGTATTAATGCCTTGGACACCCCTTTGAGGTGTGCCTAATCCCATTCATGGGTTGTTAAAAATGGAATTAGTTATATATGGAATTGAAATGTAGTTATATTTTAATTGAGTTGGTTAAAGGGTATGAGATGGTTGAATAATCCATTAACCCATGGATTCCATTGCTTGTTGAAGAAAGCTGGTCTTGAATTTCCAAGCCCATGTGAGTAAAGTAGAGGCCATGACATGAATTGATGAAACTGGATTTAATTTCTCTAATTAATTATTTTCCCATGTAAGTTATAGGAAAATCAATCCACATGATATCTTTATAGGCTTTTTGTATTAAAAATTTCCATGTGATTATTTTAATGTCCATTGAGTTACAATCCCATGTGAGCTATGTTGTGACCTTGCTATGTAATAAATTTATTAAGCATCGAAATCTCATTATCATGATATTACCACATGAGTTAAATGATGTTAAATCCATGTATTAGTTTGTTATTCATGTGATTCTTCCTATATGAATTATTCCCACAAGAGTAAAATGATGTTAAATCCCTGTATTAGATTTTTAGGAATGTGATTATTATTATATGAGTTATTCTCATGTGAGCAAATGGAAGACTAAGCCCTTGAGGATGGTCCTTTCTTGAGTCACCCGTTTTAGGTGAGTGATATATTAAATTCATTTGGTTTTGACCTTGGTATGACAATTGAATTTTTTCAATGAAATGATATTGGTTAAATAATAAATATTTGTAGGATATACATGGATTCAAATTAGAATTCCATGGATGGAATCATGTTATTTTTTTCCTTTATTGATTTAGTGATATAAGTATTCACCTTCGAATGCCATGGATGGACTCAAAGGTTAATGTTATGTTATCATGAGTGACACATGGATCCAAATGAGAGATTTCATGGATTAACATATTAAGACGTGACTTATATGTCAAGTGATACTTGAAATCCAAATGGATTACCTAGGATAGACTCAAATGTAATTGATTAAATTTTATGGGTGATACTAGGGGTTTCTTTAGAATACTGCCAATGAAAATATAATATGACATGGCCTTCATAGAATATATAGAGAGATACATAGGTTTATGAGTGGATCATCCTAAATGGGCTCATAGGGTGTTTGTTTAATACACCTAGAGTGAAAATTTAATTCCAACATATGAATTTCAAGGATGGACTCAAGTTATAAATGAATAAATGATGGAAATTAAATGACTTATGATGCACATCCAGACCAAAGAAAAGGCTTGGAGTCCGTCTCGTCTTTTATTATTTATATGGCCTTCTAGGGAATCTATTGGGCTACCTATTATATAGGAGATTTTGGGCTTGACCTTGATCAAGAAACATATAAATTTCAATAATATTGAATGTTTTAATGAATTTAAATGAAAACAAGTTCATGTAGGTTGATTAATTTGGAGTTCTTCCTAGCACAATTCTTCTCTTATTGCACACTACCTGCTATATATATTCTTTAACTACATGGCATAGACTATGGGTGGTTTCCTACTAGGATTTAGTCTCACAACCTATTTGGGACACCATTTTGGAACCCAAATATATTTAATTATTGAACAAAATGAAAATGGAATGCACCCTCTTATAGGTAGGTGATATGATTCTTAAGAGTAGGAGAGCATGGGACAAAGATGAGCCTGGTAATGCTACTAGGATTTTTTTGTCCTTTTTTTACTTTTACTATATGGAATGTATATGTGTCTCATATTGTTTTTTGACTATTATATCAAAATATTGTTACACATGTCATCATCTTGTATGTGATATTACTTCTAGATTGGTTTTTACTATTAGCCTTCTATTGTTTGTATCTATTATATGGTTTAATTTTTTTTCTACTTGTATCTGTTGTTGATAAACTATTATGCTACACACAGATAATGAGGGAATAGTATCCACACAGACTTACCTAGGTCCACACTACTATTTGAAAGCCTCTGTCATTCAGGGAGATTCGTTTGAGACTATATGACCCATCAGTCTTGGGGCACCGTATAGTGGCATCCGAGTCCGAGACGTTACAATGTTGTATCAGAGGAAATTTTCTTTTCATGTTGACAGAATATTTGGTGATAGTATAAAGGGATAAAAAGGAAATGTAATTTGGTAATATGTTTTTCCTGGGAGTAGCTACTCCACATATAAGTAAAATACAAAATTCCTCGAAATATATTGAAATTTTATGGATTTTGGATTTTTCAGTTTAATTGATTCCACTATGGGGTAATCCTCTTGATTTATGCTACTATTGGTTATATGATTTTGGGTTTCATTTTTTGAAACCAAATGGTATGGGGCTATTTAATCGCATGCGTCATATAGTAACTTTCTAGATTTCACATTCTAGGAATTATGACATTCCATTTAGGATGCATTATTGATTTCATATTGTTTTGATAGGTGATGTTATATATGTGCCTACTATTTTGTTAGGTATATTATCATATATTATAGTGTGGAACATATGGGCACTTATATTAGAACCCTGAGGTGTGTGGTCCCTCTTTTATTGTAATTTGGTGGTTAATGGTTCATCCTTGAAGTGAAAAGTGTTGTGATGTGCCATAGATGTACGCTATGTATTGATCCCTGGGGAGTATGGTCCCCTATGGATTAGAATTCGCTGTACCATTGGTTTACCCTTCTAAAAGGGATTTGATAAACATGAAATGGGTATCATTTCAATGAATGTGAACTCTATTATAAATGGGATAAATATGATATCAAGTGAAAATAAAATGTCTTATATTATAGAACTTGACCTGAACCAACCTTATTAGAGAGATTTAGGTAGTGTCAATCTCTTTTAAAATATATGTTTAACTCCTTGAAATTACCCATGTTGTAGAAAAAGGAGTGCAATAAAATAGTATGGATTGTACCTATCCTATATCTATTTGTGCACTTCTAATATCTGAACTCTTCAACGATCATAAAATGTGAAATTTGTTTGGAAATGTAGATTCATTCCACCTTGAAAACTCTAGTTATATGACAGGACGGTGGTGATGATCACACTACAATTGTGAAGGGACCTGGGATACTAGTGGATCCTCTAGTTGTGACAATTTGGGAACCATTTATTGTATAATATGTAGGTACTGTGGAAACGTTCCATGAAAACATTATGCGGTTCATGCAAACAATTCAGGGAGACCCGCGACCTGCCCCAACTATGGTAGAGTTTATGAATGATTTCAACAGCATCCTCCACCTATTTTTTCAAGGAATATAAGTCCATATGATTTTTAGTCAATGTTAGATGCCATACCTTCTATCTCTGAGCACTTAGATACGCCTCTTCATAAGAATGTAAAGATATCTATATATATGTTGTGTGAATCCTCTAAGAGATGGTGGGACGTTATGACTTAGACTGATCAACATTGAGAGAAGACCTAGAGAGAGTTTAATAGGGCCTTCTATTACTATTTTTACCAAAATACACTAAGGGATGATATAGCTTGGTAGTTCTTATATCAGGAGCAGGGTGTGCTACCATTCACTGACTGTTCGGCCCGTTTTACTGATCTCTAGTGTAACTCCCCAACCCTAAAAGCCCAGAGCTAGTGCAATATTTTAATACACTGGAATGATTACATGGAATCAAGTCCCGAAAGACTGACCAGTTTACCAGTCTTGGAAAATAGAATACATACATGAACATTACTTTACACATTAAAAAATAAAACCAGACATAATCCATTAATCCCCTAGCTTAACCCTGGTTATCAATCATAATACACTTCTTGGAATCCTGGGAAAATAAAACATAAGAAAAGGTTGAGCTCAAATGCTTAGTAAGGGTAAGAAATACAGTGGAAGATAACATAAACATTAGGCATGGTGAATAATTTAAAACACATGCCATTATAATTAATAAACAATATGATATGAGTAAATAATGTCATAATAAAACATAGCCATGGGTATTCTACAAGTCGAATAACCACACTAACAATAAATAATATTTTCATAATGAGAGAATGTATAATTCCGGACATTCTGAAACTTTTTGTAAAGTCCTTATCCAAGACTTCTAAAAATGATTAAGTCCTCATCCAAAACCATATATCCAATTTGGGAAAGGCCTTAGCTAATTCCACGTCTAATTGTCTCATGATACCTATCGATGCACAGAGATCTATAGCGGGCACCACCCATCACTTATTAAGTCCAATATATTCCTCCAATGAAATGGTTGAAATATAATATAAACATTCATATTAAAACTAACATATGAAATGTCAATACTTTAACCAAAAACCACGAGTGGTATAAAAATAACACATCTAAAGTCAAATATATCACAAATATTTCAATACAATATGAAAGATTTGTATCATAATTAAACAACAACAAAAAAGTTTAAAATACATCAAAGGAAATTGAAATAGATAAAAATTATTTGTAAAACTCTTTGAGAGAAATATCCATTTTTAATAAAAAAAATTAAAAGTCACACATTTATAAAGCAAGTAATTTAAAAGATATTTTTGAATCAAAGTGTTCCATACCATTTCAAACTTTTGAAAAGAATTATTATTTCAAAACACTCATGTCCATATAAATAAATCCTTAAAATAATTTTGAAAACATGGACATTAATTAAAAGGATTTATAAAGATAAATTTTTAAAACATTTGAAATGATGATCTAGTTAAATATACCCTCCCATAAAACCATAAAAGATTACTTTTGAAAAAAAATTATTGAAATATGGTTATCAATGATAAATATTTCCTAGTAAATACTTACATGTAAACATTCTTGGATAATGATGAGATTGAGGAAATAACTCTTACCTTGCACTTTCCTTTCGTCGAGGGTACATTTAACCTCCTATATAATGACCATAGTATGTTATTAAATTATACCAGAACCATATTCATATTTATTATATCATTCATTATTCCTTTATGACTTTATAATACCCATTTAATAATTATTTCCATGTTATATTATCATTTCAGGTAATAATCACTTTCTTTATCGTACATGTTTTAACTAGTTATTCTTGATCATATTATTTAGATCATGATTTAAATTTTTCCAGAATATAAACCTTGATTTATATAGTATTTATATTTGGAATATAAATATTTATAAAAAATAGATATATGAAATGGAAGGCATCGTTTATGGAGCCAGTAGGCCGTACGTATGCATAAATGCAGTTTCCGTTTTCATATCGTATTGAATGGAAGTAAGTGAAAAAGATATATGTAAATACAAATATATATATATATATATATATATCCAGTATAATTATTATTTCATATAATACATACTTATTAATAATATCTATTTTTATAATCATCGTTGAATGGTGAATATGGGGATGAATCTCATCATGTCGTGGACACGGTAATATGCACGTACGCACGAGCGAAAATATAATTATATTAATGGTGAAATCATATGTAATTAGATGTTATATCGTATATAAAGAATAATTAAAATTTTATATGTATTATTTACATCAGTTATACTCATTATTATACCCATCCAAATAATGAAGAGTTTGAATAACAAACTACACCACGACGTGGAGACGGTAAGCCGTACGTACGCACGTATGGTGACTTTGTCATTTAGAGGATGGGTAGAATAATGAATATTCTTTTACCATATATATAATAACATTATAGTATATAGTAGGTACTGGAGTTATTATTTTGGTATGAAAACAACAAGTAAAGAGGAAGTGTAAGATGAAAAGAACTTGAAAGAGGGTGGTGAAATTATTAGATCTTCTTCGGGTGTTTCCTTTTGAGATGATCAAAAGGGCTCCTTAGGTTTTCTTTTTTTATCAAAGTATTGAATCTAGGATTATGTGAAGGAAGTTAAGAGGATATTTTGGTAGGGTTTGGCCAAGACAAATGGATTTGTAGGTGTGATTTTGAGAGAAGGGGAAGTGCCCTTTTATAAGAGGGGTGAGGGTCACTTTAGGAAAAGATTAAAATATTAATTTATTATACAATCATATTCAGTTTATAATGGATCCAAATGAATTTATTTCGAGAATTAGGTGGTCATGGGTCGAAATCCTCTCAACCAATAGGTTTTATACAAGTTTAGGTTACCATTTTAACCTTATCTTTTATATTTAACTCTTAGTTAAATAGTTTAACTTTTACCGTGTCTTTTAGTATTCTTACACTATATGGTTAATAAACTTACTCTAAACATACAAGGGAACCTCAAGTGGTTCATTAATTACATATATAATATTATTTAAGAAATTTTGATGAACCTTATATTTTTAAGAATATTGTATCAAACAATAATATGGTATTTGTTTTAAAAACTAATTTATGTCAATTTTTACACTATTTCGTATTTTGTTTTTTTTTAAGTCATAACAACCATATCACTTCGAAAAAAATACAATCAATCATAACATGTAATATTAACATATAAAATTAGTTCAATTAATCAAAAGTCTCAAATTATATTTATTTGGATATTTATAATATCAATTATTTAAATATTTCATTAAAAAGGTAATTACTACATCATCACTGTGTCATAAATAAATTCAATTATTTAATCTCTAAAAATTATAAATAAAATAAAATTATGTAGTAAATATTTTTACATTTGTAATGAATATTTATAGTTTAATTTATCTTATGTAAGACCCTATATTAAAAATGTTTTAGTTAATAAACTTTGAATTAACAATTTAACTCTTCTTGAATTAAAATAATAATAAATGTTCTAATCTAATACAATTGGACCTAAAGGATTATATTTTGTTCATAAGGTTTTTTTTTCTAAATAAACTTATCCAATAGAATTAGGACATGTTTTAGGGTAATTATAATATCATTTTTACCTTTAATTACACTTTTTACATTTAACCATGGTAAATAAAAGTCAAAAGTCACGATTCACCAAAAATTATTTTCATCTTATTAAACCAAATTTTGCTTACTTATATCAACCGTGTCTCTCGGTTTTTTGAAATTCAACTGATAGAAGTAGTAAAATTACGTTTTAGGCAAATTTGCAAATGCTCTTAGAAGTTTGGTAAAAGATGGAAAAAAGTTCAATAAAAATTTATACATGTAATTTTATTATAAAATGAATCCAATGAACTAAAATGAAATTATATAGGTATTATATATCTATTTTGAATTAAAATTAATTTAAATAAAAATATAATTATTTAAATAAAAAATTGGGTTTAAACAATAACGCGGCATTTTTCACTATTCATCAAAAATTGAATGTTTTCTGAAAAATACCAAAATTCACCCTTAGATAATTTTGATATTAAAAATTAAAAAATAAATTCTATTTTACAAAATTCAAAACATATAATTTTCATTAATTAATTTAAAATTAATTCCCTTTCTCAAAACCAAAAAGTGAGTTTTTTAAAATTAAAACCTATCAAATGATTGACATGTGTTAATGTCAAATTTAAATGTAAAATTACTTATAGTGACCTAAATTATATTAAATGATAAAAATATAATCTAATTAAATTTTAAAAACATTCAAATTCATAATTTAACACAATAAATTATTTTATTAAAAAAGTTGTTTTCAATTAGAACATTGTATTGTTTCACTCTTCATAAAAATATGAAAGTTATCAGAAAAGTACCAAAACATTTATCCAAACTAAATTTTTATGTCTCGCTTCTAAATAAGAATTTAATTTCTCTAAATTGAATATAAAAAATTGTCAAATATTGGTTTTAAAAAGGGTTCTCCATTAAATGGAAATAAAATTTCATTTTTTTAAAAAGACTTCCTTTATTGGAAAAAATGAATTTGTTCATATATTATGTCTATGAAACAAATAATATGGATGTTAAAATTATATAGAGTATATAAGATTCAAAATACAGTTAATACTATTCATAACCACTTTTTGAATGGATATGGTGGTAAGTTGTGGTGCGCTCGAAGTTGGTGTTGCGTGTTGTGTAAGCTATTGAATTACTTTAATGAGATAATATACTATGAAATATTGTGGTGTTAAATTATCCCCTCCTTCAATAAATTGTGTCCTCCCAATTTGAAATTTTTATTCGAAAATATATGGTTAAAAATTGTAAAATACCTTTCTGGAAAACCCACATCGGGAATTGGGATAATAAAATTTAGTCTTATTAAGAGGGAAAGGGAAATAGAAAAGTCACAAACAAATTATTATCTCTATTAAGAGAAAATTTGTGGAAATTAGTTGCACATAATTGGAGAAAACACATAAATATTTATAGGAAGTGATTGAGGTCATCAATCACAAAAAAGTTTAAAATTGAGGGCCTCAAAGCCCTCATTTATGAAAATTTAAAATATCATTGGTTCAAAAAAACATAAGGTAATAGGATAACATATTTTTGGTATTAATATCCTTTACCTAAAGTTAAAGAATTAATTTATTCGTAGAATAAGAGTAAAAAAATATGCTTGACATGTAGAGTTTCATTCGTCAACAAATTCCTACTAAAAACTCATCTTTTACTTCAAAAGATAATGGAATTGAAAAATATTCTATTTGTCCTATTCATATAGGATTATAGAAAAAATTAATTTATAATTTATTTTTCAGACTGTTTTAAAAAAATACATTATAAAAACTAGGACATCATGTACATCAGTGGAAGGTTATACACCCTTGTCGCCCTTCGGTTGCAGGTTCAAGTCTTGGAGCCTTTCCGGACACAACGGGTTATCGCTCGACCACTAAGTTGTCTTTTCATAACAATCCAAAAATAATATTATGAATTTATTTAACCTAAACAATAGAATCCAATGTGAAACATAATACATTCAAACCTTTAGTCTTATCCAAAATAATTCTGTCAAAACTCACAGTCCAAAATTTAAAAGGAAGGTAAACACAATGAAGATTTTTTTTCCACCTCATAACATGTGAATACCTTCATCATGCATTATTTTAAAACATGGAGGCACCCTGAATTGCCATAAAACATTATTGATTAAAATCATTCTCCCTTATTCCTTATATAATACTAGATATATTCCTTATATATAATTTTTTTTAATACTCCAACAATGTTGAAATAAACAAAACCATTAATCAGTTACAAGGTAGTCAAAAATATCAAATATAATTTAACCAAATCAAACTTCTCTTATTCCAAAATCACTACATCGGTATCAGATTTATATTAAGTATTATATTTCCTTCAACCATGTATTTTCTAATAAATTTATCTTTATATTGAGTCACTTTTCATACAATATATAATCTCAAATCCACAGTGAAATAGTACTACAGTACAATCATTATTTCCTCTATAATTCTTTCTGTAGTTATCACATATGGGAAAATCCTTCTTTCCCCTCTTCCCTTTATCCATATTTCTCACTACCATCATTTTCTTCTCTTACTTCCCTCCAAATCCATAAGACTCATAGAATTCATTACAAATCTTATTAACACATGATAATATTTCTTCCTATGATGAGAATACATGGGAGACTATTTCCCTTCTAAATGTTTACTTGATATCCTGAAACATAGGATCCTTATTACTCTTTGGATCATGTGTATTGTTGGTGTTAACAATCCTTCTACTGGGCACCATTTCTAAACAATGGCATACACTAGGTTATTTTATGAGTCACAATGCATAATTACAAACTTGTATTATACCTAACGTTAATTGAAAAGTTTATCCATATAATGGATAATCATAAAAAATGTTTTCATTAAGTATTTACTCATAAATCATTCATACTGGATTGTAATGAAAATGTGAATTATTCTAATCATATACCCCAGGAGTGTTGTACCCAAGAGTGCAACAAGTCCCGTTGTCATGCACAAGTTCCCTTATCTCGAGCCACCTCTACCTGCTCGTATCCAGATAGAGATGTATTTCTTGGAAAACTCAAAAAATCCGTATATTACCAAAATTTGAAAAAGTTCTTCTATACTAATCCTAACTGTCTATTTTAGGGTAGTGTTCTCTAATCAGAGTTTATCTAAATCTATTTACAAGGTTGTTTCTAAACATCCTATGATACTAACTATAACTCCCCGACCCGAGAATCTTGGAGATGGTGCATTATTTTAATACATTGGAAAGATTACAAGGAATCATGTCTTGAAAGACAGATCAGTTTAGTAGTCTTGGAAAACATATTGCACACATGAACGTTACATTACACATTAGAAAATATAACAAAACATAAATGATCTTTTGACAACGCCATTAATACCATACTTAACCATGGTTATCAATTATAATACACTTATTGGAATCCTGGGAAAATAAATCATAAGAAAGGGTTGAGCACAAATGTTCAGTAAGGGTAATAAATACCGCAGAAGATAACATAAACATTAGGCATGGTGAATAATTTAAAACAGATGCCTTTAAAAATAATAAAAATGATCACATTATGGTATGAATATGAGATGAGTAAATAATACCATAATAAAACATAGTCATGGGTATTCTACTAGTTGAATAACCACATGAACCATCAATAATATTTTTATAATGAGGTAATTTATAATGTCGGACATTCTGAAACATTTTTTCAAGGCCTCATCCAAGATATCTAAAAATGATTAAGGCCTCAGCCAAAACCATATATCAAATTTGGGAAAGGCCTCAGCCAATTCCACATCTAATTGTCTAATGATACTAACTAATGCATTGAGGAGCTATATTGGGCTCCACCTATCACTTACTAAGTCCAATACATTCCACATATAAAATGGTTGAAACATAACATAAACATTCGTATTAAAATTAGCATATAAACTGTCAATAATTTAACCATAAACCTTGAATGGTATAAAAATAACACATCCACTATCAAATATATCACAAAACATTCAATAAAATATGGAAGAAATGTATCATAATAAATTAACTTCAAACAAGTTTAAAATCCATCAAAGGATGTTGACATTGATGAAAATGATTTGTAAAACTCTTGGAGAGAAATATCCCTTTTTCACGAAAACATTTAAAAGTCACACATTTATAAAGGAAGTAATTTAAAAGATATTTTTCAATAAAGTTTCCCATAACTCATTGAAACATTTGAAAAGAATTATCATTTCAAAACATTCATGTCCATATAAATAAATCCTTAAAATCATTTTTAAAACATGGACATTAATTAAATGGATTTAGAAAGATAAATCTTAAAAACATTTAAAATGATGATCTAGTTAAATAGACCATTCTAAAAAACCTTAAAAAAATTATTTTGAATACATTTTAATAAAATATGGGTATCGATGATATATATGACCCAGTAAATACTTACACATAAACAATCTTGGATAATAATGAGATTGAGGAAATAACCCTTACCTAGCACTTTCCCTTGGTCGAGGGTACGTTTAACCTCCTTTATAATGACAATAGAATGTAATTAATTTATACCATAACCATATTTATATTTATTATATCATAAATGATTCATTTATGACTTTATACTACCCATTTAATAATGATTTCCATCTTAAATTAACATTTCGGGTAATAAACGCTTTCTTCATCATACGTGTTTTAACTGTTTATGCTTGATCATATCATTTAGATCCTGATTAAAATAATTCCAGAATATAAAACTTGATTTATATATCATATATATTTTGAATATTAATATTTATAATAGATAGATATATGAAATGGAAGGCACCCTATATGGAGACGGTAGGTCGTCCGTACGCATAAACACTGTTTTCGTTTTCATATCGTATTGAACTAAAGTAAGTGAATAAGATATATGTCAGTAAATATATACATACATACATATATATTTATTTACAGTATCATTATTATGTCATATATTACATACTTATTAATAATATATATTTTTATAATCATCATTGAATGGTGAATGTGGGAATGAATCTCATCGCGTCGTGGAGACGGAAATCCGTACGTATGCACGAGCGAAAATATTATTATATTGATGGTTAAATCATATGAAATTGGATGGTATATAATATATAAAGAATCATTGATATGTTATATTTATTATTTACATAATTTATACTCATTATTATACCCATCCAAATAATGAACTGTTTGAACACGATGTAGAGACGGTAAGTCGTACGTACGCACATATGGTGACTTTGTCATTTAGAGGATCGATAGAATAATGAATATGGTTCTAAAATATTTATAATAACATCATAGTATATATGAGGTACTAGAGTTATTATTTTGGTATGGAAACAATAAGGAAAGAGGAATTGAAAGATGAAAAAAACTAGAAAGAGTGTGGTGAAATTATTACCTCTTCTTCGGGTGTTTCCTTTTGAGTTCATCAAAAGGGCTCTATATGTTGGATTTCTGTTCAAATTAATTAATCTAGGTTTATTTGAATGAAGTTGGTATTATATTTGGGTGGGGTTTGTCCAAGACAAATGGCATTGGAGTTGTCATTTTGAGATAAGGGGAAGTGCATTTTTTCAAGTGGGGTGAGGGTCACTTTAGGAATAGATTAAAATATTAATTTATTATACAATCATATTCGGTTTATTATGGATCCTAATGAATTTATTTCTAGATTTATGTGGTTATGGGCCTAAATCCTCTCAACCAATAAGTTTTATACAAGTTTAGTTTACCATTTTAACATTATCTTTTAGATTTAACTGTTAGTTAAATAGTTTAACTTTTAATGCATCTTCTTGTATTCTTACACTATATGGTAAATAAACATACAATAAACATTCAAGGGAACCTAAAGTGGTTAATTAATGGAATATATAATATTATGTAATCCCTTTTGATGAACCTTATATTTTTAAGAATATTATATCAACCAATAATATAGTATGTTTTTTAAAAACTAATTTATGCCAATTTTGACACTATTTGTTATTTGGTTATTTTGAAAGTCATAAAAACCTTATCACTTAGAAAAAAATTATCTAATCAACCGTAAAATGTTATATTATCCTTGAAAATAATTTTAATTCATCCAAATTCTCAAATTATATTTATTTGGATATTTATAATATAAATTATTTTAATATTTCATTAAGAAGATAATTACTTCATCATCACTCCATCATAAATAATTTTTATTATTTAATCTCTAAAAATTATAAATAAAATACTCTTATTTAGGAAATATTTTTTATATTTCTTATGAATATTTATAGTTGAATTTATCTGTAACGCCCCAACCCTAGTTACCCAGAGTCGGTGAATTATTACATAACATTAGCATGATCACAAGAAAGATCAAATCTCGAAAGACCGATTGGTTTAGTAGCCTTGGAAAAACTAGATATATTCATAAAGTTTTACATTACATCATTAAGTGAAAAACTACGAAAAAAACATATTGTCTCCATAATCCACACTATTATCCCCTCATAATATCCCTACAGGTCATTCATAATTTACTTCTTCACATCCTGGGAAAAATAAAACATAGAAAAGGGGAGAGCTTAAATGCCCAGTAAGGATAACAATATAGCGGAAACATTCAAAAATAAGAATAAACATTTAAGGTAGTGTATAAATAAAACAAAATCCTTTTAAACTTGAACTTCATCATATTATGGAAAAAATAAAATGAAATAATTCCATTTACTTATTAACATGGATATTGTACTAATCAAATAATCACATGCAATATCAATAACCACTGTCATAATGATGGAATGCATAATGTCAGACTATCATAACCACATAGCCAAGGCATCATGCCAAGACTACAAATAATATTTTGTCAAGGCCTTGTGCCAAGACACTAGTTTGTCTCATGAGACCTACCGATGCATCGAGTAGCTATAGCGGGCTCCACCCATCACATATTAAGTCCAATGCATTCCCATATAAAAAGGTTTAAACATAACATAAAAATTCGTATTAAAACAATCATACGAAATGTAAATACTTCATCCATAAACCATGAATGTTATAAAAACAACACATCCACAGTCAAACATATCACAAAACCTTCAATACAATATAGAAGTTTTGTTTCATAATAAATCAACTTCAAATAAGCGTAAAATCCATCAAAGGATGTTGACATAGATGAAATCAAAACTCTTTTTAGAGAAATATCTCTTTTTATTTTGAAATCATTTAAGAGTCATATATTTCTAAAATAAAACATTTTATATGAAAATATTCTTTTAATATTGTAAGGGAAGCTTCGAAGATTTTATTACAATGGAAAATATCCACACACGCCGTATAAGTTAAAAAAAACATTCTTACCTTAATTCTGTCGAAAAGGATAAAAAGCACCTTGTTTGGAAAACGATGGAAAGATTACTTTATAAACCTCTTATAAAATGTCAAAAAAGGGTTTAAATGACTCTAAACCATGTTCTTGTAAATATTAAAAATGTTTTGAAATACATTTTTAAGAAACATGGATGTGGATGATAAAGAGATCTCAGTAGATTATTACGTATAAACAACCTCGGATAATGAAGAGATTGTGAAATAACCCTTACCTTGTACTTTTCCTTGGTTGGGGTAAGTTAACCTCCTGTATAATGGTGAACTAATTGTTATTAAATTATACAATAATATGATATCATATATGATCTTTTAACATTGATTTGTTAATAATATCTTAGTATTATCATCGTTTCGGGTGTTAACTTACTCGTTTTCTTCGATACGTTTTGTTACGTAAGCCATGTTTGTTATGGATAGGATGTATCTTATTCATATCTAGAATGATATCAAGTCATTAAACATTATTTTTAAATCATCAAATGATAATTATACTTGAATGGATATGATGGAGAATGAATCTCATTGCGTTCGTAGAGACGGTAGTCCGTACGTACGCACGAGCGAAAATATCATTCTTTTGATATTAAAATAATATATAATTGGATGGTATAACATATATACAGAATCATTATCATGTTTTATTTATTTTTTACATGAGTTACACATCATTATTATACCCATCCAAATAATAATTTATTGAATAACAATTACACCACGACGTGGAGACGGTAAGCCGTACGTACGCACGTATGGTGACATGTTATTCAAAGGATGGATAGAATACTGAATATCGTTGTACCATACTTATAATAACATCATAGTATAAATAAGATACTGGATTTATTATTTTAGAATGGTAATAACAAAGAAGGAAGAAGTGGAAGAAGAAATGAATTTGAAAAAGGGTGGTGAAAACATTACCTCTTCTTCGGGTTCTTCCTTTTGATTTGACCAAAAGGGATCTAAGGTTGACTTTATGACTAAAAGAAGGCCTCTAGGATAAATTTAGGGATGTTGAGAGAGTATTTGGGCAGAGTTTGGCCGATCCAAAAGGCTTTGAAGGTGTGAGTTAATGAGAAGGGAGAGTGCCCTTTTATAAGAGGGGTGAGGGGCACCTTTCGAAAAGCTAGAAATATTATTTTATAATAAATTCATATTCGGTTTCTAATGGCTCCAAAGTGAATTCTTTAAAGGTTAAGGTGGGTATAGGTATAAAACCACTCAACCAATATAATTTAGACAGGTTTGGGTCATTTTATTTACCTTTTATTTAAGTATTAACTCTTAGTTAATTAGTTTCACTTTTATAATGTCTCTTTTATATTTTTATATTATATGGTAAATAAACATACTATATACATCCAAGAGACCCCCAATTTGTCCATTAATGATACACCTATCATGATTTAATTATCTTGGCCGAACCTTAGAGTTTTATTAATTTAATACCAATTAATAATATAATATTTGTTTTAAAAACTCTTTTATGTCAATTTTGTCACTATTCAATAGTTGATTTTTGTAAAACTCATAACAGAATTATTACTTCGAACAAAGTTAATTAAATCATTAATAACAAGTCATATTAACCTATAAAATTAGTATAATTCATTAAAAGTCTCAAATTATATTTATTTGTGTATTTATAATATCAATTATTTTTATTTTTCACTATTATGGTAATTCCTTCATCATAATTGTGTCATATATAAATTAAATTATTTAATATCTAAAAATTATAAATAAATTATATTTATGTATTAAATTATTTTATATTTGTAATGAATATTTAAAATTGAATTTATCTTATCTATAACCCTATATTAAAAATGTTTTAGTAAATAAACTTTGATTTTTACTCTTTTAACTTTTCTTTGAATTAAATAATAATAAATGTCCTAATCTAATCCAAGTGGACCTAAATGATAATATTTTATTCCTAAGGTTGTTTTTGGTCGAGATACACTTTTCCAATAGAATTAGTACATGTGTTTGGGTAATATTAATATCATTTTTACCCTTAATTACTCTATTTACTTTTAACCATGGTAAATAAAAGTAAAAAGTTACTATTCACAAAAAAATATTTTCATCTCATTGAACCACATTTTACTCCTTGATATTAACCGTGTCTCTCGTATTTTCGAAATTCTAATCACAGAAGCGGTAAAATTAAGTTTTATGAAAAATTTAGTTTTTTAACTACCACTTAGTAGTTTCACTATTCCTCAAAAATTGAAGTTTTTCGGAACAATGCCAAAATTTCACACTAAGCTATAATTGATATTCCGAATTAAAAAATGATGTCTATTTTAAAAAGTTCCAAACATAACAGTTGCATTAATTAATTTTATATTTAATTACCGTTGTCACAACAAATAACGTGTTTTTAAGAAACAATATATATCAAAAGATTGACAATTGTTTATGTCCAATTTCAAAGTGAATTTAATTATAATGAACACCATTGGATAAAATGGTAAAAATATATTATAATTATACTTTAAAACCACTAAATAATATAATTTATCACTATAAATTATTTTGATTTAAAAAGTTGTTTTTAAGTATTTTTCACTATTCATAAAAATTGGACGTTCTCAGAAAAATACCAAAAATTCAACTTAGGATAATTTCGATATTCTGAATCCAAAAATGAAGTCCATTTTGAAATATAAAATATATATAATTTCAAAAATTAGGTATTACTATTCATAACGTCTAGTTTGATCAGTTGTGGTGTGTTTTAGAACTCAATGTTGCGTACAACACACGCTATTACATTATTCAAATGGAAACGTACTGTAGAAGCTTGGGGTGTTACATTCTCCCCTCCTTCAAATAATTTCGTCCTTGAAATTTCTAGAATAATACCGCATGAAAAGACTCGGGTGGTTCTTCATCGTATGTTCATCGGGTTCCCACGTTGCCTCTTCCATCTTATGGTTTCTCCACAAGACTTTTACCGGACGAGTCGTCCAGTTTCTCAGTACTTGTTCTCTCGTATCAAGAATCCTGACCGGATCTTCGCAATAAGATAGATCAGGTTCTAGTTCTAATTCCTCATAGGTGAGTACATGAATTCGGTCAGGCATGTATTTCCTCAATAGAGAAACGTGGAACACATCGTGGACTTTGAAGAGACTTGGCGGCATTGCCAATCGGTACGCTACAGCCCCAATTCGTTCTAGAATTTTGAAAGGTCCGTTGTACCTGGGACTCAATTTACCTTTCTTACCAAAACGTATGACTCCCTTCCATGGAGATACCTTCAGGAAAACATGATCACCAACTTGAAATTCCAAATCCTTTCTTCGATTATCAACATAGCTCTTCTACCTACTTTGAGCTAATTTGATGTGATTTTGGATTACCTTCACCTTTTCCATTGTTTCCTCTACCAGTTCTGGACCTATAAGTTTTCTTTCACCAACGTCATCCCAACAGGTTGGTGTACGACATCTCTTTACGTATAAATCTTCATATAGGGCCATCTGAATACTTGAATGGAAGCTACTGTTATAGGAATATTCTACCAAAGGTAAATATTGATCACACATACCCCGACAGTCAAGTGAGCAGTATATCAACATGTCTTCTAAGGTTTGAATAGTTCGTTCTGATTGTCCATCTGTTTGAGGGTGGTAGGCAGTGCTTAAATGAAGTTCAGTATCCAAGGCTTTCTAAAGACTTTTCCAGAATCTTGAAGTTAAACGGGGATCACGATCAGAAACAATCGATAGAGGTACTCCATGAAGTCTCACAACTTCATTAATATATAGTCTTGGTAGACGTTCCAGTGGTATATCTTCTCTTATAGCAATAAAATGTGCTGACTTCGTAAGACGATCAACAATAACCCATATTTCATCATTCCTTTTAGGAGTCTTTGGTAGCCCCATGACAAATTCCATCGTAATATTATACCATTTCCACTCTGGTATGAGAAGGGGTTTCAATACTCCACCAGGCTGTTGCCTTCCAGCTTTCACTTGTTGACAAACCATACATCTTGACACAAAATCAGCAATCTCCCTCTTCATGTTGTCCCCCCAAAAATGTTCCTTCAAATCTCTATACATTTTGGTGATCCCAAGGTGTATATAAAAATTGGAACTATGAGCATAATCCAACAATTCCCTTTTTAGATTAGGTATATCAGGAACACAAAGCCTCTTCCCAAATTTCAAAATCATTTCTTCATACACAAAGTCTCTCAATCTCCCATCATTCATAGCTTTAATCTTCTTTTGAAATTCTTCATCATCGGTCTGAGAACTCTTAATCCTTTCTAGTAAAGATGGTTTGGTGACCATTTGAAAAATAATTTATGTTTCACCTTCCCTGGTTATTCCCATGTCCATTTTCACTAGATCCATGAAAATTGGATCCCTTTCAATTCTCATATTGTTCAAAACTCCATGATCTTTTCTGCTCAAAGAATCTTCCACCTTGTTTGCTATCCCCAGGTGGTAGTGTGTCATACAATCATAATCCGTGAGTAATTTAAGCCATCTTCTTTTCATCATGTTGAGTTCTTTTTGTGAGAAAATATACTTCAAACTCTTGTGATCAGTATAAATCTCACATTTTTCACCATAGAGGTAGTGCCTCCATATCTTCAAAGAAAATATCACCGCTGCTAACTCGAGATCATGTGTAGGATAGTTTTGCTCATGAATTTTCAACTGTAATGATGCATAGGCAATAACCCTATCATTCTGTATAAGGAAACAACCAAGTCCTTTCTTCGATGCATCACTATAAATAATAAAACCATCATTCCCCGATGGTAGAGTCAATATAAGGGCATTGACTAATCTTCTCTTCAGTTCTTAAAAACATTCTTCACACTATTTTTTCCAAAAAAATTAACCCCTTTACGTGTGAGCTTCGTTAATGGGTTATCCAATCGGGCAAAATTCTGGACGAAACGTCGATAATAACCTACCAAACCAATAAAACTGCGTACCTCATTTATACTAATAGGTGTTGGCCATTCATGGATTGCCTTGGTCTTAGAAGGATCAACTGAGATTTCATATTTAGAGACAATATGGCCAAGAAAATAAATCTCATGAAGCAAGAATTCACACTTGCTAAACTTTCAATATAATTCATGTATTCTCAGAGTCTTCAGTATAACGCGAAAGTGATTTTCATGATCATCGTAGATTTTAGAGTATACCAAGATATCTTCAATAAATACCACCACAAATTCATCGAGATATTTCTTGAAAACTCTATTCATCAGATCCATTAATACAAAGGGTTCATTAGTCAATCCAAAGGGCATTACAGTAAACTCGTAATGCCCATACTTGGTTCGAAATGCTGTCTTCAGAATGTCTTCCTTTTTTACACACAACTGATGGTATCCAGATCGATGGTCAATCTTTGAAAAGTATTGAGCTCCATGAATTTGGTCAAATAAATCATCAATGAGAGGTAGGGGATACTTGTTCTTTATTGTTATGGAATTGATATCCCTATAGTCAATACACAACCTCATAGATCCATCTTTCTTTTTAACAAAAAGAACAGGGGCTCCCCATGGAGAAACCCTAGGGAGAATAAATCCCTTATTACTCAATTCCTCTAGTAGTTTATTTAGTTCAACTAATTCTACAGTGGCCATTCTATAAGGGATCTTAGATATAGGCCTTGATCCAGGAATTAAATCAATGGAAAACTTAACTTCTCGTTCTGGAGGATGTCCAGGTAAATCTTCTGAAAATACATCTATATATTCTTTCACAACAGGTACATCCTCTATTTAAACATTCCTCTCCTCACCCACAGTCATTTCATTTTCTTCCTCTCCAATAATTGAATTTAGTTGAGCTACTGGGGCTGGATCTAGATAAGAATTAGGTGGTGATGATTCTGCTCTAAAGATAAGGTGTTCCTTATCATCATCATCAAAAATCGTAACCTCCTTCTTCTTACAATAAATATTCGCATCATAGTCTGAAAGAAAATACATACCGAGGATTATATCAAACTCAATCATAGGTATGCCGATGAGATTAGCGGATAAAGAACATTTATGTGCTCTAATGGGGACTGATTCACAAAACTTTGTTGCAATGATACTTCCCTTAAGAGTTTTAACTAACAACTCCCTTGTTAAATCAAATTGGAAATATCTAATTTTCTTAGCAAACTGGGAAGATATGAAACAATGTGATGATCCAGAATCAAATAATGAATTTGCTAAAAATGAGGAAACCATTAAATTACCTGCCACCACATCTTTTGGAGCTTCTACCTCAGCACTAGTGATATCATAAGCTTGGCTTTGATCTCTTAGCCTTTTCTGAGGTAAGTTCCCCTGACGATTAGGACATTCATTTGCATAATGTCCCATAACCCTAAAATTTTAGCATTGAACATTGGTGGCTTCCTTCTTCCCTTTGCATTCATGATCTTGTTGGCCTTTTTCACCACACTTGTAACAGACACCCATTCCCTTCAAGCAAGTATCAGGGTGTTTCTTCCCACATTTACCACAGGATGGATATTCAACCTTTCCCTTCTTCCCCTTATTTCCATTCTCAGATTGATCAGAATATCTCTTCTTCTCTTGCTTTGATTTAAATTCATAAGACTTAGATAATTCCATTTCTGTTTTGATAGCACATGAGACAATGTCTTCATACGATGAGAAGGATTGTGAGACTAATGCTCGACGGAGAAATGGTTTTAACCCATAAAAGAAATGATCAATATTACTTCTTGGGTTACGTATATAATCTCTATCATACCTTTCTATCCTTGTAAAGTTAGCCTCATACTTTGCAACATTCTCATCCTCCTTTTGTCTCAGACTTAGAAATTGCCTTTCCATATCTGCTCGATGGTCATGAGGAAAGTATTTTTCTAAAAATAGATCTTTGAACTCCCTCCATTCCATATTTGATACTTCATCATCTTCCTTCGTGTTTTGAATCAATGACCACCATTGATCAGCATCTCTAGTGAGGCGGTAAACTGCTATGATAACTTTTTCCCTTTCACTACTCCCTAAAGAAAGAAATAGGTTCTCTAGGGAACTTATCCATTTCTCATCTACTAAGGGATTTGTACTCCCATTGAACGTTGGTGGTTTTTTCCTCCGGAAGCGATCCAACATTGATCCTCCACGCTGTGGATCAGGGTGCTCCATACGGGTAAGGTTATTATTAATAACTTGAGTGAGTTGTCCCAGTATGGTGATTAGCTGATCGGCACCAGTTGCATCACCAGATCCACTATAATTATCTTGAGTAAGAGGGAAATCCCTACATGGAGTGTGTGTATTGATACGGTTTCCATTTCTTCCACTAGGAGCCATTTCTAAACAATGGCATAAACTAGATCAGTTTATGAATCAAAATACATAATCCCATACTTATAAAACACTTAACATAAATTGAACTATTTATGGATATAATCAATAATCACAAAAAATGTTTTCTTTGAGGAAGTATATACTCATAAACCCTTTATAATTATTTATAAAGAAAATGAGAGTTATCCTAATCATATCCCCCGGGAGTGTCGTAACCAAGAGTGCAGCAAGGCACATTGTCGTGCACCAGTTCCCGTTCGAGTCTAGCTCAAAGCGGTGTTTTCGGGTTTTACCCCTAGGTACATCTGTGCCAGAGCCGCCTCTACCTGTTCATATCCAGACAGGGATGTATTGCTCAGAAAACTCACAAAATCTCTACAATACCAAAATTCTAGGAAGTTCTTCTATACTAATCCTCAAAGTCCATCTTAGGTCTATGTGATCTAATCAGAGTTTATCTAAATCTAGCTTCCAAGGTTTGTACTAAACTTCCTCTGATACTAACTGTAACGCCCCGACCCTAGTTACCCAGATTCAGTGCATTATTACATAACATTGGAATGATCACAAGAAAGATCAAATCTCGAAAGACCGATTGGTTTAGTATCCTTGGAAACACTAGATATATTCATAATGTTTTACATTACATCATGAAGTGAAAAACTACTACAACAACATATTGTCTCCATAATCCACACTATTATCCCCTCATAATATCCCTGCAGGTCATTCATAATTTACTTCTTCACATCCTGGGAAAAATAAAACATAGAAAAGGGGTGAGCTCAAATGCCCAGTAAGGATAACAATATAGCAGAAACTTTCATAAATAAGAATAAACATTTAAGGTAGTGTATAACTAAAACAAAAGCCTTTTAAACTTGAACTTCAACATAGTATGGAAAAAATAAAATTAAATAATGCCATTTACTTATTCACATGGATATTCTACTAATCGAATAATCACATGCAATATCAATAACCACTTTCATAATGATGGAATGCATAATACCAGACTTTCATAACCACATAGCCAAGGGCTCGTGCCAAGACTACAAATAAGATTTTTTCAAGGCCTTGTGCCAAGAAACTAGTTTTTCTCATGAGACCTACCGATGCATCGAGGAGCTATAGCGGGCTCCACCCGTCACATATTATGTCAAATTCATTCCCATATGAAAAAGTTTAAACATAACATAAACATTCGTATTAAAACTAGCATACGAAATGTAAATACTTCATCCATAAACCATGAATGGTATAAAAACAACACATCCACAGTCAAACATATCACAAAACCTTCAATACAATATAGAAGTTTTGTTTCATAATAAATGAACTTCAAATAAGCATAAAATCTATCAAAGGATGTTGACATAGATGAAATCAAAACTGTTTATAGAGAAATATCTCTTTTTATTTTGAAATCATTTAAGAGTCATATATTTCTAAAATAAAACATTTTCTTTGAAAATATTCTTATAAGATTGTAAGGTAACATTCAAAGATTTTATAATGGCGGAAAATAGCCACACCCGCCGTATAAGTTAAAAAAACATTCTTACCTTAATTCTGTCGAAAAGGTTAAAAAGCACCTTGTTTGGAAAACGACGAAAATATTCCTTTATAAACCTCTTATAAAAATTCAAACAAGGGTATAAATGACTTTAACCCATATTCTTGTAAATAGTAAAAATGTTTTTAAATACATTTTTAAGAAACATGGATGTGGATGATAAATAGATCCCAGTAGATTATTACGTATAAACAACCACGGATAATAAAGAGATTGTAAAATAACCCTTACCTTGTACTTTTCCTTGGTTGGGGTAGGTTAACCTCCTGTATAATGGTGAAATAATTGTTATTAAATTATACAAGAATATGATATCATATATGATCTTTTAACATTCATTTGTTAATAATATCTTAGTATTATCGCCGTTTCGTGCGTTAACTTATTCGTTTTCTTTGATACGTTTTGTTACGTAAGCCATGTTTATTATGGATAGGATGTATCTTATTCATATCCAGAATGATATCAAGTCCTTAAATATTATTTTTAAATCGTCAAATGATAATTATAATTGAATGGATATGATGGAGAGTGAATCTCATCGCATTCGTGGAGACGGTAGTCTGTACGTACGCACGAGCGACAATATCATTATTTTGATATTAAAATAATATATAATTGGATGGTATAACATATATACAGAATCATTATCATGTTATATTTATTATTTACATGAGTTCAACTTCATTATTATACCCATCCAAATAATAATTTATTGAATAACAATTACACCACGATGTGGAGACGGTAAGCCGTACGTACGCACGTATGGTGACATGTTATTCAAAGGATGGATAGAATACTGAATATGGTTGTACCATATTTATAGTAACATCACAGTATATATAAGATACTAGAGTTATTATTTTATAATGGTAATAACAAAGAAGGAAGAAGTGGAAGAAGAAATGAATTTGAAAAAGGGTGGTGAAAACATTACATCTTCTTCAAGTTTTCCCTTTTGATTTGATCAAAAGGGCTCTTAGGTTGGCTTTCTGACTAAATTAAGGCCTCTAGGATGAAGTGACGGATATTGAGAGAGTATTTGGGCAGAGGTTTTCCAAGCCAAAAGTCTTTGAAGGTGTGAGTTAATGAGAAGGGAGAGTGCCCTTTTATAAAAGGGGTGAGGGGCACCCTTGGAAAAGCTAGAAATATTATTTTATAATAAATTCCGATTCGGTCTCTAATGGCTCCAAAGTGGATTATTTAGAGGTTAAGGTGGGGATAGGTCGGAAAACACTCAACCAATATAATTTAGACAGTTTTGGGTCATTATATTGACCTTATCTTTAAGTATTAACTCTTAGTTAATTAGTTTCACTTTTACAATGTCTCTTTGTATTTTTATATTATATGGTTAATAAACTTACTATATACATCCAAGAGACCCCAAATTGGTCCATTAATAATACAACTATCATGATTTAAGTCTCTTGGAAGAACGTTAGTTTTTTAAGAATTTAATATCAATTAACAATATAATATTGTTTTTAAAAACTCTTTTATGTCAATTTTGACACTATTCAATATTTGATTTTTGTAAAACTCATAACAGAATTATTACTTATAAAACAGTTAATTATATCATTACTAACATGTCATATTAACCTAGAAAATTATTATAATTCATTAAAAGTCTCAAATAATAGTTATTTGGGTATTTATAATATCAATTATTTTAATTTTTTACTATTATGGTAATTCATGCATCATCATTATGTCATAAATAAATTACATTATTTAATATCTAAAAATTATAAATAAAATATCATTATGTATGAAATATTATTATCTTTCTAATAAATATTTAAAATCGAATTTATCTTATGTATAACCCTGTATTAAATATGTTTTAGTAAATAAACATTGATTTTAACTCTTTTAACTCTTCTTTGAATTAAATAATAATAAATGTCCTAATCTAATCCAAGTGGACCTAAATGATAATATTTTATTCCTAAGGTTGTTTTTGGTCGATATACACTTTGACAATATAATTAGGACATGTTTTAGGGTAATATTAATATCATTTTTCCCTTAATTACCCTATTTACTTTTAACCGTGGTAAATAAAAGTAAAAAGTTACTATTCACCAAAAATTATTTTCATCTCATTGAACCACATTTTACTCCTTGATATTAACCGTGTCTCTTTTATTTTTAAAATCCAATCACAGAAGTGGTAAAATAAAGTTTTATGAAAAATTTAGTTTTTTAACTACCACTTAGTAGTTTCACTATTCATCAAAAATTGTTGTTTTTCAGAACAATGCCAAAATTTCACCCTAAGCTATAATTGATATTCCGAATTCAAAAATGATGTCTATTTTACAAAATTCCAAACATAAGAGTTGAATTAATTAATTTTATAATTAATTCCCGTTGTCACAACAAATAACGTGTTTTTAAGAAACAATATATATCAAAAGATTGACAATTGTCTATGTCCAATTTCAAACTGAATTTAATTATAATTAAAACCATTGGATACAATGGTAAAAATAAATTCTAATTATACTTTAAAACCACTAAATGATATAATTTATCACTATAAATTATTTTGATTAAAAAAAGTTGTTTTTAAGTATTTTTCACTATTTATAAAAATTGGACATTCTCGGAAAAATACCAAAAATTCAACTTTGGATAATTTCAATATTATGAATCCAAAAATGAAGTCCATTTTGAAATATAAAATATTTATATTTTCAAAAAGTAGGTATTACTATTCATAATGACTAGTTTGACCGGTTTTGGTGTGTTTTAGAACTCAATATTGCGTATAACACATGCTATTACATTATTCAAAGGGAAACGTACCGTAGAAGCTTAGGGTGTTACATTATCTTATGTGTAACCCTATATTAAAAATGGTCTCGTAAATATACTTTGAATTTAACACTTTTAACTCTTCTATAATTAAAATAATAATAAATGTCTTAATCTAATCCAAGTGGACCTAAAGGATCATATTTTATTACTAAGGTTATTTTTGCTCGAAATACACTTATCCATTAGAATTTTTACATCTGTAAAGGTAATTATAATATCATTTTTTCCTTTAATTACAGTATTAACTTTTAACCGTGGTAAATAAAATCAAAAGGTAATATTCACTAAAAATTATTTTCATATTATTGAACCACATTTTACTTATTGATATCAACCGTGTCTCTTGAATTTTTGAAATTAAACTCATAGAGTCAATAAAATTATATTTTATGCAAATTTTCAAATGCTCCTAGAAAGTGGTTAAAAGACGGTAAAAAGTTCAACAAAAATTTATACATCTAATTTTATTATAAAATTAATCCAATGAATTACATTGAAATTATATTGGTATTATATATCTATTTTGAATTAAAATAAATTTAAATAAAAAAATAATTATCTAAATAAAAATTCGGTTTTATACAATATTGCTGTGTTTTTCACTTTTCAAAAAAAATTGAATGTTTTCAGAAAAATACCAAAAATTCACCCTAAGATAAATTTGATATTCCAAATTCAAAAATGAATTTTATTTTACCCAATTTATAACATTGAACTTTCATTCATTAATTTAAAATTAATTCTTGTTTGTCAAAACCAGAAAGCAGGTTTTTAAAAAGTAAAACTTATCAAAAATTGACATGTGTTTATTTCAAATTTAAATGTGAAATGACTTATAATGACCAAATTTGTATTAAATGAAAAAAAATATAATCTAATTATATTTAAAAACCATTCAAATGCATAATTTAACAATATAAAATATTTTGATTAAAAAAGTTGTTTTCAATTAAAACATTGAATTTTCACTGTTCATCAAAATATTAAAGTTACAGAAAAGTACCAAAATTTTATCCAAAAAATTTTTGTATGTCCCTTTTATAAAGAAGAATTTAATTTCATTAAACTAAATATAAAAAGTGACAAATATTGGTTTTAAAAAGGTTTCTCCATTAAAACGAAGTAAAATTGCATTTTTTTAAAAATACTTCTGCTATCTGAAAAAAAAATGAGTTGGTTGATATATTATGTCTAAGAAACACATAATATGTATCTTAAAATTATATAGAGTATATGAGATTCAAAATTCAATTAATACTATTCATAACTACTTTTTGAACGGCTAGTTTGGTGCACTCGAACTCGGTGTTTTGTGTCATGTAAGCTATTGAATTACATTAGTGAGATAACATACTATGAAATATTGGGGTGTTACATCTAGTGATTCATACCTATTTTGGATCGGTGAGGATTCATAAAAATCATTGAAATTCAAGGATGGTCTCAGATATTCCATTTGGTCGAAAGCAAATGCCTTCGTGGTGACTACTATATCTATGATAGTGAATCAAGTGTTGATTACAGAGTGTAACCTAAGGGAATCTAGAGTTGTGATCTAGAGCGTATAGGAACATAGGATGGGTAATCATCAATTGGTGGTAGGAAGCATCATATGGAGCTTCCATGTAGAGATACTAGAAGTTAAAACATCTATTCATGTAACAAGATGAGGAGTTATGAGTGCAGTAGGCTAGGACTTACACGGCCACATTGTTTGAGGGATCCAGTCAAGTATCGATCTTGCAGCTAGATGGGGCATCTACAATGCTTCAGCAGAACATTTCCCTAGTAGACAGTGAGATAGAGTCTGCACCTACTCCACATTTAGGATAAAGGTCATAAGCTTCTCACTAGACATGGATTTGTGGTATAGGAGGCCAATCAGGATATGGTGGTGGTCTTGGTCATGGTAGCTAGAACCCAGGTTCACCACAATAATAGGGTGGATCAACTCAGGGTAGGCAAGTAGTGTCATATGGTCATGGTACATGCTCGTCATATGCAGTGCAACAAACCCATTAGGAGCTGTATCTTAGACATTCTACTATTATAGGTACTATTCTAGTAGCCTTTGTTTTAGCTTCTATACTTCTTTTATATAGGGGCTTCACGTAGATTTATATTTTTCCCTGTTGTGGATATCCTTAGACTATATATTTATACTTTTAATGGAATTATGACACTAGAAACACTATTAGGGATCATGATGGAAGGTACAAATCAGTTCATAGAGTTCCCCCATAAGGTTGTAGGGTTTCAATTCTTATGGGACCTTTAGGTTCTCATGATGGCAGGCTCTGATTTCATTCATGGGATGGAATGGTTGGTTCCTTTTCATGACTTCATAGATTAATATCACCTTAGAGTTATATTTACATCACTAGAGGGTGGATAATTCATTCAAAAAGGTTAATGGGATGTCCAGGAGAGCTGATATGGAGATGAGTATCACAGGCTTGTCAGATTGATATCCCAGATTGTGAGTTAATATATGGACGATTAGGAAAGATGTCAGGTTGATTTTCCTCTAGTGGTTGATTGTTTCAAGGAATTCTTCCCAAATGACTTCTTAGGATTACCTCTGGTGAGATGGGTATGTTTCTCTATCAAGCTAGGGTAGGGAGCTACACTTGTATCTATTCCTCCTTACAAGATTGCAATGATAGAGTTACAAGAGCTCAATAGGTAGCTAAAGGATTCCAGGGAAAAGTGTTTCGTCTGACCCAATACTCCTCTTTGGGGTTTTTCAGTCCTTTTTGAGAGAAATGAGGATGATACCCTTAGGCTATGTGTGGATTACCTGAAATTGAACTACTTGATGGTTAACAACTGGTATCCTCTATCGCGGATAGACGCCCTCTTCGACCAGCTCCATGGAGCTACGGTCATCTCCAATATTGATTTGAAATCATGTTACCATCAGGTTCATGTTAGACCATCAAACATGCCTCACCCAACAATGATGAGTAGTTACGATCTATATGTGTATTCAGTGAAGTTGTTTGGTCTCACGAATGCTCTAATAGTCTTCATTGAACTGATGAACCGAGTGTTCCATCTTTACCTAAATGTTTTTTTTGTCGTGGTTTTCATGGATGATATATTGGATTATTCCTAAAATTAACATGACCATGCCAAACATCTTGAGATCATTTTGAATACACTAATATAGAATTAGTTATATTCTTAGTTCATAAATTTTCAATTCTATATGGATTATACTCACTTCTGTGGTCACGTCATTTCAGAGACAGAATTATCATTCGACCTAGGGAAGGTGAGAGTGACAGTTACCATGGAGAAGCCCATGAAAATATTTTAGGAATAGAGTTTCTTAGGGATGGATCGTTACTACAGGCATATCATACATGACTTCCCATGCTTAGAAGCATTTTTGACAGCCTTAGCTAACAAGGGTGTGAAGTATGTATGGTCTTATTCTCACTAAATGAAATTTTTAGAGTTGAAAGGGAGATTGAAATTAGCCCTGATACTGATTCTTCCAGATCCAGGAATAAGTTACACTATTTACAATGATGCATCAGGTATCTGGCTGGGAGAAATTATTACACCTGGGGATCAATTTGACATCTATGAGTCTTTCTAGTTGAGGCTAAAAAAGAGGAATTATCTGACACAAGATATTGAGTTAGCTACAGTTGTTCACGCATTGTGATGTTGGATACATTACTTATAGCTACAGTTGTTCACACATTGCTTACACTCTTGGTCTTGGTAATGTAGTGGTTGATTTACTGAGCAGGAGGACTCAGATACTGTCCATTCAGTAAGCCAGTAACGAGTGACATCTTATGGATTTTTTCATTGAGATACACTTGGATAATAACAATAGTCAGGGGAAGATTTTCATTTCATTTTTATCTGTAACTGCAAAATTGGTTGATAGGGTGAGGCTGAGGTGGCGATCAGATTCTGAATTCCTAGTTCTACAAGAGATTGTGGTAGGTGAGGACCCTCCTCCTAGTTGGAATATATATGAGGATGAGATCCTTCGAATATATGTTCGTGTATGGTTCACTTTAGACATGTGTGAAGAGATGAGGTTGGATTTTCATGCTTCATCTTGGTAAGTTCATCCGGGTTTCAATAAGATGTATGAAGATTTTCATCATTGGTATTGGTGACTTGGAGTGAAAAGAGATGTAGCTGGTTTTTTCATGAGATGTTCCACCTATCAGTAGCTTCAAGAGGAACACCAGCCCCCACCCAGACATTTACGGAATATCCCCATTCCCATGGTGAAATATAATGACATTTTTATGCATTTTGTGAAACGTTTAATAAGGTATTCTCAAGGTAATGATGTTGTATGGGTTGTTGTTCACTAGCTCATGATGGCCACTCATTTCATACTGATCAAAGAAACCTTCTATGTTAATGAGAATGGGAGTTTTTATATTCTCGATATTGTAAGACTATAGGGGGTCCCACATTCTATCATCTCATATAGGGATTCCTGGTTTAGTTCTTGATTCTAGAAAGGGATATAGAGGGCACTAGGTAATCATGTGATTTTGTGCATGACATACCAGCACAAGACAAATTGTTAGTCACAGTGTATAGTACAGGTTCTTGAGGACATGTTGCCGGAATGCATCCTGGATTTCAGGGGCTCATGGGAGAGGCATATACCCCTTGTGGAGTTCACCTACAACAATTTCTTTCAAGAAACTATTAAGATGGTGACATATGAGGATTTTTACAGCAGGCCATGCCAATCAACCCTGTGTTAGCTTGAGGCAGGAGTGCAGCTATGTTGGGACCTCTCTTTATCTAGGAGTCTACAGAACAGGTTCAGCTAATTCAGAATGGGATGGATACTACGCAGTATCATTAGAAATAATACACTGATCACTGTAAGTGAACTCTAGAGTTTGAGGTCAGGTATTGGTTTTTTCTTATGTGTTACACTATGGCTGGTACACAACAGGATCAGGAGATAGGGTAATATTTCACTGAGGTATGTTGGTTATTTTGAGATTCTAGGGAGAGTCGGGCCGATGTACATTCAGTTGTAGTTACCATTTATGTATTGGGATATGCATGGTGTCTTCCGTGTTTTTTAGCTACGAAACTTCAATTCAAACCCATCTCATGATTTTTATCCTTTGGATTTTGAGTTATAGGTATATGTATCCTTTTAGGAGCTTCCTATAAGAATGGTCGATCACAGCACAAAGGCTCTCTAAGGATGGTCCATTATTTTAGTATGGGTGTTATGGAAACACTACTGTGTATAGGAAAAGAACAGGGATAGGGAGGCTAATATATAATCATAGTGTCTTGAATTTTACTTAGATCATGCTTAGCCACCCTTAGAAGGGAAATTTGGAAACGAATTACTTTAAGGGTGACTTTTTAAGAACATGGTTCTTCTATGAGGTAATTTTTTTTCATTTTCTTCAATTATTAGTTTAATTAATTAAATATGCCCTAATGTGAGTTCTTGTTGAGGTCACAGTGGTCTCAAAGGTGTTCGGGGTAGTTCTAGAGATCTTAACCCATGTTTTGGGTGAAAATAAGAGGCTGTATGGTTTAATAAATTGTGTAGGTTGAGTTTTATAACTATACGGATATGTAACACCCCATTATTTCATAGTAAGTTATTTTCTTTAAAATAATTCAATATCTTGCGCTACACGCAACATCGAGTTCTAGCGCACCACGACTTACCAAACTAGACGTTCAAAAAAGCCATTATGAATAGTATTAACTGAATTTTGAATTTTATATACTCCAAATAATTTTAGAATCCATATTATGTGTTTCTTAGACATAATATAAGAACAAATTATTTTTTTTTAGATAAAAGAAGTATTTTTCAAAAAATGAAAATTTTCCACCTTTTTATGGAAAACCCTTTTAAAACAAATATTTGACACTTTTATATATTAAATTTAATGAAATTAAATTCCTCTTTTGAATCAAGAAATAAAAATTTATTTTGGATATATTTTTGGTACTTTTCTGATAACTTTCATATTTTGATGAATACTGAAAAATACAAAATTTTAACTGAAAACAACTTTTTTAATCGAAATAATATATAGTGTTAAATTATTCATTTGAATGGTTTTAAATTATAATTAGATTATATTTTTATCATTTATTACAATTTTTTTAATTATAAGTAATTTTACGTTTAAATTTGACATAAACACATATCATTCTTTTGATAGTTTTTACTTTTTAAAAAACCCACTTTTTGGTCTTGACAATGAGAATTAATTTTAAATTAATTAATGAAAATTCTATGTTTTTAATTTGGTAAAATAGAATTAATTTTTGAATTTTTAATATCAAAATTATTTTATGGTGAATTTTTGGTATTTTTCTGAAAACATTCAATTTTTTGATGAATAGTGAAAAACACTATGTTATTGTTTAAAACTGATATTTTTAAATAACAATTTATTTAATTTATTTTAAGTCAATATATATATATATAATACCTATATATGTTCAATTTAATTCATTAGGGTCATTTTATAATAAGTTTAGATATAAAAAATTTTATAGTACTTTTTACTGTCTTTTACCCACATTCTAGGAGCATTTGAAAATTGGCATAAAACATAATTTTACTACTTCTGTGAGTTTATTTTCAAAAATCATAGATATACGGTTAACATTAGTAAGTAAAATTTTCTTCAAAAATACGAAATTAATTTTTGGTGAATAGTAACTTTTGACTTTTATTTACCATAGTTATAAGTAAATAGGGTAATTACAGGTAAAAATGATATTATAATGAACATAACACATATCATAATTCTATTTGATAGGTGGAATTAAATCAAAAACAACTGTAGGAATAAAATATTATCCTATTTGGTCCACTTGGTTTAGATTATGACTTTTATTATTATTTTATTTAAAGAAGAGTTAAAAGTGTTAAATTCAATGTTTAATAACTAAACTATTGTTAATATAGGGTTACACATAAGATAAATTAAACTATAAATATTAATTATAAATATAAAAATATTTCCTATATAATGGTGTTTTATTTATAATGTTTAGACAATAAATAAGTAAATTTATTTTTGACACAATGATGATGCAGTAATTACCTTATTAATGATATATTTAAATAATTGATATTATAAATATCCAAATGAATGTATATTGAGACTTATATTGAATTAAACTAATTTTATATATTAATATTAAATTTTAGGGTTGATTAAATAAATTTTATTTGAAGTGATAAAGTTTTTATGGCTTTCAAAAAAATCATATACTAAATAATATCAAAATTGACAAAATTGAGTTTTTAAAACAAATACAATATAATTTATTGATATAATATTAATAAAAATATAAGGTTCAGCCAAAGGACTTAGATAAGGTTATATATATTAATAATTAACTACTTGGGGTTCTATTTTCTTGTTATAGTAGGTTTATTAACCATATAATAAAAAAATACAAAGAGACATGGTAAATGAAAAACTATTTATTATGTGATGCCATTTGATATATATCATTAAGATTCTCTTTATATTCATAGAATTATGTGATTCATTTGGTATTTATTAACCTTTTCTCTTATGACTCAATTGATTACAACATGGTAAGGGGTTTTCATCTCACTTCTTATTTCTTTGAGATTCATCCTATATTTCCACTATTTCATTTTGTGTTGTGTATGTACTTCCCATGATTGTATTACTTATGTAATATAATTTAATATATGGGTATTTACATCTTCATTGTATGATCCTTCTTTCATGGGGTGTATGTCTCGTAAGTCACCAAATCTGTTAGGGAATTACAAATTTTGATTTCCACTCATTGGGTTTTTCGCGAACTTCAATGATTATTTTACTCCAAGATTTATTTGTCAAATAACTATTTATTTATTTATGTAGTAATTTCCACTCCCCTTTCTATGGTTATTCTTTCGATACACATAATCACTTCATCGATAAATTCTCAATTCATCGATATGAACTTGAAAAGAGTAATCTTAACTCAATTTTCATTCATTAATTTAAACATCAAAGTCATTGGTGTGGTTGTTACAAGAATATGTCTGAATTTCCTCTGATTTTTTTACACTGAATATCCAATCATACATAGTGTATTTATATTTTTCACACATAATTATATCATTGATTTATCCTTAACGTAAGGATGTGATCTTTATAAGGGATTTCATCTCAACTTACATTCCATTAAGACTTCTTTGTTGTTATGCACCAATTCACATTTATTGGGTGTATATACTATACTTTGACATAATATATCATGAATCCCATTATTCTAATGATATTATTAAGTTTTTATTACCTAAATTATTTTTAGTAAAGTTTCTCTCATTTGTTTGGGAACTCTAACTTTTAAAATTTTATTCTTCTAAATATTTCCCATTAATATCCATATTTTAAAAATGGTTTTAAGGATTTATATATATGCAAATTAATATTTTAAAATTAATTTTTTTTTATAGTTTCAGTGTTTTATGGGACACATTGATTAAAAATCTATTTTAAATAGATTCTTTATAAATAGTACTACTTTTAAATGTTTTTAAGAAAAAGTGGCATATTTCTATCAAATAGTTTTGATGATTTTTTTTCATATACGTCAATATCCTTCATTATTCTCGATTGAGGTTAATTATTTATAATACAATCTTCAATATTGTATTGAATTATTTATGTTTTACTGTGCATTTCTATTTTTATAACATTTATGTTTTATGGATAAAGTATTTATATTTCATATGATATTTTTAATATGAATGTTTAGATTATGACTAACCCTTTCATATGAGAAATGCATTGGACATAGTAAGTGATAGGTGGATCCCACTTAAGCTTCTCGATGCATCGGTAGGTATCATGAGACAAACTAGTGTCTTGGCACAAGGCCTTGATAAAATCTTATTTGTAGTCTTCGCACAAGGCCTTGACTATGTGGTTATGAAGCCTAGCATTATGAATTTCATCATTATGAAATTAACTATTGATATTATATGCGATTATTAGACTAGTAGAATATCCATGTGAATAAAAAATGGGATTATTTGATTTATCTTTTCCATATTATACTGAATTTTAAGTTTAAAAGGCTTGTGTTCTAGTCTTATACATTTCCCTAAATTTTTATTATTATTTATGACACTTTCTGCTATATTTTTATCCTTACTGAGAATCTGAGCTCACCCCTTTCTTATGTTTTTTTCCAGGATTCAAAGATGTTTATCATGATTAAAATTAAAGAAAAGCCTAAGGGATATAAGATATTTCAAAGGGAACTCAATGTTGTTTTTTAATTTCATTATGTAATGTAAAACTTATGAATGTATCTAGTAATTCCAAGGCTACTAAACTGACCAGTCTTTTGAAACCTGATTCCTTGTATCATTCCAATATTAAATAATAATGCCCTAATTCCGGGTAACTAGGGATGGGGTGTTACAAGCTAGGTATTCATTTTTATCAGACTTTGAAATATGGATTTATCATGGTTTTTGGATGGTTTATAAACAATTTGGGTAACCATGTGCTATGACCTAGGACTATATAAATTCTTTCATGATTTCCACATGGTTTTTTATACCATGCAGGTAAACCGTATGGCCCTATCAATTTATGAATTTTAAGAATTGTTAATTAAATTAAGATTATTTTTATACCCAAGGTTAGGTTCTTTTCACCCCTCATATAGCATATCACCCTTTGGGAATCTCTCACCATCGACTATAGTATGATTTTAGATCTACTCCCCATATAGACAATTATTCAAACACAGTTAGTCTCCTTGGATCTGTAACGATATGACCTTAATTCAAATTTACACTTTCTTAATTATTTTGGCTATCAGCTACACTATTTGGATTTAGTCACATATTCCCTAATTTCTTTTTCATCTTCAATTATTCAGATTTTATCCAAAGTGGGAGGAATCAGAGCTTGATACTAGATTAGCTATCAATAACATACATAAGGTAGGTGGTCTTGTGCCTTTAAATAAATTTCAAGATGTTTATATATGTCGGGGTGTCACACACCCATTTCCTGGACGTCACATTAATTGAAATTGATACATATTGTTTCATATCATGGTTTAGGTAATTGAATAGGCATGTTTATGAATGTTATAAGTTTTATACCCTGAATAAGGACCACCCCAAGTGTGAGTTTCCTTGAATGGAATTTTATGGATTAATGCCTAGAAACACCTTTGAGGTGTGCCTTATCCCATTCATGGGTTGTTAAAAATAAAATTTGTTATAGATGGAATTTCAATGTCTTCATATTGTAATTGAATTGGTTAAAGTGATTAGTATGGTTGAGTTTCCCCTTTAACAATGTATTCCACTACCTATTTAAGCATGTTGGTCATGAATTTCCTTTCCCACGTGAGTAAATAGAAGTCTATGACTTGAATTAATGCAATTAGATTGAATTTATTTAATTAATTCTTTTCCAGTTGAGTTATATTATAATTAATCCACACGATAGATTTATAGTCTTGTAAGGATTGTTATATTAAAAATGTCCAAGTGATATTTGAATGGCCCTAGAGTTATGAGACCAAGTGATCTATGTTGAGACAAGGTTATGCAACTAATTGATTAAGAATAGAATGATCATTTTCTTAATATGCCCACACGAGTTAAATGATGTTAAATCCATATATTAGTTTGTTATGAATATGATGATTGTTATATGAATTTTTCCCACATGAGTTAAATGATGCTAATTCCATGTATTAGTTTATTGTGCACATGATTATTCTTATCTAAATTATGCCCATGTGAGTAAATGGAAGGCCAAGACCGTGAAGTTGGTGCTTACTTGTGTCACCCTTTTGTTGTGAGAGATATATTAAATGACATTGGTATTTACCTTGCTGTTCCAATTGAATTATATCAATGAAATAAAATTTGTTAAATAATAAATCATCTTGGGTGATACATGGATTCAAATTTTAGTGCCACGTACGGAATCACATGACTATTGTTCATTACACCATGATTGATACATGAATTCACCAGGGAATTCCACGGATGGACTCAATGGTAAATATGATATTTCCTGACCGTTACATGGATATAAATGACATATTCCATGGATATACTCATTGATAATTGTCTTATATTTTGAGTGATACTTAGAATCTAAATGGATTACCATGGATGGACTCAAAAGGCATTGATTATCTAGCATGAGTGATACTTGGGGTTTCCTTAGAAAACTGCCATGGGTGGAAATGCATGACATATAATTTATATTAAATGACTTATGATGTGGATCCAATCAAAAGCATAAACTTGGAGTTAGTTTTTTCTTGTATTATTTAGCTAACCCTATGAGGAATATGTTGTGCTTCCAGTTATGCAGGGGATGTCGGGCATGATTCAGATCTCGAGACATATAAATTACAGTGAAATTAAAATGGTAATTGAATGTAAATGAAAACAAATGCATGTACATTTTTTAATTTTGATTACATACTTTCTTAATACTTTTCTTATTGCATACTTCCAACTCTATATATTCACTGACTGGTTGGCACAGACATTAAGTGGTTTCCTACTTGGATTTAGTCTCACACCCTATTTAGGTCAAATTTTTGGACTCAAAATAGATTATATGATTGAAATAAATGTTAAGGGAAAGTACCCCCCTATAGGTACTTGATATGATGATTAAAATTAGGATAGTATGGGACTAAGACGAGGCATGCGATGCTTGGGGGATTATTTTTCTCTTTTTTACTTTTACTATATGGAATTTATATCTACCTCGTATTCCTATTTTGTTTTTTTATGAAAAACTTGTGACATGAATCATCATCCAATATATGATATGACTTTTGGATTCGTTTATACTGATATTCTTACACTATTTGAATCTAGTTTATGGTTTACTATCTCATCTACATGTATACGTTATTGATAAAATATTATACTACACTCTTTTAATGATGGAATAGTCTCCCCAAAGACTCACCTAGGCCCTTACTTCTAGTCGGAAACCTTTGGTGTTTAGGGGTATGCGCCTGAGGCCATGCAGCCCTCGAGGCTCGGGGCACCTTAAAATGGCATATGTCTCTGGTATGTTATAATACTGCATTTTTATTATATCAACTTGTTTTATACACTAGTGGATATGGATCATATTTGTGTCCCCATTAAATATGATTGGGGGATAAATTTCATGAGAGCATTCATAATTTTATTTCTAAATAACAAAAATTTATATGTGGACTTCGCTGATAGGGGGAGTTGTGGGTTATGTTTTTGATAATGTTATCAATTTCATCTTAAGAAATATGAGATTTTACCCCTTGTATAATGAGTTTTCCATCTAATTCCTTGAGTGAGATCAATTTTTTGTGTGTATGAACACACATATATATTATATATATTAATTTATAATGGACATGTGACATGAATATCCATAAAGATGAATAATATTTGATTTATTCATCGATCAGATCATTTTATACTCATAGAATCATGAATATATGAGTTTTCAATATAGAATTGATATAATCATTGTATGATTTTCATTTTATTTTTGAGTAATCGTAAAATATAGGAATTCATGTTTGTATATGAGGTAGATTGATGGACACATATATTGAGATACATATATATCATGGAAATCACACAAGTTCCTTTTATAGCTTCTGTATCATTGGCACTTTGTAACACCCCAAGACATTACAACATTTTCATTTTAGAAAAAAATGTAATATTGATTTTGTATTTATTTATAAGAAACATGATGTTAAGAACAATATAAACACATCACTAATATTATATTAATGTACACACTACACCATGTTGTCTTGTTTTACACACAATACCATGGTTCATCGATAGTTTTCATCATATGAAAGACAGAATTTCACCAAACTACAATATAGTATTAATATGATTATTTAATATGATAGTTATTCAATAGACATTGTAATGACAAGAATTAAAATAATTAACTCAAATTTTAAGATATTATTTACATATGATTATATAATTATTTGGTGTTCGAGATGATAATATAATATCTAATTGAATATAATAGAAATTTATTTAAAACAAAACAATTTTAAGCATCTAAAGGTGTTTTCTATTAATAAATTAAATTAAATAATACTAATGAATGATATTAATGAAATAAATAAATAAAATATTTAATATTTTTTATATTCATCCAATATATTTTATAGGAATAATATAAGTACAACACCAGTTTTATGCATAAAAACCTATCTATTTCAAAGGGTAGTTTGGCAGCTTTCTAATGGAGCACAAGTTTTAAATTAAAAAATTTCAAAAATTTTAAATTTTATTTGTAAAAATAAGCTTTATTTTTTAATCAGTATTTAAAATTTATTTCAGTGTTATTTTTTAATCTTTATGAGAAGTATTATTTTTTGATGAATAGTGAAAATGCAAAAATTAAATTAAAAACACTTTTCTAATATAATTTATTTATTATGTTAAATTATATATTAAATTTTTCTTAAGTAAAATTATATCAATTATATATAAATTAACACAAATTATTTCATTGTAATAAATTTCATATTGAAATTGGTTAAAAAAATATTTCATTCTGTTGGACATTTTTACTTTAAAAATCTACTTTCTTAACCTATTTGTTGGATTAAAATTAAATTAATTTATGCTAGTAATATGATTATAATTTTTGAAAAATAAATTATTTTTTTTTTATTATACTCATTTGTATTTTCTATTATGGAGAAAATAATTTTGGGAAAAAATATTGTTGAATACAATTGTAATTAATTACCCCAATTAAGGTAAAATTAAGCTTAACCGGGGACTAAAACATAATCCTAAGGGAAAAAATTACCTAACAAATTCCAATACATATTGGATGGTAATAGTTAGAACATATACTCTTTTTTAAAAAATTGAGTTCATTGTTGGAGGCACGTTATGAAGGCGATACCTCCAAATAGTGTTTACTTTTTAATATTTACAAGAATGTCACTCTTCATCCAGTATAAAAATACACTCACCTCTCCAACTAATTCACACATATAAATCCATTTTTTCATAAAAAACCTAAAAAATATCAAAACATCACTACCCTTATCATATAATCCTTAATTTTTTTAGAAAGCAACCCAATAGTGTTGTTTGGTGCAAAATAAAAAGGGTTTCTTGTATAAGATGTATCATTCTTTAACCATCACTTTTGTTTCTTTTCATTATCCACCCCTTAATTTTTTCTTATATATTGATTATATATTATACTCAATATGATAAATATACATATTTTTTTCTAATGGAATGAGATACACCTACACACACAATCATTAAATTGGATACACAATAATTGTTCATGTGTAAGGTGGACTACCGCCACATGAACGAATATTGTTTGTTCTTCCATTAAAAACTTTAAGTGTTATGAATATTGATAGATTAAAAGCTTATATATGATATATATATTATTTATAATGCCTTTATTCTTTTTTTAATTTCAATATAAGACATACCCTAATGATTCCCATTTTTTGGTAATATGATAACATCATTTGTGGATGTGTGGACTACTGCCTACTCCAAGTGATGTGATTCATTCACACTATACATAGAATTTTATTAAGGTTGGTTTTAATGAAATATATGAAATATATAAAATAAATATGATAATATAATTATAATAAACATATGTACCATTTAATTTTCCTTATTTTAATATGAAAATAAAATGGAAATATCATTCATGCGCATAACCTACTATCTCCATGAAGGATGTACTTCATTTCCTATCTAAAATTTTTACAGATTATCCTAAATACATATATAATAAATATATATGATATTTAAATCATATTTTACATCCTATAAATGATGAAATCATGATCTAAATTAGAAGAAAAAATATAAAGAGACTAAACATACTCAAAAAACATAAAAATTACCACCCAAAAGGATGATTATAATGATAGATTGTTAAAAACGATAATAAGATATTATAATAGGATCATATATGATATTATAAATTTGATTATGGTTTTTAATAGCAATTAACATGTTTTAAAACACTATACTATAGTCTAAAAGGCCACACAGCTAAAATGAAGCATAAGGTAATGGATTTATTCTCAATTTACATTCCATTAACATTTATTTGTTATTATAAACAAATTCACATTAATTTTTTTACATAATTCCACTACATAATTTAATATAATGATTAAATCATATTTTTTGGTAGTTTTAGTTTCAATTTGAACAATATATTCTAATGGGTTTAACATTAAAATTACAAAGTGGTGAATGTAATGTTTGTAATGTTAATATTTTTGTGATTTTTAACATTCTCTTCAAACTAACAATTCCTAATGATCATTTTTATTGTAAATTAAAAGTATCTAAAAATCCATATTATCATGAAATGGACAATATTATTTCAAAAATTGAATATTATTTTTACATATGGTGTTCACTTTGACATTTATTTGATAAATTAGTGAAAGTATTCATAAATCCATATCTTTTAATCAATATAAATATTTTATGATACATAATGTTGTTAATTAATTAAATTTATTACTCTATATATGAGGAATGATCTAAAAGTTCAATACATGGGTTTGGGACCGGTTACTAAAAACCCATCAATATATAGGTAGTCTCATGAGATGAAATTAATTAACCCAATAATATTTGTTTTCACCAAATATGTTTTTAACTATCTTGAGGAATGATCTTGACGGTAAAGGTATCATGTTCCTAGGAAAAATGAATTACAGTAATCAAGTATGTACTTTATTGATGATTCATTAACTATTTTATCCATGATTTTTTTTGAAACCATCTATGGAGTCACTCTTCCTATTAGTTTTTTTATTTAATGACATGTGTGTTCAATTATTTACGTTTCCATATTCATTATGTCTTATACAATTAAATAAATGGAATTTGTGCATAGTTATTCACATTTCTATGATAATTGTTATCATTATTTTATTATTTAATCCTTTGTACATTCCCTTGTTGATCACTTGAGATAAACCTTATTTTTTTCCTTTACCCAAGATATGAAGATTAAATTATAAGATAATATTTCAAGGATGTAGTTCATCTCATTTTATAATGTATTATATTGTGTTTTTCTATTTCACAAATTAATATAGATATCATGTATGTAATAGAGTTTTCCAAAACATCTATTTATTTTTTCCTTCAGTATTTGATTCTATGTATTCATACCAATTCATAATGTAAGGAACTAACTATGGGCTACTGAGGATCGGGGAGTTATAGTTGGTATCAATGAAAGTTTTGTAGAAACCTTGGAATCTAGATTTAGGTAAACATAGATTAAGGTGCATAACACTAAGGTATACATTGAGGATAATTATAGAAGGAAATAAAAAATAAACCATGTTTATGATTAAGAGATTATGCATGCATACAATTTACAAATTACTATAAGTATTTCAATAGTTTTGAGTCATAACATTATATTAAATAATTTTATGATGTAATTGATTATATTACATTTCTTAGAAATGGAAAATGGATGGGGGAATTTTATCAATACTCATGTCCAATGTAGAGGTTTACTTACAGATAACTCCAACATAAATGGTATCGGAATTGAGGATTTTTTGGACATATAGGGGTAGAATAATCAATGTATGACACATAGACTTTTCCGGATAGAGTAACGTATTCCAAAATGAGATTATAATATGAAGGATCACATTATGATATATAAGAACCTATCCATTAGTGGGACTACTAATATAATTATACCCATAAATTGGATTAAGTCTTTGTAGAAGATATTTATTGCATTGGGATGTGGTAAAGAGGAAAAGGTTATACATGTATACTATTGTCTCAAAGAATATATCAGTCAATGGTGATCATTGATCTATAATACTTGGGAGGGAGAAGATATAGAACTCATGTAATGGAAATATATTAAGGGTATGTTCTCTGCTAAATATTTCCCTAATGAGTAATAAATTAAGATTAAGATATTTTTCTTTTGCTTTTATAAAAATTAAGAAGAAAGTGTCATAGATTATGAATTCACCATTAAAAGATAATCTGGGTATTCTAAAGATAATATACACAACACATAATTCATGATTGACCTATTATTTTAAGGGAATAAGATAGTTTCTTGAAGGGAACTAGTCTTCCAACATTTTTAATCATATGATTAAATAGTTTTTTGTTCCATAAAAAAGGAAAATTAATTTTCTAGGATCAATATATTCATGTGGAACTAATATAATAAGAGGTTATCTGAACACCAAGAGAGTGATAATAAATCATAGATGAATATGAATATGTTTCCTCTGTGTGAGAACTATAGAATAAATCACCTTCTAAAATACATTAAAGAAATGGGAGTCTTTTATAAGTGTGGATAAATATTCCCTCTTGCTAATCAATGTAAAGGGAATAGGGAAAACATTACTATTAATTGTTACAACTATAAGGATGTGGGGAACTATAAAAAATAATTACCCATGATTAAATGGGATCTACCATAGAAGAAGTCGCTAGATCAAGGAATTGATAATGTTATTGATATAGAAATAGTGAAATGATTAATGCGCTTATGTATTTGGATCCTTGAGTGATGTTGTAAAATTATTTTATCGACTATTTCCTAGTTATGGGTAGGGATTGTACTGAAATTATTTTTCATCAAGGATTTGAAAGTGTGTGTTGAATGGTACCGATGAATAAAAAAATGATTCTGTGGGAAGTTCATCTTCCTCAAAAACACATGATTAAAGGAAATATAATCCCTAATATTTTCCTGATTTTGATATGAAAACATTGGGATTTGTAAATTATTAATTTTTATAAATAAAATAGGATAATTACTGACTACATTAAAACTAATTAATGATTTTTTGAAAAAATGGTTTATGTTATCATTAACGGGGTTTCAAAAAAATTATATTTACTAAATATATCCAGTAACATGTTTTTTACATAAAAAATGGTACGTATTCATGTTTAAAAAAATGTTTTATGTTAGTTGAATTTATTACCATGTTTTAAGAGATTACATAATGAAGGTGTTCACATGTTTGGTATGTGATGATTAAATTGATATTTCCTATCAATTTATGATTAATGATATATTAATTATGGAAATAAAATGACCTCTATTCTAATGTGTTAGATCATAATTTTTTTTGAAATGTTAAGAATTTATGAAATGGTTTATGTTGATATTTGGAATAGGTTTTTTATATTTCTATATTACTTCTCTATTTAATGCAACATGTTATTATAAATGAAGTATAAATAGCTCAAGGCAAAACCAAAAGATAATATTGTGTTTATCGGATCATATATTTACTTATATTCTTAGAGAATGAATGAATTATCCAAATCTAGGAAAACTATCTTTTAAGATAAATTTACTCCTCTTATAATCATTTTTATGATATAAATTTTAATACCCTGACCCTAGAAGTCGATAAACAACAGATTATTTTAAAACATTTGCATGATTATAAGGAATCAAATCTTGAATGACTTAAAAGATTATGAGTCATGGAAAGACATATTATATATATGATACACAGAATATATTGGAAAATATAATATAAAAACACAAAACATAATAAAATCAAGTAAATAGTATCCTTAATGATCATTTAAAGGTTTCCTCTTCATAACCTTGGGAAAGGAGACATATTAACAGTGAGATTAAATTCTCAACAAGGGTAAGTAAATCAGAAACAATAAGTAATAAATGAGAATAAATCAACGTGGAAGGGTAAATAACTAATAAAACAAGAAATTCAATTAATTAAATAAAGAAAAATAAATATGGAAAGGTATGATACTGAAACACATTCCCTCTAGTCAACAAACTGAGAAAGAACTATATCCCTAAAAATGTTGATGCAAAATCTCAGGGATAAATAATGACTGAAATATTTGTTTTTTAAATTCTTATTTATTAGAAACAAAATCTAAGGAACATGAAAATATATATTGTCAAGACCATTCACAATATAGTTTAAATCTATGGGGAGAAACCCTTTAAATATGGCCAACTTATTCGTCTCATGAGAACTCGTCGATGAATCGAGGGGCTATAAAAAGTCCCTTTCTCACATGTCATTTCCACTCTAAATAATTACATATATCAAATAATCAAAATAAATAATATCCCTTGTCAAATATCTATATTGAATAAAGAATAATATTTTTATCAATATTTTCCCAATTAATCAATAATAGTCTAAGTGAACTCCGCATGTAAACATGATATACGGTTTAGGAAATAATAATATAAATTTTAAGAGAATATATCTATTCAATTAAATTAAAAAATGATTAAAAAAATTTAATGTTTAAATATATTGTTACCAGTAACAAAAAGGAGGTGGTATTTCAGAGATAATCATTGAGAACATTCAAGTGGAGAATAATTTTTAAATATTCTAAAGTGTCTCATACCACTTTATAAAATTAAAATCATTATCCCCATGACAGAATAAAATTAATTAAACTTATAGTATAATTAGAATAATTGTATTGATGATATTAAATAAAAAATTGTAGGATATACAGCACAAAAAAAGTTAATTGTTTCATAAGAACAAATAAGTCTCAATGGAATGTAAATTGAGATGAAACAACTTACCTTAACCTTCCTTTTTGTGTCTTATTTATTATACTATATATTGGTTTAAAATGTGATAATAAATTAAACCAAAACCATACTCATGTTTATAAAAATGTATATTATCTTCTTATAATATCTTATTATCCTTTTAGGAACAATCTTTCATTATTTTCACTATTTGGTGTGTTAATTCCCTAGTTTTCTCAAGTATATTTTTAACTGTTGTTATTTGTTAAAATTAATTAGATACTAATTTAATAATCTACTAAATTTACACCCTAAGTTAATTATCATATATATTCAGTACATATATATTTAGAAACACCTATATATCTTTGATATAATAAATTAAATTCACCATTAATGTAGAGAATAGGTTGTACATACGCATTTATGCTACGTTCATTTCAATGTCATATTAAATGAATGAAAAGTATATGATACATATATATATAATAATTCTGATATAATATCTATGTTATATATGTTATATATGTTAATAAAAAACAACCCTTTATATATTCCGTTTAGAGCATGAACGAGTCACATCTCTTCGAGGAGGTGGAAATCCACACTTCCAGAAACAATGTTATCATATTTACAAAAAATGGAAAGCATAATTGTATGTGTTTTAAAAGAAGTAAAGAAAAATAAATACATAATAAATATCATATATATCATTTATAAACATATTTTCTATCCTAATATCCAACATGATAGTTGGTAAAGGAAAAAATAAACACTGATCATTTCTTGGGGTGGTAGTTCACTGTTCACATAAACAATATGTTTGTTACCCATTAAGTGGAAATGTGCGTAATTGTAGGAAGAAAAAATAACATAAAAACATACTAGTATATTTTGGATACTATTTTAGTTATATATTCAAGGAATAATAAGTGTTTTGGGGATGGATAATTGAAATAAGACTTTGGTGCTTGAGGAAAGATGTTAAGTCTTAATTGGGTATCTCATTCATGTTTGAACCAACGGGGTTCATTGGATAAATTTTTGACAAATTTGAGGATTCTTGGCTTTTTAGAGATTATTTGGATCGATTTGGAAAGATATTGGTTGATCCCAATCATCTTGAGATTTGTGATGAAGGGGAGAGTTGGTGGCCATTTATAAGGGAGGAAAATGACTCACTTCGCCTTTTAAATGAAATTTTAGTGTACCAAATTTGTTATAGAATAAAATAAAAAATAACAAAAAAATCAATAATTTAAGGTTATTTTTTTAATTATGTCTAGAAATTGGTTTTTGGACAAGTTTCTTTGTCATGTGGGACCCTATATTAATAGTTTAGTCCTTTATTAAGCTTAATTTTAATGATAATTTTAATTAATTTTCATTAATTTCGCTAATATTGCAGGTAATAAAAATATGTAGAACTTATTATAAATTAGAAATTATTACTATTATAGATATGTAATATATTTTTTCAAATTCCAATTATATAAGTGGAAGAAATTAACTTAAATTTAATCCCATAGACGAGATGACAATGCAGGTTTTGAAAGTTAAAACATTTGAATGTATTATTTGTTTTCATAGTCAATTTCATAGTGAAAATGATTCCAATGTCCTAAATTATATTAATTGATAAAAACTTTACTTAATTATTCATTAAAAAGAATTTAAAATTTAAGTTATCCTTAGAAATAAATTTTACAAAAAAGCTGTTTTAAATTAAATTTCAGTATTTTTCACTATTCATTAAAAATGGAACTTCACTGAAAAGTACCTAAAAATCACCCTAAGTTAATTTTTCTGTTTTTATTCAATATATGAAGTCTATTTTAAAATATTTAATTTATAAAACTTCCAAAAAATCAATTTAAAATTGGTACTCCATTAAAAGGTGGTAAAAGTGCCTTTATAAAAATGTAATATTTTATATGTAATACAGGGTTTGTTCTTATCTTATTCTTATAAAATCTATTGTATGGATATAAAAAATATTTGGTTGAATATATAATATATATTACATTAATTCTACTCACTAATTTTAATTAATTTAATATTTTAGTGTGAAACATATTTGTGAGCCTATAAATAATAATATATTCCTTTATATTCAATTAGTTTTCATATTAATTTATAATTAATTTGTAACTGACGTATTCATTTTATAATTATATAAATTATATATTTTAAAATTTTAGTAATCCATTTTTTACCACATAAATTTATGGGTAGGTTGTATCTTATTATATTAAATAATTATATTTTATTAATATATTTTCGATCGGTAAAATTTAGTCTTAAATGTAATGTAAACTATCGAAAAAATTTCTCTTACATGTAACACAAGCTAAAATGGTGTTTTAGGAATTGAAATATATAGAATCTATTTAAAATACTAAATAAACAATAAATTATTTGGGTATTCTATTCTCTCATGTGCTTAGTATTGTGCGTCATACATGTTATCAAATATAACGTTTATACCTTATAATTAGGGGTGTTATATTCTCCCCATATTAATTAAATTGAGTTATAAAAATTTAAACAAGACCTCAATAATCAAGGGATTGATATTTGAAAATAAACTATTATTGAAAAATCTATACCATAAATAGGGTTAATAACACATCTTATTAATAATTGAAAAAGGAAAGTTCAATGGTTATGTAACTATGTTTCGTAATAGGATAACATTGGTGGGAAATGGAAACATGGATATAGAAGAAAAATATAAACATTGTGATCTGATAAAGAGTTCTAGAGAACATGTTCAGCTAAATGTTGTAGAACACAAACCCAAAATCTATTGGTGTGAATAAAGGCCATTGATATCATAAAAATGATGATAATAAGACACCAATTTTTGTTTCTAGAACATTTTTCCTGGACATAAGGAATTCATTCAATCAATGAGATTATAAGTAAATATAATTACTTGGTATGTTTCTAAAAGAAGAATTTTACACATCGTTTATGCCATAAACTATTTCTTCTTCAACTCTTAGACCAAAATTCATCATATAGTGATGTAATATATCAATCTCTAACATCAGATTCAATATTGGACTTAATTCATTTCATAAATAGTTAAAAATTCCAAAAGATTATGTTCCCACACATTAGAATCACTTTCACTAAATTTCTGAATTGAATATATGATTATCCTTTAATCAACATGAACAAATGCTAAATTTTCACATTCAAAAAATTTGGACAACTTCGTCACGTAACCCCTTGAAATATGGTAATAACTCGAATCACGATAAAAATTTATTGGAAACTTTCATTCTTTCTTATTCCTTATGTAAGAAACATGTTATTGGATATATCACTTAAATCTAAAATTGTTGTAAATTCCATCCATGATAGCATATACCAATTTTCTAAAAGTCATTAATCCATTCCAATATAGTCACCTATTATCCAAAGAAATCATTTTTTCATCATTATATCCACATCAAGAACATATTAAGGGTTGTATTTCCCACAACCATGTGTTTTCTAAAAATTTTAACTTTATACTGAATAAATATTCTTTGTACCATTCAGCATATAATCTAAAATCATTAGAAAAATTTTACTGTAGTATAATACTTATATATTTCACAAATCCTATGATGATAACTTCATAAACAAAATACTTTGTCAACACATTTCTTCAATATAAATATTGATACACATTAATCATTCCACTTCTGTTGTATCAATAACATAATCTTGACCTTGACCCCATACCTTATTCCGAAGTATATTCTCTTGATGCTTGGGGAATTCATTTTCATAGTGCCTCATCTATTTTCTTTTGTAGAACTGAATATCATCATTTTTATTCTTCCCTTTTCATTCTTTTTTCTAGTGACATTTCTCTGTGCCCTTATAAAATACTCCCAATCCTTTCAAGGATTTACTAGGGTGATTTTTTCAATAACTATCACTTGTGGGAAAATACTTCTTTCTCTTATTCAAATTATTTACCATTTTCTCTTCCTTTATGTTATTATATTACTTCCCTTTGAATTGATAGGTCTTATAGAATTATTTCTATGTCTTGATAGAACATAAAACTATTTCATCATATTATGAAATATTTTGAAAAACCATATCCCTTTAGAGAATTGGCTTTAGTTCATCAAATAAATGATCAATTTTCCATTACGTGTTAAATATTAAAACCATAGAATACCTTGAAAACATATTAAAGGTTTCTTCATAATCCATGAAAAATTCTTCCTCCTTTTTTGTTAATATAAGGAACATTGTTTTCAGGTCAATTTTTTGCTCATTAGGGAAGTATTTATTGAAGAATGTATCTGTAAACAACAATCATTCAATGAGTTCAATTTCTATTCCCTCTCTTTTATTCTTGATCAGAGACCAATACAGATCAACATCACCTAAGATACAATTGACCGTTAGTGAAACCATTTCCTTTCCCCTAAATTCCCTGGCCATATAATGTATTCTCTAGAGACTTAATCCATTGATCAACTTCCATTTTATCACCAGCCCACTAAAAAATGGTGGCCTCTATTGCATAAATAAATCCAACATTGGGATTATCTATCTGGAATAGGATGGTCTATTTAGACAAGATTATTTTCATAACTAGATTAAGATACCCTAATATATCCATAACATTCTCAGTTCTAATACCAACTATATTGACTTTGTTATCAGGTAAGACTCTACATTGGCTACGAGTATTGATACCAATATTCCTTCTATGTACTATTTTTAAATAATGGAATATTCTAGATTAGATCCTAAAATTATGAACTTTTTATAACTCTAAAAATGTTATATCACATGGAATAAATTTATGCTTTGTAAATCATAGAATCATAAAAATTGGTTACTTTAGTGAAATCATTAATTTTAAGTACATGATAATCGTAGTTAAATAAAATGTTAACTATCATAAATGTATCCCCTGTGAGTGTCAAACCAAGTGTGCAGTAAGGACCATCTTCATGTACCGGGTTACATTGAGTCTTGCCAGTGTCATTAATCCTAGGTATATCTATTCTAGAACCACATCTACTTATAGTATCCAAACATGGATGCATTTCTCATAATAGCCACATAATATCTACCTTACCAAAATTATAAGTTATTATTCTATACTTATCCTAAATATTCATCTTAGTGTTATGTTCCTTAATAATTGTTTTCTAAATCTAGTTTCCAAGGTTGTTTCTAAACTTCCATTGATACTAACAGTAATGCCCGGACCCCATAAGCTTGAAACTGGTGAATTATTTTATTTCATTGGCATGGTTACAAGGAATAAAATATTAAAGAAATGATTGTTTTATCATTCTAGGAAAGTATGATTACATACATGATAACCATAATAGATTGGTAATAGAAAACACAAACATTATATATATTAATATTAAATAAACAGATTCATCGACACTCATTCCAAAGATTCCACTTCCTAACCAGGGGATTGTAAACATAATAAGAGTGATCTCAAATGCACATTATGGAGATGTAAAGAGGAATAAATAACTTATTATTTATAATAAATCAACATTTCATGGGAAATAACTAATAAAATTTTCCATTCAAATAACATGACAAGGAAGAATCTATATAGAAAGGTAAGAAACTCAAACACATACCATATTATCAATAAATTGGGAATAAAATATATCCATTTAAATGTCAACTCAAAATCTCATGGATAAATAATAACTAAATTATCTATAAATGAAATTATTTTTTAATGGATGTCTTTTTTAAATAACATTAAAACCTATTCCATTAAGACATTCCACTATAGGGTTTAAAACTACAGATAGAGACCTGTTTTAATTAGACAACTTATTCAACTCATAAGAACATATCAATGCATTAAGGGGATATATAAAGTCTGGCCCCACCGATCATTTCAATTCCAATGAATTACTCATATTGAGTAATACAAATAAATAAAATCCCTTATCAAATATCTATATTTTTAATGGCATGGACACTCTTGGTTTATTACTTCTCCAAATTTCTGGTGATTGGGGTGTGACTCATTAAGGAGTTTTCCAAAAATCTCAGTTCCACCGAAATGGTGGCATCGGTCATGGTGGCAGCGTGATGGTGGCACCGTGACAATCACACCATCATGGCCACACACTGAAATGGTGGCACCACTAATGGTGTTCCACCGAACTAGTGGCACAGTGATGGTAGCACTGTGATGGTGTCACGGTTACAGTGCCTCACCAAAAAGTGTCCCACCCTCTATTTTTACCAGTTTCCGACTTTTTCCAATTCTGCTCCCGTAACGTTTTTTCTGGATGTAAAAGTGTTTTAATACCCCCATTAGAATCCATTTAAATCCCATAAATGACATCTAAAATCCCCCAGGAGTTGAGATACCCTTGGGGTAAGTGTTTTTTTCTTCGGTTTCTCCCCTTTTTCTCATACTTTCCAGTTCCGCCCCTATTACAGGTTTTATATTGTTTAAAGGAAACCATTTAACTCACAGCCGTTATGGCCACCTATTCGATGAGAATTTTTAAAGAAAAATTAATTATATCATGTGTAACCGTCAAAATGTGTGGTGAATCCATGATCCGCCTTTAATTTTATTCAATATTTCATATCCCATAACTTCTGGATCTCGCCTTTTATCGCTTGGGGATTCTTTCTTCTTCTTGGCGGGTATCTTTTCTTTTCCTTAGTGAATTTGGAGCCCCCCTTCATGATGATTTTGGTTCCCCTTTATTAGAGATTTTCTTTATCACTTTTGGAGTCCTCAGAGTTCCTCCCCTACAAGTCGCGCATCCCCAGTTCTTGTTGCGTGGAGAAAAACCTCGGTCGTTGAACATCCAAGTAGGGGTTTCCTTCGTCTCTCCTTACATTGTATCAAGAGGGGTGGGTATGATAATCTTTCCTTTGGGGATGGACATAACCAAACCATAACAAAGATACTAAATGGGTTTTAAAGAATGAGGGATGTGTTTCAGGATTGCTTTACTTTTTTATCTTTTCTTATATGTTGTGAATTGTATAGGCGTATGTCAACTGAAAATAGTGGTCATTGGTGGTCCTTCCTTTCACACTAATGAACCCCTATCTTTTGTGATGATTGAATGGCTGTAATAGGTAAATTTTTTAATCACGTAATCTGGTTGATTAAATGGATGTCCAGTGAAAAAAAAAATCATTGTGTGATCACCCTAGTTAACCATACCAAATGAATGAACTTAATGAATAGTGTTTCTGAATATGAAAACTCCCTTGCTATGTCTTTGTAACATGTGTGGTTTTTCTGGTTGCTGTTTGTGGTGTGACGTGGATGAGGATGGGATCCCCTGTTGTGAAGTTGTTGGTTTGTGGAAATGTGGTCGTGTGGGGCATATGTTGGGGCTTGGATTGGTTCCAGTACTTCGAGTGATCTCACAGATCCCTTTTGTTTTTGTGACATTACAAGAGAACCGATTTTCAAAGCACAAATGGCTGCTTGATTTTTTTCCCATCCTTGTCTTATGGCTATGATTATTAGTTTCTTGGTATTGAATAATTATTTAAATGATATCACTTAAATATGATAACAAGAATGGGTTCCATGTGGAATTGTTTTCTGGGAATGAGTTGTGCCTAAGTTGTAGATGTTTTTATTTTTATGAATGAATAGTAACAAGGGTGTTTGTGTATGGGTTAATTATGGAACCCCTAGGTTGGGATTTGTGCCTATTTAACAATATATATAATTGAGTTATTAGGTTTCTTATTCACACCCCACCCAAGTTTATCACTTCCTACCAAACACCCCCACTTCTTGGGGGAAGGTTTTTTCCAAACACTCATATTTGTTACTGGTTATTAGCTCCTTTTTCTGATCCCCTTCCCAAGTACCCAAGACTCTTAGGGCAGGCTGTGATGACCAAAGGTCAATTATAGCCCATGATTATTTGGGCAGGGTATGTTGTGGTGGTTGGCCCAGGTGTGTGTGGGCAGGTTGTTTCCTATGTGTCTTTGGGATGAGGGCCAAGTGTCTTCAAGTGTGGCAGTAGTTTTCCAGGACCAGGTGTCTTCGAGTATCGTGATAGTTGTTCTGGAATAGGTGTCTGCGTGCGTGGTTACGTGTGGTGGTGTTGGCCCAGGTGTTTGGGGGAGAAGATGTGGTTTTGGTGTCCCAAAAGGTTGTATTTGGGGCGTTTTTTGGGACTAAAACAAAAATGGAGGAGGAGGTATGACACGTAGGATGTCTTCAATAACCAGTGGGAAAAGTTGTGCAAGGTACCCAAACATCGATGCGTTAATACTATTACATTACTTTAATTTCATAATTTGGGGAGTGTGCCTCCGTGAGGTTTGGGTAGATAGTTTCCTAAATAGGTGCTTCGGTTATCTCATTTTCACATGGGGCATTAGAATTCCTCCACACTTGTGCACGAGATCTGTTGGTTTTCCCTACTAAGTATACCTGTATACTCAAACTACATATATAAAACTGCTTTCAAGTTTCCAAGAGGACTTAGAGGACTATGCCAGACCCTATAAGCTCAGATTCCAAGACCGTTGACGTTGATGCTTTTCTTTTCTTATGGTACTTCCCTTTGGAGTTTTCTTGTACTTTGAAGAACTTCATTTGTAACATGCATATGGGAATGGATTTTTAGTTTTACTTTACTTATACCTTCAGTTTTGGAGTTGTTTGGTTTTTTACCATCATATCTCACGATCCCTGAAAAAAAGGGTAATTCCTTGAATATTACGTGTGATTCTATACCCTTGGGTCTAGTTTCCAATCTAGGGCCTATTGAAGGCATGACTCGAGGGTCATTATCTCTCTTTCAGCTTGAGTATGGAAGGGTTTAGGAGTTTGTGGTCCCTTCTCTCATCATGGTGAATGGGGGTCGTGATAGAATGGTATCAGAGGTGATGGTTGAGAGATATGATGGAGCCCGGGGTTAGGCACAGTGAGGATTTCATTATATGGTATCAAAACAGTTTTAGGCAATCAGGGAATGTAAAATAGGTTAGGTAAGACCAGCTATGACACGGGATTTTAGGACCCCCCCCCCCCCCCCGTGATCCAATGCAAGGACTCTGGACCTACCGAACGACCATGTGAGGCTACACTGATTACAGGGTAGAGACCCCAGGAAAGGTCCATGCATTATAGTGACATCTATGGTTGTGTGTCCTGGGTATTTTTGTGAATTTAAAATAAAAAAAATTCTAAGAAAAATTTAAAAAATAAAATCTTCTACACTACTTGGGTTTAGGCATTCCTTTTTTACTTTGTAGCTATGGAACTCGGACGGCGACCACGGGTAGTGTGGGTAATCTAATCCCAAGAGGTTTGTTTGAATGATCAGGAGAGGGATGATTGAGAGGAGAAGAAAGACCAGTGACAGAGGATGCTTCCTTACTTTCAGTGGATTACCCTTGGGAAGTACGAGGGAAATGTCTCAGACATGGATATAGAGATAAGGCTAACAGAGTCGATGATACCTTTTAGCTTGATCCATGATCCAAAGAAGTACTGGGTTCCTCTGGTTATAAGCCTGATACGGGGAGCAACACATCAGTGGTGTACGCTCTATCTTGGGGAGAATAGGGAGGATGAGGTTTCGTGGACTGACTTCGAGTGGGAGTTCTAGGAAGAATTCCTCTCTTCCCTGATGAAGGCAGAGAAGAGACAAGAGGTACTATCCCTTCTGTGGGGGAGCATGTTAGTGAAGTATTCTGGGATCATGTTCAATGATATACTTTTATTTTCCCTGGACTTCATTCTGGATGAGGAGTCTCATGTGAGACGTTTAGAGGAGGCACTCTGACCTTCTATGCAGTATGATGTTACTCTGTTCACTCTACCGACATACTTGGAGGTCCAAAAGAATGCCTAAGTGGTGGAGAGGATTCACACGCTGAGATGTGTGCCATGAGAGAGGATTCTTGTGGGCTCGTTAAGGGGGAAGGTCGTTAGCAGTAGGCCTCTAGCATCAGGGCCTTCTAGGTTTCAACCAGTAGGGAGTATACCCCAGTAGTTCTAGTTTTGATCTCTCGGTTCTCACCCCTTCCTTGTGGGACTAGGAACGAGATTCTTCATCTGTGGTAGTCATGGAAATATTCAGAATCTATGCACAAATCGAGTGCAATACAATGGGGGTGGGTAGGTTTAGTGGCCACCTTAGGAGTAGCAGTTTCTAGCCAGGACTTTTCAGTAGCATCATTAGGGACCGTGATCTCTTGCTCCTTCGAGAGGAGATGTTGCAGGAGGAGGACGGCTTCAAGGTGATTCTCAGGGGCCTCGACCAGGGTGTGGCCAAGGAGTCTTCCAACATCTGAGGGGAAGAGGATCTGGGTGTGGGGATTTTCATGCCACAGAGGCAGTAGTTCCAGTAGGGATAGAAGTCATTCAAGGTATGATTAGCTTGTTTATAACTCTTGCCTATGACTTGTTTGATTCAGGAGCTTCACACTCCTTTGTTTCACCCAGTCTATCCCATGCTCTGGGTCTAGACACATAGATACTTCATGTGCCCCTAGTTTTGAGTACGCTAGTTGGATGTCAAACCAGGTTGTCTTAAGTTTGTAGGAGATGTAGACTGATGTTGGGGCCACATAAACCCTTTGGGGACCTTTTTTGTTGTAGATGTAGCCATATGATATCATTTAAGGAATCTACTGGATATTTTATGTGTGTTCTATTATTGACTGCTTCCAAATCAGGTTCGTGTTTTCAGATATGGGTTTCCAATGTGTATCTTTTTTCAATGAGTGGGGTTTCTTGGAGGGTAGATGGTGAGTGGATCCCCTCCTTTTCTTATTAGTTGAGCTATCATTGGATTCCACAGATACAAAGATGGTGAAAGTCAATGGTATCATTAGTTATTTCATGGGCGTCTTCATTATAGAGTTGGTGAATCTACCCCCTCTATGTGATGTTGAGTTTGGGATAGATTTGCTACCCAGTGCCTGTCTGATTTCGATGGATCCCTATCAGATGGTGCCTCTTGTGTTGTGGTAGTTAGAGATTCAGTTTGGAAACTGATTAGGAAGGGTTTTGTTCAACCAAGAATCTCACCATGGGGTTCCCCGGTCTTGTTTGCAATCAAGGCAAATGGTGGTCTCAGGCTGTGTGTGGAATACTAGAGGCTGAACCAGGTGATAGTTAAGAACTATTACCCCATCTCGAGGAACGACAATATTTTTGATCAGTTGAAGGATAAATGATGGTTCTCTAAGATTGATGTGTGGTCTAGATATCACAAGTTGAAGGTGAAGGAGGGTAACATGTTGAATAATTCCTTCAAGTGCAAATATGGGCACTTCGAGTTTGTGGTCATGTCGTTCGGTGTTACGAATACACCATTTGTGTTCATGGGACTCATGACCTCAATATTCCATTAACATCTGGACCGTTTTTTAGTCGTTTCTATTGAAGACATCCTAATCTACTCAAGATCATATGAGGATCACACCGAGCTTATGAGAATGGTTTTAGAGGTCCTCTGACGGTACCAGCTCTACAAAATGTTGTCCAAGTGCATGTTCTGGACATGAGAGGAGCACTTCTTTGGACACGTGGTGTCCAAGTAGGGAATAGAAGTGGACCTGTTGATGTTTGAAGTGGTTATTTCTTGGGAAGCACCCAAGAACGTGGTATAGGTTCGTAGTTTCTTGGGTCTAGAAGTTTACAACAAGAGATTTGTTCCCAACTTCTCCCGAGTTGTTTCAACTTTGAAATCCTTGAACAAGAAAGAAAAGGCTTTCGTATGGAGTGAGCAGGGCTTGGAAGCCTTCAGTTATCTGAAGGGTAAGTTGGTTAGTTCCCATGTGATGAGGTTTCCATAAGTAGGGGTGATGTTTGAGGTGTTCTGTGATGATTCAAGCCAAGGATTGGTGTGTGTGCTGATGTAATAGGAGGGGTGATCTTTGATGGTTCTAGGATGTTATGTCCCCATATGCGTAACGATTCCATCCATGATCAAGATTTTTCAAGGGTCTTGTTCGCACTAATGTTGGGGTGTCATGACCTCATTGGAGAAGGATTTTTGATCATCACATATCACAAAAGCTTGAGGTATATCTTCTCCAAGCATGACTTGAACTTGCGGCAACAGATGTGGATGTAGTTTCTTTAGGACTATGACTTAGAAATTTCTTACACCTCAAGAAATGGGAACGTGGTGGTCGATGCCTTGAGCAGGAAGTCACAGAAAGATGTGGTTCAAGAATCGATAGATTTTTGGAAGGCGATGGAGGAGTTAGATTCCCCACACCTGGACGCAAGGTTGGAGGATGGCAGAGGCTATCTGTTCTATATGACAGTGTAGTCCTCTCTATTTCTGCAGGTGGAGGATTCCGAATGGGGGTACTTAGAGGCAGACGTGATGCACGATCATGTTATCAAGGGGGATGATCTGAAAGGATGGTCAGAAGACTGGAAGAATTGGATGTTGTTTCATGGAATTTTTTTCAACTTGGTGGAAATGCACCAGAGAGTTCTTGGTGAGTTCTACAAATCATCCCTGGTAGTACACCCAGGAGTATCCTAGATGTACCAGGGTTTGAGGGGTCAGTTTTGGTGGCTCGGGGTGAAGTGGGTAGTGGTAGAGTTTGCGGCAAAGTTCCTCTTATTCCAACAGGTGAAAGCTGAACACCACATCCCAGGAGGTTTGTTACAACCATTATATGTAACCAATTAGATGTTGGAAGACATCTCAATGGATTTCATCATGGGACTACCTAGAGTTCAAGGGGGTTGCGATGCTATAAGGATAGTGGTGGAATAACTGATGAAATCATCTCACTTCCTGGAAATCAAGGAGTCGAGCGTGGTGGATGCCTTAGCATAGCAGTACGTAGATGAGGTGGTGTGGTTTCATGGTGTTTCGAGGTCCATAGTCTTAGATCATGATACCAGGTTTACCTTATAGGTCTGGAAGGAATTGCAACATTCCTTGGCACCCAGTTGTGCCTTAGCACTCTATTCCACCCCCATATAAATGGGCAGATAGAGCGGACCATCCCAACATTGGAGGATATACTACGAGCATGTGTATTGGACTTTGGGGGATCGCGAGTACGAAACATGCCTTTGGTAGTGTTTTCCTACAACAATAGTTATCACTCTACAATTGGAATGTATCCTTATGAAGCCTCGTACTGGAGGTTGTGTCACTCACCTATGTGTTAGGAAGATGTTGGGGAAGCTAGTGTTCTTGGCCCTGAGGTAGTGCAAAGCATGATTGAGAAGGTTCATCTTATACGGGAGAGGATGAAGGCAGACTAGGACCAGCAGAAGTCATATGTTAATCAAAGGAGGAGACCCTTGGAGTTCGAGGTTTGGACCACGTGTTCTTGAAGGTATCCCCTCAGTGTGGGAAATAGAGGTTCTACAGGGGGAGTAATCTTTATCCCAAGTTCGTCAGACCCTTCAAGGTGTTGCGGTAGGTCAGTGAAGTGGCATATCAGCTTGTGAAACCACTTCCACTTCCGAGGGTGCATGACATCTTCCAAGTGTCTCATCTCGGTCAGTATCTATTTGATGATTCACATTTCCTCTACCAGGGTATGATGGATATTGAAGACAACACAACATTCATAGTGCGACCAATGAGGATCGAGGATTGTGACAATAAGGTTCTTTGTGGATGAACAATTCCCTTGGTTTCATGTGTTATGGATTCATGGTAGCCTCGAGGAGAGTACCTGGGAACGAGAAACAAAAATGTAAGCCCAGTACCTAAAAATGTTTTGGGATTTTTTTTGGTTTTATTTCTAACATGATGGTGATGTAGTGCTTGACCTTATTAACTATGAAAAGTTTTGTCTTCCTTGTTCTTCGAATGTGTGTGAAGTGTCCTCAGTATGAGGAGGGGAGGACTTGCTCCCTAATCAAGAATTATTAAGGTGGATGTGATTAAACCCATGTGGTTGAGTCAATTCCACTCAAATCAGATAGTATCTTGACATGGAGGAAGGGACTACCTAATCCATATGACTAGACTATGATACCCTTGTATGTTTGTTTGGTTACATGAGGGAGAGGTGTTCTTAGATTTCACGGAGGTTTACTTCTAATAGGTGTCTTCGAGGTGGTTGTTCGGACCCCTCTCTTTTCTTTGGGTCTAGATTGGATTCTATAGGATTAGAATAGTTTGAGATGTATCTGATGTAATGGCCCAGACCCTCCTGGTACATTAATTTTCCAAATTTCTGGTGTTTGGTGTGTGACTCATTAAGGACTTTGCCAAAAACATGGTTCCACCGAAATGATGGAACCAGTCACGGTGGCACCAGTCACGGCGGTAGCATGACAATGGCACCAGTCTTAGTAGCATAACGATGGAACCATGATGGTAGCACTGTGATGGTGTCACCGTTACAATGTCTATCCAAACGGTGTCCCACCCTTTGTTCTCTTCAAATTTCTGACATTTTCCACTTCCTCTCCATTATCATTTTATTGGACGTAAAAGTGTTTTAATATCCCTTTTAATTCCATTTAAAGCACATAAATTATATAAACCCCCCCCCCCCCACACACACAAAATTTGGGTGACCCTTGGAGTTATGTGGATTTTTCTTCAAAGTCACCCCTTTTCCCCATACTTTCCAGTTCCGCCCCTATTACACGTTTTACTCTGTTTAAAGTAAACCATTTTACTTATAGTTGTTAAGGACACCTCTCTGATGAGAATTATTAAACAAAAATTAATTCTATCAAGTGTAACTGTCCAAAAACATGGTGAATCCATGATCCACCATTAAATCTGTTTAATATTTCCTATAATGTAACTCCATGGTCTCGCCATTTATCACACATGGATTCGTTCTTCTTCTTGCCTAGTATCTTTTCCTCTCTTTTGTGTGTTTGGATCCCCCATTCCTGAGGATAGTGTTTTTCTTATGTTGGATCCTTTCCTGTATACTCTTGGAGTCCTTGGTGTTTCTTCCCTACAAGTCGCGCATCCCCAATTCTTGGTGCATGGAGAAAAACTCCGATCATTGATCATCGACGTAGAGTTTTTCCTTTGTCTCATTTTATTTTATACCATGAGGGTTGGGTATGATTATTTTTCCTTCAGGATGGATGAAACCAAACCTTAACAAAGATAACACATGGTTTTTAAATAATGTGGGATGTGTTTGATGATTGTTGTACTCTTTTTTATTTTCTTATATGTCCTGAATTATATGGTCTTATGTCCACTGAAAATAGTTTCTATTGGTGGTTATTTCTAGCACATAAATGTGTGAGAACCCGGTTCTTATTTTTGAGGTGCAGGTTTCTTATTTTCTCTTTTCCTTAAGTGTTTTTGAGAAAATAAGGAAAATGGGGGGAAATCTTAAATTTTGGGACTACACTCCGTGTACTTTTCCACACGTCGTGTACTTTGGTCGTGTCAGATGAGTACACAAGGTGTGTAGCCATACTGGCAATGGAAGGTGTAGCCCGATGAGATGAGGGTATGCCATCTCATGCATCATTTAGGCATATGCTAGAAATCACATTCCATGCATAGTTCCATTCCATATAGGCGCATTAGAAATTTCATGCGGTTGTGATAGTCGTTGTTCTAGAAAACATGTTGTTGTGATAGCTTCTTTGATAAATACATGTTGTGTGATAGGGTATTTTAGTGTGAGTTGTTGATAGAATGGACGCCAAACTTTGGTTTTTGGGAGTATGGGCCCTTATTGACCAGAATATGGTGGATCATTGACTGTTTATCTTTTTATAACACATATAAGATGTAAAACATTGATTCGTAGGGATTATGGGCCCTCACGGGTCGGAATTTGGTACATAGGTGTTGTTTTCAGAACTTTCCAGGTTCTGGAGTAGTTTTAGAGGTGTACTATCCGGAAAAACCAGTATACATGCTGTGTAGTTCCTCGGACAAATGCCATGTGTTCTTCTGTTTGGGAAGAAAATAAAACTTTTGAAGTACACGCTGTGAACCCTAAGTACAGGCCGTGTAGTCGCTTTCCGTGTCAAGGACCGTGTTGGTGGGGACATAGGGAGGGGAAATTCTCGAGAAAAACACGTCGTGTACCTGATGTACATGCTTTTTAGTGTTGACCCGGAGTCCGCCCGTGTAACAAACAACACGGAAGGAGGAGACCTTAAGACATACACGTCGTGTCTACTATGGAGCACGCCGTGTAGTCTGACCGGGGATCCCACCATGTAACTAACAACACGGGTCCGTGTAATCCTTTTGTGTACACGCCGTGTGTAAATGGAACATGTTGTGTAGTGTAAGTCATGTATCCGGTTGTGTAACTAACAACATGGGTCAGAGAAGCTCGTCTAGTACACGCCTTGTACCTATGGAACACGTCGTGCAATCTTTTCTGAGGACAGACCATGTGGACATAGCCAGACGGAGTGGTGTACACGTCGTGTGTGGGTGTAACATGTTGTGTAGTAACAAGCTGATTGGTCGGTCGTGTCACAAACGACATGGGAAGTTGGAAAAATTCACCATACATTCCATGTAGATTATATAGATTCCATGTAGTTTTGTTCAATGGGATCCATGTGGATTATCCATGTAGAAGGACCTGGGCAGGGGAAGAGAAGTCGCGTACACACCGTGTAGTCAGCATACACGCTGTGTAGTCTTGTTGTGAAATATTGAATGCCTTCTTCCTCATGTTTCCCTTTAGTTTCCTTCATTTCAGTCTATGATAATATTGATCTAAGGTGTGTGTTTGACCTTGTAGAGTCATGCCGCTAAGACGACCAAGATTTTTTCACCAGGAGAGCGGCAACGATTACACTCCAGAGATGGTTGGCAATGGGCTAATAGTGGATCCTCCAGTAGAGCCAGATGCGGTGCCAGCCATTATACCAGACACAGGCACAGAGGCGCAGTTCCGTGAAGGCTTTATGTAGTTCATGCAGACCTTTCAGGGGGCACCTCCGGCTGCCACATCTATGACTGAGCTGACTCGTATATTCCAGCAGTATCATCCACCTACGTTTTCAGAGGATGGTGGACCACAAGCTGTGGTGTCTTGGTTGGGGTCTATGCAGACTATTTTCTAGCATCTTGAGACGCATCCAGGGTGAAGGGTCAAGCTCGCAACATATATGCTGCGTGGTTCCACCAAGAGGTGGTTCTATGTTACCACCCAGTCAGAGCATCATAGAGAAATGGCGTGGGAAGATCTTCAGATAGCCTTCTATGACTTCTTCTTCCTGGAGACACTGAGGGACGATAGAGTTCAAGAGTTCATGAATATGCAGTAGGGCGCTATGTCTGTGATGGATTATTCTACTTGTTTCACAGAGCTTCAGTTTTTTCACCCGTTCTGGTGGGTGATGAGACGTTGAGAGCCAGACACATTGGGGATGGTCTTCGATATGACATCTGAGCACTGGGGAATGTTTTCAAGTTGCCTTCACTAAATGCTATTGTGAACCAAGAACTGATTATGGAGAGGAACCTGCGAGAAGCTAGTGGTGCAGGCCAGGGCGGTTCGACACCAGCTTCTGGTAGTATTTCTTCTGGTAAGAGGAAGCGACAGATAGATTTCTCTCACGGTGGAAGTACCATCCAGGCAGTTTCTTCAGGTGGTCAAGTCAGGTGCTACCAGTGTGGTAAAGATGGTCACAAGAGACCACAGTTTCCATGTGTCCCAGTGGAGTGTCGAGCTTTATACAAGACGGATTATCTACAGCACTTTTGCAGGGTGTTTCCTCCAGTGGCTAGTAAGAGGTGTTTTTTATAGACTCTGCATGTGGGAGGAGGACCAGAAGCTTCTTACCAGTCGGGAGACTGGAATATATCAGGGCGTATAGGCAGGTATGGTGGTTGTGTTAGTGGTAGCGAGACACCAGGATCTCAGAGGCAGTAGGGCAGGACAACTCAGGGTAGCTAGGCTATGTCGTATAACTGCGACACTGGGTAGGCATATGCAGTGCAACAGATCCAGCAGGAGCAGGATCCCGGACCTTCTACTGTCTGAGGTAATATTCTAGTAGATTTTGTTTTGTCTTCAGTACTTTTTGATATAGGCACTACACATAGTTTCATATTTCTACCCTTTGTGGAGAGCCTTGGGTTATGTGTTTCTTTTTCTTCTGTTGTTATGATGTTAGACACTCTATTGGGAACTAGAACGACTGGTGAGCATCAGTCCAAGGAGTACCCCCTTGAGGTTGGTGGGTGTCAATTTCTTTTGGACCTCTATGTATTAGAGATGACGATTTATGATTTCATCCTTGAGATGGATTGGTTGGTTCCCTTTCAAGCCTTTGTAGATTGCTATCATTGCAGGGTCAGTTTCATGTCACCAGCAAGTGGAAAGTTTCTATACAAAGGTGAATGGGATGTTCAGGCGAGTCGAGCTAGTCCAAAGCATTATGGGCGAGGTGGAGTCACAGTCTAGATTGCGAGTTTATATCTGGATGATCAGGGGACTTGTCATAAGTATTTCCCTCCAGTGTTTGATCGTTTTGGGGATATCTTCCTGGATGACTTTTCGGGTCTACCTCTGGAGCGTGAGGAGGATTTATCTATTGAGCTAGTGCTAGGAGAAGCACTGGTATCCATTCCTCCATATAGGATGGCTACACCTGAGTTACAGGAGCTTAAGAGTCAGTTAGAGGATTTACAGGAAAAGGGTTTCATCTGACCTAGTAATTCTCCTTTGGATTCGCCAGTCCTTTTTGCAAAAAAGGCAGACAGTACCCTCAGACTCTACGTGGATTATCGGAAGTTGAACCAGTTGACGGTTAAGAACCGATATCCCTTGCCAAGGATTGATGATCTTTTTGATCAACTTCATGGGGCACGAGTGTTCTCGAAGATTGACTTGAGATCGGGATATCATCAGTTGTGCGTGAGACCATCGAATATACCGCTTACATATTTTCAGTGCAGATATGGTTTGTACGAGTACTTGGTTATGTCATTCAGACTTGCGGACGCACCATTAGTTTTCATGGATCTAATGAATCGTGTGTTCCATCTTTATCTAGATTCTTTCGTGGTAGTATTCTTGGATGATATCTTGGTGTACTCTCACACTCGACGTGACCATGCCACCCATCTTGAGATCGTATTGAGTACACTGAGAGAGAATAAGATATATGTTAAGCCCTTAAAGTGAAACCTTTGGATGGACCAGATTCACTTCCTGGGTCATATCATCCTGGAGGTAGGAGTTGTCGTGGTCCTAGAGAATGTGAGAGCAGTAGTTTCCTGGGAGAATCCTAAGAACATGTTTGAGATATGGAGTTTCAAGGGGCTGGCTTGTTACTATAGATTCTTCATCCAAGACTTCTCCCGCTTAGTATTGTCATTGACAGGTTTGAATATGAAGGGTGTGAAGTTCATTTGGTCGGAAGCTTGTGAGATAGATTTCCAGGAGCTGAAGGAAAAGTTGAAATCATCACCAATCCTGATACTCCCAGAGTAGAGAAAGAGATATATAGTTTACTATGATGCATCAGGTATTGGGATGGGAGCTGTGTTGATGCAGGGCGATTGAGTTGTTGCGTACGGTTCTTGGCAGTTGAGAGGAATTACCTGACGCATGATCTATAGTTGGTTGTAGTAGTTCATGTGTTTCATTGTTGGGGACATTATCTCTTTGGAGAGCATTTTGTGGTTTTCGCATACCACAAAAGTCTCAAGTATATCTTTACTCAGTGTGACTTGAATCTGAGACAGCAACGGTGGGTCGAATACCTTCATTCCTTCGATTTTGAGCTTTCCTATACACCTGGTAAAGGTAATGAACTAGATGATGCACTGAGCAGGAGGACTCAGATACAGGTGGTGCAGGAGGTCAGTGGTTAGTGCCAGCTTATGGATTTGTTCACTGAGATGCATCTGGAGGTGCACGATAGTCAGGGGCATACCAATATTTCATCTATATTTGTAAATTATACTCTCCTAGATAGAGTGAGGATGAGACAGCTATCTGATTCGGAAGGCCTAGTTCTATGGGAGTCGGTGGCAAGTGAGGACCCTCCTCTTGGGTGGATGATAGGAGATGGTGAGGTGTTGAATTTCCATGGAAAAGTATATGTTCTAGGGGATATACACGAGGAGCTAATGTGGGAGTTTCATGCTTTAGTTTGGGCAGTTCATCCCGGATTTACCAAGATGTACCGTGACTTGAGACGTCAGTACTGGTGGCCGGGTATGAAGAGAGAAGTAGCTGGTTTTTTTACGAGGTGTTCCACCTGTCAGCAGGTGAAGGCGGAGCATCAGAGGCCAACCAGACTGTTACACAAGATACCTATTCCAGAGTGTAAATGGGATGATGTCGCGATGGACTTTATGACTGGGTTTCCGATGTCACCTCGAGGCAAGTATGTTGTGTGGGTCATTGTGGACATACTTACGAAGGTAGATCACTATTTCCAATCATGGTGACCTTCGGTGTTGACGAGCTCGGGAAGCTGTATATCCGAGAGGTCATTCGCCTTCATGGGGTTCCTCGTTCTATTGTTTCAGATAGGGACTCCCGTTTTATGTCTCGTTTCTGGAAGATTTTTCAGAGGTCACTGGTTTCACAGGTTCGTCTGAGCACAGGTTACCACCCTCAGAACAATGGTCAGTCAGAGCGTATGATACAGGTGCTAGAGGACATGATGTGTGCATGCGTCCTAGACTTAGGGGGCTCCTGGGAGAAGCATAAACCCTTAGTCGAGTTTTCTTATAATAAATGTTTTCTGGAAAACTATTGAGATGGCACCTTATGAGGAATTATACGGTAGGCCATGAAGATCACCTTTATGCTGGTTAGAAGCAGGTGAGGTAGCTTTAATGGGACCATGTCTCGTGCAGGAGACTTCTGAGCAGGTCCAGTTGATTCAGAAGCAGATGACTGCCGCACAGTCTCGACATAAATCTTATGCTGATCGCCGCAGATGACGTTTGGAGTTTGTGGTAGATGATTAGGTTTTCTTGCGTGTTTCACTGAGTTTGGGACATAGGCGGATCAAGAGACAGGGTAAAAATTCACCAAGCTATATGGGGCCGTTTGAGATTCTGGAGAGATTTTGGCTGGTTGGCTATCGGTTGCAGTTACCACAGAGGTACCGAGCCATGGACGACGTCTTCCAAGTATCACCTTTACGCCGCTATCATTCAGACTCGTCTCACGTCTTTCATCACAAGGAGGCTGAGATGGAGGTAGATGTTTCCTTTGAGGAGCATCTAATTCATATCATTGATAAGAGCAAGAAGGTTCTCTGAGGCCGGTCAGTTCCTCTCGTACGGGTGCTATGGTAGCATGGCCGAGTCCAGGACCAAACCTGGGAGGGGGAGACTGACGTTCGTGCTCATTGGCCAGTGTTGTTCATAGCTTTATCTTTTCCACCCTTGGAAGGGACATTCGGGGAAAAATTTCTTTAAGGGGGGAAGTTTGTAAGAACTCGGTTCTTATTTTTGAGGTGTGGGTTTCTTCTTTTCTCTTTTCCTTAACCATTTTTGAGAAAATAAGGAAAATGGGGGAAAATCCTAAATTTTGGGCCTATATGCATGTACTTTTCCACATGCAATGTACTTTGGCCATGTGGGATGAGTACACAGGGTGTGTAGCTATGCTGGTGATGGATGGTGTAAAAACTGAATACATGTCGTGTAGTGGTCCTTCACACGCTGTGTAGTCAGTTGGTAGGCAAATAGTAAGGTGGTGGAGGCAACCGTCAACTGAGCGGCAGTACACACTGTGTGCTCAGGTTTCACATGTCGTGTACTCATGTCGACAGATGAACAGTGCTGCGATGCCGCCAGAGGAACAGTTAAATGAGAAAAGTACACATCATATAGTCTATAGTACACGTCGTGTAGTTTTCTTTTTTTTCTTAAAATGGGCAGTAGCCAACCCTTTCCACAAGATTGGCTTAGAACTGGAGGAAGGAATCGAGAGAGGAGGTCGGACCTTAGAGGATCTCCAGATCGAGAGTCGGGAATCTGTTTTCACCTCTGAAGATCTTGTTGGAACCGTACAGGTAAGCCCTCCACTTTCCTTAAACCGTTCTTGTCAATTCTTTGTCTAAGAGAATATATTTGAGTTTGAATGGGGTTTTCTTTCACCTCAGATCTACGTCATTCTAGGACGATTCGAGGATCGTCGTTCGTGTATACCATTCAAGGGCGTTTAAGGTAGGTGGATAAATGTTTAAATTCCAACTCGGGTGTGTTTGTGTGTACCATTGTGGTATGAACCCATGTTGGGGTGTTGTGTAGTTGAGGAATTGGCTGTTTTGAATACCTATAATTGAATAGGTAATTAAATGTGATAATAAATTGTTGCGTGGTATCGCTGCTTGGATCCAGTACCACCCTAGGGGTGCGTTCCTCTTTTAAGAACATTGGCCAGGATACCTGACGGTATTCCATGTTTATTTTGCACATTACTTTTTTCCTGAGAGGAATTTTATGTGAATTTCTTGGTCATATGTTGGGCATGTCTCAGTTACTTGCTTAGCCTGAGGGAAGTGCTTTACAAAGCCTGAGGGCCGTGTTAACTTTAGCCTGAGGGAAATGGTTATTTCGGCCTGAGGACAACTTCTTTCGTGCCTGTGGAAAATAGGATATGTGGTTGAGGGTGACACTTCGTACGCCTAAGGGAAATATCTATTATGCCTGTGGGAAATTACCTGCAGGTTACGTTTCTGATTACCTGAGGGTAAGGGTTTGCGTGTCTGAGGACACTAACTGTTTACATAGAAATTCATTGTGGTGGTTTCCATATAATGAATGATTAAATGAATAATAAAATGGAAATATAACTGGTAAATTTAGTTACTTTTGAGTACTTATTAGTTTATTGCATCTTACTACTGAACACAATTGTATCATATTTTCACACAGTTGGGAACGGGCCTTTGGTGGGTTCTTACTGGGAATTGTTTTCTCACACCCTATTTGGGTCATGTCTTCGGCCTAAATCGATTACATTTCTACATGTTTGGAGAAGGGAAAGGGTCCCTATACAGGTACTTGATTGCTGCTGAGGAGTAGGGGAGCATGGGACCGGGCTTAGGCTCGCGATGCTACCGGCTGTTTTGTCTGTTTTGTTGTACCCTGTATTGTACTGTATTGTATTGTTGTGTAACATGTTATGGATGTTTTCCTAGAACTTGAGGTATGTTGCATCATTATATATAACTATTGGTTGTCTTCTACTGCAGTTGTTTATTTTAAATGTGTATGTTTTGTTGCTTCCGCTGTTGCTATGTGTTTTATCGGGTATTCCGTTGCGCTACACATTGACAAATGAGGGCATAGTTTCCACACTATCATACCTAGGCCCTCGCTGCTAGTCGGCAGCCTCTGGCATTTATGGAAATGCGCTTGAGGTCATGTGACCAACTGGGTTTGGGGCACCCGTTGAGTGGAACGTGGATCCGGGACGATACAAATGATCCCCTATCTTCTCTGATGATTGAACAGTTGTAATAAAGAAATTGGTTAATCAGGTAAACTTGTTTATTAAATTGATGTCAAATGAACAAAAATCCTTGTATGTTCACCCCAGTTAACCAAATGGAAAGAATGAACTTAATGAATGGTGTGTTTGAATATGAAAACTCCCTTGAACTGTCTTGGTAATATGTGAATTTTTTTTCTTATTGCTTGTGGGGTGACATTGATGGGGATGGGATCCCCTATTGTGGAGTTATTGGATTGTGGATCTGAGGCCTTGTGAGGAAATATGTTGGGGCTTGGTTTGGTTCCAGTACTTCGAGGGATCTCATGAATCCATTTTGTTGTTGTGACTTTACAACAGAACCCGGTGTGAATGTTTAAATTGTTTCTTGACTATTTTTCCTTCCTTGGTTATGGATATGTCTGTTAGTTGCCTGGTGGTGAAGAATTATTTAGATGGAATCATTGAATATGATAACAATAATGGGTTCCATGGGGAATTATTTTCCAGGAATGAGTTTTTCCATAGTTATGGCTGTTGTGATTTTTATGAATGAATAGTAACAAGGGTGTTTGTGTATGGGATGATTTTTGAACCCCTAGGTTTGGATGAGTGCTTGTTTAAAAATATGTATAATTTAGTTCTTATGTTTCTTATTCATGCCCCACCCAAGTTGAGCACTTCAGGCCAAACACCCCCATTTTATGGGGGAGGGTGTTTCTTCCAACACTCTTATGAGTGGCTAGTTAGTAGCTATTTTTTAGCTACCTTTCCCAACTATCTGAAGACTCTGTGGGAAGGTTGTGATGACCTGAGGTCCATTGTATCCAATAATTCTTTGGGCAGCTTATGTTGTGGGGGTTGGCCCAGGTGTGTGTGGGAAGGATGTTTCCCAAGTGTCTTTGGGATGAGGCCAAGGTGTCATTGGGCATGGGTGTAGTTGTCAAGGCCCAGGTGTCATTGGGTGTGGTGATAGTTTTTCTAGACTAGGTTTATACACTCATAGTTACATGTGGTTGTGGTGGACGAAGTGTTTGTGGGTATAACTTTGGTTAGGGTGTCCCAAAAGGTTGTTGTTGGGGCGGTAGTGGGAATGCGGTGAGAATGGAGGGTGAGGTCTGGCGCGTACGATGTCTTCAATAACGTGGGATAAGTGGTGTGGGGTACCCAAACATTGAACTTTTATTACCATTACTTTACATGGCTTGTGTGATTTGGGGAGTGTGCTTTGGTGAGGTTTGGGTGGATAGTTTCCTTGCTAGGTGTTTTGGTTATATCCTTTTCTCAAGGGGCATTAGAATGCCTCCCCACTTTTTCACTAGAGATTTTAGTTTTCTCTACTAGGTATACCTATATACTCACCCTACATATATAAAAATTCTTTCAGGTTTCTAGGATGACTTTGAAGACCGTGCCAGACCCTATTAGCTAGGATGTCGGGACCGTTGATGTTTATTCTTTTCTTTTCTTTTGGTATTTCTATTTGGATTTTTCTTGTACATTGTAGCACTTCAGTTGGAACAAGCACATGGGAATGGATTTTTGGTTTTAATTTACTTATACCTTCAGTATTGTAGTTTTTGGGGTTTTTACCCTTGTATCTTCTGATCCTACTAAATAAAAAGGGTAATTCCTTCCATAAAACGTGTGATTCTATACCCTTGGTGCTCGTCGCCACTCCAGGGTCAATTGAAGCCGAGACTCGGGGTCATTATCTATCCTTAAACTTATGGAAGGAAGGTTCTAGCAGTTATTTATCCCTTAACTCATCTTAGTGAATGTGTTTAGGGAAAATATTAAATAAAGAATACAGTTTTTGTCAATATTTCCCAAAATAGTCAAATAATATTCAAAGTGAACACCGTATGTAAAAATGATAAATATTTTAGGCAATATAAATATCCATTGTATGAGAATATGGATATTGAAGTAAATTTACAATGGAATATTATTATAAAAAGAAAATTTTTTCATGAGAATGATAACAAAAAAGAAGATGTGATATTGTAAAGATAATCATTAAGAAAAGTTTTGAGGAGAACACACTTTAATCCCACCAAAGTAAAGCATACCACTTTGAAACATTTAAATCATAATCCCCATAAAGGAATAAAATTAAATTTATCTTATAATATCATGATAATAATTAGATTCATGATATTAGTTGTCAATGTGTAGTGTATACACCACATAAAATTGAATCTGTGAATAATGACAAATAAGTCTCAATGGAATGTAAATTGAGATGAAACCCCTTACCTTGACCTTCCTTTTTGTTGTGTGATCTTTATAATTTTGTATATTGGTTGAAAATAAGTTAATAACTTATACAATAACTATATTCATGTTTATAATATCATATATTATCTTCTTATAATATCTTAATATCGATTTTCTAACAATCATTCATTATTTTCACTATTTAGGGTGTTAATTGCCTAGTTCTCTCAAGTATGTTTTGACTTATTATTTATTATTACAATTAATTAGATCCTTATTTAATCATATTAGGATTTTAAAATATTATTTAATTATCATATATATTCATTACATGTATATTTTGAAAAATTGATAATGTTTGGAGATAATAAATGAAATACACTATTCATAGAGATGGTAGGTCATACATAGGCATGAATGCTACTTTTATTTTTTTTATTTTAAAAGGATGAATTTTAAATGATAAATAAGTATATTGACATTAAAGTATTATATAAATGTTATATATGTTACACATTTTTATTAAAACCCATCTTTTATATATTCCATGTATAGCATGAATGAGTCACATTGCTTTGAGGAGGATCTAGTCCACAATTCCAAAAACGATGTAATAATATTTACTGAAAATGTAAAGTACAATGGTATGTGTTATAAAAGAATTAAATAAGAATAATGAATTAATAAATATCATATATATAATTTATAAATATATTTTTAATTATAATTTCTATCATGAGAGGTGGTAAAGGAAAAATGAACAATCATTATTTCGTGAGGCGGTAGTTCGCTGTTCACATAAACAGTATCTTCATTACCCATTATATTAGAGAGTGTATAAGTGTAGGCCAAACCCTTAATATAAAAATATACTAGTATATTTTTTATACTTATTTTTTATATTATCATGTAATAATAAGAGTTTAGGGGGTGGAGAATGTAAATAAAACTATGGAGTTTGATGAAAGATGTTACCTCTTAATCAGGAAACTATGTTTTCATTGAACAAAATGGATTACTTGTATTGATTTATAACTAAGGTGAGGATTATAGGATGAGGTGATGCATTTTTAGGAGCTATTTGGGATGATCTTGATTGAGAAAAAGTGTCTTGAGTGGTGTGAGGAAGGTGGGTAGTTGGTAGCCATTTATAAGGGAGGGAAAGGACTCAATTGGTATTTTTAAAAAGATGTTAGTGGTACCAAATATTTTACCAAAAATTATTCATAAAAAAACCAACCAAACATAAAAAATGGAAGTTTAATGGAATAATTACATCCATAAAATTTGTGTTGAACAAATGGCTAGGTCATTTGGGACTTTAAGTTAATGGTTTAGTCCTTTATTAAGCATAACTTTTCCTTAATAATAACAATTAATTTTAATTACTTTCACTAATTTATTTTCAAAAATTTTATTGAATTCATTAGATATTATAAATAATTTTTATTCAAAATATGGAATACAATTTTCCAAAATCAAATCAAACATATTATAAAAATTAATTTAAATTGAATCCCGCAGATGAGACGACAATGTAAAATCTTAAAAGTAAAAATGTTCAAAGTATTTATATGTTTTTATAGTCATTTGGAAACGTAAATTTATTACAATAACTTGATTTTAATTAATTGATAAAAATTTTACTTAATAATTTGTTAAAACCAATTTAAAATTTAATTTATCCTTATAAATAAATTAGATGGAAAATTAGTTTTGAATTAAATTTCCATATTTTTCACTCTTCATTAAAAAATAAAATTTCACAGAAAAATAACAAAAATTAAACCAAAGTTAATTTTTATGTTCATTTCCAAATATGAAGTTTTTTTTACATATTAGGTTCATAAAAGGGTAAAAAAATTTATTTAAAATACGTTCTTCATTAAATGGCTATAAGAATACCTTTATGAAAATATTTTATTTTATGTGTAATATTAGGAATGTTCCTATGTTATGGTTATCAAATATATTGTATGAATATCAATAATATTTAATTTAATATATACATTTAAATATATATATAATTTTAATTTCAGTCACTAATTTTAATTAATTTAATTAATAGGATAAAACAACTTTTTGAGAATAAAAATAATAATACTTTCTATTATATTCAAATTTTTTTCATATTCATTTATAATTAATTTTTATCCAATAAATTCATTTTATATTTGTGTAAACCATATATTTTAATATGTTAGTAGACCCTTTTTGTAATTACTAATTTAATGGCTTGGTTATATCATGTTATATTAAATAATATTATTTTAATAATATATTGTTTCTCGGTAAAACTCAGTCTTACGTGTAACATAATCTACTGAATTAAATCCCTATTGTATTTATTTTAAGCTAACACAAAATTATGTGAATTTCAAATTATGGAATATATATAATCTATTTAAAATACTAAATAATCTATAAATTATTTGGATATTATATTCTCATATGTGCTTGGAGTTACGTGTCATACATGTTATCAAATTAAATGTTTTTACCTTAGAATTTCAAGGTGTTATAGAAATGACCTTGTTTAGACCAATACATTCGGGATTTTTGGTCAACAACATTCTTATAAACATGTTCTCTATCACTCTACATCACAAGATGATTGTTGTAGTTTCATTTAATGTCCATGTTTTGAATAATGTTCTCTTATTCGAAGACCAAGTTTGGTGGTGACCTTTGAATTTCTCATTCCCTATTATTTTAAAGATGTGTTATTAAACATTTTTATGATGTTTTTTTCGAAAATAATTTATTTTGTAATAACATAACCATGATTATTGAGGTCATGTTTTAATTATGAGGACAAAATTTAATTAATTTGGGGAGAATGTAACACCCCAAGACATTATAATATTTTTTTTATGAATACCATTAATTTTATTGCGAGATTTATTTATACACACCCCCCAGATATTATAATGATACACATAAGAATAGGATTATCTTGTGGTACACACAACACTATGTTGGCTTATTTTACACACAATACCATGTTTCATTGGTAATTTTCATTAAACACAAAACTATGTTTTAAAAAATACAATATATTATTTACATTATTATTTCATATGATAGTTGTCAACATGTTTTTGTAATGATATGCATGAAAATTATTAACTAAATTTGGAAAATAATGTTTAAATATGTTTTATAATTATTTGGTGTTATAAATAAATCTATAATCCAATTGAATATAAAGTAAATGTTTTTATAAGAAAACTTTTTATGCACCCAAATAAATTTTTTCACGATAAGTTATGTTAATTGATATAAGTGGATGATATTGATTAAATATGTACATTTTATATCCAATAAAATATTTTTACAATTATCCGATATATTTTATAGGCATTAGATAAGAACAAACCCAATTTTACATATAAAACCTATATTTTTCTAAAGATAATTTCTCCACCTTTTGATGTTTCACTAGTTTTAAGATATAATTTTTCAAATTTTAGTAATTAGATATTTCCAAAAAAATTAAATATAAATTTCAAAATTAGGTTTGAGTTAAATTTTGGTATTTTTTTTATTAGTTTCAATTTTTATGAATAGCTTGAAATAATAAATTTTAATCAAAAACAGCTTTTTCTTTTAATTTATTTATAATGTTAAATTATATTTTTAATTTTATATAATGTGAAATTAAATAAATAATAAATTAATTAATCTAACTTTTTCTTTTAAATAATTTTTAAATTCAAATTTGATATAAAAACATCTAAATCTTTTGATTATTTCTGCCTTAAAACCCTACATTCCCATCTCATCTGTAGGATTAAATTTAAATTAATTTCTACCACTTCTATGGTTAGAATTTTGAAAAAATTATTTCATATTTTTGTTAATAATAATTTATAATTTATATTATTTTACACATTGTTTTTTACCAATAATATCACTGAATTCAGTTTAAATTAGTAACTACGGTTATTGTAAAATTAAGCTTAACCAGGGACTAAACCATAGCCATAAGGGCCAAAATGATTTAGAAACATGTCAAAAACATATATTATGTACATATTTTGACCCTATAATCTATTTTATTAAATTAGGTTCATTATTTTCAGCACATGGTATATGGGATACCTCCAAATAGTGTTTGCATTTTCAAATTTACAAGAATTCCACTCCTCCTCCACTATAAAAAGGAACTCACCACCGGAACTTATTCACAACTCTAAATCCATTTGTATCCGAAAATACCATACCAAAAAAGCTCCTAACACACCTAAACTAATCTTATAATCATAACATTTATAATAAATATAACAAATAAATTCCTTTGTTATAAAAAAAATATGTTACCGGAATAATAGGTAACATTATTCAATGATCACTTTTGTTTCATTGGTATATCCACACCTATAAGTTCTTATTATATATTTATTAAATGATAAACTAAGTATTTTAAATATAATTTTATATTTTTATGCTAATGGTATGACCTACACATTCACAAACATCCATGAAATAGGATAAGCAATCAGCGTTCGTGTGTACGACGGACAGTGGCCTCACGAACTGATGTTGTTCATTCTTTCATTTCCATATTTATAGGTTGGTAATAATGATTTATTTATAGTTTATATATGATATATATATATATATCATATTAACAATTTCGAAATTATTTTATAATTTTTATATGACACATACATTCATTATTTCCATTTTGTGGGTATACGATAACATCGTTTGTGGATATGGGACCACCACCTCCTCAAAGTGATGTGATTCGTTCTCACTCAACATAGAATGTATTAAGGAATTTTTTAATAATAATATGTAAAATATGTGACATAAATATTATAATGGTATTATACCACCCTTATATATCATTTAATTTTAGTAATTTTAATATGATAACAAAATGGAAACAACATTAATGCATACGTACGACCAACCAACTCCATGAATTGTGTATTTCATTTTCTATATAAAAAATTTATGGATTATTCATTATATATATAAAATAAATATATATGAAATATAGTTCAAGTTTTACATCCTGTATATTATGAAATCATGATCATCGTATTATGAAAAGTGATTACAAGTCAAAACATACTCGAAAAACATGATAATAAACCCATGAAAGGATGAAAATAATAAATGATTATTAAGAAACGGGTATTAAGATATTATAAGAGTATCATTTATGAAAATATAAATATTATTATGGTTGTTTTATATTTTATTAATATGTTTTAAACCACTATCCATGAAGATATATACTATGTAACTAAAAGGAAGCATAAGGTAAGGGATTCCGTCTCAATTTGCACTACATTAAGACTTATTTGTTGTTATGCACTAGTTAAATTTATTTTTATATCTATTTTCCATTTATAATTTAATATAATTATTCAATAATATATAATGTTATTTTAAGTTTCACTTTTAATTATCTCTCTCCATGGGTTATTATTTGAAAATTACAAACATGTAAAATTTATCTTTGCAACATCACTTTCTTTTTTGATTGCTAAATTTCTATTAAAATAATCACTTCCTTATGATAATTTTTATTTTAAATTGAAAATATATTTAATATATATATATTCTAATTTAATTTATATTATTATTTCCTAAATTTTATACAATTTTTACATGTGGTATTCACCTTGATATTTTTGTGATTAATTTTGGAAATGTTAATAAATAAGAAACATTTAATCGATATAGATATGTGATGATAAGGAATTTTGTTAATTGTTAGGTCAACTAGAATAGATATCCTAAGAGGGTGTGTGAATAAGGGTCTGAAAAATTAAAACAAATTCCCCTTTTGATCTTGTATTTTTGCTAGAAAAAACTATATATTCTCTCTCTTTCCAGTAGTATATATTGAATGAATCTTAATTCATGCACATGACACACCAATTTTACTTGGTTCACCCTCACTGGGCAATGTCCAAGGAGCATACACCGGTGATGTGATGATGTACCAAATCCACTAAAATTGCACTACTATTTACTATTTCAAAGAGGAATCACTATCCCTTTTAGTTTACAACCATTCACAATTTGACAACTCACTGCTCTCTCAATTAAAGTCAGCTCACTTCTTCTTCAAAAGATCCACTCAGAGTTTATAGACTAATAGGCCTCTTCATTATCACTAATGAATGCATCCTTCCCTTTATGTAGATGGTATTTTGAATTCTAAATTTCATGCACTGTGGAATACCCCTTTTCTACTAATCACTGGGCAACAACATTTGGAAATACCTTCATCAAGAACCTTAATTCGTAAAACACTTAATTTCACGGAACTCAAACAAGCCTTCGTGAAGCCCCTACCTCTGTGCAAAGCACACACCTTCACAGAGCTCACTGCTCCATAGAGAACACTACTTCGTAGAGCACACTAATTTTCAAATCTCAATCCTTTACAATTCTCAATCCTTCATAGAGCTTAGGCCGCCGTAGATCTCAAACCATCGTAAAGAGAAATCCTTTGACAAGCTCACTGGGCCAACGTAGAGCACACCTCTTTCTCAGAGCTAGATTAGTCATCATGAAGTTCCTATCATTCACGAAGCACACTTCCTCATAGAAAATCCTTTGATATTTGAGAGCTAAAAAATTTTCTATGAAAAAATTTGTACTTATCTCAAGGGGGTCAAGGTCTATTTATAGGTGATTCCACCAACCCTCGAACCTTTTATGCATAATCAGCACCAGGTCAGCTCAAATCGCGACACTCCGAAATTTCTTCCAAAATTTTCTATATATCACGAAGCACCATGGAAATTTTTGAATCATGGAGATCATCTTAATCAAATATCATTCCATAAATTTGTTGGCACCTTCACTACGAAGCTCCACTCATAATTATCTTCACCTACACATTTCTCTCTAATAATGGTCTTCCCTTATTCCATTCACGAAGCTCTTCATAATCACGAAGAACATTGTCCACATTGATTAGGTATTTTTAAAATTCACATCAAGAATCCCATCTTCACAAAACTCAACCCTTTTCCATATTTTGATGAGATCTTTAAGGAAATACACATTTCACGATGCTCACCAAACACCATATTTTTTACCCCAACCATTTGGAAATCACTAGAAAACGGTGCCACCATGTATCTATTCTATTTGTAACACCTTCAGATTATCCATTAATTTTTCATGGTTATTTGTCCACATTAAATGTCCAAAACATCACTATGGATAGAAAATTCATATGGAAACCTGCATTGTCAACAAATTGAACACCATGGTCTGCTTTGACAACAAACACAACATGGAGGCTGACTTTTTTAACAATCAAAACCACCTCAAAAATGATTCAATGATACCTTGAGGGATTTTTTCGAACATTAATTAATTAAATAAATTATTTTATAAGTATAGAATTATTTTTAATTTTACCACATGGGTGGGGGCTTGATAATTCAATCCCCTTGATGCATTGGTAGACTCATGAGATGAAATTAGTTAGCTAAATCAGATGTGTTATTACTCAATATGCATTAAACTATCTTGAGGATAGATCATTATAGAAAAGGTATCATGTTATTAGGAAAATTTTCATCCAATAATTAAGTATTAATGTTATTGATAGTTCAGTTATTATTATCCATGAGATTGTTTCTTTTCAATAATCTATGGATGCATTTTATTCCCGATTTATTTGCATGTGTGTTTAATTATTTACCTTTCCATATTGATTATGTATTGTCTCTTTTTGTAAATGGAATGTGTGTTTAGTTATTTTCCCTTCCATGATGATTATACTCATTGATTAATTATTTATTATTCTTTAATTTCCATTAATATTCATTTTATCTCTCCCTTTTTTTCTTTTCCCAAGGTTATGAATAAATAAACAGTCAAAGGGTTTTCAAGGATTTAGTTCATTTCATTTTATTATGTATCATGTTTTCTTTTTTATTTTAAAATATAATATGGGTACCATGTATATAATATGGCTTTTGATAATTTCTAAACTAATCATTCCATTTGATTTTAATCCTTGTAATCATGCCAACGTAATAAATTAAGGAACTGACTCTACACTTCGAGGGTTAGGGAATTATAAGATTTCAATTAGGCCACTCTTTTCTTATATATTTTAATATGGAGGTTTTTATTTATTTTAAACATAATAATTGATAACCATATCAAACATTATCCTTGAATAAATGGGTATTTAGTTTGACTCAAAGAGATATGATAAAATTGTTACAAATTTATTCCTAAAAAATTTTGGTTTTCTATTCATAAGGAATTTTAAATGTTTTGATATAAGGTAAAGTTGACGATGGATTTATAAACGCATTTTTAAAAATAACCAAAAGGATTTTGGGATATTATTTCACATGATATTTTATAAGATACATGTAGTAGGGGTTTCTCTTAGTTGTAAGAACCCCTTAATCCTATATGAAAAATGGTGGTTTAAAACCCATTGGGCACATGTAGAGTAGTAGTATTGTAGCATACTGTAACAGTGGTGGAACTATAGAAAGGATGAGCACTATAGCGATGGAAGGTCACTATAGCGGTGGTAGGGTACTACAGCAGCGGCGGGTACTGTGTGGTACTGTTGCAGTGCGGGTACATTAGAAGTATTATACACAAAATGGGCTTTCGGCCAAAAAATTGGGCCTACAGGCCATGTAATGGGATAAATGCCCATCGGGCCTTCGGGCTATGTAATGGGACTCCCTCTACCTAGTTAAAGAGGTATTTTCTTTCCTTTAATTATAAATGAGGCTTCGGCCCCAACCTTTTAAAAAATATGAAAAAAATTAAATAAATAAATAAAATAGTATAAGATACAATATATGATGAAATACAACAAATCTATAAGGATTTACTAATAGTGATATATTGATGGATAGATGCCCAAAATCCTTATATATATATATAAAGTATATATATGTGTATATATATATACATGCGACTTTAATGAATGGGATGTATCATTTTGGATTTATGGTTAGTTTCTAATGAATCCATTTTGTATTCAAACATATCAATCATTTGTTATAATTTTATCTTAGATGAAATTAATGTGATGTGAAGTATTCAAATGATGAATGAATGTATTAGATGAATCATTTATTCATACATTAGAGTACATACATAAGAATAAATTGAATATTAGTGTCTTATACAGCCTATATACACTACTATGATGTAATGATAGTGGGGATGTGACTCTACTGTGTACTCGGTCAAAACTACCATCACCTAAAGATATATTTTTTATTCTCATTCTCAATAGTTACTATACTATTTATTTGAGTATGGATATATCAAATCAAAAAATTAGATGATTTTCTTGAACCATTGATAGTAAATGGAGGGGTTATGTCTTTTGGCCTCCATTTTGCGATCTTTATCAAACCCAAGTGATGATGCATCAAGATGATTTAGATTGTCTTTAGTGTAAGGTACTCATTATTTATATAAGTTCTACATTAATGCTGTTAATAAAGGATTCAAATATAATGATTGGGATGTACTATAAATAGGTATTTTAATCACCTCTAAAGAATATAATAAACAATATTAGATTCTTATGAAATGCTTTAAATTAAATATCACTAAATAAAAATATAAGTTCCCATATATAATCAACCTATAATAAAATTAAGTATAGAAAGGATTTCATTTTTAATCATTCACATAAAATTTAAGATTTAGAGTTTTAAATATCTGGGGAACCAGTAAATTATAAAAGTGTACGCATCAAGATAGTGTGCATTTTTTCCACCAAAGGGGATCTTAAATTTAATATCTTGTTTTCTTTATATCACACTTTATTCAGTATTGAAGAGTTTTCATAAATTCATGATTAGGCCTTATAGAGTTCAAACTTATCCTTAATTCCTATAATTTAATTTATTAAATCATGGGATGAAAAAACAATGTGTAGTATGGTCTATAAAAGTAAAGGTAATAATTTAGCCCAAAAAACATAAAACTTGTGGAGAATTTTATTTGTTTTTAAATAATTATTATTAATCTAAAATAATCACATATTTATAAAATCAATATTGACGGCCACTTTTTATATAAAACATCTCAAAACAAAGAATATAAAGGGAAAAATTCAGCTTGTTTATTTCAAACATCATATCAATATCACACATAAAATTTTCTTTAAAATAAAATATCCTACCAAATTAATTCTAGTATATATTTTTTAAAACTAATAACCTAACATGATAGTTCAAAAAAATTAATAAGTGAAACTTATATCAATCAAACATAATAATATTTAACCAAATAATTCAAGGGAAAAATAAGATTCACATATCATCATATATAATCTATAAGAACCCTATAATTAATAGAACACAAAGGGGTGTTCACAATCTTTATGAAACTAAGGAAATTTGTTTTTGAAAATAATCATAATTTGTTATAGTTTTACTATAAAATAGAATAAAATATCATTTTATTTTATAACCCTTTATAAAAATAACATATTAATGAGAATTTAATTTAATTTAAAATTCCATTTATATAAGAAATAGTGGCATTATAGTGAAAAAATAACGTTATGATTGGAAAATTGATACATTTTTTAAACATTATATAAGAAGTTTTTAAAATTTTATAATGAAGTTAAAAATGACCCATTTATAAATAGATAAAAGTATTTCTTCTAATACACTATAAATAAAATCAAGTAAAATAAAATAAGAAATTATAAAAACCTAGAATTGTACTAAATAACATTTTTAAAACAATTTGGACTTGGAAGGGAAATTTTTTAATAAAAAATCAAAAAACATTTAAAATAATGTTATAAAGAAAAATACATTTTTTCAAGTACAAACTTTCATCATTTAACATAAACCCCGTATATTATAAAATTATATTAATTATTGACATTCATTAGAACCTTTTTCAGGTTTATTTGCTTATAATTACTTTTTTTATTAAAATGTTTCATTTATTTTTAGAATTAGCACAGTTTATCATAGTCATTTTTGGGTTATTTGGTTCATAATATTCAAAAATATGTCGATATACATGTAGTGATTAAAATTAATTTTCCAATGATTCCATTTGTTATATTTTTTCCAATTCAAATGGTTCATATTAATCTCGAAAATAGGTTTTTATTATTTTTTGAAATCCTTCTTTTCCCTAAATCAACCTTTATGAGATTGTTTTTGAAAATTTAAAATAACAATGATTATTCACTTCTAATTCCACTTTTATTATTCATATTTTAATATTATATATTTATGAAAAAACATAATGTTTTCATCAGTAAATAATGTTGATATTATTTTTTATTGGATAAAAATTTATTAAATAATCATTATAACAACATTTATTTTGATGGTACCACGACAAAAAAAAATTATAACAACTAAATGAGTAAAAATATATTATTATATAATAATAAAATAACTTTAATAGAAAATTAAAAAAAAATTAAAAAAATTAACATGTGAAATTAGAATCATTAATTTTTTGGTGAAGAATATAAATGAAAGATAATGTTTATAAGTTATTACTTACAAATTTTCTCAGTATGATCATTATATGTGATTAAATATTATGATAGAAATTTAATTTATTTTTTTTAATTAATGTAAAAATTATCTTTATATAAAAATAATACTCTTATAAATATAATATTATGTCATTAAATTAATTTTTAGAACCATCCTTGTCAGGAATTGATGAAAAATGAAATACTTCATTCATGGAAGTATTAGTTTACACGACATAAAAGAGATATTTTAATTTTCCAAGGGACGTGAGAAAGGGAAAAAATGGTTTCTATATAAACATAATAAAATTTCATTATACTAATTATAATTATTTATTTATAATATTATAATTATAATATAATTGGTGGTTCTTGATGAAGAAATAAACTTAAAATAACACGATTAAGACTATTACCACATCCATATATACCCTCTTATATTACTCTCATTAATCATTCAATGAATGTATTTTTTGTAGTCCAAAACCTCTATGATGTGTTGAATTGGTTTGGGGAGGAACATTTTTAGGGATTCGTAGACATAAAGAGATCAAAATGTGTAGATAAGTGGGGTTTTGAATAGATCCTTCAATAATTGGTAGGATTAACTCTCTTATAAATACTTTATTTTTTTAAATATACCACAAATTTCATACTCAACTAATTTGGAATATAACAAGTATATGATTTATTATAGGATATTATGGTTCATCATCTATTAAAAAAATCAATAAAAGATAATAATATTTTCCTTATCACATAGGTTTTAACCATTTTATATCATTTAATCCTTTTCTATGGAGGACAAATTTATACCTCTGTAATTTATTTTTATGAAAAGAAATGATAAAAAATATATTAAACAATTTGAATATAATTTTTTTAGAATATGAAAAAAGTATTACAAAATAGATCCAATAAATAAAGTAAGAATTAATTTTAATATATGTATGCATAATTAATTAAAAAATAAATTTTAAATAATAAAAATGAATTTCACCAATATATTGTTTAGTATTTATTTTTAAAATGATTATAAGTATATGACCAAAAAATGAGAGTTATAATCCTTAAAGAGGAAAAACTAAATTTTAATTTTTTAATGTTAAATCAATAGAAATGTTATGGTATTTGAGTACGCAACATTTTCTGCTGTTCAACTAAAAATATACACTTTATGATAAATTCCTATAATTTACTGTAAGAAAATTATAATATGTTGAATCCAAAAATAAATTCAATTTTATATAATTAAAAATTAAAAATCAATAAATTTAACATTAAAATTAAATTATACAATACATGGAAAAAAATTTATTTGAAAAATAATAATTTTAAAAGTGAAATGTCATATTCAAGTTCCGTAACAAAATAAAAAATATTTATATGGATATATAAATGAAATTTAATAAAATATATAATCTTTAGAAAAAAGTTATTGGGTTATAAAAAGATTCCGAAATATATATTGTAGACACCCTAGGAACATTGAACCAACACCTTAGTGGAAACCTGGCCTCATGTTGTGATAAAAGAAGTGAGACATTGAATAAAGATCCTATATTTATATCAAAGATCCTATAACCGAAATACCAATAAAAAAAATTAGGAACCTAAACCATACAAAAATAACTCTTCCCCCAACATCAAAATATGTATACTTTAAACTACACAGTCCAAGTCTTGTTATTGTGAGGAGTAATCTTAAATAGGTAGATGATACAGGGTACACGATTTCAAGTCAAGGCCTTATAAGGACAAAATACACAAATAAAATACCAAAGAAACATCATTAGTGAGGAAATCGATGCTGATATAAACTATATGTTCTTCTCAATTTTGGAAACAAATATGATCTATGAAAATGATGAACCCACACTAGGGGATTATGTCAACATGAAAACTGAGTAAAATGACATTATGGAAAACAATTATGAGGAATCTAGTAGGGGAAAGGGGTAAGGTAAAAAAATAAAATAATTATATATAAGTTAGCCTTGGTTTAGCACAAAATGTATAATAAGAAATCGTGGAACCCTATATGAAGCTTGATTAATGGATATGTCCATTAGTATAAAAGGTTTTACTTTCCTAGTGAAATTTTTGAGGGTGTGGTATCCTAAACCTCCCTTTAAATATTTCCTATTACTTTAGGGTGTTTAGGTCATCTTATTAATATAAATAAGTTTCATAATTAAAAATAATATTTTTAAAATTATTGTTACCCTTATGTAGAAACCAATTCTTTTAAAGTGGTATAACCATTCATTCATACATTTTTAAATTAGGATGTGCTTCATGAAGGTAAATTTATCCTTCACGTCATGGAAAATCCTATTTCCATTAGCTAAAAAAATTATTTCTAAGTTTAAAACATGTATGATAGGTTTTTCCTTCACTCGGTATTGGTAGATGTTGAGTTGTGTAATATTAAGATAATACAAATCTAATTAAATATTATTTAGACCCAATAATTTTCATATGCAAATATTATCTCTTATTAATAAAATATTCATTACATATTAAATTAATTCACACAAGAAATAAAAACTTATATGGTATTTGAAAATATAGATACATAAAAAACTATTATATAAATGATCTTGATCATTTCCAATTTTGTTATTCAAATATAGAACCCTTCTTTGAAATATCATACACAAAACAATAATTACTAAAAAGGGGAAGGGAAACATAAGAAATGGGGGTTATATATTTAGAAGGGGAAATAATATGAGATTTTCATCAATAATTATAAGTAATAATATGGTAAACATAAGGGTATGATATAATGATCATAACCTACAATAATCATTCCCAATCAGTCAGTAGTTATGTACATGAATCCTGGAATAATGTTTTATCAATCAAGAGGCACAAGACATAATATTGTTTGATCATCAATAATAAATTATGATCCTTGTAAAAATATCCTAAGAATAAGATATATGTTTCTGGAATTCAGATAATCAGAGAAAATAACATCCTTTGTAAAGATTCACACCTAAGACTATCATTGTGGACCAAGTCACATAATGGAAATTTGTACCCGATCATTTACAACATTTTCTTAGGGGTAACTTCCACCTTGTTAACTCCATTATCCATTTAGGGTTTATTAAATATATCATATTTTATGATTTTTCTATATCCATCATGACTACCCAATTCATTGGAGGACTATAATTAACCCACTCATCCATGTTTAATAATTCCACCACCCATCCACTATTTATAATGGAACCACCCTTGAAAGAATCTTAATCCAATACTACCAATTCTAAAATAACATAAAATAATTTATCATTACATAAAATATTAACCCATGGAAATAAAAATATTTTCATAAAAATTTCATCATAATAAATTCAAATCATATAAAGAAATAATAAATTCTGTAACATTGGATAATATCCCCTGAAAAGTATAAAATATGTTAAATAATGTTGATATTAATGAAAAATTCTTCAAAGGACCCCGGGAACATTTCGTGAGGCTAATACCCTTTCCATTATCAAATCACTAAATATAAAAATGAAAATCTCAAAAATACTTAGAGAAAAATTTTATTTCGAATAAAAAAATGAAAATGATATAAATTTTTTTACCAAAATGATAATTCTTGATGATGGAAAAAATATCTCATGCGATGTACATTATAAAAAAAATTGCATTCACATTTTCTTAAAGAACTCAAAAGTCCAATAATTATAAAATAATAAAAATATTCCTTTTCAATCATTGTAAATAATGTAAAATATATATATAAATGACATTAATTACTATTTTTTAAAATAGTAAAACATTCATGAAATCATTTTGATGAAAATATGGACATGGAAGAAAACATTCTCAAGTGAAGGAAAAACAAGGTCTATATTCCTTAATAATATTCTTTTAGTATCTTGAGAGCTTAAAGAATAAATTCTGATTTATTCTCTAGAAATATCCATAGGATGATAAAATAAATAATATTTCGGTGACATTGATTATATAACACAGTAATCAGAATTTATTCTCAAATAATCCTAATAAAAATAATATTATAACATATAACCATTACTTATTTGGTAACTATTGATCCATAACCCACATGAGGGAAATTAAATAAAATGAAACATTTAATAACATTAATATATTGAAATATGTAATACAAAATTTCAAATTTGTATTTGATACACCATATAATCAATTACATGTTTATATATAATATATATCTAATAGAATAAAATTTTGGAAGATAATCCATTACCACTGTGATAATATTAAAATCAATACCCCTTGGATGAAATAATTCTATTTATAAAACTATGTATACTGAATTAAGATGGGTCCATGGTATGAAATTTCTATATAAAAATATAAAACACATTAACATAAATAGGTTTATAACATAAAATAGGTATAAGTGAAACAAAATTTGACTTTTAGAACCCTTATGACATTATTAAATTTTAAATCAAATGTCATTAAATTAGTGAAAATAATTTTTTTTTAATTAGAAGAAAAAAATTATTTTTATTCCCAAAAGATTTCTTGAAAATTTGTACACCATAAAAATAAGAAATTGGTTTATAATAGGAAACCATGTCTTAATGAAGAGAAACAGAGATAAAGACCTTACCTTATATCTTATATGACTGATATGCGCTCGAACCACCAATAAATAATATTTTTATTTTATATTGTTCTATTTTTAAATAACAATATTAAATTTAAAATCATATATCATCCACTTATATCAATTTACAACCTTTTATTAACAATTTTCTATTAATGCCATCATTTGTGATGTTAAAAAATCATTTTTTATGTGTCTTTTAGTTCAACATTTATGGTTCATGCACGTTGATCATGGTTCTTCTATATTTTGAAAGTAAAACATGATATTATTGTCATACATAATCATTATATACATATTTAAATCTATTCATAATATATATATTTGTAAAATGATTTACATCACTTTGTGGATATGTTAATACGTACATACACACAAATGATGTTTAAAATTTTTCATGGATCAAAGGAAAGAAATTATATTTATAAATAAAAATTAATTAATAATTATTATATTTTATATTTCATATATTTTCATTAAATATATCCTTGTTACCATCCATTTTATTTAAAATGAAAGACAAATCATCTCACTTTGTTGAGGTTGTTGCCCACACACATGCAGGGGAGACCTTACCGTTAACCTATATATAATAAGGTTAGAATTTTGAAAATATTATATAATTATAGTATAATAATTTTTATAAAAATATTTCATATAATCTCTAAATTTTTCATTATAACAACCCATGGAGGATGGTGATGAAGAATGAATAAAATCGATATGTGGATGTAGCATTCCACACAAATGCATGAGTGATGAATTTATTGGATAAAATCCATAAAATTAATATAAAAAATATAGTATTGAATATATAATCAAAATATTTCATCAAATCCATTATTGGATATATGTAAATTCAATTTATAAAGATAAAGACACATTGCAGACACTAAAATAGTTATTCAGACATGTGTTTTTTTAAGATTAAAAATAAACATATAACAAAATAAAGTATAATGATGACACCTATGTAATTGATTGTATTTATTTTATTAAAGTATAATAATGTCATTTTAATATAAAATTAAAAGAATAAATAAATTTTCACTTAAAAATAAATTAATATTTTTTTTAAAACAACTATTTTTCAATATTTACTAAAAAATAATTTTTTATAGAAAAATCGTAAAAATTCACCCCAAAATAATTTTTAAATGATAAATTAAAAATAATAATTTATTTAAATAATATTTCTAAAAATTGTATAAATTAATTATATTTGTTTTTTAAAACACAATAAAACCTATTTTTGGAGAAAAACCTTTTATGAATAGAATTTATTTAATGAAAGTTTAGTGTATATATTTTACGCATTAGTCAATACATTTTCATTTATAAAACTATTATACATTTTTTGATAATATATTTATTATAATATATATTATTCAATTCAATGCATGGTGTATAAAGTGTTATTATATCATGGATCATTTAGACTCGAGGTTGGGCCTAAAACAAGCTATATAAAAGTTGAAATTAATTTTAACAAAAATGTATTATAAAATCATAGAGGCTTTCACCCCCATGAAATGAATCTCTTCTTCAAAATGTTTCTCTTGGTAATTAGAGGTTTGATATTTGAAAACACCTTTGCTAAAAACACAAATTGTACAAAGGCACTATATGTTTTTTGAAAAAGTATTTGTATGCACAAAGGTTACTTCAAATAACATATTGTTTGGTTCCTAGATAAGGATATTGTTAATGGGATGCTGAAATAAGGATATATAGAAGAAATATAATTTACAAAGAATAACATAATGTGATTTAAAACATGTTCATTAAAATTCTCATAACCACAAAACCATAAATCTATGAGAATCAAAAATGACAATCAAATCTTCATAAATATCTTTAAGATGTGAAAAAATCATTTTCAATATACTTTTTCCTAGACTTTAAGATTAATTATAATATGAAATACTATAAAAAAACATACTTGATTTGTTTCTATTTAATAATAATAATTCCATATTTCATTTTCTATTCAATTAATTTATTTTTATATATAATCTATTAATCCAAAAATTAATATTTTTGATGCATTTTTATTCAAAATAACTAAAATTAAATTTTAATTGATTAAATATCCATAAAATAATTAATCTTATTCCCTTTATCTCAAGATATTTTCCAAATCCAAAATTGTTAGAAAATTTATCTAATATGGATATATATATATATATATGATGAAATAATATTTAAATCACTATTACATAATCAATAACACCCAAAGACCAGTTTAGACCATTCCATTAATAGTAAGTATTAAAAATATTCCAAAATACGTTTGCTAAAACTCACAACCCAAAAAATAATAAAGCATTGATCAAATATTTTTGTTAAGATCAACTTAACATTTATCCCCAAACACCACATGTCATATCTTAATATCACCTAATGATCATGTGAATTTCTTTATAATATAATCCCTTGAAAAAAAACATTCACATGCCATATTCTATTACATTTGGTTTCTAATGGGGAAATCATTGCATCATCTATCACATTCAAAATTTGTGTGGCTCTTCCTAGTTCATTCAATTAACATAAAAAAATCATTGTGTTAGAAATATCAATGTGTAATCATCTAATCCTAAAAAAGTAATTCTAATGATATCCAAACCATTACACATTGTTTTCAACCAATGACACCTTAGGCTTAAATTAGGTCATAGATGGTCATTTTCTATTTTTATCATTCAGAATCATACACAAAGAGGATTTCAATTAACCCATGAATATCCTTGAGATTTCCAATCCTAGTACACTATAGGGATATGAGTCCCCACTCTCCAGGAGTGCTCTCAGGCTCCCGTTTCGGCACGGATTCCTCCTCCTCCTAGGGTTCCTCCCCGGCGGCATTGTGATCTCTCCAGGTCCTCTCTTCTTTCTTTTTCGATGTTTCCTGGATTCCTTTTAGCGCTCTAGGTCTCTCGTCTTGGATCGTCTTACTGCGCTCTAGCCTCGAATCCCACCACTCCTATCCAGGTCGGATCTGGAGTGGAGGGTATACCGAGGTTTTGGGATTGTGGTTTGGCGATTGAGGTTCCTCTGGGCATCTCTGGTATTCTTATTTTAGGGTTTCAGCCTCCAGTTCCCTATATGGTTTTATCCCCTCGCATCTCTTTTACTTTTAAATATTTTCCTCCATTTCCTCCAAGGGTTCCAATCCCTCTGTTTCTTTCTTTATCTCAATGATTTTGGGTTGTTTTTTTGTTAGGGTTTTCATATTTCTGTTGTCGGTTCAACATTGGAGTGTTGGTGGTGTTGTGTCGGCATAGCACGGTTTTGTTGTGTGACGTGGATGGCTTCCTGGTTCGTAGTTCGAAACGACAATGGTCTTTTCGGTGTTTTGTTCTACAAAGCCCGTTTTTTATCTTCTTTGGATCCAGGCTTCCACTGTTCTCTCCGAGGTGGAGCTCGCGGTGGTCTCTAAGGTTCTTTGGGAAGTTAGGTTGAGCGGGTGGCTTTGGGAGGTAGACGGTGACGATGATCGTTCGGAGAATGCAAGGTTTGGTACCATTCCGGTGATGATGATGATGGTTTCAGTGATGAGGTTTGCAGACAAGGAACTATGGTTTACAACGGCTCAATGTGATGAGGTTTTTCTGACGATGGTGTGGGTGTGCGGTGGTGGGAGGTGCTCCGATGGTTTTCTATCACCGGAGAGGTGTTGACTCAGGAGATGACGGATCGACGTTAGGCAGATATGACGATGGTGTGATGATGACTACTGGTTGTGGTGATGGCGTTGTCAGCGTGCTATTTAATGGTGCGTGATTTGCGGGATTTGGTTTTCGTGGCGGTGGCCTCTGTTTTGAATTTTGATTTGGCCCCGTTTTGAATTTTGAATATGTATGTTGTAATCGGGCTGCTATGGTTCCCACTTTTCCCTGAAAGTGGACTTTTATGAAAATAAAAAAAAAATTGATTCAGAGGTAGTGCAGTATAAGGGCCCATTCACTATTCCCTTGAAAAGTTGTTGAAATTTATGAAACCAAACCTTTTTTATATTGTTATGACTAGATGTATCAATGATAAAACAATTTCAACTTGTTGTGTATAGAAAGGGATTTTTTTTCATAATGAAACTAAAGTCCTTTGTTTACCATAAAGATAGATTTTTTCTAATAAATTGGATTTTCATATGTGTTTTTTTAATTTTGTTTTTCCTATTTTTGTTTCTATAAATGACTAAACCATTATCAGACACCAATTAGGTCTTACCAATACAATCCATATATAAAACTACATTTTATTAAAGTAATATCAACTATATATCAATTTGAATCTTTCCTTTACAATAATATATTTTTGACTTTTGAATCAGAGATACATAAAAAACAGAATATATAATTTCTAAATAATTTCACAATATTTTCTTCCCAACAAGAACCATTATTAGGCATATAAAATTTAAAACCATTCTTCATAACCAAGGGAAGGGAAAAATTTGAATAAATGATCTTAGATACTCTACAAGGGTAAAAATAAGATATATTAATCGTGGATAATAAGTAAGAATAAGATAAATTTAAGGGTATGAGAGAATGATCATAACTAAAAATAACCACACCCAATTAATAAAAGATCATGAAACATGAATCATAGAACAATTAAACATCAATCAAATGACATAGTTTATAAAAGGGAAGAATCATCAATAATTAGTTTTAATCCATGCTAACATATCATAATAATAAGACACAATTTATTGAAATCCAATTAATAATATAAATTCATCTATTTAGTAAAGTATCACTATAAAGTGTTTCATTATAGACAATGTCCCATAATAGAAATATATACCCAATTATTACTGAAATTCACTTAAGAATAAATTCAATCTATTTAAATCAGTTTTCTCTTAAATGTATGTGTATCATGCAGTCTCTTATGAGTTTTTAAATAGTTTCATCATTACCCAACACATTGTATGGATCTACCATACCCAATAATTTTTGGATTTAACATTACCATGCATCCTTGGTATATAACAGAACTACTAGACCCTTAATAACAATCAAAGATCATAAAAGCATTTATCATTCAATAAATTCTTAACCAATGGAAATAAAAGGGTTTTTTAACATATAATCTTTATAAACATAAACTATATAGATAAATAATAATTATGTTTACACAGAATAACAACCCCAATAAAGCACAATAAATATAAAATGATATTGTAATAGAAGAAAAATAACTTCAGAAGATTACATGAATATTTATCAAGGAAAATACCCTTTTATTTTTAAAATCGATTTTTTGAAATTTTAAAAAATTACAGTATACAAGAAATTTTTTCATTTTACATAACCAAGGAATCCTATAAAAGAAACTTCATGGAAATGTTTATTCATATAGGATGGAAATACATTTATAAAATTAATGTTAAAAAATCATTCAAATTTTATATTAATGCCAAATGTACTATATTTGGAAAATCATAAGTAAATTTATTTTAATATTTTGATTTAAATATAAAAAATATTTAAAATCATAAAAAATAGTCTTTCTTTAATAGTAAAAATATTCTTAAAAACATTTTTATGAATATATGGACATAGAATATGAGATTATTAACTGAAGACAAGAACATGGTAGGTTTCCTATAAAAATATTATTTTAGTATATTGAGTATATATGGAGTAGGAAATAAAAGGATGACATCTAATCTCTATAAATAAATAGGGGATAAGAAATTTCACATGGTTTTTTAGGAATATATCATATAATTTATTCATCATAATTTAATCCTAGACAATCCCAGTAAAAATGATATTATAACACAAACCCTATATTTATTTGGTAACATTTAATTCATATCTAAATTAAATTAAATAACATAAAATAAATAATCTATTTCAATAAACATAGGTATATCCATGAAACAAAATATCAAAGGGGTAGTGGATAAAACACAAAAAAATAAGAAAGGTGTGTACACAATATATGTCTCAAAGAAGATAATTTCAGATGAAAAATACTTTCCATGTTGATAAAATCAAAATCAAAATATCTTGGATAAAATCAAGATAATTTTAACATTATATAAGATGAATTTAAAAGTATCAAATGTATATCATTTAAAATTATTTGTATATACACCTCATAATTTTAAATAGGGGAATAAAATTAAACATTTCTCAATAAAAAAACTGAGATGAAGAACACTAACGACATCAGTAATTTTACAATTGAATTAAATTAAATTCAATAAAAACTTATGTTTTAGTAAATAAAATGAATTATATTATTTAATATGAAAAGATATATTCTTTTTAAAAATATACTCCTTATTAATAAGAAATTGGTGCATAATATTAAAACATGTGCCAATGATGATTAATTGAGTTGTAACATTCACCTTATATCTATCATGATTCATAAGCACTCCAAAATACATTATAATAATTTTTTTATATATAAATATATTAAAAAATATTAATGCATATAATATCATATATGATCATATTATATATATCACCTGTTTTTTAATTATTCTCTATTAAATTATTTTTTCTGTTGTTAATTTCTTCATTTTTCATGTATGTTTTAGTTCAAAAGTTATGGTACTTATACTTTGATAAAGGTTCATAATTATACATAATTTAAATCATGATATTATTATCATATATTATAATTATATTTTTATTTATATCAACTCTTACTAAGTGGGGATGAAAAATGAATTAAAACACTTCATAGAGATGATAATCATTACATACCCACAAGTGTTGTTTCCACATTCAAACAGATGGAATGAAATAATGGTAAGTGATAATTCAACTATATTGAAAAAAATTTATATCATAATTGTCATATTTATCCATTTTATTAGTCTATGTTACAATCCATCTAACATGGAAATTATATAATACCTCATCGCTTTGTGGATATGGTAGTCAACATGTACGCATGAGGGAATTTATTATTTACCAATATATTATTCTGCTAAAATATAGATATGATTTTATAGTAATCGAATAAAACATTATTTATAAATAAAATATATAATAATTAAATTCATCATTAAAACCACCAACAATTTATAGTGATGGAAATTAAATTCTATTCTAACATGGAGGTCGTTGTCTACGCTTATGCACTAGTGATACTTTATCTTTCCCATTTTTTGGGGAATAGGGAAAATGGTTGTTAAAAAATAATAATAAAATCTTATTAAATTTATTATACATTATTAATAAAAATTTTATTGAAAATAAAGGTTTATATAAAGTGAATGGTGAAATAAAACTGAAAGAGATTCGATAATATGTGTACCTATTATTTGAGAGAGCCTATTGAATTACACCTTAATTATTTAGGGATAGGTATTAAGAGAAAATTAGTATAGCTATGATGAAAGGATGCAACCTATGAAGGTTTTTAATAGCTATTATCAATTATATAAGGCTAAAATTGTGTGAATAAGTGAGGAGAATATTTCCCCATTTATTAGATTGGGGAGGGACACACAGGGAATTTCATAACATATTTCAATGATATAAGGTCACATTAATGGTAAAACATCTAAAAATGGTAAATGATTAGATATTGGTATAATATAAGGTTTAAATTTCTAAAAAAATAATTATTTTTCAACTTTTGGTTCAATATAACCATTATATATTGGTTTAACCCTAGAAAACCCCTTTTAACCTTCATATTGAAAAGAATATTTCACTATTTTTACCATCCACTCTAACAAAAAATAAAGTTTAAACTATTAGATCCCATTATTTATTATAATTTAAAATATTAAATAATTTTTAATATAATAAATTTATACATATATAATAATTTAATTATAAATAAGTGTGAAACCCCCAACAAAACCCAATTTTAGATATATGATTCCTTAAGAATAAAACTTATTTTAATTCCATTCATTTCATTATAAATGATATAAAATTTTGGATAAAATAAAGCGACTAATATATAATCTAAAATTTTCATTAAAACATTTTACCAATATATATTATTTCAATTTATTATGTCAAAAACACATTGCGTGCAAAAAACCCACTTTTTGGACAAATGTGTTTTTTGATAAAAATTAATTTATATATATATATAAGTATAATGATTATTTATATTTTAATAAATTGTATTATTATAAATAACTCATTATAATTTTAGTTTTTTATCAAATTCAAAACATAATGTGAATTTTAATTTAATGGAAATAATGATTTTTAAAAAATTGATATTTTCTCTATAAAATGTAACAAATATTTTAGAAAAATCCTTAATATTCTTCCTATAATAATATTGAAATTATAAATTTAAAAATTGTATTCATTTCATGTTATAAAATTTATAAAACTATTATAAATTTATTATAATGTTCATAACTAATGTAATAGAACCCATTTTTAAAGAAAAAATTTTTTGAAGTATAAAATGGAATTTATAAAAATTGATTACCAATTTGTTATGAATTCATCAATATATTTGTAATATATATAACAATTAAATATATTATATATAGATATATTTTTACAATTTATTCCTTCCAAATTAATTAATAGTTTATAATTGGTTTCTATATCAAGATTCATTTAGATTTAGGTTTGTGTGTATAACAAGCTTTCAAACAAAAAAAAATTATTTGGATAAAAATATAATCCAATATATCATGGTCTTAAAAGGGTTATTCAGGGCAATATATGAAGGGATTATATACCTAATTTATTTTTAAACTATAAATTCTATTTTATATCCACCTATTTCAATAAAAACTTAATGGTCATCATGATTTTTTCCTCACCATATAACGATTTATCAAATTGGACATGCATGAGGGTAAGGTTGCGGATGGGTATTACAAGATTTCTAATGTTCACATTAGTGTAGATCTCGGTTTATGTTAGGGTATTCTTCCCCAAGACATATATTTATTTCATGAGGTTGATCCCAACCACATGATAGGGTCTTTTTATAATGATAGATCATGCATAAGTGTAAGGAATCTTTTACATTAAATATGTAATGATAGAAATAATAATTTTCATACTAGTATACTCACATAAAGGGTAGTATCAGTTCACTCTATGGTATTTTTTTGTAAAGTTAAATATCAAATTTCGGTGTATTTATTCTCACATGAGTTTTATATTATTCACCAAGTGAGGGTGGATATCTAAATTTTTAATTTTTATTCAAACTACCCTTTTGTAACACACCCTTCTAAAGTATAGTTAACCCTTTTTTTTAATAAATATTATCCTTATTTTTATATTTCCTTAAAAATATATATTTATTTATAAAATTAATAATCAAACAAAGATATAATTTAAAATAAATACTTAGAATCATGGAAGAATAATATTATAATTAAAATATGAAAACACATTAATTATTTAGAAACATAAAAAACAAAATGTTAGAAAATAAAAAATATTTTTCCTAGATTATAATTAAAAATTAAAATATAATTAATTTTCCAAGACAAGTAGGTTTAATACCAATTGTAAAAAAATAATACCATGGATCATTAAATCACCACATTACTCAATATTATTGTATTAAATTCATAGGGGTTGGCAAGACGTAAAACTATTTTGATTTTATTGATGTGATGTTACACTATCTCACTCTATATCTCTATTAATCTTCCTCCAATTTTCCTCTAAGAGTAGCATGATTAGGGGCTGTATTTTAATGTTGTTAAGAACTCCTTGATCAAGATCCATCCCACAACATTACTTTTTGTATAGAAATAATTCAAGATGAATTATTTAATAGATTCAGGTTGTTCGATATCTCCCTCATCCTGTATCTCCTACCCATGTTTAGTGAGTCTATCTAGAAAATAATTTTAGTTGTGGAATATTTTACTTACCTTATAATTTTATAAATATTTTTGGAATTATTATTCATTATTTCCTAAATGGAATCCATTATGGTGGCAGTCACATGTGAGAACATGTGATAATAAGATGGAAATGAGTTCGACATCCTTTTTTTGTTTCTTTACATTAGCATTGTTCTAATTTATTTCATTTCAATGGTTCTCCCTACAAGTTGTTTTCCACGATGTAGAGGGAGATATTTTTGTAGTAGTTCCATTCCATGTTTGAGAACTTCTTATTTTGGTGGTGTTGATGAAAAATATGGTAGTTGATGATGAGGCTATTTTTCTTGGGCAATGTGACTTTTGGTGACATGTGGACATAGAACATGAGACACTATTTTCATCAATATTAATGGTAGACATCATAATTATCATTTTAATCATTCAATATAAATTCTAAAGAAATATATTTTATTTTATTTTTGTAATTTTTAAGTTTTTTATCTTGGAATGATTTTCACTCAATAATAAAACTCGGTTTTATTCAATAAAAAATATATATTTTCTAAAATAAGGGTAATTTTTAAACAAATTCAAGTTCGGAACATAATTTTAATATAAAATATATTGAGTTTTTTCTTACTATATAAACTACATACTAAAATAATCTCTATTTGAACATAATTATTAGGATATTATAGATGTATTATGCTAGTTAAATTATATATAATCTTGATGTGAATTTCCTCATTATAGAAATAAAACGTTCAAGTAGCTAAAATAGAAAAAATATATGCTACTTAGTAAATTATCTATGCTACCAATTAAGATATTTCATGAAAATAATATTTATTCCTTGAAATTCATTGAAATATAAATCCTTTATATTATAATTATTATTGGTTGTATTACCTTTTGTTATCCACTATCAATTTTTTGTTTTTTTTCTAGAATGTGATCCAAATTAACTATTTAATTCAAGTAGATAAATTAAAATTGTTGTGATAGGAATAATTATTTCTGAAAGTTGATCAGTCATGTGTGTTACATGACTACTGACATATATTATTTAATGGTTCCATTAAATTGATTTTTATGTGGAACCAAATATAGTAAATTTTCAGAATGGTAAGGGATGTGTTTTCAAGGGTGTGGTAGTGATTTTATTATTGAGGATGATATTGGGATTGATGGAATACATAGATAGTATGGCTTTCCTAATACTATTTTTGTGATGAAGAAAATGTTGGGATTGATTTTTTGGGTTTATAGCTGGGAAATATCTTTTCTTATTCATATCGGTATGCTGATTAATGGTGGATAGAGTTTATTTTTTTCCATCAAGTGTACCACCACATTATATTAGTTATTTCAAATCATTAAATACCCTTAATATGTATTGGTTACGGAATTATTCTTTATCCCATTGGAATGGGTGATGGTGTTTAAAGATATTTTCAATGGAAAAATGATATTGTTTGGTTATTCTTGGGAGCATAATAATGAAATGTGAAACTAAAATGATAATGAATATAAATATAAGGACCCTACCTTAAACATTACATAATATTGAATTAAATGGATAATTCACATTAAATATATTTTCAGGTTTAGAGCTTTAGATAATTTAGGTCATAACATTTACATGACAACATGAATATAACATGTAGACAATTCTTCTCAGTATCCATTTTTTCATAATAAACTATTGAAAAAAGTGTCATATCGAGTTCGATGTTTTAGACAGCATGACATTTCCTTGATCCCATCCTTGACCCTTATTCATCTTTAATACATGTGGAAAACATTTCAAAAACTTACGGTGAGCATAAAAATCTCAGTAAGGGATATAAAATAAAGAATGAAAACATGATCCCATAAATAAATAAATAAACAATGAAACCATACTTTTCAATCATAACATACCTCATGAAATCATAAGATTTATGAATAACACACAAAAATCATAAATCATAAAAGTAACTTATGGAATAAATAACATATTTAGATTATATCTATCATAGCTACAGAGGGATTCCCATTTGGAATACCTATCACAGTATATTCCCTAAATCTTTTAGGAGAAACATTAACATTTACCTTCGTCACGTTACCCAATGCATTGGGGAGCTATCTCGGGCTCACCTGCCCAAGTTTTATCATAGAACCACCCATATACGTAAACAATTCCCAATAGCCATAACATATTCATAACCTATAAAACAAACATAATTCAAAGATAACATTTCCACATTGAAATCACAATATATCATTTCAAAATATTGACAAAATCAAAGATTATTTGACACCATTTTCAAAACCATTTAAAATATTAAACAAAGAGATTTTTTAATCAATGTGTCCCATAACACATTGAATCTTTTGAAATAAATTTGAATTTCAAAACATTCATGTCCATATGAATAAATCCTTAAAACCATTTTTAAAAATGGACATTAATGTGAAAGATTTAGATGAATAAACCATTAAAACATTTAAAAATTTATTTTAGTTATAGAGTTTCTAATAAAGTGAGAGACCCAAGAACACAAATAATTGAGGAATAAAATTTAATCAGAACTTAATAATATCATGAAAATATAAGGTATTCATGATATAATATGCCAAAGAATAGTATATACACTATATAAAAGTGAATTGGTGAATATCAATAGTGAAGATTAACGGAAATGTAAATACACCCAATATAAGTGGATATTATTTTTAAAACATTCAGAGGGTATTCACGCATATTCATAGCATGATATAATCAAGAAGTAGATGTTTAACCCAAAAATTGAATTTTTGTTAAGAAGTTTTCTTACAGAAATTCGACAGCCTAATGACATCACTTTAAAATTCAGAAAATAAATATATGAGAGAGAAAAGGATATATCATCACATGGATATCAAATTTACATCAATAAATATATATAATAACATATCCCAACATAATAAGATGTAAACTAAAATACATAAAAATAGAAGTCTTTTAAAAAGAGGAGGGTGAAAGGTTCCCTTACCGATTTGGTAACTTATGAAACATACACCCCTTGAAAGAATGATCACACAATTAATATGTAAATACCCATAAATTAAATTATATTACACAAATAATACAATCATGGGTAGTACATCCACCACACAAAAGGAAATAGTGGCTAATATAGCATGAATCTCACGGGAATAAAAAGTGAGATAAAAAACCTTAACACATTTTAATCAATCAAGTCGTATGAGAAAAAGTTAATAACCACCTAATGGATCACAGAATACCATGAATATAAATAGAATCTAGATAATATATATCAAATGGAAATAAAAAATACACCAAATGCAATAAATAAGTGGTGAACAATGGAAATCTCACAGAATTAAAAGTGAGATAAGATATCCCTTACCTCGTGTCCAACTTGACTCGTATGTTCCTTGTCCTTTCTGAATAATAAACATAAGTTAATTTATAGTTGGTTAATAACCTTTTAAATTTTTATTATTACTTATATATCACTTATTACCCTGCAATAATAGTTAGTTAATTATTTTAGTTCATATCAGACATTTTGTCGATGTTCAGAATTTGAGTTAAAAACAAATTTGTTATAATTACAATTTGTCCATGTGGTCAATACTCCATTATCAATAGAATGATATTAATGATTTAGATTTCATATATATCAAATATATTCAGTATATACATTTATTTATATTAGTACATAACATTTGGAGATAAGAAATGAAATGCATCGTTCATGGAGACGATAAGTCGTACGTGCGCATGAACGCTACATTCATTTCTATTTAATATTTAATGGGATGAAAATATAATGATACATAGGTATATAACTGTTATAGTATAATATCATATATAATATTATTAACTCTATCCTTTATACATCCCACATAAGGCATTAACGAGCCATATCACTTTGAGGGGGCGGTAGTCCGCACTTACTAAAATGAAATTATCGCTTTCACCCATTATGGAAATCATAAAGGTATGCTATAAATTAAAAATATAGAACCATAAAGAAAACATAAACATATTATATATCATATATAAATACAGTTCCATCATAATGGCCACCATGAGAGGTGGTAGGAGTTAATTGAACAATCATCGTTTCGTGAGGCGTTAAATAGAACATATAAAAGTGAAAAAATCTAGATTTAAATAGGGTTTTCCATTAAAAGGCTATAAATCAGCCTTTTAGTAAATATTAGAGTATTTATGCTTAAAATAAAATTCTTTACTTATTTTAGGCGTCTAACTTTTAATGGATAAATTTAAAAATATTCAACAAACATGTATAATAATATTTTAGTTAGTTCTATTTATTCCCTCTAATACAATGTCTAGGAGTTAACTACCATTTAAAATAACAATATTATATTACTAGGGTGAAACATGACATTTCAAAGAAACTCATTGTTGCGTATCGGGTACGCCATCAAACATAGTGTCACCTTTAAGGTATAATTAATATTTAATTCACAAATATTAATAAGTATGAAAAATTTCATGTTCTTTATTTACATGGGATGTTACATCCTTCCCCCTTTTGGGAATTGCGTCCTCGCAATTTTAAAACTGGGATTGAAAATTTCATTAAAAGTCCCACATTGGAAAAGATTCAGTAAAAATATCACTGTAATAGAATGAAATAAAAGTACAAAGGTCACCCGAGATAACCCATACTCGGATTCCATGTAGGAAAACATGGATATGGAAGAGAGAGAAAACTGTCAAGTTTTGATAGAGAGTGGTAGAAAACATGATTAGGATAATGTTAACAACCAGAAAGCACAAACATATGATTTTTTAAACTATCTTTGATTACCCAGTAGGAAACGTAAACCCACAACATTTTTGTTTTACATTCCTTTTCATAATTTTGAAGAATTAATTTACTACATAGAATAAAAAAATAATGAAATATACCTACCTTCAATTAGAGTTTCATTATTTAATAATTTTCTACCAAAAACTAAACTTTTCTCTAAAGAATGAGCATTCTAAAAGACTTTGTCACATCAAAATCACAAGAATCATATTCTAGAGAATCATTTAATCCACAAAAGAAAAACTATACATTTCCCTTGTCTGTAAACATCAACTAAAACCAAAATTGTTAGTATGAGATCATATAATCCCCAAAAAAGAGATAATCCTTTTTTAAAAAAATTATTCTTCTTAATCTACAAAATTCAACAAAAGTAACCAGTGTTCAAGAAATACCATTTAATACATTATTTTCCTTAAAATTCTTCAAAATAATCTAAACTAAGATTGAAACCCAAAACTCAGAAGGATTAAATGTCATAGTCTTGCATAGTAAATCTTAACATTTATCTCCAAACAGCATCGATTACTCTTATCGTCTCATACTGAAGTGTAATTAATATAATCACATATTCTCTATGATAGGTTAGTCATTTTGAAAAATGACCTAGATATCCATACTTCCAAAATAAAACATAAATTCTTCCAAATATAATATTTCAACCATTATCCCACAATTTAAATCCCATAGTATTCCATTTTCCGTAGGTATATATTGTTCCCCAAAAGAGAGAGCGTCTTCCAAAAACTCTTTTATCACTTAATCACCAAATCATTTTATTATACTAAGGATATCCATTTGATATAACATAAGATTCCAAATCAACTTGTTCTTGATCAATAAAATAATTTAACTAAAAATAATAATTCATACTAACTAAGGACATCTCGTAGTCTAGTGGTAGGCGATAAATCTCAATCGCACTTTGGTTGTGGGTTTGATTCTTGCAGCTGTGTCCAATGCGATGGGTTGTCAAACAGTCTGCATTTTGTCCTTTTTGTAAAACTCCAAAATAACCCTAACATGTTTTAACCTCAATGGTTTCCTTATACCTCTCATTTTCATCCGAAACCATTATGATCTCCACATCTTAATTCTTAATGTCTTTTTTATATTGTCATTTTATTAATTTCAACAAAACATGATAAAATGAAATGATCCCCAGAAAAAATAACATCATACCTTGATCATGGTGTTCACTTGGTTTCATCGTTATATTGTTCACGTAGGTAGAAGTTCCATGGATTTCAAAAACAATTTAGAGATCCTTCAAAATAATTTGCTTCTTTCATCCAAATACACCTTGTACAACTTTTGTCATATGGGTGTTTATAGAAAAAAAAGTTTTGGAAAATAATCATGTATGGCATATAATTTCAAAACATCTGATAAAACATGATTTCTATAAAATATCCAGACCAAATATGAGTGGAAATGTTCAATTAATGGTCCTTTTAAAATACCATAAGTATGTTCTGAGAGACTATATTGTAAAAAATTTATAAATAGGTTGTGCAAGGGTCTCCTTCTTCAGCACATTTTTCAAAATCATAATATGCTTCAAAATCTTGTGATAAGGTAAAATATTTGAAAATTCCTTGAAAATATTTACCTTTCTTGAAAATATGAGAATATTGTGAAAATATGATTTGATTAAATACAACCCATGATCCACGATGATATGGGCGTTTAGTTGAGGTGTTTGGTATCTCAAAAAATTTCTTGCAAGTGAGTTTTATGTTAGAAAAAGTTTCACAATCATCCTAATAAGACTTTGTAATAATTATTACAAGAAAGTCATTAAGAAGAGATAGAAATGTCATTTGAGATCTTCCTCCTTTCATTTGTAACATACTTTCCCTGATCTAAAAAAATTATAATACAAGGATTTAACTGAAATAATAGACATAGGGACTAACCATGTGTTTAATGAAAACTCATAATCCCTAATGTTGTCTAAACAGACCTATGATACCAACTATAAGGACCCAGCCATAAACATTACATAATATTGAATTAAATGGATAATTCACAATAAGGATCTTTTTAGGTTTAGAGTTTTAGATAATTTAGGTCATAAAATTTACTTAACTACATGAATATTACATGTATACAATTCTACTCAATATCCATTTTTTCATAAAATAGAAACTCTTGAAAAAAGACTCATGTGTAGTTCCATGTTTTAGACCACATGAATTTTCCTTGATCCCATCCTTGACCCTTATTCATCTTTATGTCCTGTGGAAAACATTTCAAAAACATGGTATGAGCATTAAAATCTCAGTAAGGGATATAAATTAAGGAATGAAAACATTAGCCCATCAATAAATACAAAAAAATGAAACCATACTTTTCAATCATAACATACCTCATTAAATCATAAGATTTATGAAAAACACATAAAAATCATAAATAATAAAGGTAACTTATGGTATAAATAACATAATTAAATTTTAGAAATTACAACTATAGAGGGAGAAACATTTGGAATACCTATCACAGTATATTCCCTAAATCTCTTTATAGAAACATTAATGTTTACCTCCATCATGTTACCCAAAGCATTGGAGAGCTATCTCAGGCTCACCTGCCCTTGGTTTATCACGGAATGACTCATATACATTAATAATGACCAATATCCATGACACATTCATAACACATAAGACAAAAATAATAGAAAGATAACTTTTCCATATTGCAATCACAATATATCATTTCAAAATATTGATAAAATCAAATCTTTTATCAAACAATTTAAAATATTAAATAAAGTGATTTTTGAATAAAAGTGCCACATACCACATTGAGGCTTTTGAAAGAAATTTAAATTTCAAAATATTCATGTCCATATGAATAATTCCTTAAAACCATTTTAAAAACATTCACTTTAATGTGAAAGATTTATAATAATAAACAATTAAAATATTTAATGTGATATTTTAGTTAAAGAGTTTTTAATAAAATGATAGACCCTAAAAAAATAATTGAGGAATATCATTTAATCATAAATTAATAATATCATGAGATTAAAGTTATTCATGATATATTATGCCAAAGTACAGTATATACACTATATAAGAGTGAATTGTTGCATATCAATAATGAAGTCTCAATAGAATTGTAAATTGAGACGAAATCCCTTATAAAACAGTATCCTTAGATTAAGGATCAATCGATTACATAATTATGTTTGAAAAATATAAATACACCCAATATAATTGGATATTAAGTGTAAAAAAATCAGAGACTATTCACACATATTCATAGAACGACATAATCAAGAAGTAGATGTTTAACCCAAAAATTGAATTTGGGTTATGATGTTTTCTTACAGAAATTCGATCACCTAATGACATCACTTTAATATTCAAAAAATAAATTTATGAGAGATAAAATGATATCTCATAACTTGGACATAAAATTTACATCAATAAGTATATAAAAGAACATATCCCAACATAATAAGATGTAAATTAAAAGACAAAACAAAAAGAAGTATTTTAAAAAGATGAGGGTGAAAGGATACCTTACCGATTTGGTAACTTACGAAACATGCACCCCATGAAATAATGATCACACAATGAATATTAAAATACCCATTAATTGAATTATATTAAACAAATAATACAATCATTGGCAATAAATATACCACAAAAAAAAAAGAAATAGTGGCTAATATAGCATGAATCTCACGAGAATAAAGTGAGATGAAAAAACCTTACAACGTTGTAATCAATTGAGTTGTATAAGAAAAAGTTATTAACCACAAAATGAATCAAATAATTCCATGAATATAAATAGAATCATGATAATATATATCAAATGGAAGTACAAGATACACCACATGCAATAAATAAGTGGTGAATAATGGAAATCTCACGGAATTAAAAGTGAGATATGAAATCCCTTACCTCATGTCCAACTTGACTCGTATGTTCCTTGTTTGTCTTGAATAATAAACATAAGTTAATTTATACTTGACTAATAACCTTTTTAATTTTTATTATTACTTTTATATCACTTATTACCTTTCAATAACAGTTAGTTAATTATTTGAGTTCATATCGGATATTTTGTCGATGTTCAGAATTTGAGTTAACAATGAACTTGTTATAATTACAATTTGTTCGTGTGGAAAATACTCCATTATCTCTAGAATTATATTAATCATTTTGATATCATATATATCATATATATTCAGTATATACATGTATTTATATTATTAAATACCATTTGGAGATAAGAAATGAAATGCACCGTTCATGGAGACGGTAAGTTGTATGAATGCATGAAGACTACTTTCATTTCTATTTAATATTTAATGGAATAAAAACATAATGATATAGAGGTATATTATAATTAAATTATAATATCATATATAATATCATTAACTTCATCCTTTATACATACCACATAAGGCATTGACGAGTCATATCACATTGAGGGGGCGGTAGTCCGCAGTTCCGAAAATGAAATTGTCACATTTACCCATTATGGAAACCATAAAGGCATGATATAAATAATAAATACAGAAGCATAAATAAAACATAAAAATAATATATATCGTATATAAATACAATTCCATCATAATGGCCGCCATGATAGGCGGTAGGAGTCAATTAAACAATCATTGTTTCATGAGGTGTTAGTTTTCCATCCACAGAAACATTATGTTATTTACCCATTAAATTGGGGTGTGTGTAAGTGTAGATATAATACATCTCATAAAAACATCATAGTATATTGATTATACTGTTTTTGTTATAAAATAAATGAATAAAAAGATTTTAGGGGGTCGGAGAAGTAAAATAAAACAAAAGAAGTTAATAGAAGATGTTACCTTTAAATCAGGTAACTCCGATTGTTTGAACCAGAAAGGTTTCTTGAAGTGCTTTCTGCCTTAGGTAAGGATTCTAGGATAAAAATATAGATCTTGGGAGATTATTGGATTATATTTCGTATGATCCAAAGTCTTGAGAAGTTTTATAAATGAGTTAGAAGTGAGGGATTTTTATAAGCTAGATGAGGGGCTCTATAGGAATGTTTGAAACAATTATTTTATTTTAAACTCATATTCGTTTTCAAAAGGTCAAGTAATCATTAATATCAATGTTAATATGACTTATGGTCGAAATAAAATAATCCAATAATAATTGGACTGGTTTTGGTTGTTGTTTTAATATTTATAATCTTATTTATTTAAATCACTTATTAATGAGGTAAATATTGTATCATTATTGTGTCATAAATTATTTTATTTATTTGATGTCCCAAAATTATAAAAAAAATACCATGACATAGGAAATTGTTTTGTATTTCTAAATAATATTTATAGTCAAAAATTTATCTTATATAACCCCACATAAAAATTTATTTACTAAAACAAATATTTTTATGTCATTTTTGTCTTGACTTTAAATTAATTAATATAAAGTGTCATTATTACTCCCATGTGGCTCCATGGCTTCCCTAATTCGACCCAAGGATGCCCATGATAGGATATGTATTATCCAATAGTATTAGGACACATGTTAGGGTAATATAATATTTTTATAATATTATATTTTACCCTTATTTACTATATTTACCCTTTAATTTTGGTAAATACAATATTTACTAATGTAGATATTTAAAATGTGTAAGAATAAAAGTTACATATTTATAAAATTTGTACCTAATTATTCCAAATATGGAATCTATTTTTCTAAATTAAAAATACATAAGTTCCATAAATTAATTCAAAATTAATTCCCACTATTAAAACAAATAGCGTGTTTTTAAGAATTAATAACTATCAAAAGATTGGCACTTGTTTATGTCATCATTCAAAATACAATTACTTCTGATGACCACAATTAGATTAAATGATAAAAATATATTCTAATTTCAATTTAAAACCAATTAAAAAGATAATATAACCATATAAATAAATAATATTAAAAGGCACTTTTGAATTAAAATACAGTATTTTTCACTATTCATTAAAAAAAGAACTTTATCTAGAAAAATTTCAAACATTTACCCAAAGTAAATTTTGATGTCCAGAGTCTAAAAAAATTATTTTTTCAAATAGAACATATAAAAGTGACAAAAACTATATTTAAAGAGGGTTATCTATTAAAAGGTGGTAAATTGAACTTTTAGTGAATATTAGAGTATTTTTATGATTAAAATCAAATTATTTACTTATTTTAAGCCTCTAAATTTTATTGAATAAATGTAAAAATATTCCAAAAACATGTATAATAATATTTTAGTTAGTTATATTCATTCCCACCAATACAAAGTCTTGGCATTGACTACCATTTAAAATAATACTATTATATAATTAGTGTGCAATGTAAGATTTCAAAGAAACTCATTGTTGTGTATCAGGTACGCCATCGAACATATCATCCCCATTAAAGTAGAATTAATATTTAATTCACAAATATTAATAAGTATGAGAAATTTAATGTTCTTTATTTACCTGGGATGTTACAATAAGGACCATTGGATTTGGATAATTGTGAAATAATATAATTAGTACATGTAACGTGTTTATAAAGGATGTGATAATTTTGATATTTCATAGTAGATATATTGGGGGAGATTTAATAATTATGTGATTGGATCTTTTATAGTCTATTATGGGAAACTATAGAAGGTATTTCATGTAGTATGGTGCCTGTAACTTTTGATAAGGGTAGGTTGTCACCACTAGGGTGGTTGTGTGATTTATGTATCACTTTGTCAATCATTTATTATGACCGTCCACTTGAGTCTGTTGTGAATATCATCCTCCATTATACATTAGATTCTGAGTGCTTCTAATAATCTTGATTGTCGAGTGATCATATGGATGACTACTCCCCTATTATTCTATCTCAATTGGGAATATTATGAATATAGACATACATAGGTTGTGATGGCTTACTATTATTTGGTGTGTGCTCATATGGGTTGTGATGGCTCCCAATCACACTATAATAGTTTATGTATGTAGTGGTTTCATGAAATTTTAGAATTTTTTTTATTGTAAAGATAATATACATAGTACTCCTAGGTGTACTCATGCGTGTGAGGTAATGTCCTGAGGTATATTTCATATTACATTGGCTACAGTGCATTCTGGATTTACAACCCAATTATGTAATCTACTGATGATTTGGATGCAATGGTCTTCATAAGGTGTAGATTTTAATGATGATAAGGATATGTATATTGATTACAAATTGAGATATTAGGCCCTTCATGGTTATAGTGGAAGTAAGGCTAAAGCCGACCCACATTAGAGGATAACAGAGGAGAAGATTTGATTGTAAGGATATAAGTTGTTATTATATATGGATACAAGTTTAATGGGAACATTTTAGGTGGTAAACCTCATTTATATTTATATATTTATATTTTAATACCATTTTCTATGAATTTATTAATATTTTAGACATGGTGATGATGAATTCATAGTATACATATCATGAACTAACCTAGTTTGACCACAAACCATTCACCCGAGTCAATCTATGACAAGGCCCGAGAGGTTTTCTCATTCCTCTTAGGCTGGAAACTAATGTAGAGTGTCAATAGAGTGACTAAGGGAATGATTTCTCCCAGTATAGATAAATATGTAGCAGAAACAAATTGATAATCCCTAAATATATAAATAAATGTTCAAAGTAAATATAATTTATAAAAATCAAAAAATACAACACCTCAAAAAAATACAACAAACCCAAACTGAACCTAATTCCCACAAAATCTATACGTGACATCAAGGGTTACTCTATGATTCTAAAAACCAACCATCACCCATGGTGACCGAAACAGTGATGAAACCTGCACTACAAGACAAAAAAATAAAAAACTATGGGTGTGAGTATTCAAACTCTACAGGTGTTCCCAAACAAAACTATTACCAATGAACTTATTTAAATAAAATAAAAATAAACTTCATATTAGAAATATAATATATAAAAGTAATATTTTCCACACAAAAAATCACCTTAAAACCAATCACGTTCATTTTCCCTTTTCCACTTTAAACCCACATTCCTTTCTAAGGAAGAACCATTTTCATTTTAAAGAATAAAATTTTCTTTTTATCTAAAAAGACTGTAATGGAGTGTAAAATAGTTTATGAACCTGTTTTTATAATCCTTTTCAAATCAACAGAAGAAATTTCATAAATAACTTCAGTACACAAAATTTGTAGTAATAAACATAAAAAAGTAAATGGAAGTATGAACGCAAAGTAACCGACTAATAATTCATATCAATCATCACCTATAGAAAAATAAGTTCCTATAGACATGTGATAATATAGGTTCTCATGAAATAATAAAGAAAATCATATATATCATGAATCATACTAGATATCATGCCTCACCCAATGACATAATTTTTTCCCCACACACACGGTCTCACCAAATATGGTCTAACTGAGGGGAACAAACCCATAATAATAATAAAAAATCATATTCCCTTTAGTGGGACACTAGAAATATTGTAATCCAAACTATTGCATCAGTTGTTCTTAAAAAAATTAGCTAGCTATGCAGGTTCCCATATCAAGATTTAAAAGGGGTGAGCCCTCTGATGCCAACCCAACATCCAATCACATGAAGGTATATCATATAAAAATAATTCACCCAACATTCATCATCCTGAGTCACCATAGGGATCAATCTCTTGACATAAATAATAGATTTCAAAGGAGTCCACACTGAGGATCTACGATTCTGCTCCAAGTAAATTGATCATGAGGAGTCCTTAGTGAGAATGTCTCATCTATTCACCTAAATTGATCATGTGTATTCCATAGATAGGACATCCCATCAATTCAATATAAGCAAGTCAAGTGGATTATCGAAGGGGAGTATTCATAATAATATATTTTAATAAGTTCACAAATGTTCCAAATGGGTGTCATGCATTATTCTTAAATAGAATCAATACCACATTTACAAAAAGGTGAAAACACACCACTTTATATTTTAAAATAATTTATAAAATTCCATTTATGAAATAATATCACATTTTCTAAAAAAATCATTTTTCAATAAAATTCCAAAAGGTCCACAAATCATCATTACATCAAAAACCATTTTCAATGAACCAAAAACACACCACTTTCAAGTCCAAACCACATTGAAATCCATTTTCAAAATCAAACACACCATTTAAAGTGTTAAAAACATTTTTACAAGAAAAAACTTACTTTAACTACCACAAATCAGTCACAAAATTCAGCTGGGAAATTTATTAAACACATGTTGGGATAAATTTAACAAAACAATTACATTTATCACAAAATAGAGATGTAATAATCACTATGAACACATAAAAAATCATTACAAGGATTATGAATCAGTATTTAACATATAAAGATGGTGAAAAAATTATGAAAATAGTGATTCTTAAATTTATAGGACTTGTAAAACTAGAAAACTACTCCAAATCAAATACTCTTCAACTACGCCAAACCTTAACATATCCACGAAGGTTCCAATAGGAAGGAACAACCATGAGAAACCTTAAACACACTAAACCCCCAATTAAATCTCAAATAAATAAGAACTATAGACCCAAACCACCAATGGATAATAATAACTCAATAGAAAATGGAGAAACGAGGAAGAAGAAGAAGAATGGATTAGAATACCTTGAACATATATCCTAAACTCATGACGAAATCAAATTAGATTAAGCATGGAAGGAGGTTGGAGTCATGATTAAGAATTTAATAGCCTCTTAGGGTCATATTAACTGAATGTGGGAGGAATATGGTGATTTGGGATTAAAATCACGAGAGGGTAGAAACAAAAATTCACATTTTTAATGAATTGGGCACTATGAATGGTTTGGAAATGTGGTTAACAAAACCATGCACCATGAATTATCCCATCAATGGATGAACTAGTTACTCTCATATATTGACCACATGGTTTGGTAAACTGGGTGCCAATTGTGTGACACAGCTTTTTCCAAAATGGAATAACCATGGGAACACTTTGTGTGGGGTTTTCCTAACTGTGTAAGGGAAATATCCCAATATATAAAGAAATCCTAGGGATTTCACTATTTCTAATGGAATGGATTATTTTTTCCCCTAACTATGAAAAAACAATGTTTTATCTTCAGTCAAGCCTATAGTTCCCACATTTCCAAAAAAAACACCCGAGGAAGATAAGGATCAAACATGATATTCAAACTAAACCAAATAAAACCTCTATAATTAAACATAGAACACCTCAAACATGATAGGATTACCAAAATATAAAATATAATCCAAAAAAGGATGAAAATAAAAAAATTCTGGGTGTGACAACTATCCTCACCATAATGCTTTCTTACTCTAGAAATCCAAAAAAATCTAGTAGATCAATCAAAAGAAAAGGATTTCCATATCTCATGATGCGACCTCTCAAACGAAGATCAACTCAACCACCACTATACATAATTCATACAACCTCCCTATAACTATCCAACAATACAAAACCATTTCAAAAAAAATATGGAAGAAAACTGAGCCACAAAAATTTCAAATTTTCGTCAAAAAAGTCTGTTGGGCATACTCCCAAAAGCCCAACACTCACTTGGAAGGAAAACATGGAATAGAAAATCCCAAATGAAACCACCCATTTATAATCCAAAATAAGTTAATAAACTAGATTTATTGGTATGACATGCCAAAATAGTCTCCCCACCATTAGAAAACAACTAGAGTCAACCGACTTCAAAAGAGACCACAACGAGACCCACGTTGTGACTCCTCACCAAAACAAATTACTAACATGAAGAACCCAATGCCAACCAACTTTGAAATAGTACCCCATACTAATAAAGCCCTTGCCACAAAGGGGGATCCAATGGAAGATACACCAAACCAACTGAAAAAAAACAAAGATCCATTATCTCTATGAAATAGAACCATATCCAAAAGATAAAAAATCAAATTGGAAATCGAATAATTGAGGATCACCACATAAGAACAAAAAATCATAGATCCATGTTCAAAAAAAAGAAAATAATTAGTTTTCATGAAATAGAGAACACCATGCCTTCTTGTATACAAAGAGAACCTTTCAAGCAAACTATATCCCAACATTGGAGACAAGAGGTGGTCTAAGCCCCCCCTGGAAACTTGATGACTGAGTGAAAAGATTAACTCTGAGACCTATGGATAGAGTCTTCATGTCTTGAATAATCTAATTACCTATAGTTAGGAGTGGAAACCCACTTTTTGTAAATTCTTCCTTCCACCGAAATAGAGATTCAAGAGACACACACTTATTATTCTATTTTTCTTCGAACAGGAAAAAACAAGAACAATATTTCCAAGGAATATACGACGCTTAAAAATGACAAAATTTTAGAATTTATCAAGGGACACACTTCTATTAATCAATGAGTCTTTACATGATCCACAATATCCACTTTGAAAATTTAAAGAAAACACCACACTAAAAACACCACCAGACACAACTATTTTAGAAAAAGACATTTTATAGAGATATAGACTTCAAAATAAACCCAAAATATCACACTACTCCTATAAATTGGCTCCACATCGCTTCTTAAATACTCCTCAAAAAAACAATTGAAAAGGAAAGATGCGTCCACAAACATGGTAGGGTCTTAGATCACTCGATCATAAAGGATTCCTAGGATCTGTATTTCTACACTGATTAATAACCATGATCCTACGATTAGAAGAAGGATACAAAAGATCTGAAGGCCTTTTAATCCAATGACCCTCACTAGCATCTTCATGCCTCTTCTTAATCTGACTATGAGTATTCCCTTAAAACTTACAGGGATCAGGGGAAGGTTGTTTACTTAAAGAACACCCCCTAACACATCTTTAACATGAACAAGTTTCCTCACCACATCAGCAAATGAGGTTAGACCAAATTCTAAAAACATTCACTGTATATCAGGATGAAGCCTGGAATCAAAACGTCGAGCCTTCAGATAATCGTTTATAGCTGAATTTTGGAAGGTAAGGAACTATATCCACAAAATGATTAAATTAATCCAACACTGATCCATCACCTTGCTTAATACATCACATATCCCTTCCTTTTCCCACCATCACTTTTTAATAAAGTATTTTAATATGAATGAAGCCTTGAAGAACTCATTGATAACATCTTCCTAAGGATTGGTTTGGGTGAATGACTTCTTCCACCTCTGAGTCAGACCTTTAATAATAATTCTAGAAAAAATTACATTTAAAATGTTACGAATTTCATGTAAACTAACGTTTCTTTTAAATTTTTTCATCTACTATTTTGCTTCGATAGAATCTTCCTAACCATAAAATAGAGGTTGATTTAACATCAAAAACTCAATAAATAAATCCTTAGTTTGATAAAATAGATATTCTGTCAATGGTTATCCACCTATGGCCACATAAAAATCATTTCAAAATCACTGGAAAAAAAGACACACAACAACTAACTATCAAAACATAAAAAATTTCCTCTTAAAAACCTTTAAAAATAAAAAAAATGGGAACTTACACTATCACCAATTGTATTCCTTAGAGCCTCCATCACATGAACATTCTCATTCCAAACCTATAATCTATCTACTAATGACAATCAAGGAACTCATCCACCCACATCATCATCTGTCCACATTCCCACACATATCCATGCATGTAATCACTCATGGGAATACCAAAGGTGAAACAAAAAAATTTCCACATTCCATAATGAAATGTTAAACCTGATTCTAATGTTCTCAATACACTTATTGTATAAAAATTCATAAACCATTTTAATGGATCATTAATAACCAAGTCAAAAACATTTTGACCCTACACACTAGTCCATTTTATTCCATTTATAAATAAATATCCTATGATTTCCATTAAAAATACAATTCATGCCATTAAAAATATTTTTTAAAATATTTTTACGGGTAAAGAATCAATTAATCCCATTTAAAATAACCACCTAAATCCCTATTTGAGATAAATTTCAATTGGTAAATAACTAATTTATAAAAATCCTTGGTTTGGGTTATGAAAACTAAATTTAAATATTCTCATCCCCATTTACCAAATGATCATTTCATAAAAATAATATTTCAAATATTTAATTCTAAATAAATCATAAAACTCATTTTTAATTTTCCCAAAACTAAACCATTAGAACTTTAAATCTAGATTTTAATATTTTAAAACTTGGGTTTTTTAAAAAAAAATAGAACAAGGAGAATCCAAAATAACACACAGGGGGAATTAGTGTGGATGTGTTAATTTCTCTTATTTTTTGGCAGCCATATCCCAATAAATACACAATCACAGAGAGTAATGCAGGACCATGTACCTAGCTCTATATGGATTTCTAAGCCCTAGAATCTTGACAAAACCATTATCCCAACTCTCTTTTTATTTCCCAAGAACAAAATCTCCCACAAGATTAAGATAAAACAAAAAAACCATACTTCTCATGGAAACTAATGGTTTGGTCTAGAAATTGTTGGATATAAAATCCCCCAGACTTGAACCCCATGTTACAATAGTCATACTCCATCTACATTGGAATTCCAAATAACAAAGGGTGCTTTAAAAGCTAGGCCCTTTAAATAATTATCCTACTCTGATACAATTTTGTCATAAGGAAATCAATTCCCAATTCACTTTCATTAAATTAAAGAAACATGAGATCTGGTTTGAAATAAAATATATAAAATTATTCTTTTCCACACATTTTCTCCTTAAAAGATCAAACTACATTGCCCTTTTTCCAATTTAAACCTACATTCAATTACAAGGAGGAACCATTTTCATTTAAAGGAAATGTAATGAAATTTAATTTGAAAGAAGCGTAATAGAGTGAAAAAATTTCCAATAAAATATCACAATCATTTGAAAATCATCACATCGTTTTTCATAAATATGTACACTACAGAAAAGCTACAGTAATAAACATAATAAGGGAAATTTAAATATTCACATAGAGTAACAGACTAAAAATGCCCCTCAATCATCCAATACACACAACTATGATTTTATGTACATGGGAGGATCAATGATATTTTGAAATATTCTAGAACGTACTATACATATTGACTCGTCATTTAAAGCATGCCTCACTTAATGACATCAAATATCACCAAAATTCTTGGTCACACCTGATCTGTTCTGACCAAGGGGCGAAATCCCAAAGTAATAAAATAAAACAAATCATATTCTAGGATGTGGGACACTATATAGAGAATAATCCTAACTAGTGAAGTAATAGTTCTTAGATAATTTCCTATCCATTCCAGGTTCCCATGTCAAGATTATAAAAAGGGTTGAACACACTAATTGCAACCTTGAATCCAATAAAATTCATATATATAATATAAAATGAATTCACACAATATCAATCACCACTAGTCACCACAGGGATATATCCATTTACATAAACAATATATCTCAAAGGATTCCATATCATGGATATGCCATTCTATTCAAAGTATATTTATTATGAGGATTCCATAGTGAGTAATTCCCATATATTCATATTAATTATGCATTATTATCCCAAAAAAAGTACATCCCATCCATTCAATATAAATATGGTTTGGGTGTTATATAAGGAGAGTCCTCATGATCATCATTTTTACTAATTTCTCAAAAGTTATAAATGATCCTCAAGCATTATTTTTATACAGAATCAATACCTCCCTTCCAAAAATGTGAAAAAACACCATTTTCCATTTTAAAATCATTTATAAAATTGAATTTAATCATTTATACCACATTTGAAAAACATATACTCTTAATAAAATGCCAAATGGAAGATACATCATCATTAGATGGAAACATATTTTCAATGAACCAAACACACACCACATTCAAGTACAAAACACTTATAAATCCATTTTCTAAATCCAATCCATCATTTAGGGTGTCAAAAATTATTTTCTATGGAATACCATGCTTTAAATTTCATAAATCACTCAAAATATCCTACCAGTGATTTTATCAAACACTTTGTGTGAAATATTTAACAAAATAATTCCATTTATTCCAAACCAATAATGAAATCACCACTTATCATGCCAAACAATCATTCCAAGGATCATGCATAACTATTTATCATATAAGGATGGTAAAAAAGCATGAAAAAACTCCATGAATTTTCCAAGGTGGATGAACAACCAAGATAAACCTTAAACACATAAAACCCCCAATTTAAACTCAAAAAAATGTGAAAATTAGATCCACAACACAAAGGGGGAATAAGAAGTCAAGAGAAAATTAAGAAATAATGAAGAAGAATGGAAGAGAATACCTTGAATGTGTAGCCTTACCTCTTAATGAAATAACAATGTAATTGCCATAGTAGGGTGGAGGTGTTATGAAGAAGGAGATTCTTCTTAGGGTCATACAAACTGAATGGGGGAGGAACAGGGTGATTTGGGGATAAAATACTGAGAAAGTAGAAAGGAATAATTGCATTTTTAAAGACTTAGGAATTGTGTACATTTTAGCCACATTGTTTACCAAACTTTGTAGTAATCATGGTCCCCTCACTGGATGCACTTTGTATTGACACAATTTGGATGCATGCTTTGGTAAGTGTGTGTCAATCATGTGACATGGTTTTATCCAAAATGGAAGAACCATGTGCACGCCATTCTAAAGTTTTTCCTAACCATGCATGGGACCAACGCCCCTATCTAGATGAATCCCAAGGCTTGAACTGTTTCTTAGACCATGGCGCATGGTTTCCATTAACCATGTTCCAACCGTTCGTCACTTTCTATCAGACCCAAAGTTACCTATTTTCACCAAAAACTCCAAGGGAAGATAATGAACAAACATGGGTTTGAATCTAAACAAAATAAGACCATAAAACTAAACATGTAAGACCTAGAACTTGAGAGGAGAACCAAGATCCAAAATATAAACCATAAAAAAGATTAAAATAACAAAAAATTGGTTGTGAAAATAGTAGATTATGTGACGATTTATTCTCCCTATTTTTTTATTGGAGTTTTTTATTCTTACGAACTATTTACATGAGGGGTTTCAGGGAGGATCCTATATAATATACATATATTATCCCCTCTATATATTTATACTATTTTATGGTTATAAAGTGATATTGGTTGGTTTATTTTATGATACTAGTCCATGAGGTTTTTTTTGAGGGGATGGATTTTATTTCCAATACCACAGGACTGTTTCATTATTTCATTTTTGGTTTTCTTTTCCATAATGTACGACATATCATGTTTTATGATAGTGTGGATATACTTTTTTATTTATATGATGGGGTTAGTTGTAGGATGATTATTTTATTTATAGAGTTTTAATGGTAATGCATCCCATTTGGGTATATGATACCATTGGCTTTAGTCAACATCATGTTCAATACTATAGGTGGGGTTTAGGGGATCATTGTCTTTATTCACTATAATACTAATAGGGGGACTAGTGTGTGTGGTTATTGACAGAGTGGACTCAATAATTTCAACTAAGTCATATGATATTGAATTTGGATAGATAATTTTGAGGGTTAATTATGTTTTTAAGGAATCAATACTGGTTTAATATATTACGTGTTGTAAGAAAGGTAGTCTGACTCAGACAACATTATCCCCCTTTATAGTCTAATGCATGGACAGTAGGTTTACTAAATTTAATAAGTTAAGTGATGATTATTCTAGTGTAGATACAAAATATAATGATCATGAATCATGTTTTTTGTTCCTAACATTGAATTATATAGTTTATTGGGTATATTTTAATCCTTAAATAATGATTTTTTAAGTTTTCATTATTTCAAATTTAGGGATTTTCCAATAGTGTTCTCATTTATAGTTTTTACTTTGGGTTTATATCCCCATTATTTTCATATGAATTATGTTCATTATTATTCAATAAAATAGCCTCAAAAATTTTCAATTGAGGATGATGATTCTTGTAAAAAGACGCTCTGATAGGTTTAGATCCAAGGAAAAAACTATTAGGGTTCTGTATCAGATCGAGAGACTAAGGATTGGCCAAATGAAGTGGAGATTTATTCCACATTTCTAATTAATAAAATTTGAGGTTATAACCACAAAAATACACCCATAGTATTCTAGAACCATTGGTGTAGAGTCATAACTAGTAGAATATACAAAAATTATGTAAAACTTGTTTGTATACAGTATCACATCCTAAATGTTTTTGAAAAGATATTGGAATAGGGATAAGACATAAATCCCATGGACTCCCCGCCTCCTATTTCAAAAAATGACCCCTACTCTTCTCTACATCACGCGACGTCCTCGCCTGTCTTCTCCCCTAAGGATATCCCCTTATTCATTGATTTTGGATTCAGTTCTATATCAATATCAAATTAGTGAGATATATATCCATCATTATTTCTTCCAATAATTTTTTTAATTTTTATCTATATATAAAACCAAACTGAAATCCTATATAGTCAAAATTATTCCAAATTTTTTAAACAAAGGTTCATTTAGATTATTTTTTTATAGTATTTCAAAATAAATGACATTTTAGTAAATATATATATTTTTTAATCTATTTATTCAATACTTTTTCATAAATCCAATAATTTTTCTAGTGTAATATTTATTAAATGACTATGAAATTAATTATTGTAGTAATTTGATTTTTTTCAAATGTATTACTGGTTAATAATTATTCATTTTAATATTTTATTTTTATAATTGAATGAACAAAATTTATGCATAGTTAATTTTATTCTAATAGTAAGTATTAGGTGTTTCTTATTATATATTTTATACTTTTTTAGGTTGATATTAATATGAATAGATTATCTCATATGCAAAATCTTATTATTAATATTTTGCAGCCAAATAATAAGGTTTAATGAATTTCATTTTAAATTTGGTATTCAAATTACTCTTTTAGATTTTTTTTCTTCATATATGTGATACTAAATCATTTATTCAATATATTATAATTGATTTTATTAAAAAATATGTATCTTATACATGGTCATTGATATTTTTTGTGAAATTGTGTTTATTCTTGAGTAAATATTTTCCACCATAAATATATATAAATTTAATCATATTTATGTCATATTCATTAAATGTATGTTTTTTAAACAATATTTCAGGAAAAATATGTTTTAATTTTATAATGTAATTTTTTTTCTCATTCCATGTCTTATAAATATTTTGTTCATTACTTGTATGCATTAGTTATATCATATGTCACTTCTCTTTTTCTTTGTTTGTATATCTGATATTATGCATTGTTGATATTCATATTGTTATTGGTATTTGAATTGTCTTATTGGCAATTTTCTACATACATGTTGAGATAAATTATTTATTCATAGTATTATGAATGTTTTCAAGATAAAAAAATTTCCATCATAGAGAATAGTTTTTATGTTGGGTGGGACATTGTTAAGTGATATCATAATTGAAGAGAAATGGATAGGTTTGAGAAGTGGGGAGAAATTATTTCGGTATTAAACAAACATGTATTTAATATAATTCAATAATGTTGTGTTATATATATTAAGTAATTCTTTACAAAATTACACTAGTAAGTTTTTTTTGTTTTTCTAAATTCATTAAGTGGTTATAAAATTATTCATTTCAATGTTTTATTTTATTATTGGAAAAATAAAAATTTCTATATAATTATTTTCAATTTAATATGATATTTAATTTTACGAATATTTATTTTTTGAAAGAATAAGAGTTCAAATAATAGTCCCCTTATACCGATACCATATGTAATAGTATATAATTTTTATTTTTATTCCATGTATTATAAATAAATATTGTTTGTACTGAATTTGGTAATAATTTATTAATATCTATATATTAATATATTTTTCCCATAATAGAATCAATAAAAGTTGAATGTATCATTTTGATTAGATATCAACCGAGATCCAAAAGGATTTTGATTTATTTAGATTTTTCATTTAACATTGCTTCAGATGGTAGTCTTATTTATTATAATAGATATTGTTGTGCAAGAAGACCCTTTTTATGTCTATAATAGTATGATACCAATTCAAAAAGATGTATTTCAAACAAACTATTATGTTTTATATCAAAATTTAGATATGGGGTAGTATTGTATTATATATAAATGAAATGAAAGTATTGGTATGCATAATTTTATATTTTCCGAATTTCTATTTTATCATTTTAGGTGAAATATTGAATGGAAATGGGTGAAGAAAATAATTTAAATTCACATAATGGAAATACTTATATTGATGATGTTGAAATAGTGAAAAATTTAATGGATGATGCTAGGGATTATGTATATTGGGAATGTGATAAAATTAAGGAATTTTAATATATAATTCCACTATAACATGGAAAAAACATTTATGGAATTTTTAGTATGTCTATTTGTTTTATTCATACATTTATGAGAAAAATACTCTATAATAATTCATTTATTATCTCAAATACTTATTTGGGATTCAAGTGAATTAATTTTATTATATCGTATACAAAAAACCATGATGTCATGAATGATTTTATCTTATTATTCAAAGAAATAGAAATCCTAATTGACTATAAATAAGATTTTATATATTTATTGAAGCCTAATCCATATGTAACACCATCTCTTCTACCAAAAAAATTCATGTTGATATTTCCATTGGTTCACAAGATTCAAAAATATATTAATATCTACTGAAATATCCACAAATATTTTATGGAATGATGATAAGAGAATTAAAGATAATGTCTATTTGGTTCCTCCTATAGATAGATTTTCAAGGATATCATTTGATAAATGATATATAGATTTTTCAGTTGACATGAATAATGATACCAATGGTCTTTCCTAGGATGGTTATAATCTATTTCGACTGATGTTTACATCTCATAGAATGTCCATAGTTTTTATTCAAATTTATAATCTTCCCCCATGTGTGTGAATGAAAAACCCTTCTCATTCATGATTATACATATATTGGGACCATATAATCCAAGGAATGTCATAGTTTTCTTTTAATGTTTAATAAACAAGTTAAAATAACTTTGTGAAGTGGGTTCACACATATTTGATGCTTCTATGAAAAATTTATTTCAGATTCATGTTTTTGTTCAAATGGAATATAAATTATTTCCCTGCTTAATGAATTCTATCTAGTTGGAGAATAATGGGAAATCTATCATGCCTAATTTATATAAATATTAGATAGACTATAAAACTAAAATATTTTCATAGTATTATATTCTTGGGGAATCGGTGATATTTTTCAATGGATCATCCATACAAGAAGAATAAATAGTGGTTTGATAATATTATTGGAATATAAAAGACACATTAAAATATTCCAAGAACTGATGTTCTTATTAAATAAAAAGATGATAGTTTTTCATTACAGAAGTGTAATATGAAATAAAAAATATGATAAATGTTGGCATTGAATAAAAATAAAATTTGGAAAAGAAATATATTTTTTTAATTGAAATATTGGTCATCCAATTTGCTGCATCATTTTATGATATAATAAAAATTTATTAAAATATATATCAAATAATGATTTCAATTTGTATAAAATTTAATAGTAAGACTAGAGATGGCCAATAATCTCAATGTAACATGTTATATTTGGGTACTATACTAGAACATAATCATGTGTGTATTATTGAAAATAAATGGATGGTTCCTTTTTTTCACATGCCATCCCAGCTTAATCTCTAAATAGTAGATGAACTAGCTTCTGACAGGGCGTCAAGTGAACCTACCTATATGCTCAAGGATACCGACTAATATAGAGGTATTTTGGTGTATATTTTGTTTGAATATGCCCTCATATTAGAGTAAGAAAAATAATAAATAATCAAAAATCATCAATATTAGTAACTCATCATAGTGTGGAGGAATTAAATTTCTAAAAGGATATAATGAAGTATGAAATTATATAAATACATGAATCTTCATGTCATACATACAACACTGATCACCCACTAATTCAATCACACTGACATTAGAATATGGAAACTAAATAAAAAAGGATCATCTAATACATTGAGTTGAAACATATAACTATTCTCCATGTAATAATCCAAGTTTTTCTACTTGGCCAGTATTAATCCTTATCCCAAACTATTCAAACAACCAAGTGAACAATAAATATGGTAGCCCCGTGAAATGATAGACCAATCCATACATGATTACTAAACTCGATAAGGAACCACCAACACGGTTCCTCACATTTCTAGTAAATATAGAGTATATATATGCCGCTTCGGCGGTGGCATAGTGGTGCAGGGTCGAGGGCCATAGAAACGGTGTTCAGTGAGGTTTGGGGTTTGATTCCTGGGAACCCTCTCTTGGGGGAATTTCCACCTCCCACGTACCACTCGTCTTGCCGGGTCACCCGGTGTCTCACCGAGTGGGCAGAATGGGCGCACTTCACCTGGCTGACAGCTTACTGTGACAAATAATCGTTGATCGAGGTGTTACCCCATGGGACGCAATGTCATCTTGGCTGACAATGGCTCCTCCCCGGCTAGGGCATCCCCAGATGATCTCTTCGTGGGGAGGGGGGTTCTTGAGTGTGTAGGGTTCGAAAAGGTCACTCTCGGGAATTACCTTTTTCAATTAAATAGAGTATATATATGTGATATAATAATCAAAAAAATGTTATAATAACAAATTCCAAAAACTAAAAAATTTAAAAAAAAATGTATGAAGTCCTATTATAATAATTTCATTATCATTAAATGTTCTTATCCTATATAACAAACAATTATAAGTAAAATAATAATAAACAATCCATAGTTTACCCACAGGTTCATGATCTCTAAGAACATGACATCTTTTGAAAAAATAATTGATATGGTAGCCATGCCACTCAAGTTGCGTGTATTCTAGTTGATCCTTAGGATCATCATCTTGATTTCCAATAACAATCTCATCTACCCCTAAATTGTATCTTAGAAAGATACATCAAAAAAGGGGAATACATTTTCTATCCCAAGGATCACTGTTACTCTTCGCCAATAAATATGGTGAAGGATTCGCGATATCAACAAGAAATATTGTATAAATGGTGTAGAGATAGATGTCAAACCACTCAATCAATGTGTAATCCAATCTATTGTATGAGTCCTAGGTCACGGTCTGCAGTCTTTCATGACATTAGAACTCAGATAAACCATTATGGGGTGATCATTGTGCATTATTTAATAAATACCCTAATCGTAGATAATAAATCGAAAATCAATTAACTAATTAGCTCAATTTCCCATTCCCAAGTCTGTCTAGGAAATTTCTTGACAGTATGTGAACCAAATCCTATGGAGTATCCTAGGTGTCATATCATATATGTCACCATCATTACTTGTAGATGAAATAAGCATCCCATGATCATGGTACGTTCACCTAGTCAACTTTCTCTAACATCATCTTGATCAGAGTGAGCTATCCGACCATAGGGTGACAGTAATATAATGGTTCCAAGACACTATCATCAACCTCTTCTATAATCTGAATTCATGGATGAATCCCAATGGAAAATGGGACTTTGGGTAATTGTAACAATAAAAATCCTAGGTATCATGAGGTGGATCCCAGAAAGTACCTTTATGTATCCCAATAATAACTTCACATCACATTAGGCCCCATATGAAAAATTATTAGAATCACGTATTTCAATAAAAGTTTCATCAATAGTAAAGGATTGAATGAATACAGATAAGAATATTCTTAGACACAAAACTTAACCCATAACCAATTCCATACCCTCTTTGAATCAAATGTTTGGTAGGGTTTTTAATGTGATATTTATGACAACCTCTATCCAAACCCAAGGCACACTTGAGTAGGGTCAGTCAACCACCAGGCAACCCACTAGGATCCAATAGGTTAGTACAAGGATGAGGATTACCTTATGGAATACCTAGGTCTTGTACATATAAATAGGAATCCCTCATAAATTTCTCATTCATGTTTATAGTACTATGATAGCACATGACACACCTCGATGTCACATCCCACAACATTGAGAATAGGAAACATGATCATGTTATCAATGCATGGTCTTCCCAAAACAACCACTATCCAGAGTCGGGTCATTACCCATTTTTTGTGGCCATGGTAAATATTGGATGGTCTACACACCTAACCTAGTCATGGTATTCATAGTTCATACCACCTAGGCCTATAAAAGGGTTATAATTCCAAAAAATCTGAATTCTCACCTCTAATGTGGCCTAGAGACAACTTAGTGTCTCAAGGTTCATAGTCTTGTCCTTTAAAGTCCAAGCCACAAGGTAAGAGTATATTAATTAATAGTAAACTCTAGATTTCATCAATTTTAATTGAAAAAACTTCCTATATTTAAAAAATCTTTAGAATATAAGTAAACAGGGGGTTATGGTCATAGGGGAGAGCCAATTCATCCACATACTACCATAAATACGCATAAACACCAAGTAAATGTATGAAATACAAACTACCTCATAAGAAAATTTCTATTTACATTACATGGGCTGAAAAAAAATAAGGACCATCCATGATCATATAATACATACGATGGTCATCTTTTAGATCCAAAATTCATGGTTTAATTAATTATAAATATGTAATAATTAATTAATTTAATATATCATGTTATAAACAATAAAACAAAAAATATAAAAATTCCATTGTTCCAAAAAAACATCACTAACTAATCTCATCACATAGAAACTACAACCCAACACTCCCCTATAGCCCATGACATAAATTAAACCTTCAATTGGGAATAAAACCCTATAAATGATGATAACAAAACTACCCAAGAAAAGAAAACTAATATTTAATGTGTTTGAAATTCATCATAGTGACATTGTTTAATGAAATGATATTTCATGAAGTACATAAGGTTTCCCGATTCAAGACCTTCCTTGGTAGAGCTAAATCCCCATAACTGTAATATGATTCCACTATTCTCATATGGACTCATAATTTTAAACCCTAAATAGGGAATCATAAATTGAGGTAAAATTATATAGAAGATGAATATTGGTTACCCAATGATAAATTACACATCAAAATGCCAGGGAAGCACACCAAGAATACTCACTTTATAGGGATTTAATAAGGTAAATAGTAGAAAAGATGAATAGCACACAAGAGGAAGAAAAAGGGAAGAAAATAGGTGCATTACATCATATTTATCACATGAAAAAGAGGTTAATTTAACCTTTTTAAATGAACCATGTGGTTTTGTTTCATGGTTGGACATACTTTGTCCCAACCTATTTTTTAATTCTACCACCGACCCCATTACCTCACATTATAATGGAGTGTGGCTTAACAGACCATGAACCAATAATGTTAAAAGTTATATAATTTATTGTGGTCACCCATATGGTTTCCTAAATCATACCTCATGGTTTCCCAACCCCTAAACCAACACAAACTAGTCCATAGAGTGAGGATATTTGGTTTATACAAAACATTCACCAACCACACTCCCCATGATCTATTTCTAAAACACAAACTTCTATTAATGAAACCTAGATATTACCCTTAAACCTATGAACCACCTTCCATGACTCATTCCATATCAAAAAAATAACTTCCTTATATTCCAAAAAAAATACCATTCCAAATTAGCGATCATGATTTGACCCATCCAAAAGATGAAAATATAAAATCCTTCTAGAATTTCCATCTCATAAAGGATAAGATATTACAAACTCTCCACCATATCAGTTATCATCCTGATAAGTCCTTGTGGAAATTTAACTGAAAAACCAAACCAATACCAGTTGTGAATTTCCACTCAAATGGTCACATTATATTTCTAAAATCCTAACGCATTTCCAACAATCACTTGAGTCTTATAGAGCATAAAATACAAAAAACAGTTCCAACAGTCTTAACTATTATGAAAAAACAAGACAAAACATACATAATCCCTCTAATATAATACATTTACACCTCAATATATCTTTTCTAAACCAATATATATACTACAAACTATGGTTTCATCATCTCTGATTTGGTTCCCCACCAACTGCATTAAGATAATCCGAGAACTCAAGTCTAATAACCTCAAGAAATTTATTCGTAAAAGAGATCAACACGTGTGTCGCCATGTCACAAAATCCATATCGCAAATAATTTATCAGAATGGATACTTATATGTTTTTTAATACACTTATTGAATAACATAACCAAAATATAGTAACATTTTTTTCTTAAATATCCCTTATCCATTTGTGATGTCATGGTATGGCATGATCATCGACACATTCATAACCCAATATCCTAAGATCATCAAATTCTATCTTAATAAAAACACCTACATTCATACTCCACCCATTTCTGTATCCAAATTATTAACTACATGTAACATTGGAAATATATTAATTCTTAAGTTGATTTCATCAATTTCATCCAAGAGAAAAAACAAGCTTCCAATGACCAACCTCATCCTTGCATGACCCTTCTTCACATGAGGGTCTATCACTAGCAACTAATGCCTCACTACCCACCATAGGATAATACATTCCATCACACCAAAAAAATAAATCCCCAATGATTGTTTCTCATTCCCCATTCACCTTTAGGAAAAGTAGCAGGCATGTTACAAAAACCAACTCATTATTTAGTGTCAATGAAGGAATCAACTATCACCCTTTGACGACCAATTAAAATTGAATTTGGGGCAGTTTTTTGAGTTATAATTAATAACATGGACACCATCCTCAAGTCATTCATTATAAAACACTTATAATTGAAGCATGTTTCTCTTAATGATCCATGCTCATGTCATTATTGTATTCTTATACCTTTACCTAAACCTTAACAACATGTCTATATAAAGGATTTTCTATGGTCCATTCTTGGGATGACCATGTCACAAAATAGAATTAATCTCCGTTATAAACCTCATAATAGGTCACTTTTATTGATCTACCACAATATCTAGGTTACCACACCCATAAGCATGATATGTGATCCCATAGATACTCAACCCACACCTAGATACTATGTGACATTTCATTTTAAAAAGGTACCACATGCAATTTACCTAAGCCAAATTCACCCTTATATAGTGGGTTCACAACCTATACCAACCAAATCACACTCTCATTTGTGGAACATTATAATTCAATAATAACCATTTTATGTGGAAAATTAATCTTAACACATTAAGAGATCCCTTTTAACACCTCTTAAATATTTCTCACATCAGTACTTCCATGATTTACTCAATGACTGCACATCTCAAAATTTCATTTTAGAAATTAAGCTTTGTATCCTAGGTCTAAAGCATATATACCTCATTCATATTATTTTTAACCATGTAGTTATATTCCATTTATGGTAATACACATGGTATTTTAATACACATCTAACAACATAAACACTAGTAAGTAGGGGTCATACACTCGAATAATCATTCTTCACTAAACTATTCTCAATAACCAATCAATCTAGGTGATAACTATGATAGAAAAATACTCTTCCTACTAATGTTAGAAAACCTAATCATATCCCATTAATTTGCCTCTAAATAAGAATACTACGAAACTCTCTACATAAAATTCCACCAATTAACATTGTCTATCCCAACTCACTGGTCTCTCGTGATCAAACTAATATAGACATGTAATTTTTTAACTCAGAACTAATGGACTCTAGGTCTCCCACCTAGATATATTAATCAATGCTCATAAAAAGGAATCTATTTTTTCGCAAAACCTTATCTTAAAGAGTTAAAAAAATTAAAGGTAAGGATATCATCAAACCATTAACTTAAAAATAGTCAAATGGGTTCAATTATATAGGTTTTTTATTTCATTTTATAGAGGAAGACACCCTTTAAGTTGAAATTGGAAACCCATTAGTTATTCATAAATGAGGGAGAATTATAATTTATTAATAATATATGTAATCACATGCCATGGAAATTTCTTCCAGGCCTAGATCTTCTCTGACTATCCTTATAAGATATTTATCCCTAAGGATCATAATATCATGTATAATAAAGAAAATGAACTAATCTCTTCCAGGAATTTATATATTGTAATAACCACTCAATTATACATTTCAGTAAAATTGTTTTGTTACCTATAAACATCACATTATAGAATATGACTAGATAAGCATAATCTATAGTTGGTTATGAAAAATTTCATACCATTATATATGGAGAAACACCATGTAGGTTGCTATGAATATTTATTTAACAACACTAGAAAATTCTCCACCAATAAAGGGTATGCTAGAATGGAATTTGTTTCCCATGTAAAAATGCTTCCCCTAACTGTACCTCTCTATAGCGTCACATGCCACTAAAGACCTATCAATGAAACTAAATAATCTCTAAAAAATCATTCTGACTGACCAAGGGTTTCTTAACTTCATGTGTATATGGTAATATACTAGTATCACTGAAATCAAGTTATATCATATCGTTATTCTAATTTTTTTACAAATTCGGATACAATATAGAAGCCCTACTGGGTAGATTCCAACTAAAAACCTATATGGGAAAAAAACCTTTTTATTAATGTAGACACATTAAATAATATAACTCTTTAGACAGTAAAATCACATACTAGTAAGCTTATAACATGTGGAACCAACATTAAAAATACGAGTGACAAAAAAGTGACCATTTATTCTATGAAGTAGGAGAAAAAATAAAATATAGAACCTTCAATAGTGGAAATTAATCCAAAATTCCACAATAAATCATAAAATCTATAACACATGTGTGTCACTTGAAGAGAAATTCACATTCAACTTTAACATCGCATATCAAAAACTGCTATCCCATAACCCTAAAAACCTATAATTACTATTAGAACAAATATTCTTGAAGCACTAGTAGAATATCTATTGAAAGATCCACACTACCCTAAAACTCTTTTCTAATATATCACAAATAGTGATAAAGAAGGAAAAGAACATCTATGATACTTCTATTTCACATACAGCCCTTCCTCAATCAATGAAATATAGTCGAACTGGTGGTGACAAGGCTTAATGAGCTCCTACCCATACCCCATAGGTAGGAATCTAGAAAAGGTCCTAGGGTTCATCTGTACTAAGACTATTCCTTCGTATCAAAGAAAACAAATTAATAAAAATAACCAAATATTATCCATATAAGTAAGTAAATGGACTTAATGAGATATATATATAACCATGGCTCTAAAAAAGTATGAAATATAGAAAAGGCATGAATAACTAATCCATATATAAAATATTGGTCACCCACTAAGACAATCTAATGTAAACTTTAATAAGGAAAATAAATACAAAAATATCATATACTTCTCCAGGATGGACAAATTATTCATTCTCTATGTAATCATCTGAGTCATCCCACTCAGTTAGTCCTGGTCCTTAACCCAACTTATAATAAAAACCATGTGAATGTCTCTTTGGGTATCCTCGTATAATGATAGCCTAAGTCTCATGTGAGTACAAAATTCATAAGGGATACACCAATGTGTTCCCACGTATAGATAGTAAATACGGTGTGTGTGTGTATATGTCAGATTCTAATAGGGATAAAATTAAAAAAAACTACCAAGTAAAAATAAACAAAACAAAAAATTCATATCAAGGCCCCTTATCATTAGTGTATTCTCATGAATTGTGAAAAATATAAATAAAATTAAACTATAAGTAAAAGAATAAAATAGATCCATATTTGATCCATGGGTTCATGATACAAATCAAATAGATATCCTTTGAAAAGTGCATTATGAAAGATATCATTCCACTAATGTTTTGAGTAATTATTTTGATCATTAGGTCTATGTTCTCGGTCAATCCTATCTATATTGGTCAGTATTAGAATATCTATAAGAAATAAATTTCACCATAGGGGGGTAAAATTACTCGAAATGAGATAACCCGAACTCCCATCTATTAAATATGAAAGAAGATTATCAGTATGTATTGGAAATATTGTAAATATTGCGTTGATTTGGATTTCATACCATTGAATCCATGTGAAATCTTGTTTTATATTTGAGTCTTAGCTCCAAGTATATAGACATTAAAGGCATTGATTCACAAATAATCCATAAGGATGATGACTCATAAGAGATATATAATATAGTATCTATAAGGTAAAAGATAACAACATGAAAATAATTCAACAATTAGCTCGACAACCCATTTCCATTAAATTATTCAAAATTTAGTATCGGTGCAGCCAACTGATCCTTGGGAGTATCATTGGCCTTATGTCAAGGAGATCATAATCAATACTTAGGTATGTCATAAGCATTCTTTTCTCAAGGTAATGTATCCCACCTCATTACCTATACCATCACCATGAACCTAGAGATCTAGATATCCATAGAAAAACACCAATGGAAAAGTAATTCTAAGACACACTCATCAACCACCTTTTTATTACCTATAATGGGAGGAACCCTCATAACAAATTATAATTTGGAAATGATAACATTAAAATAACATGGTATAGTGAATAAGATTTTCAATTGTAAATCTAGGTTACTCAACACAATAATTACATAACATCAATCCCCATTTGATTAATTTGAAGTAAAAGAGCTATATTTTTTAGCTATATCAATATTAATTGGGTTAAAGCATAATTAAAAGTGTAGGTTGTCCAAATGAATAAACCGATCACTGTCACCATAACCTCACAGATTCACATGTTTGGCACAAGTTATAAGGTAAAAAATGCTACCATCTCCACCCAAACCCATGACCCACTTGTTTAGGGTCAATCAACCACCAGGACACCCACTGGCATCCCCTAGGATAGTACTCAGAAGAGGAATCCATTGAGTAATCCTAATGGTCAACACATAATCGAATGCATCCATCTTGAATTATCTAATCATAGTCATAGTCTTTACTTGACACTTGACACGCATGTATATCATGTACCAAGAAATTGATAAAAGGTAGAATAGTCTTGATTGGCAGACAAATACTTGCTACAATGGCTACTGAAAGGAGATGTGTCATGCCACAATCATAGTTCCCATGTACTCTCTAGGATGGTCTACACAATCAACCTTATCTTTGTATTCATAGGTTCTATCCACCTAGGTAGATACGAGGGATTAAATACCACACCACGTGTATCCTCAAATCATAATATGTTATAATACTACTCTTTGAATCAAGGTTATCTTTCCAATCTTTTAGAGGGAAAGGAAAAAGCATAAAACACATAATATGTCAATTTATTTTGGTGTTCATATATTTTAATTATACAAATTAATTAAATAAATTAGATAATTGGAGTATATGTTTATAAGGGGGTCACCATTAATTAAGAACCCAATAGTCTATATACTACCCTAAACATTCATTAAAAATGGTAGGTTCGATAGACTACCAACATCAAAAGAAGATTTTCTTTTTTTTGTAAGGGATGACAGTAACTTCTAATGTCTGTTTAAGATCACCCAAGACATAAAAAATTCAAATATCATAGTACAAACAAAAAATTTAATTAATCAAAATCGAATTATAATTAATTAATTAATATTAAAATTTTAAAAATTATTAAACTCAAAAATTTATAAATGCATAGCATCTAATGCCTTTCAAGACAATCATGTTGCAACAGAAATACAACCTAACACTCTCCAAGAACCCAAGAAACAACCTCAAAATCATATTAGGCATAAACCATAATTAAATAAACATAAATATAACTACCCAAGAAATTAAAACTAATATTAAATTCTTAGTAAATACACCACAGAAAGATACCTTAACAAAAAGGCATGGAGATATTTGAACACATATTCCCGGGTCACTCTCTTCTAAGGAAGATTAATAGCCCCGTAATTGGTATAAAAATACACCATGATCATATAAAATAAGAACAAAAAAACCTGATATAGTAAATTATAAATTTGTTAAAAATAATGATAAGAGCTATAGTTGTTATCAAAGAAGAAATCATACCTCAAATCTCCATGGAAGGCCACTATGAACCCCCCTAGGTCAGGGTTTGAAGATGTAAAATAGATGAAAGGTGGGACGAATCATGGTAGGTAGTAAAAGTCTTGAAAATAAAAGTATTTACCAAAAAATCCTATAATATAAAAATGGTTATTTTCCCCATTTATTGGACAACGTCGTTTTCAAGATGGGTAACCAAGACATGCGGCAAATGTGCCATTGGAACTTACTCCAACCCATCTACCCTATATTATTATATCATGTGATCTAATAGAAAATTAAAAACCCATTTTGAATGTAATTTAATTTACTATGGACTCCCATAGGGTTTCCTCTGGCCTCCATATAGTTTCCCAACACTTGGTCCTATAAAAACATGGCCACGTGATTAGGCTACCTGGTTAACACTAAATCTATTCCAAACATGGGAACATGGTTTTACATTTTAAAAACATGTAAATATGGTCCTAATCCCCTAATATTCTCCTAAAAATATAAAATAAAATATCATCCACATTATGTGTCCAAAAACCTCACATTAAGGCATCTTAGCACCAAAATTATGTTCCAAATATCTGATCAAGCTCTAAGATTTAAATTACTTAATAATTAAAATAGATTGTTAAATTAAAAACTCTTGAGGAATAGGATCTTACACTTATTATTCTTACACCATTACATTTCAAGATAAAAATAATTTTTTTGATATATCATATAATTTTATGGTTTATGATGTATATTCAAACAATATATCTAAATGCTTCAACAAAAGATAATTGAATCAGACATAGATAAAAACTCATCATTGTGAAATACTTATTCATGAATGGATATCAATAATATTGAATTATTTTCTTCCCAATAATTTAAGGGTTATTTTTATTCAATTTATTCATTTTTATAGGGAAAATTTTACTAAAATTTTGTCCAAGTATTTTTGGATAAAAAAATGATAATGACACTGAATTAATTTTATGTGAATTGGAGAAAATTATCCGTCCATCATTTCCAATTTCATGTGGTATCTAATAGTCTATATTCTAACTGAACACATCATGGGGGACCCATTTCCTTTCAATGGATATATTCCACTAAATGGAATACATGCAAAATGATGTCTTATATTTGGATTAAGAATTATCTCAGAGGTTCCACTGTGAGATGCTATCCGGCTGAAGAATGAGTATATTTTTTTTCAATGTATGTGTTTAATGTAAGACCAAGATGTAAATTTCTAATGATAACTAAATATGAAATGTATTGGGAAATTGAACCTTTAATTTCATCTCTTCCCTAAACATGAGAAATTCTTGGGTCACATAAAATGGCAACATAGAGCCTTAAAGAGCGGGATATGGAAAATAATATTATCTTGTTCTCTGTGACTATCTCTTCGAATGATATAATCTCCTCCTTTATTACTAATTGGTATCATGGTTTAGAGTGTGGAGGTTCGGAGAGGATGTCCCACTCTGTTTTGCTGCATGTGTGGTGTTGGTGTATTTGGTAGGCAAGGAACACGGTGAAGAATGAGGGAGTGATTGTATCATCTCGTGTAATAATAGTCTGGAGAAAACTATTTATTGGACATGAACAAGGTAGTCATGTCTTGGAGAGAGTTTCCTTACCTTCATTATTTTCAGACTAGATCCAATGAGATCTTTCCATCCAGTAATAGGGAGGGAAAATGGGTATGCTAGTGACCTCCCTCGGGTGGTTTGCAACTCAATATGAATGGATCTTATGTTCATGAGAGAATGTGTAAAAGAGGTGTGTTGTGGGATAGTAATGGCTCTGTTTTCTAAGCATTGTTGGATAGATTGGGATAAGGTTCTTCCCTTCAATCTGAGGAAATGGAAATGCTCACTGGGCTCAGACTATGCATGAAATAGGGGCTGGAAATATCTGAAATTGAAATAGACTAATTAATTGTCCAAAACTCATTGAAAGAGAATGGTGATGCTCCGTTTTCAATTTTCTATGACATCAGGAAATGTAAAATCATAATCAAGAACAATGATTGTATTCTTCACACATAGATATAGGGGAACAAAGTTGTATACTATTTTTCCTCTGTGGACTATAATGTCCTGGAAAAGGTGTTTCTGCAATCTACGGAAAGTATTAAACCTAATGGGATTGGCTTTATTAGAGGGGATTCATTAGGGCTACACCATTTCAAGCACACATAGGTTCTTCTTTAGAGCATGGAATGGGTTCCTCTATGTGCCTTCTTTTTATTTTTCTATTCCTATTTATAAAATTACATGATGATGATAAGTAGAGTTAAATGTTTTTTCCTTTGAGAATAAGAGATACATTATATAGGAATGAGTTTCCTTATTTGATGTAATAAATTGTACAACCATTAATTTAATCAACTTAAAATATAAATATTTTTTTAATTTTATTATTCATATATATATATCTAGTTTTTTTTTCTTATTGAATGTGTCTCTCAATAATTATGAGTGTTGTATTTTAGTCCAAATTTGTTGGGTTGTGAATAAACATCCCAAAAATATAAATTTTTAAAAACATATTATAGCTGATCATGTGGTGAACATAATAGAAAAAAAATGAATTCTCTAGGTTAACTATACCAACATATTAATATAATATTCAATCAGATAGTTGACCTTGATTTAAAAATGGTTCTTATTTTATAGTTGTTGATAACATATTTTTATGGTTTTATTAGTCTCATTATCAAGTAAATATTATGAAATTGAAATTTATTGTTTCATTAAAATGACATGGTATAATTCTTGATGACTATGGATTTAGAGTTATTGACATGAATCACTTTCTGGCTACCAATGAACCATTTATTTTGGGATCAATGGAAAACTAGTTTTTTATGTGAAAGATCATTTGAGGCCTGATTATGGTGTCATTATTTAATTAATACCACGATATATATTTGAACATGGAGGGTTTAAAATTGAAACCATTGATTCCCCCAGTGGTGATAACCACAATAAAGCATTTGATGACTCAACATGGACCATTTATATAATAGATAATGAAAAAGATATAGTGGTGGGTAATATATACAAGCAAACATATATAATTATAGTTCATTCAGTTTATCATGATTTCCATTTTTGAGGATGGTATTATTATAATTACTTTAATTTTGTTTCAATTTGGAATGGTATTTTTTTCTTGTTTTCATTTCATATAATTATGCTAATTTTATTTTAGAAATAATAGTTTAAAACTATTTTCCAAGAAATGTATCACTTGGTTTTAAATTATATTTTCTAAAACATGTTCATAAATATTGATCTTTTAAAAAGTATTTTGAAACTACTATAAAACATTTTTACAAAAAATATTTAATCCACCTTCATAATATAGTTTTAAATAGGTTCTATAAAATAGGATTTTATCGTATTGTTTGTATCATATTTGACATATAATTTTTCTTAATCATATTAAAAAAATATTTTTAAATAATGTACAATATATGAATTTGAAGATTATGAGTAAACTTGGAAAATTAAATGTAAATTATTGTTCGATAATGAACGATGACTATGGTAGATTGGGCTACGTCCTCTAGTTCCCATTATTAGAATAATAATTGTAATATATTTCTTTTTCATTACCTTTAATTCCATTATATTAGTCATTATAATTGTTTGGTACACTTAATTGAACAATTATTGAACAATGTGTAGCCTACTACTAGGGTTCAGTATAATGGCCAATCGAATGTGGGTGCTTCTAGAGGTTCATGGTGCACTCTTCATACCTATTCACACCCAGAACCCCTAGTAGAGATATCATAAACTACAATATGACCTCCTCCACTTAATTATCCATGCATTTTCTCAATTTTTCCTCCACAATATTGTCTTTTAGGCTCTACTTATCATATAACATTTTTATAATATATGATGAATCCTCGTACCTTCTAGCCTTATCCAACATGTCTATTACACATACATTTATTAATCCTCTTTGTCCTGTATATGATGATTTAACTCCTTGAACTTCTACACCACATAATTTTGATAATGCATAACAAGTATTGGAATAGAAACACCCTTCATTGAATACTGATCTATAATATCTCATGGGCCGATTAGAATACAATGATCATCTAGTAGGTTTATGTTTATAAGTTTATTAAATTATATGACAATTTTTTTCAATTGTAATATGTATTAATAATAATCTTTTATTTTTTTTCTTAATCACACATATTTTCTAATAAAAGACTCCATCTCGCCAGGATGCATGAATATTAGATCCATATAATAATAATCATTGTATATATTAGTGAATATAACAAAATCATAGGTAAAAATGATTAGGAATATTAGATTTTTCCTGGAGAAATTATCAATGTTTAGAAATTTCATTCCAATTCAATAATTATCATCAAGTAATTTTAGTAATGAAATCATAAAGAATTCATGGGATGATATATGTTTAATAATATTTTAGTAAGATAAAATAAATATTATTATTTTGTATCTTTGAACTCCAATTTTTGTTTTAGTATTGATTTAACTTTCATGACAGTCAGTATGTGAAGGTAACACGATTAATGTATCATGGGAAATTGTTCTAATCCTGAAAACATGAAATATTTTTTTAATATTAGGGTCAAATCTATGTTAGAGTGTGTACAAATATCAATATCTATCCAAATACATAATACCATGATGTGAACATTTTTAATAAGAGAAATTAGTTTATGGTAATCCTCGTCATCAATGGTTTTTATTGAAAGTTCATTTATTATACTTTTTATTTAATTCCTTCATTTTTAATTAATAATAAAGAATATAAAAAGATAAAGGGTGATAATAAGCACATGAACACATTGAGATGCACTAATATGCATGAACGTAAGAGATGTAAGATATTTTTTATGACCAATAAAGTTTTACTAGGAACTAACACATCTAAATGAAACTAAAAAATTAATTGAATTGAACTATATAGAATATAATTGAATTAAATGTAATATAATAAAAAAATACATAACCATTTAACCCATCTTTTGTATACAACAATGATACCCACTAAAAAATTGAATCCATCATTATTGAAAAAATAAAACCAAATATAATAAAAACAGAATTCATTATGTCTAATGAAACCCAAACAAAAATCAAATAGACCAAATAAAATAGACTAAACAAAATATTGAACCAAACTAAATATATATTCAATATTATAAATGGAATAAAACAAAATAGATATAAAAACTATATGATCCATTTTATATTATATCAATATTTTCATAAATCATATGGAACAAGTTGACGTGAACCATACATAACAAAAATATGTTAATCTAATCTGATAGAAACAATCACACCAAAAACTGAATAAAATTGAATAAAATTTTATTCATTTGATATTAATAAAACTAAAATACTAAAAACTATATTTATTCAAAATAAAATGATTTAGAATTAGGCATGGAGAATCAGGGGAGAGTATGATGTCAACTTGGGAAGTGGATCACCCTCACCTTTTACTAAAAAATATTGATAACCTCTCATAGCTCTAGAATCAATAAGCTAAAAAATGATTAAACAATTGAATATGATGCCAAAAATAGCTATATAAGTACAGGAAAGAGGTAAAATTGTTATAGATACAATCCTGAAATCAATGAAAGATTTATTTAAATAATTTCTATAATAGGTTTATATGGTTTTTATTCATGTATGTAAATAATTCACTCATTATATGGTGCAGGGAGTGATGGTAATAACATACCTTGTGTAAATCAAGGTAATTAATATCCTGGTGATGGTGATGATAGTGAAGATGGTGATGTTGGAATGGTTTATTGTGATGTGATTTGTTATTATGATTGCATTGGTACTAATAAGGGATAAATTAATCCCCTGTATTTTTTATATGAATATAAAGTTTCATTTTTTTGGATTTTATTTAATGACTAAAACTAATTGATAGTTTGGATTATATATGTTTGTTTCATTATTTTGAATGGTTTGAAACTTTTTTATATATTTATCGATTTATTAAATGATAAATATAAAATATATTGTTTTCCTAGAATATTTATTATGTTTTTTATTTTTTATAGGTTTTGATATTGATTGTGTGGAATTGTTAGAAGGGATGATAGTGCTAAATGAGTAGGAAAAAATATCACTAGTTTATCTAAACATTTGGTATAGATCTATATCAATAGTTTACATTAAACCAATGGTATTCAAAATATCTAATTGGTTGTGATAACTAGTTCAATGAAACATGTTTTATAGCCCCTATATAGACAAATAATGACCCTGTAGTTTATAGAATAGTTGTTATACCCTATACCAACATTTCTATGGTATATACCAAAAATATTAAATTGTTTATTAGGGGTGATTTTCTAGTAGTATATCTATGCTCAAAGATACTAATGGGTTATGTTATCAATTAGTGTACTTCATTCAGTATATCAATAGTGGTAGTGCCTGATTTAAGTGCCCATAAGGAGATAGAAGACTCTTAAGATATTTTTTTTATGTTTTAGTTGATGTTTCAATCTTCAAATTCATAGGAATGTTTTAAAAATATATTCTTACTATTTACCATAGGAGTTCGTGTGTGTGGTAGTTTGGAATCCCTTTTAAAAAACTACATTATTTTTCTCTAAATATTTTGTAAGGGTGGAGGATAGGAAGATCCCTCTTGGTTATTCTTTTCATATAAAGATATAGAAATAGGTCTCCCAATTTTTTGTTAAATATATATCCTAATGTGTTGGTTAAGGTGGAATCTACTGAGATGATTCTTTCAAGTATAGGATCATCATGGTAGTGAAATCATTTAGAATCACCAAGTAGAAGTTTTTTGGACAAGGATTCAAAAGTCTCTGAGTAAGATTGAGATTTATAATGTAGTATGATGTAATAGGAATGCTTCATCTCATTTCATGAGGGGTGGTACATATAATATCATTTTTAGAGGTTAAAAAGTAATTTTTTCACCATGATGTGGTGAACACTAGAAGATATATTTTTAAAACTTCATAGGGAGTCAATGAAGAGTATGCATCAATCTTAAGGTTCATCCATTTTAGTATTATCCTCCGAGGATCCACCAACATAAGGGTTCTTCCAATAGTGATTAGTAGAGATGGGATGGTGTAGGGAAAGGATATCCCCACGATTCCCCGCATCCCCAAGAACAAAAATATTTTTGATTCTATAATGGATGACTCTTTCAGGTATACATAGGTAATAGATCTTAGTATGGTTAGATGTATGAATTTTATTGTCTAGGATGGAGAAATCTAGACATCACGCATTATATGATATATTTATATTCTATATGGGTTTAAGTCTTTATTTTTAGGAAGTGTTAGTTTTAATAAGATTATATCTATCTGTCGATACAGCTATATGAAGTCATGTTCATTATGGAATGGTTGTACATGGTATGGGATATCACTAATTTTTTTAGTCTGTTAATTTTTTATATATGATGATTATAGTATGTGTAGTCAGTTATTTGGTGTGTGGGACTATTCTATAGGTTAGAGGAATAATAGGTCCTTTCCATAAACAACGGTGGAGCTAATATTATATTCAATATAGGTTCATCTAATGTTTTTTTGTAGAGAATTGGAAGAGTAACTAGATGACTTCCATGAAGAGGGTATGATTCTACTCTTCAATGAGATATCGAGTTCATTATAGTGTCAAAAGTGGGTTTCCCACTAATATAATTTCACTATATATAATGGAACAATGTGAATTTTCATAGGTTTGTGTATATATATATAAATTCTTTGAGAGAGGTTTTATTTGACATAGTGTATCTTCTTGGAGAGATGTGATGTTATTTCTGTTGAAGAAAGATGTTCATGTATATTTTTGAATTGATAATTTTCACTTCAAACAGGTGATTGTGTTGAACTATTATCCCATTTCACCGATTGATGATATATTTTATCAATTGGACATAGTTAGGAAGATACTTATGATAGACTTGTTTTTAGTTTATCATTTGATGCGGGTAAATGATGAGGATATTCCAAAGGAAAAATTCTAATATCATTATTATCATTATGAGTTTTTAATTATGTCATTTGGTTTTATTAGTTCTCCATCCAAATTATCGTGACTCGTGAAATAATTTTTTCATGATTTAATACACTATTTTGTTATGGTATTGTTAGAAACAATTATGGTTATTTTAATATCTCAATATGAGCATGTAGAGCATCGCATTATATTTTGGTAATTTCTGAAATCATTTAAGGTTTTGGAAGTTGTAAATTTGTATAGTTTTAATTTTGAAGTACATTTTTGAGGATTTTTTAGGTCTTAGTCGGGTGTAGTTGTCAATTCATCGATGATTGAGGTAGTTTTTTCTTGGGTATCTCTAAATAATGTAACTAAGGTGTAGCGTTTCCATGTTATTATAGGATATTATTAGCAATTCCCACATTATTTTTTTATTGAATCTTTTTCAACATACTTAAATAATAATTGTCATTGTTTTTTTATTGATTGACATATTTCAGGAAACATTTGAGTATTTAAAGGATAATAAGGTAAATATAACTATTCTATATTTGTATTAAGGATTTTTTTTAAGTTTATTATGATGTTTCACAATTTGGGTAAGTTTTCTTACTGATTGTCCAAAGAGATGTTATGTGTTATTTATATTAGAATTTATGACCTTAGGAGAATAAATAAACCACCCATGATCTTGATCACGTTTTGGAGGTTTTGGGTTCAACATTATGATGGAATTACCCCCATCAGTGAATGAATTGTGGTCTTAATAGATATGAAGATGTATATATATAATTTATCACTTTGTAACTTAAACTAGAAACAAATATTTTGGATGAAATTCATGTAATATTATGACACTAATATTTTCTTTTCACTAAGGAAACAAATTTTAACACCGATGCAGTGGGAGTAAGGTCGTGAAGAGCTATTTTTCAAGAGTCTAGTTATTTATGGGGAGTGGTGGAGGAAATATTAGTGGTAATCCAATATATATGAGGAGCTGATGGTAGAGGGTGTCTCTTATAGACGACTGTGAATCACATTTTTTGTACCATGTGGAGGATTCATAGGTAGTATATTTTAATTAATATGATTAGTGAGATTGATTATTTTCTCGTAATTCTCATATGGGATGGTTTGAGGATGTTCTTCATCAGTGGATGTATCTGGGGTGGATCTTTATTCCTTTGATGATTCTTGATGAATTTCTTTTAGAGATTTAACATTATCCTATAGTGGTAAATGATGGTGTGGAGAATATGTATCATCCCTGTAGAAGACAGTTTTGGTTGTCTGGGATAAATAGGTTGGTTATAGAATGCATATTTTAGGGCTTAATCTTCCAAATAGTGAATGTTGAGCATCATATTTGTGGGGGGTTTCTTATTTTTTGAAATATTACCCACTATAAGTTAGATGATAGCTCATTGGTCTTCATCACTATATTATAATGATCACTATGTGAATATGATTTAATTTGGGATTTTATGGACTACATTATGATTGTATCCTACTACATCATCATTTAAGAGTCAGAATCATTGGATTCCTCATTGATGTAGTATATGGAGTTGTTTTTGTGAATTCATGTTGTTGAAAATACAATCTAAGCCTACCATGATCCCCATTTTACCTACTAGAATTATGGGGAACTTAATTGGAAATTATATTATTAACTATTCACAAGCTCTGATTTTCATCTATAAATGGATGATATTGGTGATTGGATTGTCCATAATCTATAGTATATTTTGTGTGTGGGGTGTTATGCCCTTGCATTATTTCATATAGTGGTATGGTGGATTAAAGTAGAGTTTATGAGGGTGTGAGTTACTTATGTGTTTTTAGTAAACTCTTTTGTTTAATGTTTCATTTTGTGATGATGAATAATTATATTGATACTGTATTTTTTGGTTTTTCTCTTTCTTAATGTAGTGATTATCAATGTAGTTGTTTTTATCTTGAATGTATACCCTGATTTTGTGTTTCATATTGATTCATTATGTTGTTTCTTAGGTACATTTTTTATTATATGAGTTTTCTATGTTCCAAATGTGACGAGTTTCTGTAAAGGTGTTTTGCGAGGTAGTTTTTTAAACCCATTTCACATTATTTTTTATTTTTTTCTTTAAAATTCATAAATGAGAATTATTTGAGAGGTATATAATATATATTTATAGTATTTATCAGACACTAACTTTTCCTTTTTGTTTTTACATTAATGGAATGAGTGTATATTCATTATTAATGATATTTTTTGTAATTGAAAAAATAATAATTTTTTTACCCTTATATTAGAACCCTTTCCTAAACATAGAACAATAATTTACCAATATTATTATTTTTCTTAATAAAATATCTAAAGGTGGGATTATTCCTCATGTAAATGAAAACCCCCATTACCTAATATATTTAAGGTAGTTTTTAGTTCACATATGGGTAAGGCATGTTTCCCCATCACTTCATAATAGTTAATGTTGAGTTGTGAAAATGCATGTTAGTTCTAATCTATGTAAAGTTAATTTTTTGTACTATATAAAGTTATTATATAACTCATGTAATGGTAATCCTCCATTACCCCTATAAAACCCATGTTTCCTTCAATATGAAGTGGCATGAATGGTTTTTCTATCAATAGATAACAATAAGTCATTCTAGACTTTCCAGAGGGTGGGGCTCTATTTAGTTACTATAAGATTTATGAATCTGTCATTAATGTAGTCCATGTTTCACATAATATTAGCATATCTTATGTTAGGGAAGGATTTGGTGAGGGGGAATCTAACCTTATTTCTAGTTATTCAAATGAGTTAAGATATTCCAAAATGGTATTGATAAATTTTCATTTTTGGTGTAATGTTGTCTTTGAGTCTTTTCATATGTATAAAATCACATACAGAAGTACCTAATATGATATCAGGGTAGAGTTATATAATGGTAGATTGTATATATGGGTGGATTAGATGTCATGTTAGGGTGGTCTGATTTTCCTTATGAGGTTTGATCCTTCATTGTGAAAATATAGTTAGAATTTTCCTTATATAGAACACTGCACTCAAGTACTATACTCTAATTTTGAGGGTTTTGTGAGCCTCTTTAATGTCTAAATTTTATTTAGGTCGACCCTTTATGTCACTCTATTTTTTATTATTATTTTACTCTATCATTGAATGAGTAGAGGCCAACTTCCAGAGTTCAAGATAACTCATAAGGAAATTTACCATCTTCTATATTAAATTTTATGTTAATATGATCCAATCTAATATCCTTTGAATTTAAAGGTAATATGTTCTCTCCCTCTTCCTCTCCATCATAATAATCTATAGCGAGTCTTCCTATATGATAGTTTTTGGTAATAGATATGTTACATCATATAAATATTACTTTTATGTTTGTAAATATTATTCTAATGTATTAATAGGATAAATGTTTTCATAATACTAATGATGATAAAAACATGTATAATTTAAAAAATATGATAAAAAAGTTACATATAAACATAATAATTATTTGTTTTTACATTATGTTAACTATTTCATAATTTTTATTATTTGATTTGTATATTTTTCTTATTTTTAAAAAACTCATCCTGTTTGGTTATAAATTAGAAAAACAACTTTAATTTTTCATGATATGTTAATTACGGATTTTTTGAGTTCATTATTACATAATTAACTTCTTACAATGAAAAAACAATGTTTGAGGAAAATTATTATGATGATATTGACTATTTCCAAAGGATAAATTATATTTAATATTATAATAAAATTCAACATTTTTTAATTCTTAATTTTGATTAGATGAAATGGGAAAATGTAATTATGTTGTTAAATTATAAACGATAGTGATTTAGATATTCCATGGAATAGATATTACTTCCTTGAAATTGTTTGAAATAAGAACAATATTTTTTATTATGTTTAGTTATTTTATTAGATAAAAGTTTATCAATTTAATTTTGGATTAATTTTTTTGTAACCTATAAATAATAAATTAAATAATTGATTTCATAAAATAAAAATACTTACCCTACGAATAAATGTTTCAAGATATTTTAAACACAGCTAAGAGTATTATATTATTCTGCCATTTTTTATATAATAAATCCATAACTATATTTTTAGAAGAAAAATGACATAGATAACATGTTAAATTGGATATGGGATAGATTTCATAGGGTGTTTTAGAAATTGCGGTGTTTTGGATGACAATAGGATTTAGGGAATAGGATAAGTGAGTGACTTTCATACTATCTTTGATTTGATGAGGTGGATATCATGAATGATTATTTTGGGTAAGACTTAGGATTTCCTATTTGGTTGTTGTCTTTGATGTATTCTTCAGGTTTTATTAATTCATATTGTGGTTTTCTTATTTAATTAAGGTATATATACACTTGTGTTTGATCAATTCATTTCATAAAATACTTTTCATATGGATTTTTAATTGAATTATACTTAATCCCACTGTAATGAGTGTTGATGATTAATTCTAAGTTAAGTGAAAACTACCCAATGGTTTAGAAATACATGAGATAATGTTAATGAAATATAAAATTAAACTGAAAATGATTATAAATCATTTTTTATTTTTATTACTAAAAAATAATTTAACTATATCATACTATTAGTATAGATAGGAAATGATAATTATGAAATTTATTATTGGATAAGACGAGGAAACATTGATGATATTGTGATTAGAGTTTTAGTAGTCATGCCATAGATATGGAATTAATTATTTCTTTTTGGAAAATATCTATATCTTGAGTCTAGGGTGGGGAGTATTATATAGTGTGGATGTGTGATATATATTAAATTATTTTCATTTATTTAGTTCACCCTCACCCATGTCGATTGGGGAATTTGACAACAATTTTGGAATTGGGTTCCAAGTGTTTCCCAATATCTAGTTTATCAAGGGTTTAATTAAATGACATTACCCCAATCCCATTCTCTCTTCTAGGATGAATATCTATGTATGTATAACTGTGTTTTGATCACTTAAAAACATTGGTTATTTTCTCATTCAGGATATGATAGCTCTTGGTTACTCTATACATTCTTCTGCGGGATTTGGTGGGTAGAGTTTATAATATTTAAATTTATTTTGGATGAAATTGATATGATTATTAGAGAAAATTTATAGTGACCATATCCTTTTAAACATAACATTACATGATTTTAAGAATTATTAACATCATATTACAAGATAAGAGTCCTAAATTCTAGAGTCATGGAGGACTAGGTACATAAAACTGAAAACCTGAAAATAAAGGAAACATTTCGTTATTTAATCTTCATAAAGTTCTCATAACATTAGTTTTTCTCATACATATTCATATGATAACATAGGGATAACATTAATAAAGGTATGATCTTAAAGAGTAATAAGGGAATAAACATAAGAATACATCTTTAACACATGGATAATAAGTCAAAACATAATGATATAAAGAGGCATAGTACATGATCAAACATAAGGAATCATAACATTTAGAACATGGAATAATATAATCATGGAATAATTATAATGTAGAAGAAACAAAAACATGTCTTTATCATGATTCAAGTCTCTTTTCAGATAGAGGATCACAAGTTAAGGTTAACCACCAAGACTGTTGCACATGGTACCACAAGTCAAGGCTAACCACCAAGACCATTTCACTTAACGTCCCCTGAGACTCAACATTACCCAATTAATTGGATAACTATCTAGGAACACCCATCAAAACATGTTAATTAGTTTTATTTCCATATACATAATCAATCATACATAAACATAAGGGTTATCCATGGTAATATTTGGTTATCCTAATCTCATCATAACGCATAATAAATAGGAGTATCATAAAAATTTATATGAGGTAAAGTAATTAGATAATTCATTTATAACAATAAGGTATAATAAGTATATATAATTATAAGTGATGTCATCTTTACATTATTACATGTAAAAAGTGTGTTAAGAAACATTAGAATTAAAACATTTTAATGCGGTTTAATGAAAATATCAATGAGCAATAAAAAAAGAGAATGGAATAATCCTTTATATAAAACCATAAGTGAACCAATAAGGGTTTCATAATAAAATGATTGGTTTTTTGAAACTAATTGTTTCTTAAAATAGATTGTGGAGCACAATGTAAATGGGTTAGAATTCAGTAAGTTCCCTTAAATAGGGTTTGCTTATCAGGAAATATTGAGGAGGGAACTACTTAAAAACATTTATATCCATGAAATATAATGATCAATGGACCTTGAAAAATAAAATTGGATAATTTAAAAAACATTTATAATATGTACATAAAATGAATAGATAACTTCATTTGGGTAAAAATAAATGTAGAGAAACCCTAAAAAATAATAGAGGTTTGGGTAGAATCCCTTACCTTTACTCCAAGGGTGTCCTTCACATAATCCTAATTACCTAGATAACCAAATTAAATTCAATAATTAATATTTTACTAACCACTTAAACATTTAATTGATTTATTATAACCTTATTAAGTTCATTAATCACTTTTTTGATGGGTTAAGCGGTTCAATTTTGTTGTTTGGGAGCGTTTGTTTCCTTGGTTTTCATGATCGGTTTAATAATATACATGTAAGAATAAACATTTAAAATGAAAAAGGTTGTCCATAATTGGAGTTATATGTCATTATTGAACATATATTTGATTTAATGGTTATAAAATTCTTATGGTTATTTGGACTAAAAATGACTCATTATATAAAACATTAATGATAACTTTTTTAGTTAATTGGTGGATTTTTATCACAATGCACTCATTTTTCTTTATAAATTAACATCATATGTAAAAAAGATTCAAAAACCTTAAATAAGATATAATACATATATAATTTTCTGGGTAAACCATAAAAATGGTTTGAGAACCATAATTGAAGATAATAATAGAAATTGAAAACTCGTCGTCCTTGAATGTGATAAATTAACACATATAGGGTGGTGTTTACATTTCTATTATAAAAGGATGGGAATGGAGATAATATGATGAATTATTACATTATAATAACAAAATTTTGTTACATGTATATTACTAGAGTTATCATAACATTTGGATGATAATAGGTGAGAAAATAAAAAGAAATAAAGGAATAAGAAAGAAAATAAAATGAAATGAAAATAGGAATTTACTTCTTGAATTTATGTTACATGAAAGCCTATGTAGAGAATAGTATTTGGTATTTTGGAGAGACAAAGGGATGATAGACGTGTGAGAGAATATTATGGAGATATTTGAGTAGAATTTAGACTAGGAACAAGGTTTCAGAGGAGTGAAGAGATGAGGTAAAGTGGGGTGGTATTTATAATTGAGGAGAGGAGGGTTTTCTCAATATATAATTAATTAGTTTATTATTTTGCTCAAGATAAGAAATAGGGATGATTCTTGAGACTAAAAATAGTAACTAGATCATGTGAATTCAATCCAAGGGTTCTTACATTAGCCATTATTCTTGGAATAGTGTACATAACTCGTAATGTATATATATATTAAACTATAGTACTTCACTATTCATAAAGAAATATAGAATTTCAAAAAAAATACCAAACATTAACTCCAAAAAAATTTGAATTATAGATTTCAAAAATTAACTCCATTGTATGAAAATAAATTTCTAAATATGAAAAATTTAATTTTTATTAATATCATAATTTACAAAAAAATACAAAATTTAAAATTAACACTGATTTTCTAACACTTAGAAAAACTAATTATGGCCTTTTAAAATTATCATATAATAATAAGTCATAAAAATAATTATTTATGAATACATATTATGAAAATAAATTTTATTTTATATTATTAAATTATTCATCAAATTGTAATTAAAAATATATACATGACATACAAAAATACCAACACCCAACTAATAATTTTTAAAATATTTACTTAATTATACTATGATATATTTATATCATATAGTCACTTATAAGCTGGGTAAATTTTATTTATACTTCCATTAGTGAAGTTACTATTCAATTGTCTAGTTTACTATTCACAAGGGTCACATTACTATTCCAAATGTCAAGTTACTATTTCACTAGTATTCATTCCTTAAATTCTAGTGATACTTTTCATTTTACTAATTCTTCATTTATAAGGTTTGGATTGTATTCTATATGTAATATTATATAATTATTTTATAAGACATAATTATAAGAAGGAAATGTGTTTGATAAAAAATGTGGTCATTATATTCTTCCCCCTTATTAAATTTCTCCCTTGAAATTTTGTTTTTCATTCTAAGTTGCAAACCGATGTGGGTATATTTACTTCATTTCTTCGTTCAGTTCCCATGTTGCCTATTCGTACTTATGGTTCCACCATATTACATTGACCAGGTGAGTAGTCTTATTTTGTATAAATTTATCTATATGATCCACGATCTTCAGTGTATGCTTCTCATAAGAAAGATCATTCTCCAGTTGTACCACCTCTGAAGTGAATACATGTGAAGGATCTCGTATGTAATTCCTCGAAAGGGATACATGGAATACATCATGTACTTTAGACATGATAGGGGGAAGTGGTAGTCGATATGCCACAACCCTGATATGATCAAGGATCTCAAATAGGCCAATGTACCAGGGACATAGCATTAATTTCATCCCAAACCTCATGACCTTCTTCCATGGAGATATATATAGAAATACCATGTCTCAAAATGTATACTCAAGGTCTCGTCGACGATTGTCTACATAGCTCTTTGGTCAACTTTGGGATGAATTGATGTGATGTGGAATGGTTTTCACATTTTCTACCATTTCTTCAACCATTTCAGGTCCTATAATCATATTCTCACCAACATCATACCATCACACCAGGGTTGTAATACTTTTCCCATAAAGGGCTTCATATGGTTTCATTCAGATTAAAGAGTGGAAACTATTGTTGTAGTAGAATTTGACCAGTGGAAGATGTTGGTCCCATCCACATTTTAATTCCATATAACAATCTCTCAAATTTTATTCTAGTTTTCGAATACTATGAAAATATTGGCCATATATTGGAGGATTATAGGCCATAATTAAGTTTAATTTAGTGCTTAGAGTTTGTTGGATACTTTTCTAGAACTTCGAGGTGAATATCAGATCTCTATCGGATACAATAGAACATGGTACTCCATGCAGCCTTGCCACCCATTATATATATTTATCATTGAAAGTTTATTCGATGATAAGTCCCCATGAATTGTGATAAACTGAGTTCTCTTTGTAAGACAATCCAAAATAACCCATATAGAATCGTTTCCTCTAGATTTTCTTAGATGTCCAGTTACAAAGTCAATGGTGATGTTCCCCACCTCCATGTTGGTATGGATAGTGGTTGTATCATCCCCTTATACTTTTGTCTTTCATCCTTTACATGTTTACATACAAGGCACATTGATGTACATTCAACAATATTCTTTTTTATATTTTCCCACCAAAAGTTCTACGGAGATCTCAATACATCTTTGTGATCCCAAGGGGAATGGAGATGGATGATCAATGTGCATCATTCAGAATATTCTTCTTTATCTTGGGATAATATAGTATACATAATCATGACACAAATATTACAACTCCTTCCTCATCAATATTTAACTAAGAGGATTTCCCATTTCTAATAGCTTCCACCGTTTTCCAAATTTCTACATCTTTTCTTTGAGCATCATTAATTTTCTCTAAGAGGGATGGTTAAGAAACCATTTGAAAATTGATTGATGATGTTCATACCTTAATGATTACCATGTCCATTCTCTACAATTTTAAGATAACTGAATCCTTATCAAATCTCATCGTTGATAAAGATACAATAACCTTTCTATATAGAACATCCCCCACCTTATTTTCCTTTCCAAGATGGTAGTGGATTGAGCAGTCACAATAATTGATGATCTATAACCATATTTTTTGGCGCATATTAATGTTCTTCTATGTGAACATATATTTGAGACTATTTTGATCATTATATATCTCAACCTTCTCCCCATGGAGATAATTCCACAATACTTTCAATTCAAAGATCACAGATTCTAACCCCGGATCAAGCGTGGGATAGTTTTTCTCATGTATTTTCAACTATCTTGAGGTGTAGGCTATCACTTAATGATTTTTCATCAGTACACAACCCAAACATTTCGTTTAAGCTTCATTGTATAACATGTATTGTTCTACACTTATTGGGAGTGTGATTACTAATGCATTGATAAGCTTATTTTTTAGCTCCTTAATGTTTACCCCAAATTCTTGAGACCATAAAAACATCAACCAATTCTGCATTATCTTAGTGTCAGGGTTTTACAATTGTGATAAGTTCTTCAAAAATCATTGCTAATACCCATATAGACCAAGGATGCTTAAGATATCTATTATAGATGTTGGTATGGGCCACTATTAAATTGCCTTTGTATTGGATAGATCTAAAGATATCCCTTTTCTGGTGATAACATTCCCTAAGAATGATACTTTATCCATATACAACTCACATTTACTGTAATTTGCATAATTTTTCTCCCATCACAATGTCTTTATCAAATTATTCAAATGCTCCTCATGTTCCTCCTTGCTCTTGGAGTATATCATAATATCATCGAAAATGACTACCACAAATTTGTCGAGGTAATCCCAAAATACTATATTCATTAAATAAATGAACATTACCTGAGAATTAGTGATTAGAAATGGAATCACTATGAACACATAGTGTCCATACCTCTTTTGAAAGGCATTCTTGGGGATATCTTTTTTTCTCACCATTAATTTTTGATATCCCAACCAAAGGTCTGCCTTAGAGAAATAACTAGCCCCATGAAGTTGATCAAACAATTCATCTATCTGAGGAACAAGATACTTTTTCTTTATCATTATTTTATTGAGCTCAAAATAATCAATGCAGAGGCGCATTGAACAATTATTCTTCTTGGAAAATAGGACTGGTGATCCCCAAGGTGAAGTAATCAGACATATTAAACCCTTGTCTAGATTATTCTATAACGGTTTATTCAGATCATCCAAATCTACGTTGTAAATTCACTAAGGCTTCTTTGAAATAGTTATCCATTGAGGAATAATTTCAATTGAGAACTCAACATCTAGATCAAGTGAAAGGATAGTTAATTCTTCTTGAAATACATCAATGTAGTCCCTTACAATGGCCATGTCTTCGAGCATGACTCTCTCCTTTGTCTCAATAATTTGATCTAGATATGATTACTTATTGTGTAGTAATATCTATACACTAGATAATGATTCTAAAATAGATTCATCTTCCTCTTTACACTTGTAATGAATTTGAGGATTCTTTGGGGATTGAAGAGTGATATCCCTTTATTGAAATTTTATAGTGGAATTATATAAATATAGACAATTTATTCCAGAGATAACATCGAACTCCACTAAAGGAAGAATGATGATATTTTCTTGGAGGTTTAGTCCACAAACGTTAACTGAGGAGGAGTTATATAATTTGGATGCAATAATTTCCCCATTTTATATACTAAAAAATAACTCAATATCCAAATTTTTAGGTGATTTTTGAATAGTTCTACTAAACATGAAAGATATGATGGAATGTGTATTACCAGAATTAAATAGTGTGTTCACTATTATTGAATGAATAACTAGCATACCTATCACCACATCGTTTTCAGGATCCTCCACTATAGTAGTGATAGAATAATACCTTCCTTGTTTCATAGGATGATATTATTGATTGCCTCTAAGAACCCATGTTCCTTATAGTTTTAGGACTTCACTACATACTGAGTGTGTATCTGAACCTTCCTTTATTCTTCTACATTATTGGAATTCTTAATATCCCTTTGTATGTTCTTATCCAGGTGTCCCATTATTCCACATTTGTAGAAATTATTGGTTCCCTTTAGTCAGTCCCCAATATGCTTCTTCCCACATTGTTTATATGTTGGATGTTCGATCTTCTTTCCATAAAGGGATTTATTTGCCGAACCACCCATATTTAACTCCATTATCCTCTTTTTTTCACTGGATCATGAGACCATTAAGAGTGTATGATCTCTATTTCATCATTGACGGAACAAAAAAAACCTCATCATAACTGTCGAAGTCAATAATAAGCAAGTATTTTTGTACACCCGACTTTTGTTCACTAAAGAGAGGATCCACCTTCATTTTGGTGTTCATGGAAAATTTGTATGCATATCTTGAAATCCTTGTGATTTTCTCTTCATATTCCATAATGGACTCATCTTCTTTATTCGTCAATCAGAGGAAATATCCGTCCAACTAGAGACAGAGGGTTCGGGGAAAAATATTTATTGAAAAACATTTTTCTTGAATTACTCCAAATCCATGGAATCAATTTTCACCTTTGAATTCATATTCTTTATCACTTTCCACTAGTAATCAGCTTCCCCATCAAAATGATAGACCGCCAGCATGACTTTCTCTTATTCTGAGTATAAGAGGATAGAGAACGTATTTTCATGGAGTTATTCCACTATCCATGAGGATGGTATCTTAAGATCCACTAAATATTGGAGGCCTTTTATAGATGAAGTATTCTACAGAAACATTCACTTTCCTTAGAGGAGGATTGAATTTCATATAATTCATGTTATTATTCATAACATAAGATTTCTAAGAAATAACTGGCATGATGTTTTGAGCACTCATTCCCATCATATATGGAATATAATTAGGAAAATATTCACATTCCCTATCACATTTTTGTTTGGAATGTGTTCATCTATTTCCCGTGATTAACAAAGAAAATAAAGTTCAATTAAGGGGATTGAATACTTAGTTAATAAGAATAAAAGGAAACTTATAACATAAAATGATAAACATGTAATGGAAAGTTATATCATAACTTGGGATTCCATAGGTTTAAATCTAGGTTATCCTTGATATTTTTCATAACTTAAATATGGGATTTTTTTCCCTTAATAATGGTCTGTAATGAGCTTATAAATTTTCTAAAGGATATCCCTTAGGACAGTCAAACCCAGAATGTAGCAAGCCCTATTGTCGTACACTAGTTATCATTCATATAAATATCAAAGTGGTGTTTTTGGGTTTTACCCCAAGATAAATCAATGTCAGAGCCACCTCTACTTATTCATATCTAGACAAGGATGTATCTTCTTGATAAACCACTTACTCTATACTTACCAAAATTTTGGGATGTTTTCGTATACTTAGTATCATCCATAAGGATCTTACTAAAGTGAATTATTCCTAATCTCCAAAATAACATAACTATACTATGATACTAACTACAGTAACACTATCCTTTTACACATAACATTACATGATTTTAATCATAATTAAACATCATATTACAATCCAATGATCATAAAGTCTAGTGTCTTGGAAGACTAGGTATATAATACTGAAAACATGAAACTAAATAGAACATTTCTTTATTTAATATTCATAAAGAGATAATAACATCCATTGTTCTCATACATCTTCATAGGATATCCTAGGGATAACATGAACTAATGGATAAGCAAAAAGCACAATATGGGAAAAACATAAGAATAGAGCTTTAGCAAATGGGTTAGAAGGAATAACATAATGATATAAAGAGAAATCGTACATGATTAAACATAAGGAACCATAATATTTAGAACATTGGATATTGTAATCATAGACTCATAGTAATTTGGAATCAATATAAAATATGACTTTATCATGAGTGAAGGCTCGTTGCACATAGAGGAGCACAAGTCAAGGTTAACCACCCAGACCGTTGCACATGGCAGCATGATTCAAGGCTACCTGACAAGATCATTGCACATAACGTATCATGAGACTCCAATTTACCCAATGAAGTGGAGATCTATCTTTTTTCCCTCATCATAACATCTTCCAAAATATTCTCTCCACATATAGAACCATACACAATATATTATTCATAACCATAAGGGTTACCCATGGTATGTTTTGGGAATCATAATCTTGTCATAAAGCATAACAAATGGGAGTATCCTAAAAGTGTCCATGAAGGAAAGGAATTATATAATTCATGGATAATGATAATTTATAATAGAAATATGTCATGATAAGTGATTTTAAATTGATGTAATAACATTTAAAATGATTATTAAGAAACTTTAGAATTAAAACATTTTAATGCAGTTTAAGGAAAATATAAATGATATTTTCTACCATTGAAGTGAGTAAGATTTTATATAAAAACAGAGGAGAACCAGAAATGATTGTAGAATAAAAATATTGGGTATATGAAAATATTTGTTTCTTAAAATATTATGGATAACAATTGAAAATGGGTAAGAATTCTGCAAGTTCCATTAAAAAGGGTTTGCTTATCAGAAAGTGTTGAGGAGGGAACCACTTAAAAACATTTATATCCCAAAAATAGAATGAATAATGGACCATGATACATTTTTTTAGATCATGTACACAGAATTTAGAAGATTTACTTTAAAATAACATATAACTTCATTCAGGTAAAAAGAACGATAGAGAAACCTGATGGAATAGTTGACGTTTGGGAAAAATCTCTTACCTTATGTCTCAGGGTGTCCTTCACTTGATATTAATGGAATATAAAACCAAATTAAATTAATTAATTTATATTTAAAAAACCTCATCTACATTTAATTGATTTATTATAACTTTATTAAGTTCATTTATCAACTTTTTGATGGGTTAAGAAGTTTAATTTCGTTGTTTGAGAGCATTTGTTTACTCGGTTTTCATGATTTATTTAGTAATATACATGTAAAGATATACATGTAAGATGATAATAGTTTTCCAAAATCGTAGATATATGTTATTAGTGAAAATTCATATGATTACATGGGGATGAAATTAATTTGGTTATTTTCATTGAAGATGACTCATTATATATAATTTTAATTATAACTGTTTTGGTTAATTTGTGGTTTTTGATCACGACACACTCATTTTGATTTATAAATTAATATCATGTCAAAAAATATTCTAGAACAATAAATAAGATGTAATAAATATTTTATTTTCTGTTTCAACCATAAAAATGGTATTCTGAATAGAATTTTAGACCATAATAGGAATTGAAACCCCATTATGCTTGAATGTGATAAATTAAAACAAATTATATGGTGTTTTCAATTCTAGTATAAAAGGATCTTAAAGGAGAGAAGATGATGAATTATTACATTGTTATAAAAATATTAAAATACATGTAAAGTAATGAAGTTATCCCAACATTTGGATGAAAGTAGGTGAGGAAATAAAAAGAAAGATAATAACTTGAAATAAAATAAATGAAATGAAAAGAGGAATTTACCTCTTGATTTTATCTTCCTTAAGATCCTCTTTAGGTGAGAGTATTTGGTATTTTTAAGAGACCAGGGGCTGTTTCACATGGAATAGGGTATTAGGGAGATATTTGGGAAGAATTTGGACTAGGAAAAAGGATTGAGAGGAGTGAATAGATGAGGTAAATAGGGGTGTTATTTATAGTGGGGGAAAGGAGTGTTTTCTCAATATTTAATTTATTAGTTAATTATTTTTATCAAGATAAGAAATACTACTGATTATTGAAAATAAAATAGTAACTTGATCAAGTTAATTTAAACCAAGGGTGCTTACATTAGCCATGATTCTAGGAATAGTGTACTTAACTCATAATGTATATATTAGGTGAATTACCGTATTTCACTATTAATACAAAAATCAAGTATTTCAGAAAAATTACAAAAAATTCACCCTAGCCATTTTTTATCATTAAGAATTAAAAAATGAAAATAATTTTATGAAAATAATTTTATAAATATGTGATACTTAATTTTTAATTAAAATCATAATTTACTTGAAAAATACAAATTATAAAATAAAACCTGCTTTTAAATCACATTAAAAAATTAATTATGGTCTCTTAAAATTATCTTATAATCATAAGTCAAAAAAATAATTATTTTTGAATACATTTTTTTGAAAATATTTTATTTTTAAATTATTAAGTTAATCATTAAATAGTAACTAAATATATATAACTAACTAAAATACCAACACATAGTTAATAATTTTTTTAATAGTTATTTAGGTAACCTATGATATATTTATATCATATGGTCACTTATAATATGGGTAATTTTTATTTATATGTTAATTAGTGAGGTTAACATTCAATTGGTTGGTTTACAATTCCTAAGGGTCACATTACTATTCCAAAGGTCAAGTTACTGTTTCATTGGTATTTGTCCCTTAAATTATAGTGATACCTTTTCTTTTACTCATTATTCATTAGTGAACACGAGTTGTATTATTATGTAGTACTTTACCTCTAAGATCCATGATCTTTACTAACAAATACTCATAAGAAAGCTCATTCTCCAACTGTACCACCTTGGAAGATTGTACATGTGAAGGATCTGGTATGTACTTCCTCGAGAGGGATATATGGAATACATCCTGTACTTTACATATGGTAGGTGTAAGTGCTAGTAGATAGTCCACAACTTCAACATGATCAAGGATATCATAGTGGTTGATGATACCTGGGACATAGCTACCCTTTAATCCTAAACCACATGACCTTCTTCCATAGAGATATTCAGATAATTACCATGTTTCTAAATTTAAACTCAAGGTATCGTCAACGATTTTCTAAATGGATCTTTTGTCAACTTTAGGTTTCCTTAATGTGTTGTTGAATAGTTTTCACATTCTCTACCATTTAATTGAAAATTTCTGGTCATATCAGCTTATGGTTACTAAATTTATCCCAATAAAACAGTGTTCTACCCCTTTTCCCATAAAGGTCTTCATATATATCCATTTGGATGTTATAGTGGAAACTATTGTTGTAGGAGAATTCGAACAGTGGAATATATTAGTCTCATACTCCATTGAAGTCCAAAGAACATGCTATCATCATGTCTTCCAGTGTTTAAATAGTTCACTTAGAATGTCCATCAATTTTAGGATGATAGGTTTTACTGAAGTTCAATTTAGTGCTTAGAGTATATTGGATACTATTCTAGAACTTTGAGGTGAATCTTGGATCTCTATCTGATGTAATAAATCATGGAACTCCATGAAGCCTTAACACCTCTTTGGTATATATCTATGTATATTTATCTAATGATAAGTCCTCTTGAATTGTGATAAAGTGAATTTTCATTGTAATATGATCCAAAATAACCCATATAGCATTGTTTCATCTGGATGTATTTGGAACTCCAGTGAAAAATTCCATGGTGATGTTCACCGACTTCCAAGTTGGTATTGATAGCAGTTGCATCATCCCCTTATTCATTTTCCTTTCAACCTTCAGATTTTTATAAACCAGAAACATTTATGTATATTCAGCAATCTCCTTTTTCATATTTCCCACCAAAATTTCTCCTGGAGATGTCAATACATCTCTATACTCCCTGAGTGAATAGAGAAGGTTGAGCTACGTGCATCATTCAGAAGCTCCTTGTTTATATATGGATCATATGGTACATATAACCATGTCCCAAATCTTACAACTCATTCTTCATTAATATTGAACTAGGAGGATTTAACATTTCTAATTACATCCACACTTTTCAGAATTTCCACATCTTTTCTTTGAGCAACATTAATTTTCATCATGAGTGATGTTTGAGCAACTATTTGAAAAAGAATTGATGATTTTATTCCCTTAATGATTCTCATGTCGATCCACTTCAAATATAAGAAGATTTGATCCTTCTAAACTCTCATCAATGATAAATATAAAGTATCTTATATACTTAGAGCATCCACAAAATTATTTTCCATTCCATGATTTTAGTAGATTGAGAGGTCATAATATTTGATGAGCTCTAGCCATCTTTGTTAGCACATATTAATATCTTTCATTGTTAATATATATTTGATACTCATTTGATCAGTATAAATCTCACACTTCTCCTCATAAAGATAATTTCTCCTGACTTTCAAATCAAAGATCACAGCTACCAACTCTAGATCATGCATGGGATAGTTTTTATCATGGATTCCCAACTATCTTGAGAAGTAGGCTATCACTTTATCATTTTTCATCAGTAAAAATCCTAATCCATTCTTTGATTCATCACTTTACATGACAAAGAGATCTCCACTTATTAGGAGTTTGAGTATTGGCACTGTGATAAGCCATTTCTTGATCTCCTTTATGCTTTCTACACATTCTCGAATCCTGAAAAACATCATCTCTTCCTTTTCAACTTTGTCATTGGGTTTTACAATCATGATAAGTTCTTAAAAAATCATCATTAATACCCAAATTGACCAAGTAATCTATGGATCTCTGTTATAGATGTTGTTCTAGGCCACACTTTATTTTTTTGTCTTTGATGGGTCTAAAGATGTCACTTTTCTGGTGATAACATGCCCCAATAATAATACTTTACAAATCCGTAAATCATATTTATGGAACTTTTATAAAGTTTCTCCCTTAAAATTTTTTTCAGTATAGTATTCAAATGCTCCTCATGTTCCTCCTTATTCTTGAAGCATATCAGAATATCATTGATAAAGACTACCAGAAAATTTTCAAGGTAATCTCTAAAGACTATTAATTAAATCCATGAAAATTTCAAGAGAATTGGTGAGTCTGAAGGGAATAAATATGAACTCATAGTGTCCAGACCTCATTCTAAATGTTTTCTTGGGAATTTATTGCTTCCCCACATTTAATTGTGATATCTCGACCGAAGGTCCACCTTAGAAAAATAATTCGCCTCATGAAGCTGATCGAACAAGTCATCTATCTGAGGAAGGGGATACTTGTCCTTTATCATGATTTTGTTGAGCTCACTATAATCTATGCATACAAAACTTTAACCATCATTCTTCTTGAAAAAGAGGACTACTTACCCCAAAGGTGAAGCACTCGGGTATATAAAACCCTTGTCTACATTCTCCTATATCTTCTTATTCAGCTTTTCCAACTCTTTGGTGGCTATTCTATAAGGTTTTCTAGATATAGGTAGATATCAAGGAATAATTTAAATTTTCAATTCAAACTCTCAATCAAGAGGAGGTCAAACATATTCTTTTGGATATACAATAGTTGTGTCCCTTACAATGGGAATGTCTTCAAGCATGATTCTCTCTTCTGTTTTAATAATTTGAACTAGATTTGCTTACTCATAAAGTAGAAATATCCATACTTGAGAAAATGATCCTAAAATAAATTCATCTTCCTCCTTACAATTGTAAATAATTGGAGGATTCTTTTGGGTGTGAAAAGTGATCTCCCTTTCCCAAAAATTGTTGTTAGATTTGTATTAATATAGAAAATACATTCACATGATAACACCAAACTATACTCAAGGAAGTATGATGAGATTTTCTATGATGTTCATCCCACAAACATTAATCTAGGAGGAGTTATATACTTTGGATGAAATAATTTCCCCATTTTATATTCTCATAGATAAATAAATCTCCAAATTTTGAGGGGGTGTTTGAATAGTTCTACTCAAATTGAAATACATGAAAGAATTCATAGCACCAAAATCAAATAGTATATTCTCTATTATCGAATTAATAACCAGTGTACCTATCACCACATTGTTGTGTAGATCCTCCTCATTAGTACTTATAGCATAATCCATTCATTGTTTCTATGGAGGTTTTTTTTGATAGCCTCTAATAACCCTTTCCCTAGGGAATATGTTCACATAATGCACATGTTCTTTGTAGATTTAGAACTTCACTACATTCTTAGTGTTGATATGAACCTTCCTTTATTATTCTACATTATTTTAATTATTCACATCCCTTCGAAATTTCTTATCCATAAGTATCATTCTTCCACATTTGATGAAATTCTTAGATCCCTTTTGGTAGTTACTAGGATGTTTCTTATAACATTTTTTACATGTGGGATGTTTGATCTTCTTTCAATATTGAGATTTATTTTTTGAACCATACATATTAGAATTCATTTTACTCTTTTTTTTCTCTGGGACCATGAGACCATTGAGATTATCCTATCTCTATTTCAACCATGAGGGAGAAACATAAAATCACCTCATAACTATCGAAGTCATGAATCAACAAGACTTTTCATAGACTTTTTATTAGTCCGCTCAAGAAGTGATCCAACTTTCTTTTGGTGTTCATGACAAAACTTGAAGCATGTATTGAAAGCCTTTTGATTTTTTCTTCATACTCCCCAATGGACTCATTTTCCTTCTTCATGAGTCTGAGGAACACTCTTTCTATCTTGAGATAGAGGGTTTGGGGGAAATATTATTTGAAAAACATTTTCTTAAATTCCTCCCATTACATGAAATCAATTTATTCTTGGGGCTTCATATTCTTGATCATTTTCTTCCAATAACGAGCTTCCCTAAAAAAATTATAGACTACGATCATGACTTTCTATTCTTCTGAGCACTGTGGGACAAAGAATTTCTTTTCAAAGAAGTTAATCTACTATTTCGTGTTGAGGGGATTAGAAGATCTACTAAACATTGGAGGCAGTTTTTACATGATAGATTCTACAATAAAATTCCCTTTCCTTGGAGTAGGAGAGAAATCTATATGATTAAAGTAATTATTTATAAATTGATCCAGTTTGTAAAGTACTGTCATGATGTTTTGATCACCCATTCCCATCATATTTAGAATATCATTATGGAAACATTCACATTCCCTATCTCATTGACTGTTGGCACGTGTTATTATATTTACCACCATTAGCTAAGAAAATAAATTTCAATTATGGGGCTTGAATACATTGCTAATAAGCATAAAAGGAAACTTTGAACAAAAAAGGATAAACATATAAAAGAAAATTATATCATAACTTGGGATTTCCTAGGTTTAAATCTAGGTTATCCCTAATCTTTTTCTTAACTTATATTCTTATGGGACTATTTTTTGTTCCTTTAATAATGGTTCATAATGAGCTTATGAATTTACTAATGAATATTCTCTAGGAGTGTCAAACCAGGAGTGTAGCAAGACCTGTTGTCATGCACTAGATCCTGTATGAGTATTGATCAAAGAATTATATTCATGTTTTACACCTAGATACATTTGTGCAAGAGGAACCTCCACTTGGTCATATCTATACATGGATGTACTTTCTTGATAAACCACATACTCTATACTTACCAAAATTTAGGGATTTTTTCTTATACATAGTCTCATCCCTAAGGTTCTTATTAAAGTGTTCAATTCCTAATATCCAAAAATAACTTTACCATCCTAGGATACCAAATATTGCAACCCTAGACTTTTACACATAACATTAAATGATTTTAATCATAATTAAACATCATATTACAAGACAAGTATTGTAAAGTCTAGTGTCTTGGAATACTATGTACATAAAACTGAAAAGATGAAACCAAATGAAACATTTCTTTATTTAATATTCATAAAGTTTACCTAACTTCCATTTAACTCATACATCTTCATAGGATAACCTGGGTATAACATGAACAGAGGGATGAGCTAAAAGCTCAGTATGGGAATAAACATAAGAATATAGCTTTAGAAAATGTGTTAGAAGGCATAATATAATGATATAAAGAGGCATGGTATATGATTAAACATAAGGAATCATATCATTTAGAACATTGGATCATATAATCATTGAATAATAGTAATTTTATAGCAACATAAAACATGACTTTAGCACGATACAAGGCTCATTACACAAAGTGAAGCATAAGTCAAGGTTAACCAAAAATACTATTTCATATGGTAGGACAATTCAAGGGTAACCACTAAGACAATTGCACATAACATATCATGAGACTCAACATTGCCCAATTCATTAAAGTGATGTTTGGGAACACCCATAATAACATGTTCCTGAATATACTTTCCACATACAAAACCATACACAATCAATCATTCATAAACATAAGGGCTACCAAGGGTAAGATTTGGGTATCATAACCCTGTCATAAAGCATAAAAAATGGGAGTATCATAAAAATGTCGATAAGATAAGGTAATTTGATCATGAATCGATAATAATAAGGTATTTTATTCAAATATCAAGATAATTGATGTCAATTTTAATTTATAATAAGTAAAAAGTGTATTAAAGACCTTCTAATTAAAACATTTTATTGTAGTTTATGGAAAATATCAATGATTATTTAAAACATAGAAGGGAATAATATTTTACATAAAAAAGAAGTGAACCAAGAAGAATTTAATAATAAAAATAGTGGGTTTATTAAAATAATGTTTGGTTAAAAAATTATGGAGAACAATTGAAAATGGGTAAGACTTTGGTAAGTTCCCATAAAAGGGGTTTGCGTATCAGAAAGTATTTAGGAGGGAAGCACTAAGAACATGAATATCCCCGAAAAAAGAATGATTAATGGAACTTTATATTTGATTTTATATAATTTAAAGATAATTTAGAATATGTACATAAAAAAATATAACTTCATTTGTGTAAAAACGAATGATTGAGAAACCTGAAGGAATAATGGAGGTTCACAAAGAATCTATTACATTAAGTCTGAGGGAGTCCTTAACATGATATTAATGTATAGGGTGACCAAATTAAATTCATTAAATGATATTTTAAGAACCTATTATAGATGTAAATGATTAATTATAAACTTATTAAGTTTATTCCTAACATTTTTATGGGATAAGAGGTTCAATTTCATTGTTTGGGACCATTGGTTTCTTTGGTTTTCTTGATGGTTTACTAATATACATGTAAGGATAAACATATATGATGAGAATGGTTGTCTAGAATTGGAGTTATATGTTATTAGTGAAAATCCATATGATTACATGGTTATAAAATTCATTTTGTTATTTTTAGTCAAGATGACTCATATTATAAAATTTTAGCACTAACTGTTTTGATAACTGGCTATTTTTATCACAACACACTCATTTTTCATAGTAAATTAATATCATATATAAAAAATATTAAAAAAACCATAAATAAGACATATTACATATATTATTGTCTTTTTAAACCAAAAAAACTGTTTCATGACCAGAATTAAAGACAGTAATAGGAATTCAAAACTAGTCATCCTTGAATTTGATAAATTAACACATATCAGATGGTGTTTTCATTTCCTTTTTAAAAGGAGGGAAAGGAGAGATGATGATGAGTTACTAAATTATAATAAAAATATTATATTACATTTAATTTAATTGAGTTATCATAACATTTTGATGAAAGGAGGTGAGAAAAGAAACAGAAATAATGGATCTTGAAATAAAATAAAATAAATGAAAAGAGGAATTTACCTCTTGAATTTATCTTGATTAAGATCATATTTAGGTGAGAGGATTTGGTATTTTGAAGGGAAAAAGGGTTGATGGATGAGGTATAGAGTCTTAGGGATATATTTTATCCCTAAAGAGGGGTGGTATTTATAGTGGAGGAGGGAAGTGTTTTCTCAATATATAATTCATTAGTTTATTAATTATCTCAAGGAAAGAAATAATGCTGATTAATGAGACTCAAAAAGTAAATATATCATGTTAATTATAATAAAAGTTTATTACATTATCCACGACTCTAGGAATAGTTTACTTAACACATAATGCATATATATAGAAAATTACCATATCTCATTATTCATAAAAAATCAAGTATTTCACAAAAATCCCAAAAATTAACCCCAACTATTTTTGGATGTTTAGAAATCAAAAATGAACTATAATTTGGAAAATAATTTTCTTAATATGATAAATTTAATTTTTAGTTAATATTGTAATTTACTTGACAAACACAAATTTAAAAATTAAAACTGTTATTCTAAAACATTGAAAAATTAATTAAGGTCTCTTAAAATTATCTTATAATCATAAGTCATAAAAAAATTATGAATATAGTTTATGAAATTAAATTTTATTTTAAATTATTAACTTAATAATAAAATTATAATTAAATATACATTACTTACAAAAATACCAACCCTTAATTAGTAATGTTTAAAATATTTATTTAGTTATACTATGATATATTTATATTATATTGTCACTTCTAAGATGGGAAAATTTTATTTATAATTTCATTAGTGAGTTTATTATTCAATTTTATGGTTTACAGTTTATAAGGTTCACATTACAATTCCAAAGCTCAAGTTACTATTTCATAGGAATTTGTTCCTTAACTTCTAGAGATACCATTTATTTTACTCATTCGTCATTTATAAATGTTTTCATTGTGTTTTATATGTAATATTTTTTGATTATTATATAAAAAATAATTATAAGAATTTAATTACAATTATGAAACATTGGTTCATTACAAATACTCATTCATTAGCTATAATTGATTGAGTTTTAGTCTATGGTATGTAATTTTGGGGGATTTTGGACTTACTACTTGGTTAGTAGTTGTGATGATGATATGGATGTAATGTGTTTTACAAGGTGTAAGATGTCATAGTGACACATATATGTTATCGAAATCTATAATAATAATATGATCCTTTCATAGGACTTGGGTGGATTGGTTTTATTTCTAACACACCTCATAGGATGATTTATGAGGAGATGTGAGTGTCATGACATTAGTTATGGGGTTCTTGTAACAACCCAAGATTTTAAAATTAAAGATTTTATTGGATAGTGCAAGAAACATGAAATACCATGTGTAGAAGAAAATATAATGCCTCAATAATTTACGATATATTTATTTTCAAATTAATTCAATCTATTAAATCGGTTTCATTAAATGCAACACTGAGTTTACCATAGATTCTATGCATCATTGAGTTTAAAAGAAACATGACATGTTATTAAAAAATTATTAATTAATATAATTGTAATAAAATGGATGTTAAATAATAGGTTATAAATAATAATAAAAAAATTATGAAAAACATGGTTATCTAGTGAATTTTAATAAAATAATAATCGATTATAAGAAAAATAAATGGTTTCTAAAAAAGTACTTTTTCTAAAATAATGATTAATCATGGATGGTGACCATTATTTAAAAATAATTTTAAAACTTTTTGAAAAATTATATCACAAAATTAAATATTCTAATAAATAAAAATATCAAAATTTTATTAGCTTTATTTTTTTATATTTTTCTGAAAAGTTTAAGTTTTTAAGGAATAGTGAAAAATACTAGATTTTAAATTAAACTTCAAATTTTATCTAAATAATTTATAATGATAAATTATTATTATAATTTATTTAACTAAAATTAAATAAATTTTATATCAATTAATAAAATTTATTTCATTTTTTTAATTTTCATATTGAATTTAGATATAAAAAATATAAGTTTTTGAACATTTTTACCTTAAAAACATTCCTTCTCATCACTTATGCATGATGAATTTTTATTAAACTTTTCCACTTATGTTAATTTTATTTTTAAAAAATGAATTAATATTTTTTATCTGAATGATTTATAATTTATAAAAAATTTATTATATTGTTTACCAATTTTCAAAGTGAATGAAATAAAAATTAATTATCGTGGTTAAATTAAAAAATGAGTTTACTTGGGGATAAACTAAAACGTTAAGGGTACAAATGATCTATAAAGATGTCTAAAAACTATTAGGTGGAAATATTTCTGCCATAAAACCTAAAATTATTAGTAACCAACCATTTTGGACCATTGTTTTAAAATAAAAACACGGGATCACTAAGTTATATTCAAAAAAAACATAGTATGTCTTCTCTCCAACATATGAAAGGCCACCTCCTCTCCTGACTTATTTAAACATTCAAACCTATTTGGATGGAATAAAACCCACAAAAATTACTTAAAACATTCTATATAACCCTTATTATAATCCTTTTTGGGTTATAAATTTAACCTAGGAAGGAATTTGTGCAATCCCAATGAGGATACCCGAAGAAGAGTTAATGTTCTACAACAAAAATATTTATTTTTTTTCTTTACCCACCTCATTATATTTTAATTAAACCATGGTGATGTAATAACCTCAGTACATTCTATATAATAATATGTTTCTATATTAAGGTAATGACATACAACCACCACCACTCCAATCAAATGGGTTACAAAATCTTTATTTCGGTGTATGGTGGACTACTTCGTCGTGAACAAATGTTATTCATTCATCCATTATCACCATTTAATGTTATGTATGATGATGGATACAAAACATATATATATTATTTATGACATATTAATATATATTTATTCATTATTATATATATATATATATAGTTCTATTATCATAGGGGATACGATAATGTCGCTCGTGTGTACTGCGGACTACCCCCTCATGAAGTGAAGTGATTCGTAATTCACTAACATTTACATGGAATCTATTATGGTTAAATTAAATGATTGTATGTTTCATAAATGAAATAATTGTGTTATAAAGAAATATTTTACATTATTTATGGACAACATATATCGTTTTCATTCTCACTCACTTAAATTGGTAACATCATTCATGTTTGTGTGAACTATCGCCTCTACAAAGCGAAGTGACAATCTATTCATCACCTAAACACATGGATGATAAATAGTAATATATAATATGTTATATATGATAGTTTGATAATTCTAGTATTTAAAAATAGTACTTACCTCGAATCTATAATGATCATCGATAAATGGAAATGTAACTCATGCATACGTATGACCCACCATCTCCCTGATCGTAACATACTTCATTCCTAAAAACCATCATTCATGATAGGTTTTAATTGTATAATTGATTTATAAATATGATAATTATGTCATGATTATTATTATTATTATTATTATTATTACATCACTATATAATATGTTCATTAATCGGTTCTTTCGTGATGAATCATGCTTGCTAAGAGAAAGAAATTTACACTCGAAAAAATCATAATAATGAAAGTCTATTAAAATTGAGTGATAATATGTTATAAAAAGATATAGATGATATTATAGATATTAATATCATTATCATATAAGTTTTTTACATGTTTAATACCACTATACACTAGTTTAAATGATTTTTAACCCAAATTAAGCTTGAGGTGAGTGATTTTATATATAAATTTCCATGCATAGGATTCAAACTCTACTTTATTTGGTATGTAATTCTATGATTATGTGTATAATGACTTTTAATTAACATAAAATATATTTCCAATTTGTTATTTGTATTTATAGTTTAAATTAATAATATATTAATCTATTAATTCACAATTCAATGTTATGATCATTGAATGAGTTTATTTCACAATCAAATTATAATCGAGATTGTTTATTCTTAACGTTAAGATAGAGGAAATTGATGGACCATTTATTAATAATCCTATTTTATTTGGGAATCCTTTAGTTTTTAATGATATTTTTTAAATAATATCTCTATTTTTACACTCTTTAGTAGTTAAAATAATTGAGAATGTTTTTAATAAAGTGTGACATACTTTCACTCTTCAGTTAGAAGCGTTTTTTCATCCAAACCCATGCTTTCAAAAAATGATTTAACATTTTTAAAATTAAATATTAAATACGTTTTTACTAAATTTTTACTCATTAAAAAATGTATTTCTATCGAATATTTAAGTCATTTTCAAAATAAATTCTGCTTTATTTTTATAAAAAATTTGAAATAAATCATTGTTTTAACATGTACGACATGTAAAAAGTTTTCTACCAACACAGACACAAACTGTTTCAAGGAATACTTTATAGGTTTTCAAGTTTATTAACAAATAAAATTATTTTGATAATGTTTTATGTTTTAAAATTTTATTTAAAATTTGAGAAGTTTATTTTCCTCAAGAACTTATTTAATGATCTATTTATAGTATTTCAATTCATCAACGATATCAGCCCTTTGTTGTACAAATGATCTTATGGGGAAATGTTTTATTGATATAATCCTTATAAATTATAAGGATGGTTTATTATTATTTTTAATGGGAATTTTCTTTTTTGATACCATTTTCCATATTAATCGGTATTATTTGTGGTTATACCTATTGATTATAGAATGCATTCACATTTCATATGCTTGTTTTTGAATAGGAATGCTTGTGTTTTTTATGTTTATCTAGACAATTTTAAAAATGAGATGGACATAATATGAGGTGGTTGGGGCCCAAATGTTATATAGCCCCTCAATGAAATAATAGGTATCAAGAGCCAAATCATTTGGCCATATCAGATGGGTTTCTACCCACATATTTAAATTTATCTGTGGATTGATCATGAAGGTAACTATCTTGAGGAAAGATATTAATATTTGAGACATCCAGTATAATAAATTCAATCATTATGATTTCATTTATTGATATTACATGAGATTATTCTATTAGTTATAATATCAATGGTTAATTTGTAAACATCCTGAGATTATTTGTATAGAATTACTTGATCATAATTTATTCCTCTAATATTACATTCATGTTATTGATTAAATGGAATTTGTTTTAGTTATATAATGTGACATGTTGAATATCTTTGTTGATTCATATATCCAGTTTACCAAGACTAATAAAAAATTTGGACGTTCAGGATGCGATTCCTTGTATATTTTTTCAATGTAATCATGTAGGACCCATCTTCAGGCTACTAGGGTTCGGGTAATTAATTTTTTTATTAGATAAAGTTTAATAGAAACCATGGGAACAAGATATAGAAAAAATAGATTATATATCATAACCCTATGATAGTGTTTGAGGATAGGAATAGACGAGAATCCTAATCATTTGGTAAGAAATATATTATGTGGATTTTAATTATAAAACATAAATGTCTGGCTACTTCTAGAGGAAGTGGTTTTGGAAAAGATGAACCTATGTGTAATAACTTTGAAAAGGGAACATTGGCCTTCACCTGATCTTCACCTAATGAATGAAAATGGGCCTTACTTTACACATATATTTATAATCTCAAGGAATAATCTTATGATAATTCACATCTTTTTTTAAAATATGAATGGAGGATTTAAAAATATAGATATACCTAAAGAAACCAATGTTTGTGATTCTATGATTTACAATGCATAAATTTTACTTTACGCTAAGGGAAACACCATATTTTGAATTATAAATGGTGAAATTTTTTTCATAATTTTGTGAAATAATTTAGTATAATCCATTGATCAGAAATGGAACCTAGAAGGATTAAGGGTATAAATACCCATGGCCAATGTAAATATTTACCTACTGAGAAATAAAATGAAACTATTATTTTAATTGAGAAATGTATGGCTATGTTATGATATCTCAATCAAGAAAATACAACTAATTTATCTTAGATATGTCAACTTATTCAAAAATGATATTTTCTAATGTTTGATCACTTTATATTATAGAAACCCACATCATTATGTGGGAATACTAATACAATGGATGCTTTTTAATGGATTATGTATCTAGAGAAGATATTTATATAATTGGGAGGAAGTGAAAAGGAAATGGTTAAACTTATAGTATATTGTCTCAAGGGATAAGATAATAAATGGTTGTCATATATCTATATTACTAGAGAGGAAGAGAAAATATAACAAATATAATTAAATAATTTTAAGAGGAAATTATTTGAAAAATATATCCTTCATGACAAAAAAGATGATATGAAGAGAAATTTCCATAACTAAAAAAATTTAATAAGAATGTGTTGTGATACATGTAGTTACCTTTACAAGGTTATATGGTATTCTATGGATCACATATGAAAAATGGATAACATGATTGGACATTTCCATAAAGGTATTAAACAAGTGTCTTAAGTGCACAAGTATCTCAAATTTTTTATTCATACGATTGAATAGTTTTATGTGATACAAAGAAAGGTAAATATTATCTCTATCTTATAGCATTAATGGTAATAAAGAGATGAAGAGGATGGAAGAATAAAAAACAGATATAGGGAAGAAGGGAATGAATGGTCTTCCCACATTTGATACCTGTGGAGAGAATCACCTTGGGAAATTCTTGATGGGATTGGGAGTAAATTATAAGTTCTAGTAAAATTCTCACCAAGAAAAATAATGAAATCGGAAGAAATAAAACATTATTATTTAGAGCATAAACTATAGGTAAATTGGGAAATACACAAATAAATTCACAAAGATTCATGGGAATATGCCTCAGAAGAATGTAATGGATTAAAATATAGATTATAAGAATAATACAATTGAAGTGGAAGGATTATAAAGGTTTTTTATTTAGATCCAAAAAAAATTCTAAAATTATTTTTTTGGTGATATTCTCATCATAAGTATAGTGAAATATATATCCATTATACTACCATACTATTTTATTAAGGATTTGAAATCATATATTAAATGGTACCGATGACCAAAAAAGTAATTCATTAGAAATTTTAACTTCCTGTAAAACACGTGAATGAGGGAAATATAGTCCTTAATATGTTTCTAATGATGAGATAATTATGTAAAGATAAAAAAATATTAATTTGGTTAATATAAATTCAATAGAACTAATTCCTTGTAACTAATTAAATATTTGTTAAAAAAGTGTTTTATTCTATCTTTGATGGAGTTTATAATATTTTGTATTTATAGAATATATCTAATGATCTATTTTTTATTCATGGAATAATAAATAATTCATGTTTTCAATAAGGTTCTGGGGTAATTAGCACTATTAACATACTTCAAGAGAATACATGGTGAAGGTATCCACATGTTTGGTATGTGACAATCAATAGCTACCTCATGTTATTGAGAGATTAATGACAAGTTTATTAGGTAAATTTATTGACCTTATTTCTAATGTTTTTTATCGTAGCCTTTTTAAAAGGGCCATAACGTTTACAAGTTATAAAATTATTTATGTTGAAATTTGGAAGAGGTTTTAGAGATTGATTTATTACTAAAACATATAGGGATTTATGAATATTAGATAACATATTCTAATAGTATTGGGTTTTAAAAATACTATGATATAATAGAAAATACATGTTACTCTTTTATGGATGTCATGATCACTTACATGTAAATTTTAGTCTTTCAGGCATAAAAAATCATTTTTAGATATTAATTTATTAGTGTAAGTGATGGAATGGAAATTTAATTTGGCATAACCATATGATGAAGTTATTATTATGAAATAAAATGTTATCAAGTAATTATATTTCCTTCATAAAAAGTAAAATAATTCATCAACTCTAAAAAATTACATTGAAACAAAATGATAACACAAAAAAATCATTTATGTTAAACCAAATTTATTTTAGATAATCATAGATATATTAATTTTATCTATTAAAATTCAATTTATTATTCACATTTATATGATCAGTGACCTCTATTACTGTCTATAAATATATAAAAATTTCACCCAATTCTATATATTAAATTACCACTAATGTTTTTCTATGTACGATCCTATTTATGTGTTATTTCACATGACTATGGTTCTTCCATATAAATATTATAAATAGGATATTATATTAACAATTTAATGATGTGGATTTATCAAAATGGTATTTCAACATGTAAAACCCTTCTTTACCATGATCATGTTTATATTCAGAGGATACAGTTTGTTTAAGATGGTTGAAACGTAACACCCCACAATTTTTAAATAAGAACATTATATTCGATAGAATATTAATAATGAAACAAAACTATTAGAATAAAATATAACACCCCGTAAATTTATGATATATTTATCTGTAAATAAATTAAATCTATTAAATAGATTTCATTACTTGAAACATTGAGTTTATCTTTTGTTCTACATAGCACCGGGTTTAAATAATATGTGACATGTTTTTTAAATGTTATTAAATAATAATGTTGTTTCAACCTATAAATTAAATTGGAATGTTAGAATAGTAATAACTATATAATAAAAAATTGTTATATGTTTAATAGTAACAAAAGAAGAATTATTTACAAGATTAAGAAATGTTTTCTAAAAAACATGATTTTTTTCTAAAAGTTAGATTAGTCTCTTTTTGTGAACATAATTTAAGACTTATTTTTACAAAATATTGAAAATTTGTATGATAATATAAACTCCATTTTTTTGAAATTGGAAGGTCAAAATTATCATAGGGTGAAATTTTTATATTTTTCTGAAAATTATATATTTTTGAGAAATAGTGAAAAATACTGAATCTTAATTGAAACAGCAATTTTTAAAAAAAATATATAATGTTAAGTTAAATTTTCAATCGCTTTTAAAGTAATATTAATTCACTTTTATATTAATTAATTCACTTTATGTCGTTGGAATCATTTTCATTTTGAATTTACATATTAAAACATTGTTAACTTTTGAACATTTTCACTTTAAAAACCTACGTTTTCATGATGACTTGAAGATTAATTATAAAATATATATTTTCCACTTCTGTGAATTAAATTTTGAAAAATGCACTCAATATTTGGTATCATCATAATTATAATTTCTAATAACTTTAAATTAGGTTTTGATGAAAATTAATTGTGAATGGAGTAAAAATTAATTAAAACGGTTAAGGTAAAATTTGGTTTCCATTAGTTAGGCCTAAAATATTTATTTTTCTAAAAGGTAGTGATAACTTATTTTAATTGAAGACTTGTTTTAAAAATAATTCTTTGAACTTTTATAATTTTTTTTATAAAATTAACTTATTTCTTCAAAAAATATTATCAAATTTTATATTGGTTAAATTCTTCATATATTTTTGAGAAGATTCAAATTTTTGATGAATAGTGAGAAACACTGAATGGTGGGAAAAATTATCCCATGTATGAATGTATTCTCCTATATTGATATATATTCCATTTAATCCTCATACAAAAAATTTGATCTATTTTTTTAATCCATACCCTTTGATTCTTATTAATTTCAAATTCAATAATTATTTCATATATTCAGTTAACCTTATCTATTATAGAATTTGTATAGAAATAACCATTGGTAATTTCTTCTTTTGAGCGGATAATGGGATCTAGGATTTTTTTCATTTTCTATTTCCACCCCATTATACTTTCTCTTCGAGTCTATGATAAGAACTTATTGTTGTGAAAAAAAGTTATGGGGACTTTTATTAGTTCGTGGTTCTCAAAAACCTCACCCTTAACTAAGTAATTAACTTTTTGAAGATTAATATGGTTCTCATGAACATGACCTTTAATATTGTATTGAAAATTTGATTCCTTGTTGTGCCCCCATTTTCTAGACGATGTTTCCTCAATTGGCTTAAGTAGGTAAGTATAGTCCTTACACCCTTTGGATTTTTCCCATTAAGGACCACATGACTACCTAAGTGTGGGTTTATTTATTTCCCTTATTCCCATGAGGGTTATAAATAACCCTTCCATGAATATAATCAACATTTTACACACACAAAAATTATGATACATTTCATATCTATACACATGACAATCTATCTTTCCATCAGAAACTGGTAAAGAATATATTCCTTGGATACCTTCCACTAAATCATCTCAATCCATTGAACCACTATATTCTTTTTAAACTAAAGGATATCCATTTTCCATCATTTATATTGAGAAACAGAAACCACCAGTTTATCTATGATCTGGAATTATTTATGTAATTGGCATGATCTAGGGGAGTGTCACCAATCTGTAGTCCCCTGAATTGGAGTCGCGCCTTAAACCTCGTGTATCATATAATTCCCCACTATTTTAAAGAGAGGTGAGTTCAGATGTGTATGCTCTTACATTACACACCCCACAAAATAAAGAATATCAGAATAGGAAGGATCATATGTAGAGTTTTTTTTACCATGGATTCCCCTCAACTCATAAATAATATATGGGCCCAGCCAAATCGCACATCAAACTACAAGATTTCTCCATCCTCTACACATCAGAAAACATCAACCTTTCATCCTTCTGAAGAAAGACCAAGATATCAGCATTTTCTGGGATATCAGTATATTTCTTCTCATAAGTTACTAATATTCTTACAATTTCACATTGAATTTGGATATAAAATCATTTCAAACATTTTACATTTATTACTATAAAAACAGGTTGTTTTGTCCCGTCTATGAGATTAATTTTAAATTAAATTCATGAATTTCATTGATTGTAATTTGGAAAAATTGATTCCATATTTGGAATCAGAATAATTTATAATTAATAATAAGTTCAACAAAGTTTTTACCAAAAATATTTTTGAAAACAATTATAGGCAATTATAGTGATTAAAGTAAAAATGTGTTTACTTAGTGTTTAATCATTAATCATAAGGTTCCAAATGACCTTAAAACATATACAAAACCCATTTTTTGTACATATATCGATTATATACACTCTTTTATAAAATTATATTTATTATAGGAGGAAAATTATGTAATGGAGAGATCCTAATATTTTTTACATAAGAATGTTTTTTTCCTCCACAATAAAAGGGTATTCACTCTCACAACATCTTGACACCTCTCAAACCATTTGGATCATCCCTAACCTGGACAAATAAACACCAAAAGTAACTCCTCTCATCCTTGAAGCCTCAATTTTTTATTAAATCAATATAATGAAGTCCTTTTGTGAAAACCAAAAATATTTACCCAAAGAAAAGTATATTTTTCAACAACTAATTTTGATTTATTTCTTTATCCACCCCTCTAATTTTTTTATATCATGATTATATAATATACTAGGTATATTAAATATTTGTTATATTTTTTCTTTTAATGGTATGTATTGAAGATCTACACACTTCCATTTCACTGGATTAGCAATAATCAGTCATCTGTACGACAGACTACCACCTCGCAAACCGGCGTCCTTCATTGTTCCACTACCACCTATCAAGGTTGGAAATAATGATGGAAATACTATTTTTATATGATATATATAATATTTATGGTATATTTATGATTAAGAAATTATTATCTAACACATAACTTTATGATTTTAATTTTATGGGAATATGATAACATCGTTTGTGGACGTGAGGACTATGACCTCTTCAAAGCGATGTGATTCGTTCATGCTTTACCTGTAATGTATTAAGAATAATTTTAATAAAAATATTTTATATTCCTAAAATAAATATGATATCAATTATATAATTTTATTTCAATAAATATAATATATCATTTTCTTCTTTCCATTTCACACTCTGAAAAAAGTGATAACTTCGTTTGAGGACGTGTGGACTACCTCCTCCTCAAAGAAATACCATTATTTTTTATCATAACCACATAACAAGAAGTATATATATATAATTAAATATTATCGAATTTATTACATAATTATTTTTCTATAAATATAAATTTTACTTTCCTTCTTTCTGTAATGATCATTGAAAAATAGGAATGTTACACATGTGCACGTACAACCTACCATTTTTTGATCATAATGTTGATTCATCTTCCATAATCATATTCCATTATAGGTTTTAAATTAATAACTTATGTATAAATATGAGGATTATTTCATGATTATTTTTATTAATATATTTATAAAATGATCTCTTTGACTACAGTCAACCTAACAATGTTGATTTTTCCATATAATCCAAATATTGTCAAAACATCTTATTTAAACAAAATTGATAATGTGTGTATATATAACATGTTCATAAGTGAAATAAAATAATAATAGAATTGTAATATGTTGTAAAATAGGTAAATGATTAATATAAAAAATTAAATAGTTTGATAAAGAACTAGCATGAGGAATCAGACTGAAGGTAAGGGGATTCCTAGTCTCACTTTTCATTTTGTGAGGCTCATGCCTTATTCACCACTCATTTATTTTATGTGATGTATAGAGTTACCAATCAATTTTTATATCATGAATTTATTTTATTTAATGAAAATAAAACATTAAATTTATTCTATTATTTCAAAGTCCTCATGTTTTAAAAGTTACCCAAGTAGTCTGGTATTTCTAGTCTCACTTTTATTTCTATTACGCTCATTTCATATTCACCACTCATTTATTTTTTGTGGTTTATAAACCACCCCTTCAAATTTTATAGAAATAATTTTATTTATTTATTTATATTAAATTTTAAAATTTAGGTTATTCTTTCATGGATATCTTCATTCAAATGTTAATAATTTTGTAAGGTGATTTCTAGTCAAACTTTTATTTCTGTTAGACTTATGCCATATTCACCACTTTTTTCTTTTAAATTTATTTCATTCTTTCAGGTATCTCATGATTCAATCATTACTCAAGTATTAAATGGATTTGTAGTCTCACTTTAATTTCTGGGAGACATATGACTTATTCACCACTCATTTATTTGGTTTGGTATATATACTTATATATAAAAATGTAGATATTTAGTTTTATTTATATGATGATATTAAAATTTTAATTTTTGGTTCTTATTTTATTTATCTAATAATTCATAATTTACTCATGTAGTTAATTTTTTTCTCATATCAGTTTTATTTATTTGAGAAAGATGTAAAATTCACCACTTATTTTTGTTTTGTTGTGTATATAATACCCATTAATTAATTATATTATTCTTTAAAATAAATTTACGTGGATTTTAATACCCATTTTCGGATCAATATTCCATTGGGTTTTTGGTTTCAAATTTACTAAAGTGGTAAGGGACTTCAAATCAATCTCCTTTTAATAAGGCATCATTTTTGTTATGAATCCACCTTATTTGATGATGTATATATATAACCCCAACGACATAGCATATAATTAATTTATTTCATCTAATATTATTTAATGTTTTTTAAAATTTTATTCATTAGTGGGGCATATGATTCAATCATTTCAATGTGGTATGGGACACTTTGAATGTTTAGTGATTATTTTCCCCACAAATGTTTATAATGATCTTTTAATGCATTTTCCATTAAAAAAATAAAAAAACCAGGTTCTTACCTATCCAACACTGGTGATATTTTGTATTTACACTATCATAATTCTTTTATGGATGGTTTAAAATTATTCTAATGTGATTTTTATGGAACCCATTTCTTTTCTATGAGTTTACCATGTTTCAAATTGAGTGTTATAGAACTCGTTTCTTGTCCATGGGTTATCCATGT